>OX352773.1:189867066-190581876 GCA_947095535.1 Poecilobothrus nobilitatus
AGTGGCGAAATTATATTTACTAAAGTTAAATTCTTCGTTGGGTATAAGTCACGATCAACGATATGGGGGGTTAATCTACTATTTTTTTTTAATCTAAAGTATTTTTCTAATACTTATACTTTGCTTGTGATAGTCAGTTATCGGCTTATAATTTTAAACGCCAGTTTTTTTTTTGTATAGTTCGAAAATGAAGATCACCATGCCCATTTTCCTCAAATCCGGAAAATATGGAGCCTTTAAGAAAGGTTTACAAATTTTTAATAGTAATATTTTAATTGATCGGCTACTTTAGTTCTTTATACTATATTATTGCGCTTAATTTGATAATTATTATTATTCTTATTATTATATTTACTTATAAATTTTGCATGTACCGATAAAAATATCAGGTAAAGTTTCTTTTTATTAAAAAATAATTTCCTAACCTAAAACTAATTCTTTAAAATTATCGGAATATAAAATTTATAAATTTAGCACTTTAAGAAAAAAATCTTGAAATTAAAGATATCCTAAAACTCCATTTTCTTATACAATGAATAAATTAAATAAAAATGTCAGTCAATTGTCCAAAGATTTTTATATTAAAAAATAAACAATTTTTCTTTCTTTTTTGTTACTTTTAACAGTGAATGTCACCATATTAAACATGTTTTTACTTTCAGACATTTTTTTGACATAAATTATTGTGTTATTATTTGTAAAATCCTCTTCATATTTTAACACATCAGTTGTCAACAAAACAGGATTAAAATTTGTAATATGTATAAAGTAAATAAAAGTATTTAGATGAAGGAAAATTTTATTAAAAGAACAAAAGATATATATGTATCATGTCTTAAAGTCATTTGATATGAAAACAAAAACTCTTTAACTGCATTTATAACCAATATTTATATATACATAGTACATAAAACTCACAAATATCATTAACAAATTTTTTGAACTATATTCTATTAATGATTTTTATATATATATATAATAATTTATATATATATATATAAGTATATATAGTATTTTGCTTAAGTTTAGTCCTTGAGACTATGGTTAGTAAAAATAACTCTGCAGGATATTTAAAGTGCACAATTAAATGATCAAAAGTGGAAAGAAAATTTTTAGAGAAAACTAGGGAGATTTTAAATAGGGAGATTTTTAAAATCAAAATTTAATACCTATTATGAACCATCTTGTGTTCTTGTATTTTTAATACTCTACAAGAAATTGTATATAGTGTATAAATCATGTTTATATAAATAAATAAATTTGTAGCTATATATATATTTTTTACTGCCTTCAGCATTCCTTATGCTATTACTGGCTACAAATTCATTTATTAAAATAATGAAAAAAGAAAATTTACACTATTTTGTTGTTATTTAAAAGGATTTTATTATATACGAGTAGTATATATTGTAATACTAAATCCACAATTATGTTTTTAATTTTTAGTTATTTTCTCTCTACTTATTACACATTTATAATATAAAATATGTAATTAAATGTTGATATTGTTATTTTTTTCTACAATTATTCCAATTAATGCAATACAAGTAATAGTAAAAGAATGGAAATTTTTAAGTATATGTAATCAAATTCTATAAAATATAGCCTATATTAACATTCAGTTTTAATTTCCTATAAGTGTTAAAAGTTTTATTTTCCTACTGTTATTCCAATTAAATACTCCAGCGACTTTATGAAGTCAATTAAATAGAAAAAGGCAAAAAAAAAAAAGCTTTTCTTTTCTTGTGTCCTTTTCTAATAAGAGGATATTTTGATTTTCCGTTAAAAATTTTTTATTATTTTTATTAGATTGAAACACATTACAAAATAAAAATAGGCAATTTTAATTTCGGTATCAAAATTAATAATACCACATAATATATTTTTTTTTTTTGTCAGTGCATTTCTCTGCCACATAAATGTGAACAGGAAATTACACAGTCTTTCCTTTTCAGGCGTGGCTGTAAATGTCGTAAGGGGGAATAAATCTTACGACGTATATGGGATTAGAACCCACTAGGACACGGAGACCCCACATAATATTAATAAATTTACAATAATTTAATGTAATTTTCTGAGCATTCCTTCCTTGTAATTTTCAAAGCATTCGTTTTTCAGAAAATTTAATCATTCAGAAAATCAAATTCTCTTTAATAAAAATATTAAAAATACTGGTATAAAAAATATCATAAATATATTCAATATCTACTTATTTTAACAACAGAAATCAACAAATAAAATGAAAAAAATAATTGAAGAAACAACTTATTTACGAAATCAAATGACATCTTCAAAATATGGAATGACCAAATTAATGAACTAGAAATAGAAATCTATAATAAAATAGTAAAAATTATATTCCACTTCTAAATTTAATCGTTCTTTTATATGATTATTATTAAGTCAAATGAAATTACTAAAAATTTTATGACAAAGTATTATATAGGAGCTTATTTTCATTATAAAATTAAACATAAATCCTTAGTTAAGTATTAGTATATGAAAATAAAAATAAAAAGGTTTAATATCATAATAAAAATAATAATAATTAAAACAAAAATAAGACTATATCTATATGTGTGTTTTATTAAACTTAATTAAAATAGGATTTTCACTTTTTTATGATCTTAATGATTATGATTTACTTTAAACTTGATTTAAAACCTAAAATATCATTTATTTTAATTTATTCTTAAAATACAATTTTATTATTTAAATTTAAATTTGTTGAAAAAATCTTATCTTGAAATTTCTTCAATAGAAGTTCAATTAAAGGTACAATATATTGTACGCGCTTCATTTCTTTTTAAAATTTAAAAGTGTTTGTGCAATTGTTGAATTATTATTGCATTAAATTTAATATTTTTTATATAATAATGATTATTAATTAAAAGTTTAGATACCCTTAAAATATAATTATAATATTAAAAATTATTATTTTAATTATTGAACTTTCATAATATGTACATACATTGTGTGTATGAATTTAAATTATTATGAAATATTGAAAATATACAAGAGTATCGTTAAAAAAATAAAAAATTTTAAGCTCCACTTTTCAAAAAAATTCCGATTACATAAAAAACAATTTTATAAATTTAAAAATTTTTATTTTAACATTTTAAATACACACCATTAAAATGTATAAATTTATATTCCACATACAAATATTTTATATTATATATATATTATATGTTCAAGTGTGTAGATAAAAATCCTTCTAAAAAAAAAAAGGATCAAAATTTATTATCCAAAAATATAGAAGAACTTTTCTCATTAAATATTAAATGAGAGTATAAAAATAAGTATAAATACAGACATAAAAACATCTCATTCACCATCTACAATATTATCTTTTATAAATAAGAAATATATATTTATTTGTATATACGTATATATATAAGCATCAAAAGATAACCAGGATGCTCTAAAACATAAATTATCACACGTTTCTAATATTAAATTGTCTTAATAACAGTAATTTTTCAGCTCTTGTACAAAGATAATTAAAAATTTTACTACACTTGAATAGTTTTTAGATATATAACTACATAAATATATACATAAATATACATCATGTATGTGTATATGTAAACAAACTAACAAAGTACTATAAAATATTAAATAAACTACGATGCAATAAACCACATTATCTGAATATGCGTTTAAAATTAAGTTTTTAATTATTATAATTTTTTGCAATAATTATATATATATATATATATACATATTTAAATTGTTTATCATATTTATATGTTTAACATATGCATATAAACATTATTTTTGTGCATATATTTCGTCTACAAAAATTTCTTAAAACAGTAAAATCAGCTTATAATTCACAAAATAACCTCTCTGAATTTTAAAGCTTAGATCAAAATAAAATTTAAAATTTTATAAAAAGAGATATGAAATGTGTCGTACTTAAAAAAGTACGTACTTGAACCGCTTTTAAAAAAAATAACTTATAAAAGAGGCCTCGTTGGCCTTGTGTATAAGAGCGTATAAATACTGAGGGAGTATGGTTTCGAATCCCACTCATGTCGTAAGAATAATTGCCTCTTACAACATTTACAGCCACGCCTGAAAAGGAAAGGCTGTGTGATTTCCTTGTTACATTTATGTGGCAGAGAAATAAACTAAAAAAAAAAAACTTATAAAACAATTTATAAGGAAAAAAAATTATCCAGGATCCATCATTCATAAATTCAAACGCAGTTTAAGAATTAATACATGTAAAAAAATATAAAGGGTATACTATCGTTAGGGGAAGTTTTTTTTTAATGAAAACAAAAATTAAATAAATAAATAAAATAAAATAAGAAAATATTTGGTTTATTCGTTTATGGTATCCTATTTTAAATAGAGCTAAAAATATACACTTATATTGTTTTTAGAGCATAAATGAGTCTTTTTAACATGACAACTGTACTATAGTAAATATAATAAACTCTAAAGTTTCAAATTGTTATTTATTTAATATTTTTTTTTTTTGTTTTTTAATAAAATTATTGTTTTATTGCTAAAATAAAAAAAAATATTAAAACATTACATAACAATAATATACTATATGGCAATATTAACAATAGGGCAATAATAATAATAATGAGAAAACAAAACATACAAAATCTATTTTGTTGTGCAATTTTCTATCTTTTTTTTTTTTGCATCTTATTCTGATATAATTTACCGTTCATTCAACCATCAACTTTTTTATTATTACAATATGTGATATAGATAATACAGTTTGGGATTGTTATGCGAGAGTATCCTTAGAAAGGTTTATTCAACCAACATTTTGTGTGAATAGTGGGATCTTGTTCCATTTTCTTTTTTTTATATTTTTTATATTTTTGTTTTTTTTTTTTTTTGCAAAGATATATTCTTGAGTAAAATATGCAAAGATGCAAGGATGTAATAATAAGTGAAACCAGTTATATATATACATATATATTATATATTTGTGTAATGTTATCTCGGTCGAGATACTTCAAACTTGTACATATATTATTTTCTTTTTATGTTTTTTTACTATACAAAAATCTCCTGTTTGTTTGTTATGTGTGACAGAAAAGGAGTAGCAGGTGTCTAAAAATGAGAGTTAGTCATAACAAGTTATAAGTATATACAGCAAAAGTCTACTTAAAAAAAAACATTATAGTTGGAAAATAACCTAAAGAAAAGAAAAAAAAATTTTAACTAAAAAGTGGTTTCTACTCAGTTTTATTTTTTAAAAAGGTAATGTAGACGAAAAAGATGAAAAAAAAACAAAAACAGTGTGAAAACATATGACTGTCATTCTTTAAAAAAGTTCTTATCCACTTTTTATTTCTTTGACTCTTTATCTCTTCTTAACAAAAAAAAAAAAAAACAGAAAAATTAAAAGATGGAAAAAATTTGTTTGTTTCCAAGATTTTTTGTGTGCACTTTTAAGTGTGTATCTATAATAAATTTTAAAGCAAATCAAAAGGAGCATATAGTATAAACGTGTCTTAAAAAAAACAGACAACAAAAGATTTTTATGAATATAACAAAAGTTTTGACTAAAAAGATGTTAATGTACCTAGAAAATGTATAAGAAATGGAAAAGTAACAAAAACAAACAAAATAAATAAATATTTGATTTGAAACAAAACAAATGAAGAAAATTGAAATAAACAAGGCAGGAAGTAAAATCAATGGTTATTAAAAGCAGATTTTCAAAAAGACAGTTAGTAGATATATATATAGAGAATAACTTTAGTATTGGACGACTTTTGCACGAAAATTAGAATGTTTTATATAAGAATGTGGAAACTTTAAATTACATAAGTATTTTACTTTAAAAAAAAATTTGCACAGATGCCCAAGTTACATGTGTCTAAAAATATGAAATTTCCACATTTTGTCTCCTAAAAGCTGTTCTTAAAGTAAAAGAGAAATCGCAAGAACCTTATATTTATTCTCATATAAAGATCCATCCTCTTTTCAATATTAAAAGATTGTGACTAATAGTATACCGGATACGGAAAAATAGTTTTAATATTACATAACTGCAAATTTACTAAAAATAAATACTCAATAACCAAACAATTATATAGTTTTTATATCCATTTATAAAGCGTAAAAGGTTTTCTACCTTATGATGTTTTTAGATTCATAAAACATTCATCAGAATTTGAGGTATAAATATTTTAAAATAGAGCTTTTTCTAAATTTTAGAGGCTGTTAGTAACTCTGTAACCAGTAGGACTCCATAAAAATGTCCTTCTAAAAAATTTATTTTAAATAAACACCACCATTGATGTTAACATTTCATTGCTCTATCTTAAACTGTTTAAAGTTTTTAAACATACAGACGTACGGATGAATCAACAGACGACCGACGCAATGATCGACCGGAGAGGAAATGACAGAATGAAACTCATTCAAAAAAAATTAAGTACACATATAAACAGTTGATGTTAATAAAATCAAAAATTTATACAAGAACGCAATATGCAACAATTTTTATTACTAAAAAATGATAGACAAAACAAAAAAAAATTTAAAATGGATTTAATTTAAACTTAAGGTTATTATTAGATCATATAATAGAATATTAAAAACGTTCTAAGTATTAAAAAATGCTCCTCCTCTTTTAACTATTGAAATTTTAATAATTTTAAAAAACTTGTTATCATAAAAACATAAAAAGCTTATAAAACACTAAAAGAAAAAAAAAATTAATTTTAATTCTTCGCTTTTTATTTTTCTAAAAATTTTTTGCTTTTCTTGAAAAATCTTACCACCTTAGGAATTTAATTTCTTTATTTTAACATCATTTTTTGTATTGGTATAAACATCAGCTTTAACCAAAGACTTTTGTTAAAAGTTTTCCTATAGGTTATAATTGAATAGTTATAAATTTGAATTTTGAAGCGATGAAAATCAGAGAATTTTTAAATATTTTGTATTTGAAATAATCAATTTCTTTTTCTAAGCCAAAAATTTTTTAAACTACTTCCTGCTACTACTTAAAACAATATAAGATCCGATTTTCAATTCATATACAAACAATCCTCCCATACACAAATACAAACATATAAAATTTTAATACGATATATTAATAAATATTTTCTGCAAGCCTTACATCTAAGATGGACTCAAAATAAAAATAAGTTAGAGTTTAATACGATTTTAGATTTACAGGAAAATATTTGTTGTTTTTTTTTTGTGAAGGTTTATGTACTCACACGACGACCAATAATTGTAACAAAACCGGAACCGACTCAACTTAAAACCAATGTTTTGTAGTGCAATATACAAAGTTTAAAAAATTACAGTCAAATTTCCAATATATATTTAAAATATATTTTCCATTCAATTCGAATGCATTTTCTTGTTCTGTTTAGCATTTTAAATCGCAGCCATTTTGAATCTCTCAAAAACGAATAAGAAAAAATAGCTTTTTTGTGAAAAAGTTCTTAATAAACTTTTTTAGTACTACTATAATGTCTCTATAACTTCAAGCGGAAACACTAAATTAATTTTCCGAAATTTAACCGAAATTTAGTTTCATTATTACTTCGTGTGTAAATTGAGTAAATTTTAATTTTCAATTAAAATGTCACAAAAACATTATTTTAATTGGCAGTAAAGCTTTTTTTAGAGCGATACAGCTGTCACTTTGACAATAAAGAACAAAGAGAAAATAAATAAAAGCTTGTTAAATTCTCTAATATAGTTGTTTTTAATATCACTATACATATGTGCATGCAAATTTCTAGTGCAAAAGGGTGAGGTAGTACACATTTTTTTTAGTTTTTTACAAATCTTAAATGAAAATAATTTTTTTTTTTGTAATTAAAATTTTGCAATATGTTAGGAAATATAAATAAATACTTAAAAACGTATTTAATTGAAAAGGTATTTCTGCACACAAATAGGCTCTCCTAATAAAGAAAAATTTCCGCTAAAATTTATATACACAAATAAGCTTTACTTATAACTTTACTTTACTTTACTAAGCTTACTTTACTTTTAAAATTTTTCTCTGAATCGTTCCGACTTGTAGTAAAGAAATATTTGTAAATTTGCAGTGTTTAAAGACATTTTTTTTAAATTGCGTAAATTTAAATTTATTGAATTTTTTTTACTAGGTAATTGATGTAAAAAAGATGGAATTTTAACGTTTTAAAATGAACAACAACATCGTTGTCGTTATCATTGTGCGTAGACAGTTTTTTTAGGCGAAATTAAAAACAAAAACTTATTTGATATTTTTGCATTATTTCGAGATTTGTTACGAGGCCTACTCGTTTTCTCCCTAGATTTCGTGTATTTTTATTTTTAAACGTAAACTTTGTCACCTCGCTAAGGTTTGTGTCTCTAAATGATTCCACCACGGGATAGAAAAAAGTATGTAATTTATAGAACAATAGATAGAAATTAATTGCTAGAAAATTGAAGTTGATGGAACTGGATAAGCTGGAAAAAAGAAATTGATGAATGGTACCACTATACCTTTATATATAAAACTGACTAAAGACAGATATATTACGACCTTTTTAAGATTTACCTAAAAATTTTTAATAAAGATAATTGATATTTTTTTTAGCATGCAGCGTCAAAAGTGTCATAGCCGAAAATCCCATAGGGATTTTACTGTTGGTTGCAAAATCAAAATCAGTTCAAAAGTATCAGACCTTATTATATATGTGAATAGCCCCCAATATTTTTAATATATATATTTATATTATTTATTATGTAAAAAATTAAACAGTGAGCGTTATAAGAGACTGTCGCATTAATTTCATAATATAAATTTATTTTAAGCATAAAATAGTAAGATGCAAGAAATATTAAGATTTTTTATTTCAATTAATTTGATTAATTAATTAATTAAAATAAAAAAAAAATAAAACTGATTCGAACTTCAACCATTAGCTGTAAGACAAAAGTTTAATGGAAGTTTTGTGTCATAGAGATAAGTGTAAATTCCCTATGGAACTTTTGAAGCTGCATCATTTTTATACTTAAAAAACTTATACATTTATTATTTATAACTTATACAAACAGCTATTATTTATTTTTATATTTATAAACAAAAATAAAAATTTAAAAATATATTAATATAATATTTATCTATTTATATCTTATGCATATCTAATAGGAAATTATTTCATGCCATTATCCTATTTTCTTTTGAAAAAAGAAATTATTCCTTTCTTCCTGATAACAAAAATAATTGAAAAAAAAATAAATTGAACAAAATAAATTCAAGATAAATTAGGATCAAGATTTTTGAATAAACAATATCTATATATTCTTATATTATTATATATATGCTATACATGAATACTATATATTATTATACATATATAAAAATCTCGATACACAATTTCTATTTCATAGCAATATGTTAATAAGTACTTACATGTCAGTATTTTTATAAACGTATTTTACATAATATGGAAAAAAGTTCAAAAACCTTGTTTAACTTTTCTTTTTATTTTAAGAATATTAAATGAAGTATAATATTAAAGTAGTATAAACGGCATTACCAACTGATATTTTTTAAATTTGTTCAAAATGTTGTACTGTTGTAAAAATTTAAAGTCTCACAGACTATTTTTTAATACCTTTTATTATATATACATATATTTCAATTTATTGTTTTCCATTAGTAATTTTGCTTATGATATTAATAACGTTTGGTTATGTTTACAAATATCTGTCCAAAGTTAATTCAATGAATATGCATTGCATAACGACATAAAAGAAAAAATCAAAAAAAAAAGTCCATTCCTTATAAAATAAAAGGATATAAATTTGAAATATATTATAACAGATAACTTTTTTTTGTTTTTTTGTTTTCTCCAATATAGACACAAATCTGTACAAATCTGTACAAAGAAATAACTTATAAATATATATTATATTTATACATATTTATATACTTTTACGGTTGCTATAGCTTTTGCCGATGTATAAATTTAAACAAAAATGTTAATTGACATCCTTTTTGACTTGAATATCTTTAAGTCTAATAATATAAGTGATAGTTTAAAAAACTTACATAGATAAACGTATTAATTTATATTCTCATGAATCTCTTCTTAATTATCCTAAATATATTATTTTATTTCGAATACATAACAATTTAAATTAATTTCTTATATACATTTACTTTTATATGATTAATTAATTTAACTCAGATCATAAACTCTAAATTGTATGTAAAATCTTGACTTCGTCTCTGTAAATAAAAATCATTTGTTTTTCTTTTAGATCAGATTGAAATTATTGATTATTTGCATTGTTATTTTCAAAAAAATAGCAAATAAATCTATTTATTTATTTTTATTTATTTTAATATTACAAATCTCATAGGACTATGGAATATTATTAAAAACATCGGTTACTAAAAAGCCACTATAGGTTGAATACTATTATTATACCTTATACATTAATATTATTTACATTGTATTATTACATATTTACACTATATTTGGTGACAGGTGACATGACTTTTTGCAGTCATTTTCCTTTTACTTCAAAAACTTTTGCTAACTGTGCAAAATGTAAACCTCCTCCCTCTGTTAATACATCATGTACTTAATAACTCGACGTCCGAAACATTTAAATCTAATCTATAAGAAATTACATCAACAATGGATTGGATGTAACAATAAAAAATTCTAAAAATTTAGGTTTTTTATTATTTTTTTTTTTTGTGCGATATTTTTATACCTTAAAGGTATTAAATATTAGTTTATTGTTCTTTTTTCTTTGTCCAATTATTCAATTTAGAAGATATTTACAATTCATTGTTTGCATTTATTGTGAATTTGTAGTTAACCGAAATTTATTATCAATAATACAAAATATTTCAACACCTGTAGGTATAGTTTTGTTGTTATTAAGTAACTACGATGTTATTAGAATATTTTTATTTATTTATTTATATTAATATTAGAAATCACATAGCATATTGCAATATTACAAAACCATCGGCTACTAAGGCCATTACAGGTCGAATACTATTATTAATTTATACCTTAATATTATTTATTTTGTTTATATTATATATTTACATTATATTTGTTAGCAAGGGGGATTTGTTTTCAATTGATAAAACTTGCTACCTGTACAGGACTTGAACCCACACTCTATCCTCTAGAATCCTCTAGAATATTTCTATTAAATAATTTTAAAATTACAAATAACCCAAAATTGCATACCTTACGGCTCCAGTAATATAACATTTGATAAAATAAGAATCTTACCTAGAAAGAAAAAAAAGATAATATTATTATATTAATTATTATATTTGAACAGAATAAAAAACAAGGTAGAATGTAAACCAACTGTTTTTAAAAGCGCACATTTCCAAAAGATAATACTGTGTTTAAAAATAGCAAATTTTTAATTTTTGAGCCCCAATAACTTATAAACAGGGGACGGTCCAAAAAAAATTTCTGAGGAAACTATACTAATTCTAAGAGTTCTTTCTTGTCTTAAAATTTCAAGACCCTATCTAAAAGTGTGCCTGAATTATGAAGGTAGAAAAATTATGCAACATTTGGGTTTCACATAACGGTAAATTTAAATACACAATTTAAAAAAAATTTGCATAATTTTGATATTTATTTCAAAAGGTAAAAAAATCCTGTCGAAAAAATCCTGACGGACGGACAGAGTGAAACTAATAGGCACATATTTTCAAAAAATGTTTTTGCAAATGTGCTAAAAATATAGCTAGTTAATTTAAATACTTGTTTTTTGTTTAGTAAAAATAATTTCCGTTGAAATAAAATAAAAGTTTTGAATGTAAAAAAAAGTTTATAATTTTAAGTTATTTGTTATAATTTAAATTTATATTAAAATTCAGAAGACATCATCTTTTGATTTCTAAATTTTGTTTTATTATTAATTTTTATCATAAATTCCATATAGAAAAATATTTTAAATCAAAATTATCCTTAAAAAAGTTTAATAAACTTTTTAACAAATGGGATTAAAAACCTAATTTTATTTTAAAAAAAAAAACAATATTTTTTTATTTTTCTTTTATTTTTTTATTTAAATATAAAAAAAATCTCTAGTTTTTTATTTTAATTTTAGGTTGAATGCCACTCACTAACTATATCAATCTTTTATTTATTTTAATTTTTGTATTAACACTAATATAGAAGATGCTGAAAATTAGCTGGATAATATATCTATATATTTATATAATATATACATTAGATTTGTAGAATACATGATGTTATTAACCAAGCCATCTAGCCAACCCCTCTAGTATGCAAATCATTATGTTATTTTAAATTAAACTAAGGACCCCGTTTTTTTTTTTTTGTTTTTAAACATTATGAATAATAAATAAGTTCTTAAACACAAAAGTAGAGATGAAAATTAAGAGAGAGAAAGAGAAAGAAATAATAATACTATTGCCGGCACCAAAATAAATTGTTAGGAAAAAAAGAAAATAAGTATAGAAGAAGGTGGAATTTTCATTTTTTCATATACATACACTGTTGACATATTACGGTCAAAAGATTTTCATTCTTCTAAAACATATTCAGGTCAAAAAAAAAATTTTTTTTTTTTTTAAGTCAGTTTGTGGTTTAAAAGCTATAAAACAAAAATATAAAGAAAAATAATTAATAAAAAAAAAGCAAAATTTTACCTTTACATGACCATACAAATTTTTTAGTTTTTAAATAGGGAGTAAAAATGCATAGCAATAGTTACAACTAGTAAAAAAATAAAAAATAATAAACTTTTAAGGGTTGAAAGGCTCTTTTTAAAACAATTGCGAGAAAAAAAAAACAAAATTATTATTTAAACATCCGGAATAACATATATATAATAAATATAAAAAAATATACATATAAATTAAAGTTTCTCCTTTCTATTTATATGATAGAGAATTTTAGGGAATTACTATATTTTAGTTTTACTTTTAAGTATATGAAAAAAAATGAAAAAGTTAAATGTTATTTATGCTGTTTCAAGCAGTTTTTTTTTTTTGTTTTTATTTTTGAAACACAAAAAGTAAATATGTTGGCGTGACATGAATGTAGGTATACATTACTTTGTTTAAAAGCTACTAACCTCTTTATTTACAAACTTTATCACTTTTCGTTTACCCAAACAACAACTCTGTACTGTAATTTTATTCTCTCGAAAAAATTTTTTTACAAAAATTCTTAAATAAAAAACAAAAACAAAAAAACATTAAGTGAGAAATAAAAGAAAAAATAACTTAAGTAACTCAATTTTTCAAATTTAAAATTTTCACCTGAGCGCATTCTATTAAAAATGCAAATTGGTTCCATTAATCATGTACCAAAATATAGAAAAAAAAAAAATACCAAAACAACAAACAAAAATATAACAAAGAAATTAAAGGAATAAACAACAAAATACTTATATTAAAAAAAAAAAATTTATTTTCAACGTAACTAAGAAAAAATTTTCCCTTGTTCACAAAATTTGCCAAATTTAACAATTTATCTGAAATCTAAATGCATTAAAATTTATCTAAAACCATTAAAATTTTCTAATTTCGGAGGTCGGTTCTGATATTGACAGTAAAACATTTGCCAATTGTTCAACTGTCAAGTTCTTGGACAAGTACTTACCTCCTCGCAATGTCCTATAACAACTATGCAGCACAATCAGCCTATACTGTAGACCAAAATAAAAATGCCAATCTTTCGGAATGGAGGTTAACGCCAGACTAACTTAATTACATACAAATCCCGATAGTTTTTAGAGATTCAAACCAAGCCTTGAATTATTCGTACAGAAAAAAAAAATTTCTAATATTTTTAAAATTTTTAAAAATATTAAAAAATTTCAGTTTAAATATGCTATTCACTGTAAATTTCTTTAAAATTATTATCCCTTCATCTAAATATTTATCTGGCAACACTGATAATATAATATTATCGTGAAAATTTTAAACTTAAATTCATTTATTTTCATTAAAAACTAAATCTTGTAACATCAGTTACAGTTGGGTAATTTTTTACAATATTTTGGTCGGTTTTATAGAGATGTCAGTGTTGATGGTGGTGGTGGTGGTGGTATATTGTATCAAAAATGTTAGGAAAGTTTTGGTGTTTATGTGACATATACATATATTTTTTTTTTTTCGGTTTTTATTTTTTTTAAATTTTATTCTTTTGTCATGCTTTTCTGAATGATAAATTTTTTTTAACTACTTGATTTTATCGTTATTGTTGCTAAAAAAAGAAAAACAAAAAAAAAATACAACATAATTGAATAATTGATGAAAATTTAATAATTGCATTATCATTCAAAAAAAAAAAAAATTTTTAATAAGCGTTATTAGAGAGGATGAAAATTCAATTTTTGAAATAAAAACAGTTTCAATATTTTATACAGAAATTTAAAAAATATGAGAAACTGTTTTTTCATTTTATTAAAAATATGTTGACTTTACTATAGATAAAAAATCAGGGATAATGACACAAAAATAAAACCACAAAAATAACAATTGAAAAATACGTTAATGGAATAAACAAACAAGGCAAAATGTAACATCAAAGGTTTTTAATACATTTTCCAAAAAACAAAAAAAAAACAACACTTTTGCACGAAAATTATAATTTTTTATGTAAAAATTCTGAAACTTTAAATTATGTATTTTACTTCATATAAATTTGTACAGATGTCCAAGGTAGTTAGGCATCTAAAACTACAAAAACAATTTTCAATTTTAAACCCCTAATATCTCTTAAACAGTCATTACAAAAATATTGGAACTGCAATGACTTAAGCTAATTCTGAAAGACGTGTTTTCTTTCAAAAATTCAACGTTTTACATATAAAAGCGTTGCGGTGATATGAAGGAAGGAAAATTTTATAAAATTTTATTTTTGCTTGATGTAAATTTACCGTTATAATTTGCTAAATTGCAAAAAAAAATTGTATTATTTTCGTATTGATTTATACAATTATAAAAATGTCCTATCGTTTGGCGTGTTTTAGATTGAAAAAAATATCACACAGAACCTAAGATAAATACATTTAAAAATAAGGATTTTGGTCTAACTTTTGAGGACTTATAACAGCTCCTTAATGAGTAGGACTACATCAAAAAAGTTGTTGTACTTTTTCTCTCTTAAAGCGTGTAGTAGTAGTTTTGAAAACAGACAGACGAATAGAATTGATTATAAATTTCAATTATATTTAGAAATTTATAAAAAACATATGATTTAATATCAGATGTTTAAAATTTAAAGAATTTTTAATTATGACACAGATTTTAATCTATGGTCTATGATTTATTAATTTATGACCTAAAAAAAAATTTTCTTTTTTTCTAGATTTTTCAGTAATCAACAATATAATCTATATAAGCTTTTATAGATCTAAATAAACAATTTTTAATATATTTTTACCGAATTGATCACCAAAATTTATTTTAGTATTTAACATATGATTTATTATTTGAAAATTTGTTATTTTCATATCATTTAGGAAATATTTAAATTCTTGAATAATCATAACAGTACTATTTTAATTTTATATTCATACATTTAACATAATTTTTGTGGTTTTATAATGAAACGTTCTGTTAATATAATAATATAATAAATTAACAGAATTAAATAAATATTAAAATATAAATTAATATTTATTTAATTCTGTTAATTTATTATATTAACAGAACGTTTCATTAAAATCTATTCTTATATAATTAAAAAAGAAAAACAAAACCAATAATAAAAACTCAACTTATATTATTTCAATCTTCAATAATAATTTTTATAATAAGAAAATAGCTATTTATTAAATTTATATAATAACAATTTATATTTGTCATTTGTTTTATTTTATATTCCATTCATAATTAATTAATATAATATTAATAACTATTAAAACTATTAGAATAGAACTTAAATAATTTATTATATATTTAAAAATCATTAAACAATATTTTAAAAATGTTTTTTTTTTTTTTTTTTTTTCATTAGGACATTTTCATTTCTAATGAAATTTTAAGAAAATTATTATCACAATTCAATAATTTATAATTTATAGTACAGCCATTTTGTGTTCAATTATATAACGATTAAAGTAATTTCTTTCTGTTGTTAAAAGTGCCTTAAAAACCCAAAAATACAATTTAATATAATTTTCTTTTTCTTTCTATATTATGTATTGTTGTTGTTCTACCAAAATTATGTATATATATATATATATATATATATATATATATATTTATTTATATATTTATTAATATATTAAATTTATATACATATATATACAAAACAATAATGATGATATTCTGTATTATTATCCTTCCGTATTGTTACCTTGTTATTTCCTAATGTAATTTTTGAACATTTCTGGTTGTTTTATTTCCGTTTTTTTATTGTTTTTTTTTTTTTTTTATTTGTACATATTATATATTTTTATTTTTTTTTTTTTGGAAAAGTAATTTATAATGGGAAATTATTACCGTATCAAAAAAAAAAAACAAGCACAAATATTATTTTTTTATGGTGGTCAATTTTTATGAAGATTTTCTGAATAGAAAAGTTATTGTTAACAACAAAGTATGATTTAAAAAGGAAATTACAATTCCAATTCCATAATGTTACCATTGTTATTTTTATCTTTTTTTTTTATTTATTTTTTTTTTGTTGAATTAATTTTAAAAATTACAAATTTCAATTTCAATTTTCAAAAGAAGGAAATTTATTTTGTTTTTATTTTTATTGTTTTTTCCTTTTATTAATGCTAACAATTTTTGTATTTATTTAATGGATAATAAATAATATTCAAATTTATAAAACAATATATAATATATATACTATAATATATGTACGTATGTTTATTGTTCAACCCAAATCAGAAAATCCCAAAGTAACAAAATCCCAAAATTTCAAAATTACAAAATTACAAATTTCAAAACACAAAATCCCAAAATTAGAAATTTTCAATGTAAATTTTCAAAATTAATTTTCTTCATATACAAATGTCAAAATTTTTAAAAAATTTACTATTTTTCATAGAGAAATGTCAAAATTTAATATTATTGTATGAAAACCTGAATGCATTGGCATACTTTAGTGTTGATTTTAGAGTTGGATTGAAAATCAGAGTTCCAATAATTTTATTAGCGGGGTTTTGAGATGGCAGCCCCCATTTCTTCTAAATTTATTATATTTCATATATGAAAATTGGTATACGTATGGGCATACATGCTATAAGTACTGATTTTAAAGTAGAATTCAAAATCAGGGTTGCCCGCTTTTATGGAATATTTATAAACTCGTGTACTCACAAGATTCTGAATTAGGAAGGATTTTTGGGTTGATTTTAAAATCAGAAAGTTGCAGCTTTTTCCAGAGGATTTATATATTAGTGTATGCTAGATTCTAATTTAGGACGGATTTTAGAGTTGGTTACAAATCAGGGTTGCGCCCTTTTACGTTTTTATATATGTAATTGTGTATGCGAGACTGAATTAGGAGGGCTTTTAGTGTTGGTTACAAAATCAGTATATAAGTAGTATTTATGTATATATCCGGATTTTTACATCATATTGTCTATTATTTTGATTGTACATATTTGGATTTTGATAGTTTTGATTTAAATATTTTAATTTTGAAAGTATAGATTTTAAAATTTGGATTTTCTAGCAGAACTCATGAGGTCTTTAAGTCTTTCCACCTTTGATAGAACGGCCACGAATAAAAAGTGAAGAAAGATATTTGTTTTGACCGTGTTTAACGGTGAGTCCATCTGCTTTTTTTTGGAATTTTTGATTTTAGAATTATTTTTTGGAATTCCGTACCCAACTCGAATAACATTTCGCTTTGTTTGCTTTGTGATTTGAGATTTTGTAATAAGTTAAAAATGTTTTGGAATTTTGTAATTTTGGATTTTGTATTTTGGGATTTTATGTTTGGGATTTTGTGATTGGGATTTTGTGATTTGGGATTTCGTACCCAACCCCCATGTAATAAAGAACAGTCAACACCTAGATAATAACAAAAATAGAAATTAAGAAACCAAATAAAAATTGTTAATCAATTATTGTCGGATGCAATTTCCGAAATAAATTTTTTTCAATACCTCGTTAAATAAAACACAAAAAGATAAATTTATGAAAAATATATTTAATGTAATACGGTTTTTTTTGTTTTAACCGGATGAAATATACACTAAATGAATTATAAAAAATTTAATAATATTTTAATTTTAAGAATTGACAATTGTTGTATTGTTTATTGTCTTTTTTATAATTAAATTTTAATTTATTTCCTGAAAATTTCTATTTAATTAAATTTCAAAATGTAATTTTTAATTCTTTCTATAATTATTTAAAAAAATTTGTTTTTTTAAATAAAATTATTTTCTTCAAATTGTAAAAAGAAAAATTGATTAGTTATTATATATCAAACAAAAATCACATCAAAATCTTTAAATTCGGAAAATTTCAAATTTTTATTATTTTAATTTAATTTGTGAAAGAAACTAAAGATTTTAATTGTGTTATTTTAAGTATTTACCATTAAATTATATACCCTTACATCAACTTTATTATATTATATTAAGCTAAGTAAACATGGGAGAGCAAAAATTGTAAAGTTGAGAGAAAAATCTCGGTACAGCGACCTATATTTGTCTGAACACTCGTTAGAGCTCTACCGTTGAGCTCTATATTGACTCCACAAGAGATTTTTTGTTAGACATTTCTCTACTGCCTAAACACTTTCAAGTAAAGAATCTTTTGTATATACGATAACTCTACGTGTTTGTAGATCTGCAGAAACTCTACCGTACATTTTCATCTAACTCGTACATTTTTTCAATAAAAGTATTTATATATGTGTGAAATGTGCAGAAATGTTTCTATAGGAAATAAATGAAAATAAATCTTATAGAAACATACACACATACATACATATTTTAAATTACAACATAATTATTATATTGTATAGTAAGAGGACTCAAAAGACTAATCTATTTCCAATTTAATTCTATTTATCGCTCTATAATAGATCTACCATTCGCTGGAGTGTTTCAAAGTTTTCGTAGAGCGAATATTCTGTAACTGTTATATCAGAAATACTATCGTGCAAACAAATTTGATATAGGAAACTTTTATTTCCATAAGGCTCTACCGATTTTAATCTCCCGTATGTGTTTAGGTTTAGAAAACACAATTATTATATGTATATAAAAAAAAAGGATTTAAAAAAACCAAATTACAAATCTTCCTTATAGCTTAATTAAATTAATTCTGAAACTGAAACCAAAATTTAATTTTACCTAATTTTATGCAATTTTAAAATTTTTGAACAGCAGAACTAAAATTAAAAATATTTTAATATACAAAATTTATATTTTTTTAAAGTTTTTTTATTAAATAATCCTTTTTTTTTGTTTGTCCTAGACTTTCCCACAATTTTTGAATATATTATTTTATCTATTTTAATGTATATATATAATAATAATAAAATACAAAACCTAATTATTAAACAATTCACAAGAGAAAATAAAATAAAAATGAATAAACTCAGAGCAATTTTTATTTTCCATAATTCTTGTGCCAAACATAGCCCCGGTTCATTGAATTTTTTGCTTTTTTATTTTTACCACAAAAAAGTACTTATTTTAAATTTTTTTTAAATATGGTAAAATATTAAAGATAATATAAAATACAGGTAAATAGAATAGATAAAAAATTATTAACACATATTGGAGTAAAATTATAAAAATAAATTTATATGTATGAATCAATACAGTAGGAAGCAAAAGTGTATGTACTTTTTTGTTTTATTGAAAAATTTATGAAAAAAAGTGCCGGTCAATTATATATTTATGGAAATAAATAAAATAAATAAATAAATAATATCATAATTTTTAATTCATTAATACAAAACTCTAAATTCAGTTTTTTTTTTTTTGTTTTAAATGTTATTTTTTCTGTTGAAAAACGGTAGATTATTATTATAGTATATGTTAACAAATGTTCTAAACTGTTTAAATACATATTTGTCATATAATCATTTATATTTTAAGCAATTCATTTATATTTTAATTCAAATAAAAATGATACAATTTTATTCAATGAAGTACAAAATTTATACAAGTGTTGTTTTTCAATTATTTATACAATATGTATAACAGAGATTAGAGAATTAATTTAAAGGTGCATTAGCCCAGTAATTAAAAAAAAAAAAAAATTGAAAAAATAAAATATAACAGAGAATTTTAAAAATATAATCCTTTCCATTATGTTGTTTTTAATTATAGAAAATGGTAGACATTTTCCATATAATATTAATTCTCTAGATATTAGTTATTAATAAACGAAAATTATAAGCTAAGGTAAATTATTGGTCTTGCTATCTCACAATTATTTTACTTTTAAAATAAATAATTAATTATAAAGATACTTTAATGTTTTTTTTATTGAAATATTATAAATGCGATTATATTATTAAAAATTTTCTTTTTGACATAGTATTTAAATTTTTGATGAAATTGTATGGATTGAAAATTTCATACTAAATTTTAATTGAATGTACATAAAAGAATTTCATTTTTATATTATATGTACTGATCAATGGCGTAGTGGTAAAGTTGCCGATCTTTCATTCAAATAGTCTTGAGTTCAAACTCCGGTTAAGTGATATTCAATAGTAGTACATACTATTATAATATATATAAACGGTTTTGTGACCAAATTCACAAAACCGAAATATATAAATAAAAATTCAAAAACTAAAATCCACAAATTTGGAATCCATATTCTGGAAAAAGCAAAAAACTCTGATTTTGTAACAAATTTTAAAGTTCTTCCTAATTATTTTGATTGCATACATATTTCAACATATCAAAAATATACAGCAGTGAGGCTTGCCGCCTCCAAGTCCCCGCAAAACAAATTATTGAACCCTGATTTTGTGACCAACTCAAAAGTACTTCTTAATTATCATTTTTGCATATATTTACACAATTTACACAAGAAATAAATACTAAAGATGAACAAAACAAAAAGGGTTACCAAATTATCGACCATAAATTCTAATATCAATTTTAAAAACAGTAATTATATAAATCAGCATATGGCTAAGCATTTGAAAACTTTAAACGTGTAGAAATAATATTAATACTTACCATCAAATTTGAATATTCTAAATAAACAAAAAGAATAAAAATAATTTATTATAGAACATAAATAAAATAAATTATAAAAAATATTCAATTAAAATAATTTCCACAACATTACCAAAAAAACAAAAAAAAAACCATTCAAAACATTTTTAAAAAATGTTTTTAAACTCTGATAATTCTAAACAATTATATGAAAAACCAGAAGAATTATTTCTTCGGTTCAGCACTAAAAAAAATTAAACAATAATTCATTTTACTTCTTTTCCATTGTTTTACATATTTTTATACAAACCACCTAATTTTAATTTTCTTAGAATTTAAACTGGTGTAATTTTAATCAAAAATAACGTTTTTATCCTTAATGTTATCCAGAATTTTGTTCTTTAGTTTTTCTTTGTATTTAAAAAAAAAAAACACCATAAAAAAAAATTTAAACAAAAAACTTACTTATCCTACAGCAAAATGTCTTGCAGTATTTTTTTGTTAAAAATATTTTAAAGAAAGAAGAATAGAGTATAAAAGAAGAGAACAGAATAGTCAAGTTTATTTAATATAATCCCACCATAATAAGAACCCTTCTTTTTCTCTTCTTTTTTTTTTTTACTCCTGAGACATTATTCATCAACAAAAGCAGCTAGGTTGGGTATTTTATTATTTTGGCTACGAATGGAAGTGTAGATAGAACTCGAAAATAAAACTTTTACATTTAAAGGGAGTTTAGAAATTCTAAATATTTTTTGAAGATTACCACCTTCCATAAAAAAATACATCGCTATAGCTTTTTTTTTAATTTCATTGTAGAAAATTGTAAAGTATAAAGTAGATTGTTAATTAAAGTATGGTCTAAACTAATCTAATGGATTTTCTATGAATCTAATAACATTGTTTCAAAAAAAAAAAAACCGCGAATATTTTAATAATATGAATACAAGAAAAATATAATGAAGAGACACAAGAATAAGCAAGACGAAAAAAGCAACTAAGTACTCCATATTTTTTTATGTTTAACTTTAATTTAACATTATTCCTGCATAATATTCATGTCTGACACCATTTCTTTTTTTTATTTTTTTTTTTTTTGTCATGAGAGAAAGTGTTTCTATTCTTTATAATATGTACAATGGTGTTTTTGCAATACATATATACATATTTGTATATGAAATTTTTTTTTAACTTGAGATTTTCACAATTTTTCCCATTTTTTTTTTTATAACTTTAGATAAAAGCTGTGTCAAGTAAATATGAATTTTGTATGAAGTAAAATGAAAAACAATTTTCATGATATTTCATTTAACACCCACAAACATTTCATATATTCATTAAAACATTTAAGAGGAACCTCTCAAAAACCAAAACAAAAAAAAAATTAAACAACAATAATAATAATAATAAAAAAAAAAACAATATTTACGAAAAAAGGGGAGCTCCTCCTAAATGTATGCTATAAAAATATTAATTCCAAATTTTTTTCCGAAATGATGAATGTTTAGAATGAAAACGAAAAAACTAAAACAGAGCAAAAAAAAATATTTTTCTTTATACACTTTACTCTCAAATATATGCTAAAAACGTAATACCGCATTATCAAAAAAAAAAAAAACAAAAAATGAAAAAAAAAACAGGTGAAAAAAGGCGAAAATCACTCATAATGTTTAAAAAGCGTCATGCTTTTAAAGCGACAAAAGAACACCAAAAAATTAAATTAAAAACCAACACAACTTATTCAGCAGGTTTTATCAATTAATTACTTCTTTTTTGTTTTTTAATATTTTAACGTTTTAATGTTGTTTCGGAGAAGAAAGAATTTATTCGTTTTTTTTTTTTTTTCTTGTTATCACTGGGAATAAATAATATTTACTACCCCAAAGAAAGTAACTTTCATATACCATTCTAATTATATTGTATAACAAAAAAAAATTTAATTTAAATTAATTTGGTAAATAATCTTAAAAAGTTAATATATATATAATAAAAAGTTTTGTCATTTTCTGCTATTTTCAAAATATACAAAAACAAAACAGACCACTTGTATTTTTCAGAGCTTTAAAAAACAACACAAAGAAAAAAAAAATTACGACAATTGCTCTAAATATTTTGTAATTTGTAAGTAATTTTAAATATTGAAAATATTATATAGTATAAAACTTGTATGGATATTATATGTATGGTACAAAAAGAATGGGACAGAACAATTTTTTCTTAAAAAAAAGGTAAAGGACAAAATCAAGAATGACAAATTGTCTAGAATTTTATTTTATATAATTTAGAGTTCATTTCAAAATCACTGTTTCAATAATTTGTTTAGCAGGGGTTTGGGCCAATTTTTTAAATGCTTTGTTATTGAAGAACATATTATATGAATGTAAAAAAAATTAAAGAAGCATTTTGTAGCTGGTTACAAAATTAAGATTATATGCCTTTTACAGAATATTTATATATATATATATATGTATATAACAAATTCTGAATTAGGAGGGACTTTAGAGTTGGATTCAAAAGCAGGTTTATACGCTTTTTCCAGAATATTTATATATATGTATGCATATGCAAAATTTTGAATTAGGAAACATTTTATGTTGGTAAAAGCAATGATTTGTTCTTTTTGTACAATAAATTAATATGAGATAAATTAAAATTTTTTTTTCATACAAAAATTAATAATTTTAAAACCTATAACAAGAACAATTCACAGCTTTAAATTCATAGCAATTCCATGCAAATAACTTAAGTGAGATCTCTCTTCTTTTTCAATATAATTTTTTTAAACTTATAAAAAATCATTTTTAAATTATATTTAATAATAAGTCATTTTATCTCAAACAGATTTTGACTTTCAAGATTTTTGTTTTTCTAGATTTCTTTTTTCAAGATACCACAAGCGACCCAAAAAAAAACTATATTAAATCACTAAAAAGAATAAAAAAAAAAAAAATACGCACTTAAAAGAAGCCTAGACTTACTTTATTAGTTTATACTGCAAACAATTTTAAACCTCAAAATCTAAATGTATGATTGTGTATAAACTGTGATTTAGAAAATTAACCTAAAACTTTAATAAAGTTAAAAATATGTAAGGAGTTAGTACATAACTTCTATAAGATCGATGCCTTTGCAATAAAAAAAAATCATTAGTATAGAGAATCTAATGTAAACAAAACAAATCAAAAGGAATTAAAATTGGTGCGTATTTTTTAAAAAAATTAATTTCTTGTCAAATTCATTGAAAAATGTTAAAAAAAAAATATTTTAAGTTAATAATTAGTTTATATAAAAATAAAAATTGTTTTAAAAGAAACAAAGGGTCTTGGTGGCCTAGTGGGTTAGAGCATATGAAATACGCTGTAAACACCGAGGGAGTGTCGGCACGGCTGAACAGGAAAGCCTGCGTAGAAACTAGTGAATCCAACTTCGAGTATCGAGTACCCGGTACTCGGAAATTTTATTGCTTTTTCGATTACTCGATTACCCGGGTAATTTGATAACTACTCGGAAGGTTGGATTTGAATTTGTTTTAGCATAACAACCGAAAATATTTAAAATAAAATAATGATAAAAATCGGAAATTTTAATTTTGATCTAGTTGCCTTTGCCTAGTTGGATTTGCAATTTTATATAGAGTACCATCTTTAACATTTTAGTTTTGTGAAACCTGTAAAGAGAAACATACTTAAATAAAACATATAAAGAAAGCTAAGTTTTAAATACATAATTTTAGTAATTTAAAGTGTAAAAGTAGAAGCAGTGTCAAAGAGTGTCTATTTTCATCTAAAATCTGGAAAGGTACGTATAACTAATGTTAACATATCAAAATTGCTCTATATGTAATTAAAATTTTTGAAGTCGTGATTCGATTACCGAATAAATTATATTCCAAATAATAATAATTTTCATCGATTAACTATACCATTTTTATAATTATAAATTTAAACTATGCACGTTACGTAAAAATATTAATTTAATATTACGTAAATTAATTTTGTTCTCCATTTTAGTAAAATAAAAATTTCTTGTTTTACAATAAAAAAGATGATATTTATTAATATTTAATATTTTTTACAAAATTACTATTTTTAATTTTTTCAGAAAGAAATTTATTTTACATATCAAATTATTATAAACGTTGTTGTCTGACTAAAGACTTTAAGTAGGCTGTACTTTTTGTAAGAACCGTTCTAATTACGTTACATTTGCATTTGTTTTGCAACAATAGAAAACTTTCGAAATCATCAGAAACAGAATATTTCCTTATTTGGTAATTATGCGTATCAATAATTTTTGTACTAGTTTTTTATTTGTTATATTTTCGAAATTTTAAATTTTTTTTGAATATATAATAGGGTAAGACCAGTGAAGCTGGAACAAATTTATAAATTTCTTGGCCTTAATTAATTCTTGCTGTATATTAATATAAATTTGATATATATAAATATAATGTTATGAACAATATATTAGTTAACGAAATTGTAGTCTTAAGTTATCAAGCATGTAAAATTTAAATTGATATAATATTTCTTTTCGAAATGTTTACTAATAGATAACAAAAAGAAAGCCTTCAAAATGTCTTTAAATAAATCACCAGTGTGGGAACATTTTACAAAAAAAGGTAAAAATGATTCAACATGCAATATCTGCCAAATCACTATTCAACGGCAAGGATCCAATACTACTGGTATGATAAACCATCTAAAAGTGCACAATATTTTCTTACAGAAGAAAAAATGTGATGAAATGAATGATGCTACTTCTTCAAAGAAACCCAAAATTGGACCTATGTTGAATTTTGTTGGACGAGAATCATTAAACGAAATATTAGCGAAATGTGCAGCGAAAGATGGATTTAGTATTAGAGGAATAACATTCTCAGAGGCGATACGAGGTTTCGTAAAAAGCCGCAACTATGAAATGCCAAAAAGTGAAACAACGGTGATGAAAAACATAAGTACATTTTATGAAGAAAAAAAGCGAGAACTTATCTTATTTTTTAAAGAACAAAAATCAGAAAAAAGATTCAGTATTACTGTAGATGAGTGGAGTGACATAAATGTGAGAAGATACATGAATATTACAATCCACTCAATAGGAGTATCTCCTTGCGTCCTTGGCCTCGTACCTATCGAAGGTTCTTGTGATTCCGATGTCACCATAAGGCTAGTCAAAGATAGGCTTGCGCAGTTTGGAATCGATATGGATTCAGATGTTGTTGCATCAACCCATGATGGTGCTTCAGTAATGGTGAAATACGGACGAAAAATTCAAGCATTTTCTCAATTATGCTATAACCATGCAATTCATCTTGGAGTCCTTGATGTATTTTATAGAAAAACTATGCAGCAAATAAATTTTGTTGCTGAAGACAATGCAAATGATGAATTCCAAGACGATGATGACTATGCTGATGAAGATGAGGATATTGGGCAGAGTGATTTATTTGTTTCTGACTCTAATTTAAACTTTGAAGATGGAACTGTATGTGATATTCCCGAAATCCGTAAAGATATTTCAGTAGTTCTTGCCGAGACTCGAAAAACCATAAAATTTTTTAAAAAGTCTGCTGTGAGAAGCAATATTCTTCAAAAACATGTACTTCAGCAAGAAAACAAGAAACTTCGCTTATTACTTGATTGTAAGACTCGTTGGAACACTATTCTTCCGATGGTAAATCGCGTTTTAAAATTGAGTAAATGCATAAATACAGCCTTAATCGAACTAGGTCAGGAACAGTTTGATAATGCAAATATCAATGTTTTAAAGGAAATATCGGAAGTTCTCCAGCCTATTGAGCTTGCAGTCAAAGAGTTAAGCAAACAAGACAGCAACTTGCTTAAAGCCGAGGGAGTTTTCATTTTCCTTTTCAATAAATTGCAACAAGCTAATACGGATCTTGCAAATGAAATGATGGATGCCTTAAAAATAAGAATCAATGAAAGGCGAAACAAAGATATTATATCATTATTGTTTTTTTTGCAAAGTGGTAATTATCCAAATTCTCAGACTAATAATTATTTCACATATTGCTCAAAAAACGTAGTGAAATCGTTAGCAAAAGAGATAATTGAAAGGTTGTTTCATGAACCTGAAAAACTAGATGAAAACATCGAACCAGAAACGGATTTGGAACATGTAGTGTCTACTTTGGATGAATTGCAGAAAACAATAGATTCTGTTATGGCTGTCCCGCAAACCGGCAGACCATCAACGTTAGAAAATGAACTAAAACTTATCGAAGTAAATCGCGGAAAAAGGGGATTTTATACCGAAAAACTGTACCAAGCTTTACTTACCATTCAACCTACATCAACATCTAGCGAAAGAGTTTTTTCTGTTGCATCTAGCTTCTTAACAAAAGTTAGAAACCAATTAAAAATGGAAACCTTAGATATGCTTGTATTCCTAAAATATTATTTTATAAATAAATAAAAAAAAATTTAAATTCATATGCTGTTTTTTGTAATTTCGCTTTATACTCGAGTACCCGGGTACCCGGGTATTATGAAATAAAATTACTCGATTACCCGGTTAGTGAAAAAGTCGAGTATTTGGATACACTAGTAGAAACATGCGTTAAAAAAAAAAAAGAAAAAAAAAAAGAAACAAAACTACAAGCGATTTTCTTTTAATTACTTATAATATTTAACTTATACTTTTAATTACGTGCAAACAATAATAAAATTACCTTCATTAATAATATTCTTTAATTAAACTTAATTAGTTTACCTCTCACAAAATGTGTTAAAAATAATAAAAAACAAAAAAAATAAAAAAACAATAACACTGATATATACCTACGCATTTAATTAAAACAATTATTTCAATTAAAATTAATTAAAAGAATTCTTTCTAGATTATTTGATTAATTTTCATTAAAAAATAAGAAAAAAAAATCATCATCATCATCATTATCATCATCACTATCAATTAATTAATTTAAAACATTACATTATAAATATCACACTTGAAAATGAATCGAATTGAGTGCCATTTATGTCCAAACGTGTAATTAATCACATATATATTACATTCATATATACATACACATATCATTATATATCACATATACATCACATATATATACATACGTACATAACTGAAACAACAAAAAAACAAAATAAAAAAAAACTTAGAATTAAACCTAACAACAATAAACTCATACTATTGCCATTTATTCATTATACAAACATATTAAAATTTGAAAAAAAAAAAAAATAATAATTCACAATAATAAAAATCTTACAATTCAAAACATAAATTAAGGCAAAAACAAAAAAAAAAAAAAAATTGTTAATCTATTTGTTTACAAATGATTTTTATCACGAACCATGAAAAATAAAAATATAAAAATAGATTTATTTAACATTCATTTAAATTAATAAATAAAATAAATAAAAAAAAAAAATTCTTAACATTTAAAATATAATTGAGATAAAAATATAAAACAAATAATGATTTTTATTAAGATTCCTTCAATCTAATCAAATTAATTTATTTTGAAAAGGTTCTTAGAATTTTTTGTATTTTTTTACTTAAAACAAATTTAAATTTTTTTTTTTTTTTCTTAAGAAGCGATTAATTATTTAAAAACTCTCTTAATGTAATACCGTGATACTATATAATTCTTAGAGGAAAAGTAATATAAGATTCGATATTTCTTAATTTCCAATAGAACTATTAAAATTATCATGTTTTGATATTCTTCATCATCCTTTCAGCCTTCAAATTGTTTTTACATAAAAGAATAAATTTTACATAAATTTAACTTTAAAAAAAAATTTTTCCTCTTTCTAAAAGACAAATTAAATGCAAAATTATTTATACTATAACCAACAAGTTTTTAGTACATTTCTCAAAAAAAAAACATATTTTTAAAACTTACCCTGTCCGTGAATTCATATGTTCACATAACTTCAACGGATTTTAAGATGGAACCATGAAATTTTAACCATGCATAGTTTTCATATATGTTTTATGTAGACCCATCCACTACGGAGCCACAGCCCCTCAAAGATAAGAAAAAATCTACTTTTAAATGTGTATACCTCAGCTTTAGCTTAACATTTATCAATCTAAAAACACCAAACGACAGGACATATTTTAAATCAATATCAAATTTAAACATTCTTTTGCAATTTAAAATTTAAATTTACCGTTATGTTGGTAAACAAATTTCTGCAATATTTTCCTACATTTTATAACTTCATTTTCTAATTATAACCTTGAAATTTTTGAGAGAAGAAAAACCTTTCAAAATTAGCATAAGATATCTTAGAAAATTATTTTATACTTCTTCATTAAAAAGATTCCGCGTTAAACAGATTTTTAAACATCTGAACAAATTTTTTCAAAATAAAATATTTAAAATTATAGATTAAACATTATATTATTTACATGTATTAGTATATAAGATTTTCTTAAAATTGAGGAAGGATTTTTTTTTAGATTTTTCACAATTTTTACTTATTCGAGTATATAAAATTATAAAAAAATGTGCGCCTTTAAAAACCTTTGATATAACATACTACTCTTGTTATATTTTCTTATATATAATTTTTCTTATTCATTTACTGTGTATGCATACGTATGTATATATATATGGATAAGAAACTTTTAGTTATTGTTTTTTTTTTTAATACATAATGTCTTAAGGTTTCCTGTTTTTGTTATTTTAGTTGTAAGTAACGCTACTGGCATGTCAGAAATTGATATATGACTATTTTAGAATCTATATTGCTTAAAATAGACTGAATATCAAAACAATAATGCAAGAGAAAAAAAATTGACGTTAATAAAACTTAAGATATGTAAAAACAAAAAACAATAAATGTGATAACACGCTATTAATGATTTGATTTAAGAAAAAAAAAAGAAATGGTTCTTGAAACTTTTATTTTTGCATAATTCTAGGCTGTTTTTTTATTTTTTAATTGTGAGCTATTATTAATGAAATAAAACAACTATGTATTGATGTATTGTGATCCCTATCCGTTATATATACATACATATATGTTTTCCTTTAATTATACACGCAAATTTGTTGTTACTGCAGCTGTTATTGCTTTTTTTTGTTTTTTTTTATTATATTTTTTTTAATAATTGGCAAGAATTTTATTTTTTTTATTAATTTTTTGAGAATGCCCAAGTAAATGCCTTGTATTTATCAGATATACCCTTATAATTCAAAAAATATGGTAATTTACAATTTAGTTACAGAATTGTTAATAACACATTTTTTTTTTCATGTTTTTAATTATAGCTTAGTTAATTGTTTAATAAAAAAACAAAAAGTTTTATCGATTAGTTAGAAAAAAGATATTGAAAAGATTTCTTCAGTAATGTTTTAATAGGACAGAAAATTAAAATAATTTTTTACATATGTACTAATATATTTAAAAATATTTAAATTTTTTAAATATGATTAGTACATATGGGATTTTAGAGTTGGATATAAAAGCAGGTTTGACGCTTTTTCCAGAATATTTAAATATAAGAATATGTGACATTCTGAATTACATGCAAGATCTTGTCCTAGTAGATTTTGGAACAAAGATTTTGTTTTAAAAGATTTTCGAAAGCAAGATTTTGTCGCATTAGATCTTGACGTAAAAGATAATGTAACAAATACTTTATCGATAATTTTCTTCAATTGTTATTTAAACAATTCAAAATTTTTAAAATAAAGTATATGTATATGTAGATACATAAACAAAAAATTATTTTATACAATTACAATCAAATCTGTTTTCTATTATTACATTACTTAAAGTAAAAAAAATCAGCTATCTCCACCACAGGACCGACCGCTATTATACAAAAATAATAATTTACATGCATACATATATTTACATACATACATATATCAAAGCAAAATAACTCCTAATAATTTAACATCATTTTTTTTTTATTCAATAACAATAATAAGCAATGAAATCGTAAAAATATATGTACATTCATTCGTACATCCATTTACATACCTACATATGTATGTATGTATGTAGAATGTAGATTAATTAATTTTTTTTTTTTCGTTCAAAAATATTAGAAGGATTAGAGTAAAAAATAATAAAAACTGTAAAAAATAAAACAAAACATAAAGCCACACACACACACACACGCACAGCAAGACATCATGCTAAAACAAATGTTACAGCCTTCTACGCACCGGATTATTGAATCTCGGGTACAAATTTTTAGTATGAAAACAATATTTACCTTATACATAGTTGTATGCGGCCGGTAAAATTTTTTTAAATTATTGTCAAGTTTTTTTAAACAAATTTTTAAAAATTTTTAACATTTTTATAAATGTTTAGAAGAAAATTTTAAATTGCGATGTATTTTTCTCTACAAATTTTAAATCTACGACCTAAAGGTAAATTTTATAAAATAATATACTAGTACTTATGTATTGTATGTACATATATATTAATCATGTATTAAAATTAAAATTTTATTCAAAAAATATTTATTGAACTTGGAAAAACTTTTTGTTTATTTATTATTTTTGGAAGAAATTTTTAATTTTACCATGTAAATATTCTTATTTATTGCATAATCAGAATTATAAATATTAACTCATACATTTTTTCATATTGTTTTTATTTAAAATATATATATATATATAGTAATATATATTTTTGTAACTTTCCGTGAACATCTATCTTTAACTATAAGTAAAAATTTATAAAGGTAAAATAATAAATTAACATCTACCTTTATCTATAAGTAAAAATTTATAAAGGTAAAATAATAAATTAACGAATATTAAAATATAACAAAAATATTTTTTTATTTATTTTGTTTTAATTTTATTGTTACTCTTTCTTTTTTTTTTTATTTTACTAACAAATTTAATTTTTATTTTATATTCTTTGTATTTAAGAATAAAAACAAAATATATGTATATATATTTGTATGTATATATAAATGAAAAATCAAAAAACTCTTTTTAGGACATTTCTAAAAAAATTTTGAAAAAATGTGCTTATTAGTTTCACTCTGTCCGTCCGTCCGTCTGTTTACAAAACTTCTACACTGTTAAAGATAGAGAAAAAATATTTTAAACATTGGTAGGTCTCATAAAAAAAATAATTTTGTGGAACAACTTTTTCATGTAGCCCCATCCATTACGGAGCTACAACCCTCAAACTTTGAAAAAGCCTTATTTTTACATGCAAATATCTTATGTCCTGCTTAAGATTTTTTCAATCTGAAAACATCATTCGACAGGTACTTTTTTTTACTTTGTAAATTAATATCAAAATTATACAATTTTTTTAAATTTAGTATTTAAATTTACCGTTATGTGAAAACCAAATTTTGCATGATTTTTCTACTTTCATAACTCCGGCACGCTTTTAGATAGGAACCCTTAATTTTGAGACAAGAAAGAACTTTTAGAATTAGTATAAGTTTCCTCAGAAAATTTTTTAGTAACACCCCCTCTTTTAGAGTTATTACGCCTCAAAAATTGAAAATTTGCTATTTTTACACACCTGTAACTTAGGCACCTGTAAAAAATTTTCTTCAGCAAGACATGAAAATTAAAGGTTCAATAATATAATTTTACGTGTGTTAACGGTTATTTTTAGTTATAAAGGATTCCGGACTTACGGCCCCTCAAAATTTCAAAAATGTCCTATTTTCACGTTTTTTCTTATTACATGAAATTTTCGAATTTTTGTGCAAGTCACAATTCTAAACAGTTTGTATTGAGTTTTGGAAATGTGCGCTTTTAAAAATCGTTGGTTTACATTCTACCTTGTTAATATTCATTTAAATGTATTTATACATATATATATGGAAAAAGAGTATGTAATTTGTGAAACAGAAAAGCATTATCATCCTTTTATTTCTTTTAATATTATATATTTAATGTTTAACATTCTTCTCAAACTACCGTATAACGGCGCCGTGAAATAAAGCTATACGTAATAATGTCATAATGGCCTTATTTCGGTTTTGAATGAGAAATGAGAAAATGAGAAAACCATATTGTCAATTTTTCGCGTATATTTGCATTTTTAAAAGTGAAATCTATTTTCTTAAAATAGAAGTAATTTAAATTTTAAAAACAATGACAAGACAAATAAAATTATAATTTCGTCAAATAAAATTATAATTATAATAATATAACAATAATTAATTTTAATTTAATTGGAAATATTTTGAAAAAAGAATTAAATATCCTGATATTTTGGAAAAAGCGTATAACCAAGATTTTGAATCGAAAATCTAAAATTCTTCCTCGTGACCATTTTATTGCGTATTCCATTTTGTTCGCGATATTTTGTCTATATTACATATACTGGAAAAAGAAGTAACGCTGATTTTATAATCAACCATAAAATCTCCCCAAATTTCCAATATACCATCTACATAAATATACATATTCTGGAAAAAGGGGCACCCCGATTTTGTAACCTACTCTAAAATACTTCCTAAGTAAGAATCTCGCATTAATGTACATATATTTCAATATTCTGTAAAAAAGGGTATAACCCTGATTTTGAATCCAACTCAAAAATCTCTCCTCGCGACATTTTGTTGTCGTAACATTTTTTCCTCTTAATTTAAAAAGGAACTGGTTTTAATGTAGTATATTTATTATTTATAACTGCATTTATTTATAAATACCTATTTTTTCACTTTGTTTACTAAAAAATTAGAATTTGTATCAAGTTTACTATATGGCTTTAGTTCGTAAAGTTTTAGAAAACGATATGGCTTTATTTCGCATTTAAATAAAATTACGTTGTGGCTTTATTTCTCATTTAAAAGCGAAATAACACCATTATGGCTTTATTGCGTATGGTTTTATTTCATTGCCCCCCTTATAACATCTCTTATTAACTCATAGAATAATTTTAAAAAATTGGAAAAAAAAATTAATAAATTTCAAGAGAAAATTATGGCACGTGGAATTTTCATTTAAAACATCATAAAAAATAAAAATTATTGAGTTTTTTTATGACAAGAATATTTTTGATCAGTTTTATGTAATTTTAGTTAATACAGAGTTCAATTTTATGATTTTTCGTTAATATGGTTTGGCGCAACAAATTTTTTAAAGTGTTTAATTGAATCTGTAAAGCATTGATCGAAATTTGTATGTTTTAAGTTTTATTGAGTTTCAACATGACCAACATGATTCATTTAAGTTCAAATCTATTCTTAAGGAAGAAATAAAATCAATTCCTCTGTTATTTAAAATATTTCTATATTATATCAGTCTATTCCTTCTGTATATTATAAAAGGATAATATTATATTTTTAATTCTTAATCTTAGCTTCGCGTCTTTTTTGTACCTGTCATTTTTCTTTTAGTTTTAACAATAGATAATATTTAAATAAATGCATATAATATTATTTACTAAACTATATTATCTATACGTAAAATTTCAATGAAATTATTTTTATCAAGGTTAAAGCTTTTAATATCATCAACCTTGATAATATATAAATATATATATTTTGCTTTTGATTATTAAAAACGAATTTTTCACACAACATTAATTTTATTCTATTATATTAAAATTAAAATAAACAAATAATGTGCTAAATTATTTTCATATTTAAGATTACCACCCTGCCTTGCAAAACTACCATACATTTTTATTTATAATACTTAATATATATATACATACATATTTAATAGTACATATACATATATATACATATATATATATATATATATATACATATAAATAGTATTATGTATATATATTAATAGTTATATATATATATAACTATTATATATATATATAACTATTATATATATAAATAGTATAATGAATGAGAAATAGTATATATATATATATATTATTTTTTTAATTAAATAATGGAACACATATATTTGTAATTATAACATTTAGATAAAGTCGCGTACAAACTATTAACTATCCTTATTATTACATATATAAATTAATATATTATATACATATACGCATATAATTAAAAAAATAAAAAAAAATAAAACGTGCAACTGTTAATAATTTATATTGCAAACATAAATTGGATAAACATAAATGCCTAATTCTAATGCTTTCGTAATACAATATTGTAATAAATATCTATTTTTATATATTATAAAATATTCGTAATATTTATTATGATAATATTATATTTATTTTATTTATATACCGTATAATGTACAGTTATATTTTTAAGGAGTTATTGGTGACCTGAAATAATACCACAAGAAATAACGCTAAATAACGCTGGCTTTATTTTCTTTTTAAAGTGGTAATATATCCGAAATCGCAAGTTTTTATAAATTCGATTTTATTGCCGTTTTAAAAGAGAAATGAATGCACATATGCACATATTATTCCAGTTTCCAAATATTATTGTCTTTACTGTTCTCTTTTTTTCTTTTTGTTATATGTTCGAAATTTGATATGTATATATGTTGGTTCTGCTTATTTCACAAAAATTTTCATTATCCTGATCTTATTTTGGAAGTTGTTAAAAATATATGTCTGGCTTCGTTCCAACTATGAATATTTGTATAGCTATATATTTGCTTTTTACAAAAAGTTTGAGTAAAACAAATTGTAATAAAGCCAAAACTCAAAATTTTTTATGATAAACATTCTAAAAAAAGTATTATATCTTCTTTTCCACAAATCGTTAAAATAATTAAAAAGGATAATTATGAATTCCTTAAGTTATTTATATATGTAAATGTAAGAGAGATAATTAGAACAAATTTTATGATTTTCTACAAAATTGAGATTATTTACTTGAGCGAATAATTGTAAAATCGTATTCCGTATTTATATATGTATATGTATGATTATGGGGGGTACTGATTTAGGATTTATTATATAGTGAATACAAAATAAGAGTTCTAATAATTTATTTAGCGGAGATTTGAGCGAGGAGTAACCTTTATTACTTTAAAAATATATTTTTATCAAAACAACCATATCAAGTATAATAATAAAAACAATCCAGTTTTGTACAAAGAATATATTTAAACAATATGTTATTTGTGCATCGCGGTATATTGAATTACAAGTAAAAAAACATTTTCATGATAAAAATAAAGTTTGACTTTATGTCTACTTCGATTTCAGCTTTACTTCCGTTTCAAAACGGTAAAAAGGGCGAATTTCAAAAAATCAATATATCGACTTTATTACATTATCAAAAAGGACGAAATAAAATCGAATCGTTTTTATTTCTTGGGAAATTATTTGTGAGCAACCAAATTATTATTACTATATATATATAATTATAACACACAAAAATTTCTTATTTTTATATTACAAAACAGTTAATCAAATGAATTTTTGCCAGTCTAACCGTATTGCTTCACTTGAGGAAAATAAAAATAAATTATAATATAAAAAATTAAGTGACCTTTGTTTTATAATTTAATAACGTCATAATAATTAAATATATTTTTGTATAAAGTCTTAAGTTGAATGTGCATATATATTAACACTCTTCATTTAAAAAAATTCAGCGTTTCATTTATAACTCCTATTCAGTAAATTAAATTAATAAAAATTAAAAGATTAATAAGTATGAAAAATAATGTAAAGATTACATTTTATATATTTCTTTAGTTTCAATTGAACTTACAACAAAAAATTTCATAATTAATAGACAACTTAATAGATACATTTAACAATAAGTAATTCTTTAGAATCAACGAATTTAGAAAAAAAAATTGTATGGTTGGGCACCTTTATTTATAATCGCAATTGTTTAAAACAGAGTAATGATTCACACTAACACAATATATACAATAATATTATGTTTTGTACAATAATAATGGAAAACTAATTTAAAAAAAATAATCTTTAATTAAATTTCTTGCATTTACATAAGTAAATATTTATTTTTCCAAAAACTAATATTGATATTATTTCTGCATAAAAAAAAAAAAAAATAAATAAAAGGCAAAATTTGAAAAATTACATTGATTAATTTCTTCCTATTTGTATGTCTCTCCATCCGTTGGTCTATAAAACTTCTATATAGTTTAAAATAAAACAATGATATTTCAAATACATTGGATAGTAATTTTGTAGAAGGTGTATGAACATTAAATTTAATAATCTGGCTTATACTAACCAAAATAGAAAAAACCTACATAATATATATAAATATATTCAAATACTCATAATATAACTAAAACTCTAATAAATTTTTCTGAAATAACACTAAAACAAATAATAATTTTTCTTAAACAGGGAAAAAAGTATTTTTTATGGTACATAATGGGAATTTTCACACAATAGTTCGCCATTACGCAATTGTCCAATTTTACACAAATCTTGAAATACTACATAAAATATAGAAGCTATTTATAGTTAGGATTATGATTATTATATTATTGTTATTTTCCCAGCAAGTAAAAATAAATAACTGGACAAAATTTCGAAACATGTTACACATGTTACATGTTAGAATATGATCATAGTACTATAATTAATTTTATCTATACGTATAGTTGTATAATTTTTTTTTCAATTGGAAACTTTTCAACTGAATGGTATGTCGGTTTAAACATTGCGCCATTGGTAAGATATTAATGGTATGTACATTTAAAAATCGGCCTTAACTCTATTTAAAATCTTTTTTTTTTTAAATAAATCTACAAAATTTTTTAAACATTTAAATTAAATATTTACAGAATTGGTGTATAAAATTCTTAAATAAAATAAATAAATGTTATTTTTTAACAATATTAAAAATTAGTTTATTATATGAAAAAAGTTTATTTTTTTTTAACAATTTTTTTTGTTTATAGAAAATTCATTTGTTTAGAATATTTTTTCAATGTTTCTTTAAAAAAAATTTCAGTTTTATTCTTTCATATTTATAAAAATGGTGATGTTTTCGGCATTTTAATTTAGATTTTTTTTTTTCTTTTTTTTTTTTTTTTTTTTGCCAAAAATATTAATGAAATTTATTAAAATTATTTCCGTAGCTAAATTTGTATTAGCATTTATTTATAATATTTATAATAGAATAACTTAAGGTGTTATAAAACCATAATATAATATTTCATATATTTTTCTGTTTGTTTTGGTTGTTTTTTATTATTTAAAAATTTTTTTTTTTATTTTTTGTTTTTTTTTGTTTTTGTTAAGTAAAAAGTTTCTATAACTTTAGGGCTTATTTGTCACGAACTTTTTAAATATATTTCATCATTCATATTTTTTTTTTCTTCTTTGTGTTTTAGATGTATGTATAAAGGTATTTTTTCTTAATAAGAGACACATACGTTCATCTATAGATGTGCTATATTTTTCATTAAAAGACAAAATTATATATTCTAAATAAATTTATAGATTTATTGGTCGATATCACCAATCATTCAAATCAACATTATTTAGTAAATTTGTAAAAACTTTATCATAAAACTCACTCCTATGTTTTTTATTTAAATGTAAGGAGTTGCAAAATAATTAAATTTTAATTTGATATAACATATTAAAACTATATAAAAACTTAAACTAAAATTAATTACATTCAAGTAAAAGTTTTAATTGAAATACTTTAAAATGCTCTTAAAAATCTTATACATTTAACCTTAGTAATGTCAATTTTCCTTTTTTTTTTTTTATTAATTTTATTTTTCCTCAACTTTTTCTATATAGGTACTCTAAATACTGATGACAAATAAAATCAAAAATATATAAAATAAAACCATTGGTTATACCATTTCATTTTAACCTATAAAATTAATTATTTCTAAATTACAAAATACTTTTAGTTTTTAAGAAATAAATAATTATATTTCACCATTAAAGTAAAATTACCAAATAAAGGGAAAAAAAACAAAAAACAAACACAAAATGTAAAAAAAAAAAAAAAAATTATATTATTTATTTCGTTGTAAATAGTTTTATGTCTCAAAGTAAGTATAAAAATAACTAAATATTAAAACCAAAAGTAAGAAGTCTGTAAATAATTTTATGAGTAGTAAATTTTAACATAAACTAATCAACAAAAAAACTAAAATTATTACAAAAAACGGAACTAAAACAAGTAAAAAATTAAAAGTACAAAAAAAAAAAATTATTTAAAAACTTTTTTTTTATAGATTGTATTTAATTTTTGATGAAAATAGGAAACAAAATGAAACAACAAACAAACAAATAAAAATGATTTTCTTAAGTAATAAAAACAAAAAAATAATAAAATTCTAAAACTTAAATTTGCTGCCTTCATAAAAATTATATAAACAAAAACATAAGCAAAAAAAAAACTAAAAATACAGAATTCAATCTATATACATAGTATCTGTATCTAGGTACAATTTTTCATCAATTTTTCAACAGGTTGAATTCAAATATTTACAAAACATGTCAAAATATTTTTATTTATTATTAAATTTTGGAATATTTTTAGAAAAGTTGAAATCAATCTAAATAGTATATTTTCTAAAATTTTTATTCAATTAGGATTAATATAATCTGTTAGATTTTTATAAACATTAGATACATTTAAACGTTTTATTTAAAAAATTTTCCAAAAAAAAAAAAAAAAAACAAAAACCAAACGATTAATTCTATAAAAAAAAATCATATAATATTTTTGAACATTTTCACTTGTTCAGAAAACAGCTTAAAACAAACTCAATTAACAAATTAAATGATTTTCTTATAGGAAACCTAAGAAATAAGGAGACAAAACCATAATGCCAAAATTTATTAAAAGGAAATTTTTTAGATAAATTTTTATTTTCTAAGGCTGCTGCAGCTATTATAGCTATATCATTGAAATTAATCATTTGAAATTAATTTCATTGAAGACTGAAATTATTTTATGTAATAACCAGTCCCATACACTAATAAATTTGTTTAAAACCATGTTCATATATTTTGCTAACTTTTCACCACACATTAATAAACTTTTACTTTAAACAAGTTTACAAACTTTATTATTTTTTTACAATCAGAAGACACCGTAAAACGACGGATAAAATTATTGCTTTGAAGGGTGATAATAGAAATTTATATAAAAAAAAAAAAGAATAATTAAAAAGAACTCACTACATATATGTCATTAAAAATAAATATTTGTTTCAAGTAACTCTTAAAGAAAATATATAGTCAAAAACAACCAAATGACTATCAGAATTATTTAAGAATGAAAGAAAGAAAATTTTTTACAAAAAGTGAAACCTTTAATCTAAGACCAAAACATTTTAATATACGATACGCTTTCTGTAGATGTTAAACTTGTTTTAAAACTATTTTTAATTGCTGTCTATTACAAATTCTAGCATTTGTAAATTTCTTTTTAATTTCTCAATTATTGGATAGAATTGTAATAAATTTTCCAGATTTCTTCTCGTATATATTTGAAGAAGTTTGCCATAATTATAACTACCTTAATTATTCGATTTTTTTAGATGAAGGTTAGTTAGGTCAGTTTACCAAAATTAAGGTAATTTATGAAATTCTTTAACAAACTGTTATTCTTTATTATTTAATATAATTATTACAAAAAATTATTACAAAACAAAAAGTTTAGATGTAAAACAAGAATTTATTGCCAAATGATTTTATTTATATTTTGTTTATAAACTTCACCATACACACTTAAACATAGTCAGAAACTTATGAATCCCCTCCCCCCCCCCACTTAAAATCAAACAATTTTGATGTTGTTAAACAATTTTACAAAATGTTTCGAAACCACTCGATTAAACATAGCCAGTTTAGAAACGAATTTTCTGCTGTATATGGACTCTTTAAGAACGGTTAATCAGGAAAATGTTTCAGTAAAGTTAAATATCAAATCAAAATAAAAGTAATTTTATGATTAGATTGTATCATCATTTTTTTCGATCACAAGCAGAAATGAGATGAAATGAAACTTACTTAGATAAAATTTTATGAAAATCATCTGCGAAGTATAAGACCAATCAAAAATTTTTCTAAATTTATTATATAGAAAATATTTAACGATTAAATCTATTTTGTTCTTAAATTTTATATCTCTATATAAGTGCTGCTGCAACAAAAATTGAAAATAAAAATTTCAATTAAACATTTTCTTCTTCATTTTTTCACAATTCATTAAAGCTACTAAGCAACCTTAAATATTAAATAAAATATTTTTTTAATATTTTTTTCATATCCTATAGTTTGTTTAATTACCAAAATAACAAAACTTTTATTATTCAATTTCCTAAAATTAAAAAAAAAAAAAAATCCAATATAACCTTGAAACAAATGTCCTGCAATATTTCTAGTCTTATAATTTTAATATTCATCAATTATTAAAATAATAATAAGGATAAATAAATGAATAAGTATGAAATTAGTTGAGTTGGTAGCTTTTGTACATATGTACATACAGTAAATATTTAATAAAATAAACTATATTTAATTATTATTTAGTTGTGGTGAAAATTATATTTTCATTGCGGTATTAGCGGTCTACAATATATATTGTTATATATTATTATGTATATAAAAATACAATGTTATATAAAAATATAATAAATAATAATACAATAATTTTTTTTTTTATTAGTATTAAACTTAATAAAAAATTGTTGCTATTCATGTTATATGTATATATTCAAACTGATGAATGACAATAAAAGAACAAGGGAAAGCCAAAGCATTGTAAATAAATTTCCAGGAAACAGAAATAAAAAAAAAAAATTATTAATTCAAGAATAATAACTAAAAAAGAACATCAGAAAATAAAAAACTAACAAAAAATAAATATATATATATAACACAAAAAACAAAAACTAAACTTAAAAATAATATTCTAAAATAAAAATAAACAAAAAAAAAATATATAATTCGTGACTTGTTATAATTTTATGGTAAAATAAACGGACTGTGAATTATCCAAGTTTTGTTTTATTATTATTATTTTCCTTTTTTGTTGATTTTTTTGGATTTTTTATTTTTTTTTTTTGTGTAGATTAAAGTTTTTACAACAGGAAACTGTTCAATTTATTTTATGAAAATAATATTATCTTAGTAAACCTTACAATTATAATTAAAAAAAAATAAAAATAAAAATGGTTGTAATTCTAACATAGTACGCAAAGGACATATGTAAAAGTTGGTAAAGGACATCAAAAAAAAAAAATTGATATAAACCATATCAAATGACAGATGTAAAAATTTATGTAATACGAGTAATTTATTGTTAAAATTTTTGTATTTTTTTTTTTTTTTTGGATTTAATTTTTTTAAATAAAACAATATTTTAGAATTATTTTTCAAACGCACAGAGCTTCCATCTCTTAACTTTTGCTAAACAATTTATTAAAATTTTGATTTTGAATAACTAAACTTAAAATCATATAGAAATTTAAATGATTATTAAAATTAAGTATATTATGTCAACCATATAAATATATATATATGTATGTTACATATATAGGAAATTTTTTTTATATTATTATCGCATTACATAATAACTTATATAGAATACAAATAAATAAGAATAATATCTTGCACGGCAATAAAACCATGACAATGAAAAAAAATATGGTGCGGTTATGATAGAATTTTCTTCTGTTTTTTTTTTTTTTATTTTTTAAATAATAAACATTTTTTTTTTTGAAATATGACTCAACATTTTGATTATTGTTTTTTTCTTTTCAGGTTTTTAATTTTTGTTTTTTTATTTTTTGTTTAAATGTTTATTAAAGGTTAAAACAAAAAAAAAACAAAATCATAAAAATGTAAGAAAAATTACAAAAAAAAAGTACAACAAAACAAGAAAAAGAAGAAAATTAAAGAAAACAGTTTGCTGCATGAATCATGATTTTTTAACATTAGAAATACAATTTTTTTTTTAACTATAGGTATAGAAAAAGTTCAAAATAAATAAAATTTTTCCAAAAAAAAAAAACATTACAATTTTTGTTATTTTTAAAGAAAAATTTTTTTAACTTTTTACAGTGCTTTTATTTGAAAATTACAGGACTTAATATTGTTGAAAATCTTTAGCATAAAAAAAGTTGAAAACATTTACATATACATTCAATATAATATACATTCATAAATATATACATAATGTATATAGTAACATTAATTATATATTTTTAAGTAGTATAAGGATAATTATCCTAACAAAAAAAAAAAAATTTGATCAAAGTTTTTAGGTAATTTTTTTACAAAATGTCTATATACATACATGTATGTAGGTACATACATATGTTTCAATACTTTTATTTTTTCCAAATTTTAAAAGTTAAAAAGTTTTTTAATAACTTTTACCCGTTTTATTTTTTTCTTTTTACAAATTTTTTTTTATTTTTTTGTTGTTATGTATAATCTTTATATTTAAACCAAAATAATACACAAAATCCTTTTACAGCTTTATGTACCGAAGAAAATATAGAAAAGAAAAAAAAAAAAAACAAAAAAAAATCCTGCATTTATTAAATATAAGTGAATGCATTTATATAGAAATAAAATATTTACTTAAAACTTTAGACTTTACAAAAGAAGAGAGACTATTTTAAAAGGATTTTCAAGTATATGTATATATATTATTCTGACTTTACGTTAAGGACAATCTTTTTGTTACTAAAATAGATAACAAAAAGAAGATAGCAAATTTAAAACTTTCAATTGTATCTACTTTCAAAACTGTTTTAAAAAAAAAAAAAATTTTATATTTTTTTGTTTGAAAAATTTTATAATCATATTCGAAAGTGAATTTTATAGTCATTTTGATGACTATTTTTAAGATTATACATGAGATGAGAGTTATCAGGTTAGCATATATAAAAAAAAAAAGGGAAGCTATATAAAAATCTTAATAGTTTCTGCTCTGTATATTTTTATCTTAAAACTAAAATGAACAAAAGATTATTGGATATGAAAACCAGGAAATCCAATTAAATTTCCATTTTCAAAAATTCTTAATAAGGTATTCTTTTAGATAAGGTAAAAACTATAAAAGTATGAATTCCATATTTAAGAAATGTTATTCCTAAATTTAATTTTTTTTTTTTTTGTAGATCTTCTATATGGAAATAAAAATTTAATATAATTTGGTAAGCACTATCTTTAATTTTTATGATTGTTCTAAAACCATATAATTCCAATTATTTTAACATTTAACCGAGTGGTAAAATAAATTTCATTTTATATATAAAAAGATACTTATATATTAGATAAATAAGAATACAAAAGACTTTCTTACTTTTATATTAGCATATTCAAAAAAAAAAAAAAAAAATCATTATACAATTTATATATGTATATACATATATATTTTGTATGTTGTATCTCATTATTATTTCATTTTTATATGACTCTATATTAATAGTTTTTTTGTTTTGTTATTTTATTGTGGTTTTTGTATTTTTTTTTCCTTTAACTTAACCTGCAGAGTATTTTTATCTATTGAGAACAGTTTTTTTTTGTTATTATATTTTTCACTTTTTTATTATTTTTTTTATCAGAAATTTCTGTATTCTTTTACTAATATCGTAGCCAAAAATTTAATAAAAAAATTTTTTTATATATTTATATATACATTTGTATATATATATAAATAATAAAAATTTTGTCTGGGTAGAAAAGTCTTTTGTTTTAAATCTAGTCTTAATAATTTTAACATTTTTCCTTATTTTTTAAAAATGATAATTCTCTATCTATATTATATATGTAGTTCCAACATACATTTATTTATGTAAATGTTTATTTCAAAGGATACTTTTTAAGAATTTTTTCAATTTTCCACATATACGTACGTACGTACATGTTATATAAATAAGTTTTTAAATTAAAATGATAGAAATTTAAAGAATTTTTTTTTTTTTTTTTTGTGGTTATTTTTTATGTCCGGTTTTGACTTTCAAAAAACAATGTTTATTAAAAATTCTAAAACGTTATTATATTTATATGTATACATGCAAACATATAACTTTTTTTATATTAATTATTATTCTATTTTTATTTCTGAATTTATTTCAAGTTCAGTTCATTTACTAAATATAATATCTTAAAAATTATCAATCGATCGATAAAATAAACAAGTTTAGATATAACACATAGTTCTAAATATAGTTCAGAGGTTGAAATAGATAAATAATAAATAAAATCACATAAAATAAAATCTACCAATGAATGTAAACAATTAAGAAAATTAATTATTATATTGTAGCTGTAAGGGAATTAATTAAATACCAATCATTAAATTATACAAATCAATACAAAATATGTAAAAATTTGATATTTGAAAACATAATAAAAGATGTAATCATTCATACACTATAAATACAGTATTTAACACACGAAATTCTAACAACATTATCCGTTAACATTATTTTAAATAAACTTGAAAGAACTATAGGTATTAAGGTTATGAGAATAAGATTGGAAAAAACGTTGGCGACCCATAAATATATTTATGAGGGAACTGATCCTCCCTGTTGTGAATTTTGTCATCAAACACTGACTATCAGGCATATAATATTAGAATGTCCAAACCAAATTAGCAAGATATCATTAGAAAACCTTAAATGTCAACATAAAGATGATATACAAAAGATTCGAGAAAGATTTGAAGTTTTTGGAATCTGGGATAGCCTTTAAAGATGAAAACAGCTGTTTAAGTAGCATCAAAAAAGAAGAAGATATTTATATTCTTACTAAAAACAATACTTTTTACTAACTTTTACTTTAAGAAAAATTTATAAATTAAACATACAATAATAGAACATAAAATATTTCTATTAAATATAATTAACAAAACTTTAACCATAACTTGAAATAATTAAAATATCTGTATGCAAACAGCCACACCCGAGAGGGAAAGGTTGGAAATTTTTCCGTCATATATTTATATATGACGGGAATTAATAAATTAATAAATAATTATTATTTTAAATACAAGCTAAGATATCCATATTAATATGGTTATCCATATTATAAAGTCATATTATATAATTTTTTGACATTTTAATACCATTCCAAATTTAACATCCAAAAAATATATGTAGTAACAGTTTAAGCTCTAAGTATGTTTAAATCGATACATTATTTAATATTTGACAGTTTGAAAAACGCTAACATAGTTGACATACGTACACATATTACATCATTTAAAAACAATGTTTGATTTGAAAAAAGAAAATTTAAATTTGGATAATTTCTCTAAAATCATTTCTCAGAACATTTTTAAACTGATCTTTAGCATAAATTAAATAACAATGTTTGATTTGAAAAAAGAAAATTTAAATTTGGATAATTTCTCTAAAATCATTTCTCAGAACATTTTTAAACTGATCTTTAGCATAAATTAAATAATACTAAAATTATAAAAATAAAATTATTATTAGAATATTTTCACCTTTTATATAGTAACTTTGCAAAAATAATATTTTTTATTAAAAATTAATTAAAATATTCTCGCCTAAAGTTATGTAAATTTACAAATGAATCTAAAATCTTAATTTTAAAAACTAAATGGAAATCTTATAAAAGCATTTAACTTATTCCAAGAAAAATAAAAGTGTATGTATCTATCTATATAGTAAAACAAATTTAATTAAAGAAATAATTTTACTCCATGATGAATTTTATCTTTAAAAAAAACTATTTGCATAAATTTAAAAAATCTAGATATATCTAATATTACTATTTACCAACTTCTCTTCTTAATTCATAATATTTTATTCTATTCTTAGACTAATAATTCAAATACAATTTTTAAAATTAAAATTTTTTCTACTTTGAATATATTAAAATGATCAAATATTTTTGTTTCTATCTTTCAACTACTATTTATATACACGAATATACATATATATACATAAATATATATATGAATAAATAGTATATTTAACTCTTAATTAACATAATTTCTTTTTCTCACTCTCTACTAGTTTCATAAATTTAATTCAAAAACTGAAAATAATCATATTTATAAATTTTTAAGAAACTTAAAAAAAGGTTTAACTGTTCCATTGATTATTTCAACCTCAAATAAAAAAAAAAAAAATGATCAAAGAAATTTAAATTAAAACAAAACCAAAAGTTTTTCTTTTTTTTGCATAATTCTATACAACAAAATTTTCATATATATACTTATACTTACAGCTATTAAAAGTCTTTAAAATAATTATGAAAATACAAAACCAGTAAAAAAAAAATAACAAAAACCCCTATTTATCGCATTTGTGTTATGTATGTTAGTTATTAATAAATTTTCTTTCTTTAAATCCCTTTTATATATGTATGTATACCTATATATTTATATCTAATAATAGCATGCTTATTTATATATATATAATTTCTTCAAAAATATTTTATTTAATATTTAACACTCATTTATTTTCTTCATTGTATTATTCTATTCTCTTTAAATCACACAGAATAACTTATAAATCTCCTTTAATATTTATTCCCTTTAATATCTTTAGATATATTTTGCAGATAAAAACACTAAAACAGAAATATAAAATAGAAAACCTAAAATTTGAAAAATATTATTTACAAATATTTCAAAAAAAAAAAAACTAAACATGATTACAAATTTTACACAAAATTTTGTACCTTCATACCTATATGGCTATATTCATTATATTAGCATTTTAATTTATCTGTATAAATTTATAAAGTATCTAAGTATTTATCTTTATTTGAATATTATAGTTAAAACTTAACTTTCTATTTAAATTTTTTATCTAATAAGATAAAAATGTAGAAACCCAAAAAAAAATTAAAGAAAGATGTAAGATTAAAAATAAAAGAAGAATAGACAAAATAATCATAAATATATTTGACTATATAAACTGTAATTTTCATTCTAACGGTTCAGAATAAAAAACAGAAAAAAAAAACACTATACTCAAAACAAAATTATACATAAACCATTTTTTTGTTCACCGTTAATATGAAATATAATCATTTTCTTTTTTTTTTACCTTTCTTATAAAATAAATGTATAGAGAAGAGATGTGTATGTACTATGTACCCAATATATCTATTTCAATCATGTTTTTCTTCCTGTTTTTTTTTTTTTTTTTTGGCAAATAATAAAGTTTTCATTCAATACTATCTACATGGTATCTCTATTGAATCAGTTTTCATTCCACTCATTCTACTTTTTCTTTTCTATTTTACTTAAACAAATGTTCAACTTTATAATCAGCTTAATATTATCGCTAGCTTCTTAATAGGATTTGTTTTCTTTTTATTGTTTTGTATACTTTTGTATTCATTTTGTTAATTTATTGTTTTACAAATTTATCTCTTTGCCAGTTTCTGTTTTTTTTTTAAACGATACAAAATAATATTGATTTTTGACAAAAATTTGTAAAACAATAAAACTTTCCTTAGCTTTAAAACAAATAAAAGCGAAAAAACTGGAAAATTCTTATAATCTTTGATTCCCATAAAATATTAATCATTAGTCAAATCACATCAATTTTTCGAAAACTAAAAAAAAAAAAAAAGTAGCATAATTACATCACTAGAAGAGATCAATTTAAGATTTTTAAAGCCTTGCAGATACATTTTTTTTATTCACTTCCATATCATTTCCATTTATTTTAAATATGATACTAAGAGTTTTTCATTCCACAATTTTCGTTTTCTGTTATGCATTTAATTGTCTGTATAACCGATCAGAACATTCTATTTGTTTACTATATATGTTTATTTACACACATAGTTTAGTAAATTTTTTTTTGTACAGATTATTATCAATATATGTATATACCTAGATTCATTTTCCACTTGAAAATATCTGTTTAAATAACGATATTCAATCTAACAGTAAATATTTAAAAGAAAGTATATACGAAGATATTTTCTAATAAAAAGGTTTTTTTTTTTTTATATAACAGAATTTATGTCAATTTGTTAATTATTTCATTATATTTTAAGAATAATACCAACATTTCGAAAATTATAATAAAAAAATTATATTTCTTAATAGGTGTATCTTATTAACCTTTATATTAATAATAGATTGTAATTGTAAGATACAGTCAAAGTTTACCATCACGATCACCCCTTATTTAAACATATAGATATTTTATTGAGGGCAAATAATTTAAGGATAAGTTTTTTTCGTAAAAATATACATAATGGACCTTGATACAATATGACATACATGTGCTTTGTGTTATTTTAAAAAAAATACTTACATTCTTTAAAAATTTTGCTTTTTTTTTTTGGAAAAAAATCTTTATTTATAGATAAAAACTGAAGTATCATAAAATAATATGTTTGAATATAATTGCAATATATAATTAGTTCTATTTAAATTCAAATAATAAACATGACATTCGTGTATACATATACATATATTAAAGTTTAAAATTATAATTTAAAAATTTATTAAATTTTTTGTTGTTTATTTAATAAATAATTTTCCAATTGAAATAATTAATTTTCAATTATACTTTATACGGTTCAATATCACAATAATTCTAAATATTGCATGACATTAATATCATTAAAACTAGGATTGAAAATTTATTCAGTTATTTGCATTTATTAATTTTTTTTTTTTATTGTATTTTTTAATATATACTTTTTATGGTTCTTTTTTTTTTTTTTTTAAATTAACTCATTTTTTTTTTTAAACAAATATTGCTTCTAATTATAATATAATATACGTGCATATAAACACAGGTCTAAAATAAATAAAATATTACCCCTTTACCATCATATTATAAAAAAAAAAAATAGTTAAAATAAATTTCATGATAAAATTAAAATGCATTCAAATTATATTAGGTAATAACCTAATATATATACAATAAATATTATTTTAATCTATTTCTAAATATAAAAATAAACGATCAAAAAATAACAAAAAAAACTTTTTAGTTATTTTGTGATCTTTATATATAATATTATGAGTATTATAGCACAGTTGGCCTAAAATTACATTGCAAATATCCACTTTGTCTAATATAATTTGAGAAAAAAGTTTTTTCGCAAAAAATCATTTACAGAAAAAGTCCAGATGTGAAATTGTTATTTGTGATATTCATATATATATTATTGATATTCAATATTTTGCAAATTTTCAAATAACGTCAATAATAGTTACATGTGTGTACATGTATATGGTGACATTAGGTATACATATTTTACAAAAGGTTAACTCTGATTTTGTAAAAAACTATAAAATTCCTCCTAATTATTGCATATGAATGAATTTGAACAACAAAGAATTAAAAATACTTGGGACTGCCATCCTGTTACCTTCACTGATTGAAATTATTGAAATCCTGATTTTGTAACCAACTGGAATTAACCCTTCAATTATTTTCTTGCAAACATAACAAAAATAAAGAATTGACAATTTCTATGAATGACAATTTTTGTCATTTATTATTTTGTTTACATATGATTACATTGAAAATTTCAAATTTTACCATTTTATGTTTGGGATTATGATTTTAAATTTTTGAAATTGTCGGGATTTTGTAACTTTTGGATTTTCAGAAATGATATTTCAAAACACTCCCAATATTCTCAACAAAATTCCCAAATAAGAAAAACAAAAATCCCAAATAAGAAAATGCCAAAAAAAAAAAAAATTGCAGGAAACAGCAACTAACTTTCAAAATACAAAGTTACAAATCCCAATGATACAAAATTAATGTTTTTTTTATGCATTTTAAATAATAAAAAATTTGAGTAATAATATAAAAATAATAATTAAATAACTAAATATTACAGGATTTTGTAAATTGGGATGTTGAAGTTTGGGATTCTTTTTTTTTTTTTGTTTGGGATTTTGACTTTGGATTTTCAGACCCAACCCATATTATCTAAATATTGTAAAACCTAACATAACATTTCCCTAATTTTTCACCGAATTCCACTTTTATTTAGACAAGTTGATTGAAAAACAAGTAAAAGTAACAGTAAGTTGATGCAACCGACTTATTTATACCCTACATCTAAAAAATTCAAATTGAATTAAAAATCCATAAGTTATTTTAGTTAGGTATTTAATGTACCTAAGCTAAAAAAATAAATGCTTTACCTACCTTTGTACAAAATTTCAGATTTCTATCTTTATTAAATTCGAAAATATGCTTGTTAGGTTTTGGGAAGTGTGTGGCACGTCCACCACCCCAATTCATCTCAAATTTTAGAGACATCATCAGAACAGGGTAAAACACTCTTATATCAAATTTCAAGTTTTTATATTTATTAATTTCGAAGATATTCTTGTTTGGTCTTGGGAGTTGTGTGGCAAATACCCGAACAACCATTCCAATTGATCTGAAATTTTAGGCAAATCAGGGATTCAGGAAACAATACCCTCGTAACTAAATTTGCAGTTTCTATCTTTATTAATTTCGAAGATATGCGTAGTTGGTTTTGGAAGTTGTATGGAAGGTACCCGAACCCATGGATCGGTTTTGTCCAGATTCGAACTTAGCCTTCCTTTCGTAATTAGTAACCTACTATATAAATTTTATCAAGATAGATTCACTAGTTTTCCAGTTATTGTGCGAACGGACGGACGGACATCGCTAAACGGACTCAGGAGGTGATCCTGATTCAGAATATATATACATGTACATATCTAACTCGCTTCCTAAACACCATACCAAAGTTAATATACCTTATACTTTAAGTGTAGGGTATAAAAATTATAGAACTTTCCTCTATAAGAGAAAAAAAATCGGGCAATTTCTAAATACTGTTATTTTTTTAGCCACACTGTTTTTTTTTTGTTAAAGAAACGATTTTTTTTTAATTTTTTGACAAATGGATATTTGGAAATTGCAATTTTAAGTAAGTGAGTTAAGTGGAAAATTTGCTAATTACGGTTTTTTTTTTGCATTTTGAGTTTTTTGATAAATGGACTTAAGCGAAATAGATATTTATCTGAGTTTTGCTAAGTGTTATATCCCCATATTTAATGTATATATTGACATAAAAACAAATTTTAAGTTTATTTATGAATATATATTTAAATTTTTTTTTTTTTATTATATAAAATTTTAATTTTTAATAAATTTTTTTAATAAATTTCAAAAAATCGAAATTTATTTTAATACTGTACATTTGCAATAAATAAGCATATCAACATTGTCAACTTGTGGATATGCTTTACTATATATAGGAACTGTTCAAGAACATACATTTAAAGAGGTTATAATCTAATAATATCTCAATGATTTAAGTATAGTAAAAATGCAAGAATTAATATAAAAAAATAAAAATAAATAAATAGATAAAAACAAACAATATAAAAAAACTTTTATTAAAAAATTGAATGATGACAAACTCAAATAGATAAATTTTTAATGAAATATAATAATATTTCATTTTTATATGTACTATATCCATATTTGTGCTGTTCTTAAGTAATTTTTAATATATGAATATTTTTCTGAAATTCTAATTCGAATTCTATTATAAATTTCTTTTTTCATTTCTACATACATATATATTGAAGTAAGTATATGTGTATATATTGTATAGTTTTTTTTTTTTTCAAAATATAATTTAATTTTTTTCTAAAAAAAAAACAAAATAACAAATAAATCTTAAGAAAATTTTTTAATATCATTTTATTATGTATATTTTTTTTTTTTATTGTACCCTTTAGAATTTTTTTTATATTTCTATAACTTCACAATAAATTTTTGTTTACATTTTCTGTTACTTTTTAATCTAAACCTGAAGAAAATCAATGAATTTACAAAAAAAAAAAAAAAAAAAACCATCTAGACTTTTAACCATTTTAAAACTTTTACCTATTTCAAATATTTACCTTCATCTTTTATTAACAAAAAAAAAAAATCTTATTAATGTTTTTATACCCGTACGATAGGATCGGGTATAATAAAATTACTCCTCCGTTTGTAACACCTCGAAATAAGCGAGCTAGATATACCTTCAAAGGTATGGATCGGATCAGAAAAAAATTCTAAGACTTTTGAGCCATGTCCGTCCGTCCGTCCGTCCGTCCGTCAGCACGCTAACTCAAAAACTAAGAAAGCTAGAATCTTGAAATTTACACAAAATATTTTGGGAGTAATTTGTAGGTTCCCTATTTTTTTTGGTTGAGTTTGGACCAAGCCTTAGGGTAGCTCTCGAACACCTAACTTTTAGATCCCGACATTTTTTTTGAAATAGAGCTATGAAATTTTAACTGCTGATAGATCTCACAAAAATATTAATTTTATTTTTCATAACTTTTTTTCGTAGCCCCACCCGTTACGGAGCTACAGCTCCCCAAAGGTTCAAAAAAGCTCTATATTTAAATTGTTATAGCACAAGTTGTATAAGGTATATCTTCATTTTGAAAACGCTAAATGATTACTACTTTTATTAGCTTTAAAAGTATATATACAATAAATATATACGTGTGGCATACGGTATCTTAATTTACCGTTATGCGAAACTAAAATTTTGCAAAATCCTTTAACCCTTCTATCTTCTAAACGGTTAAAGTTGGAAACTTGAAAATTTGACAGAAGTTAGATCTTTGAAAATCAGTATGAGTCATTTCAGAAATTTTTTTTGTATCACCCCCCGTTTAGGAGCTATAAGGGGTCAAAAACTGAAAATTTCCTATTTTTAAACACCTGTTAAAATTTTTTTGAAGTAATACACAAAAATCAAAGCTTCAACATTATACTTTTATTTCTATTAACAACTTTTTTTAATAATATAGGGTTACTTTATAATTGACGAAAGTGTTACTTGATTTTTTCAAATTTTCTAACAAATTTCTTTAACGAATTTTTTCCATTTTGTTTTAATCGATAATTTGAAATTGTTGAGAATATAATGCATAGTACAAAAAAATGTAAATAAATAAACAACATAACGGTTGCTTGAAGAATTGTTATTTATATGATATTAATATATATATATACTTATATAATATCATGTTTATTTACATATCGTATATGTCACTAGTGAATGAATGATAAGAGTATAGATGTATATTATATAGCGCCGTATTTACATACATATATGTATTTTATTGTACTTATAAGAAATTATTCTGTCAATGGAATATTTAAATATAATATAATATAATATTTAAAATTATATGTACTATTTTGTACTAAGTAAATTTAATATACATTTACTGCTTAGTATTAAATGGTACTATAGAATATTTGAAAAAGTTTTGGATTGATAATCGTTATGTGAAAGGTTAGAATCTGCTTTCGAAGAATGTACATATAAACATATAGTTTGAATATATGTACAACCCATAGTTCTAGAAATTATAAAATTCACCCAAATTATTTTAAAATACTAAAATATTAAAAAAATAATATTGTAAGCAGAGTGACAGGCTGTTAACATACTAACGGTTCGTACGGGTATCTAAGAGTTGACAAAGGCAACTGTATTCTTCCTCGTTTTTTTTAATTTTTGCATATTACGTAGGAGAAGAAAACTATTGTAATGGGTAGGAAAATTCGACATTATTTAAATCTAACCTAAAAGCAAAACACAATTTTTTATAATTTAAAGATATTTTAAAAATTTTTTTATATGAAAAAATATTAGAACTTATTAAATTAATAATAAATTAGGAAATCAGTAGTGCGAAAAATTAAAGAAATAGATTAGTTTATACTAGCTTTGGTCAAACATGATTTGATCATCTTGAAAATCCTTACGTTCTCAGACCTAAACAAGTTATCTGAAAGTAAAATTGAACAACTAACTTTATTTATGAACTCAACGGATTGATTTAAGAACATCGTTGAAAAACCAAAAATACAAGGAAATAGTATCGAAAACTGCATCTTATATGTAGTAAATGTTGATAGATTTCTAGAGAGCAGACATTTAAAACAACCAATCAACTAAACAGCTTATATTTCAATTTATAATATTTCAAGATAGCTTAAATTTATATAAAATTACAATATATAAAGACTAACATTATACAAGATCTCAGAGTACGAGAAAAATTTAATCGACTCTTTGGAATTTGGATTTATTTAATTCCAATTATTTAAATTCAAATTAATGCATTTATTTAAAATTCCAATTAACTATATTAATTTAATATTTAATAAAAAAAAAATATGATAGTAAAATAAATATTATCATATCTTAAATTTATCACTTGAAATAAATAAATTCTTGAAAATAAAAATCTTCAATCAAGTTTTAATCAATATTTTTAAATTTTCTTTTTTGGAAAATTCTTTTTAAAGCAAAATTTTTAAAATCACAGTTAAAATTTTTCGAATTTAATGTGTCAAGTGTCTCTTATATTCTATAGTTTTTGTACAATTCTTTGTTTTATAGTAGTTGTTTTATAATGATATTATTTTTATATCAATATCATAAAAAAAATTTTAGAATAAAATATGAAAAGAAAATCTTTTAATATTCTAATAAATCTCAATATTTAAAAATCTATTGTTAAATATATTTTTTTTAAAATTTTAATATAAAATATTTTTATGCTTCAATTGAAATATATTTCATACTGCATTTTAGGATAAAAAAAAAGGATTAAAAAGGAAAAAAAACACTATCTATCTGTTCGTCATTTTTGATTTATAATAAAATAAACTATTTTTTTTTTTTTTTATTTTTGATTTAATAAATAACTTTATTATCAACACTATACTTTTTCATAATATACGTATATACAATAGATATATATATATACTGTTTCTAGACCATGAATTTCCGGAAAATAAATTTATCTATAAAAACCAACTTTGAATATAAATTTGGTATTTTGTTTTTTTCTTAATATTAATAAAAAAATATATATATAAGGAGATAGAAAGAGAGAGAGAGGAAGATGATAAAAACAAAAATAACAAACCCTATTTTAAAATAAGTTAAAAAGAAAATCTTTTATCCTTCATTTATTTGTACATAAATTCATATATAAATATACATCAACTCTTCACTTAAATTACATAAACGATATTAACCTTTATTTATTCTGTTTTTTATTTATTTTTTTTTTTTCTAAGGAAATTAGATTTTCTTTATCATAATTTTTCCTATCATTAGAAAAAAAACTTATAACATTTAAAATTTAAAAATTTGAAATTATTAAAATTCTACTGATTTTCTAGAAATTTTTAAATAATTATTAAATAATTTTCAATAAAAAATTATATTTTATTTTATTGAAAAAAGTGTTGATTTATTTAAAAGGGATTTATCGATAGATATATTATTTTATGATAGGAAAATGAGAATAATATGAATAAGAATTAAGGGAAATTGAAATATTTTGGGAATATACTCTTATTATAAGTAGAATTGATCTCAATAAAATTTACTACGTCACGCAGTACTATTATAGACCTTATCATATGTTAAATTTTTTAAATTTCAATAGATAAAGTTCTATTACATTTAATTAAATATAATTTTGACAAATTTAAAAATTTTATCTCTTAACTTTAGTTCTAAAGCAGATCTGACTCATGGCGCAGTGGTTAAGTCGCCAACCTTTCAATCGAATGGTCTTGGGTTCAAACCCCGGTCAGGTCATAAATAAAAAATATGTAGTACTTTTATATCGTAATAATGTATATCGTATAATTAATATTAGTAATAATAACAATAATAATAATAATAATAATAATAGTAATAATAATAACAGTAATAGTAATAGTAATAATAACAATAATTATAATAATAATAATAATTAATAATAAATAATAGCTGCTACAGAGGAGCCATCTTTGGTTATATCATGCAAGTAAGATGTTATATAATGCTGCTTGTTGTAATTCACGGATGGCACTGACTGTGTAGTAAAATAATAACAATAATAATAATAGTAATAATAATAGTAATAATAATAATAGTAATAGTAAAACAAATTATAATAATAATAATAATAATAATAATAATAATAATAATAATAATAGCTGCTACAGTATAGCCATCTTTGGTTATATCATACAAGTAAGGTGTTATATACTGCTGCACGTTGTAATCCACTAATGGCGTTGACTCTGTGGTAAAATAATAATAATAATAATAATAATAATAATAATAATAACAATAATAGTAATAATAATAATAATAGTACAATTAAATAGGATAATAATAATATAACAATAATTATAATAATAATAATAATAATAATAGCTACTACAGTGGGGCTATCTTTGGTTATATCATGCAAGTAAGGTGTTATATACTGCTGCACGTTGTAATCCACTGATGGCGCTGACTCTGTAGTAAAAATAATAATAATATTAATAAAAAATATTACCAATAATAACAGCCGCTACAGTGACAGTGGGGGTTGACTTCAATAGTTGCCCCATGTAGTAATATATACTACTACTACATGTTGTAACTGTTGTGACGGCTTTAGTCACTGTTAGCAAAATAATAATAAGACGGATTCATTGTTTCCTTACAGTCCCACTCCGAATTCAATGTTTCCGTATCCATTTTCCTATCCTTTCCTATCCCTACTCCCTAGCCAATATACTGCGTTCGCAGGTAAGGGTTTTATCCCACTATATTGGCTAAAGGGGGAGGTGGGTTTAGTCAGTAAGAATCTGACACTACCAAGGGGAATTTCTTGGTGTTTTTGGAAGATTTCCACCTTCCTTAGGAAAAAAAAAAAAAAAAAAAAAAGATTTTTAAAGGAACAAAAAGCAATTTATTAATTAAAAAATACTTTCTAAACAAAATAAATAATACATTTTATAAATTAATAATTGTATTATGAACCACATCCTAGGGTAAATTATCTTAAAATCATGCTTATTTATTTATAGTTTGAGAAAGTAAATACAAAAGAATAAAAAAAATAATGTTATGGAGCTTTAATTTTAACAATTTACCTTCACATTTGAAAAAATTTAAAAATCAAACAGGCAAACCAAAAGAGGAACAGAAAGAAAAATGAAATTAATAAGAAAGTTTTTCAAAGTTTAAAAAAAAAATACTATAAATGTAATATGCAAAAAACATCTCTAAAAATAATTTCTCAAATTTTCCTTCAAGCTATTTTAAATGTAAACGAAAAAATACGAAAAACTTTAAAAACTGTTATATCGGAAACCGTTAAGAATATATGCCTCCCCTTCTCCGTTTCCTCTTCGAAACAATTTTTTGCTTGTCTTGACATACCCCATTTTGTTTGTCTTGATATCCTTCGATCAGTTTTAATGTAAAACATAGAGAGTCGTAGTCACTCTGTACACTTTCTAAATATTTTTCTGTTGTGGGTGGGTAATTCATTACAAGCTAAAATAATCCTATTAATCCTTTTTGTTTTTATAATAACTGTTATCTTATAACTAATTATAAATTTACAACATTATAACATCATAAAATAATAATATTTATAATTAAATCAAAATTTTATATTTTCTTTTACCATTTTATATTAAATTTCAACTTTGTCATTCTAATTTATAATATTTTTTTTTATATTCACAATGTTAAAAAAATCAATAAAAAATGTACAAAAATACATACAAATAGATTTAAATAAACATATATATGTATATATATTGTATTAGTAATAATTATGTTATACTTCCTTTTCTTATTTATAACAATTTTTGTAGTTTTGCATTATTACAAAAACAAAACAATCAAACTCATAAATAACAAAATTGGTTGGAAAACAATATTATCATTATATACCCTAATTTTTGTTTGTTTTTTTTTTTTTTTTTTTTTTTAGCAACAATAAATTACACTTGTATAACAATATTAGAATGAAATTTTCTACTTTGCTACTTTTATTTTCTACCTTTTAAGGATTTCTGTTAACTCCTTTTCAAATAATAAACGCAATAAAACTTTCAGAACTGACCATTAAATCTAAAATTCGTTCATTTACATAATTTTCATTGATAGCACCTTCATTTTAATTTTATGTTTTTTTTTTTGTCTAAGTTAGCTTTTTTAAAATGCCAATTTCAATTTGGTGAAGGTCAAAATATTAATAAATTTTCTTCTTTAAAAAAGAAAATTAGCGAAAAATATAACAAATAAAAACAATAAAAGAAAAGTCTTATTTTGTTATTGTGTTTTGAAATTATCAAAATTTCATATACTTATGGCGCATTGATCGAAATTATTTTCAATTTAGATTAGAGACTAAAAATGGTTATAAACTTTTAACATAAACATAAAATTCCTTCTACTTGGATTTTTATTTGTAACTTTTTAATTTTGTTTTTATTGTTATTGTTATTATTTTTGTTTTTTTTTTTTATGATCAAAATAATAATGTCCTGCTTAAGGCCAGAAGTACCTAAAAAACAATATGAAAAGAAAAAAGTATTTTTTTTTTTCTTATACGTATTATATAATAATGACTTCTGTTAGCCATTTAATATTAACCAAAACAGTTGAAAAGGCAAAAAAAAAAAAAGCAACTACATTATAATTGGTCGGTTGGTTGTTCAATATTGTTCTTTATACCCGTACGATAGGATCGGGTATAATAAAATTACTCCTCCGTTTGTAACACCTCGAAATAAGCGAGCTAGATATACCTTCAAAGGTATGGATCGGATCAGAAAAAAATTCTAAGACGTTTGAGCCATGTCCGTCCGTCCGCCCGTCCGTCCGTCCGTCAGCACGCTAACTCAAAAACTAAGAAAGCTAGAATTTTCAAATTTACACAAAATATTCTGGGAGTAATTTGTAGGTTCCCTATTTTTTTTGGTTGAGTTTGGACCAAAACTTAGGGTAGCTCTCGAACACCTAACTTTTAGGTCCCCACATTTTTTTTGAAATGGAGCTATGAAATTTTAGCTGCTGATAGATCTCACAAAAATATTAATTTTATTTTTAATAACTTTTTTTGTAGCCCCACCCGTTACGGAGCTACGGCTCCCCAAAGATTCAAAAAAGTTCTATATTTAAATTGTTATAGCACAAGCTGTATAAGGTATATCTTCATTTTGAAAACTCCAAACAGTTACTACTTTTATTAGCTTTAAAATTATATATACAATAAATATATATTTGTGGCATACGGTGTCTTCATTTACCGTTATGCGAAACTCAAATTTTGCAAAATCCTTTAACCCTTCTATCTTCTAAACAGTTTAAGTTGGAAACTTGAAGTTTTGAAAGAAGTTAGATCTTTGAAAATAAGTATGAGTCATTTTAAAAATTTTTTTTGTATCACGCCCCGTTTAGAAGCTGTAACGGGTCAAAAACTGAAAATTTTCTATTTTTAAACAACTGTAACTTGAACACTTGTTAAAATTTTTTTGAAGTAATACACAAAAATTAAAGCTTCAACATTATACTCTTATTTTTGTTAACAACTTTTTTTAATAATATAGGGTTACTTATAATTGACGAAAGTGTTACTTGATTTTTTCAAATTTTCTAACAAATTTCTTTAACGAATTTTTTGCATTTTGTTTTACTCGATAATTTGAAATTGTTGAGGATATAATGCGTAGTATAAAAAAATGTAAATAAATAAACAACATAACGGTTGCTTGAAGAATTTTTATTTATATGATATTGATATATATACATACTTATATATTATCATGTTTATTTACATATCGTATATGTCACTAGTGAATGAATGATAAGAGTATATATGTATATTATATAGCGCCGTATTTACATACATATATGTATTTTATTGTACTTATAAGAAATTATTCTGTCAATGGAATATTTAAATATAATATAATATAATATTTAAAATTATATTTACTATTTTGTACTAAGTAAATTTAATATACATTTACCGCTTAGTATTAAATGGTACTATAGAATATTTGAAAAAGTTTTGGATTGATAATCGTTATGTGGAAGGTTAGAAACTGCTTTTGAAGAATGTACATATAAACATATAGTTTGAATATATGTACAACCCATAGTTCTAGAAATTATAAAATTTACCCAAATTATTTTAAAATACTAAAATAATAAAAAAATAATATTGTAAGCAGAGTGACAGGCTGTGAACATACTAACGGTTCGTACGGGTATCTAAGAGTTGACAAAGGCAACTGTATTCTTCCTCGTTTTTTTTAATATTTTTAAAAGTTTTAACCGAATAATAAATTAAATATTTTTTTTTTTGTTTTTTATTATTTAATTATTTTAGGTTATCGTTTGGCGTTTCCTATATATAAAACTTAAATCTACATTTTTATTCAAATTAATCATAAAACTATGTCTTGAATATTACTTAGAAAAATCTTTATCACCGGCTCCGGTGTTAGGTTTTGCATCTTAATTTATAACATTTTATATTAATTTTTAAAATTTACAGGAAAGATAACATCAACAGCAGCTATTACTGATGATTTATATTTTATATTTTAAATACTATAACACATTTGGGCAATGAACTGCACTTAAAAATATAACAGAAACTTTGATACCACATACAATTAATTACTGTTTACGAGCTTTAGTTTGGTTGGCTTTTAGTTCGTATAGCCTTAAACTTAATGACTTTTATTTAATTCCTTTTAAATACGATACTGTTTATATACTTTAAAGAAAAAAATCATTCAAAATTACTAAAATATTTCAAAAAAAATTCAAAAATTTTAAAATTAGGTTATCAGTATCCTAAGAAAAAGGTATCTATAATTGCTATTATTTTCTCTTAAGAAAATTTCTTTCTATTTCTAGATTTAACAAAAATTTTAAAAATAATTACGAGTTGTTATAACAAAACTCATATTTTTTTTATTTTGTTTTTTTGTAAAGGAACAGCAGAAAGAATTCCCTTTCTACTATAAAAATTTGTAGGGTGTATAAGTTTACGATTAAACATTAAAAAACATTAAGGATTAGGAAACCTTTAAAAAAAAATATATAACATTAAAATTGAAAAGAATTTACCAAAATAAAAAAAAAAAAGGTAAAATATTTTTTCTTAAGAAACTTTAATTGCGGTTTTTTTTTTTTTTTTGTTTCCACCATACTTTTCACAAAAATTTATTCATACTAATGTAATTGATTACGACGATTAAGGATATATAAAAAAAAAAAATTATTCCATTAACAGCACAAATTTTCTGATTTATGCTTTTCATTTTATATTTTGGATTTTGTTATTCCTTTTATAACTCTTGAAAATTATGAGGCAACAACTGAGTCCAAAAACCTTTTATTTTTATTAAAAACAAAAAAAAAAACAAAAACAAATTTTTTTAACGGGAAAGGATTATATAATATAGAAATAATTATATGTGTTGATATTTATATTATAAAAAAAAAACGTATAATATCCATATTTTTATGTTTAAAATATATTTTACAAAATCTGGTATACTGATACAATATATATCTTAAGATTAGAGATTATAAAGATATTTAAATGATTATTAGATCTATACGCGTAGTTGCCACTTTATTTAATGTGTCAGAAATGTGGATTTTAATTTTCATCAAAAACATTTTAAAAATTTAAGGTAAGTTTTGCACATCTCTGAATCTGTTTTTAAAAATTTAAGTATTTAAAATCAAAATGATGATCTTTAAAATGTTTTTAATATATAAATTTTAAATCATTATTCATTAAAGTATAAAAAAAAATTATTTAATACAATAAAATTGTAAAAGAAACCTTTCAAAAGAAAAAACTTTGAACATTATACAGAGATTTTATTAATATTTTTGGGTTAAGACATTAATTTCATGTCATGAAAAACAAAATAGAAAAATTTTTAGAATTTTTCTTCATATCTTATTTAGAATAAAATATTAACTTAAGATACAGTAAACAGATAATAAAATGCACTAAAATAACATAAAATTTTTATTTTAATTAAATAAAAACTTTTTTAAAAGATAATTTTTAATTATTACTTAACGGTAAATAATTATGCATTTGATATAAAAACAAAACAAAAAACAAATTTTTACTTAATTTTTTTTTTTATGAAAATGGGTTTTTAATATTTGTATTTTATTATTAATTATGTTATTTATAAAGTTATTTAATAGACCAAGAATATTCTAATTTAAAGCCAATAAAGTCAGTGTAATGGGTACAAGAAGTGTAATGTTTACATAAGTAACTTTTAATATTAAAAAAACATATACTCTTGTACTCATTGTAAATAAAAATTAGTTAAAAAAAAAATTAATTCCTAACTTCCTGATAAGCTTAAGATGCTTTAAGACTACTTTATGCATATATTTTGCATACACAATATATGCATAAACTATGGGCGGAATGCATAAAAATGAGCTTGAACTTAAATCTCCCTTTTTCAAACAAATCTACAAGTTCGAGTACAGTTTTAGTTTGAAAAAATGAGATTTGAGTTCAAGCTCAGTTTTATGCATTCGGCCCGATATATATTTTAATGACACAACTGAATTCAGTGTCGACACAACTGAGGTCAGTCACGAATTATTGACAAAAGACATTACTAACCTAAATTTTATTTTAGAATCGGTTCTAATTCTATCTAACATTTTATATTAGTTTTTATATACTTACATTCGTATAAAGAAGTATATTTGGTCGCTAGATAATTCCCTTTAATTACTAAAAAGGCAGCTAAAATAATTATTTTCTTATTATTCATGTTTTTCATAATTATTTTTTAAATATTTTCTAAAATAAATTTTACAAAAATAAAACAATTTTTCTTTACTTATAAAATTTATTTAAAACTACTGTCAAAATTTTCGGATTGGTGTGAACAATAGATGTTCACACCAATAGACACAAATAAATAGGAAGTAAGGCATAATTGTTCTTTTTTTTTTATGTGTTTTCTTATCTTAAGGTATTCAGTCAAAAAGATACATATATGCATTGTATAACATGTATACATTTTGTTCACTCAACTGTTTATATTTAGGGAAACGCAGAAAATAAAAACAATATGGAAAAATCTACATTTGTCTAATCAGCTGGTTTTCTTCTGTTTTTTATTCAGCCGCAAAAATACATATAGTCTAAAGTAACCTTTAAGTATTCACAGATAAATTAAATATTCACCAACTTATATAAACCAACAATTATAATATAAGATTACATTACAATTCAACTAAAAATCGTTACCTAAATTTTTATCATATAGAATCAATAAACCATAAATATTTTTACTTTTTAAATCTTTCATTTTTGATCCAAAAAAAATTTCTATAAATTGAAAAGAAATCAATAAATAATCAAATAAATCAAAATTACAACAAATATACGAATATACTCATATACGATTTCAAATTCAATCAAAAAATGTCTTCATATTTCAAGTTTTTTCTTTTAAGTCATATACTCATACTTAACGAAAACGAAAAAAAAATCATATTAGGTACTTAATATAACAAAAAATAAAATTTAAATATTCTTCAGTTTTCATTTCATGGAAATTTTAAAAATCAACATTCATAAATTCAAAATGCAAATTCAAAAGATCAAAAACTCAATTAATAACAACAACTGTTTACAATTACTTTGACATTTCTTTTCTATATACTAAACACATATTAAATAAACAACCTTTGATGAAATAAAACTTTTCTCTTCATTTCTTTTTTTTTTGGAAAGTTTTACATTAAAATGTTTTATATTTTCTTTTTTATTTTATTTTACTATCTCTTTCTATTCTTATGATGATATTAATAAAAGGCAAATCAACCATCATAAAAGCAGATAAAATTTATTAATCCAAATCGTCAAAAAAAAATAAAAATAAAAAACTTCAACAAAATAATAAAATATTTATAATTTATACTCATAAAAAAATATTGACAATAATTTTTTTTTTTAGCTGTAGTATCAGTGTAATTGTGCCTGAATTTAGGTACACAAAGAATGAAAAAATATTAAAGGAGGGCGACTAATATATTCTGACAGACTGAAAAGTTAAAAATCTAAAAATACTGACATTGTCATAATCCCAAACAGATTTTTAAAAGATATTTGAATATAAAATAAAAAATGTTAATATTAATAATCCGCTTGTCTGTTTTATTATTTAACATTGACTTAAATTTTTTTCCATAATCACTTGCAAAACAGACTTCCAATATCAAAATGAAAAATATGTACATATTATTAGATACATTATAATTTGCCTAAAAATATGCATTTTTTTTTTTGAAAATTAAAATTTTGTAAAATAAAGAATGAACTAGTGCATAATTTAATGACATACTATCCAGGTAATCCAGGTAAATCCTTGAAATTCTAGACATATAGCAAAATTGAAAATTAATATAAATATGTTTATATTAATAAAAAAAATTTTTTTTAAATGATCCTTGTGAATAAAATATATAACATAAACAAAATAAATAAAATATTACTATGTAAAGTAGTAATAGTAGGTATTTAATTTATAAAGACATTAATTGCCAATTATTATTTCAGTAATATTGAGAGCAAATCAAAAAATTTAAAGAATTAATTATCATCTATATTGAAATTTATATAAACTACTACTTTGAAAATCGTTTAACGTCGACCATTAGAGACAAGCATTTTGAACATTTTTTTTACGTAATTGTAAATAATATTTTTATACCCGTACGATAGGATCGGGTATAATAAAATTACTCCTCCGTTTGTAACACCTCGAAATAAGCGAGCTAGATATACCTTCAAAGGTATGGATCGGATCAGAAAAAAATTCTAAGACTTTTGAGCCATGTCCGTCCGTCCGTCCGTCAGCACGCTAACTCAAAAACTAAGAAAGCTAGAATCTTGAAATTTACACAAAATATTTTGGGAGTAATTTGTAGGTTCCCTATTTTTTTTGGTTGAGTTTGGACCAAGCCTTAGGGTAGCTCTCGAACACCTAACTTTTAGATCCCCACATTTTTTTTGCAATAGAGCTATGAAATTTTAACTACTGATAGATCTCAGAAAAATATTAATTTTATTTTTAATAACTTTTTTTTGTACCCCCACCCTTTACGGAGCTACAGCTCCCCAAAGGTTCAAAAAAGCTCTATATTTAAATTGTTATAGCACAAGTTGTATAAGGTATATCTTCATTTTGAAAACGCCAAATGATTACTACTTTCATTAGCTTTAAAAGAATATATACAATAAATATATACTTTTGGCATACGGTGTCTTAATTTACCGTTATGCGAAACTCAAATTTTGCAAAATTCTTTAACCCTTCCATCTTCTAAACGGTTAAAGTTGGAAACTTGAAATTTTGACAGAAGTTAGATCTTTGAAAATTAGTATGAGTCATTTCAGAAATTTTTTTTGTATCACCCCCTGTTTAGGAGCAGTAAGGGGTCAAAAACAGAAAATTTTCTATTTTGAAACACCTGTAACTTAAACACCTGTTAAAATTTTTTTGAAGTAATACATAAAAATTAAAACTCCAACATTATACTTTTATTTCTGTTAACAACTTTTTTTAATAATATAGGGTTACTTTATAATTGACGAAAGTGTTACTTGATTTTTTCAAATTTTCTAACAAATTTCTTCAACAAATTTTTTGCATTTCGATAATTTGAAATTGTTGAGGATATAATGCGTAGTACAAACAAATGTAAATGAATAAACAACATAACAGTTGCTTGAAGAATTTTTATTTATATGATATTGATATATATACATACTTATATAATATCATGTTTATTTACATATCGTATATGTCACTAGGGAATGAATGATAAGAGTATAGATGTATATTATATAGCGCCGTATGTATGTATTTTATTGTACTTATAAGAAATTATTCTGTCAATGGAATATTTAAATATAATATAATATAATATTTAAAATTATATTTACTATTTTGTACTAAGTAAATTTAATATACATTTACCGCTTAGTATTAAATGGTACTATAGAATATTTGAAAAAGTTTTGGATTGATAATCGTTATGTGGAAGGTTAAAATTTGCTTTTGAAGAATGTACATATAAACATATAGTTTGAATATATGTACAACCCATAGTTCTAGAAATTATAAAATTCACCCAAATTATTTTAAAATACTTAAATATTAAAAAAATAATATTGTAAACAGAGTGACAGGCTGTGAACATACTAACGGTTCGTACGGGTATCTAAGAGTTGACAAAGTCAACTGTATTCTTCCTCGTTTTTTTTTGTTTTTTTCCAAACATTTTTATTTTTTCCTTTTATTTTCCTTTTTTAATATAAGTATTATTGTTGAATTTATAAGATTTGATTTGCATGACACTTTCTCATTTGCAATTCACATTAAAGCTTTAATAAAAGCGAAATTAAAGATTTTTAAATGTAAATTTCATGTAATATATGAAAAAGATGAATAATATTTCAAATGTCTTAGTATATACATTTAATATTCACATTTATTATAATTTATTATTACTGTTATGTTTATTATTGTAATTATTTTCATGTGGCATAAATTTATGTTTGTTTATTTAAATGTTACAGGGAAATATTAAGTTCTCTCTTTATTGACAAAAATATATACATAAAATAGAAAAGAAAAACAAAATTTCATTTAAATTAAAATATTATATTATATATTTAATATATTTACAGTCAAATTCGTATAAAGAATGATATAATTCCAAAAAAAAAAGAAAAGCGAAATCAATTCTATATGAATTGAAAAAACGCAAAGTTGATTTTATTTCATGAATAAATTTCAATACAAGAAAACATATATTCAAATATCTTTAACAAAAATTATATCCTTTTAAATGTCAATACATAATACCATATACTATTTAAAATTATAAAAAAAATAAAAATTATGATTTTCTTTATTATATTGATTTTTTTCTTCATTCTGCATAAAAATCATCCATAAAATAAAATACATGTTCCATTTAACATAACTAATATAAGTTATTCATTTAAAAAAGTTCAAAAGATTTTTTCTATTAAATTTTATAATAAGAAAACTATTTTAATAATTGTTAAAATTTTAATAAACATCTTTCTTGGTTTATTGTTGTTGAATCTACTCTTTCTTTCACTGACATTTTCTTAATTCTATACTATAATTATTTTATAAATACACATAGAATAAAGCTATCAAAAATTTTTAAAAATTATTATACTTGAATAGAATTTTTTTTTCCAAAGGGTATGGAACAAGGGTATTGAACGTAGTAAAAATATATTTTTAGTCAACAATAATCCTATGTCTCATCAATTACATAATATTTTCCATATTTTTACATACGGTATAAGAAATAAACTTAATTAATTTACTGAAATCTCTTTCAATGTAATGTTATTAAATTTTTTAGTTTTTAAACGTAATTTATAAATATATAAAATATTTTAACTTTAAATTACAAAAAGTGGGATTAATTCTGTATATCATACAATATATATAAAACTTACGATTGAATAAATATGTTTTTTGTTTATTTGAATTAAATCTAGAAAAATCTATGATCCAAAATTATCAAATGCAAAAAGAAAAATCAGTAAAACAATTTAATTTATTTTTCCTTATTACTAAAAATAAATTTTATACAAAAGAAAAACTATGAAAAAAATTTCTTTTAAAATTTATAGATAAATACTCAAATATAAAATATTAAGATTCAATGGAATTTATAATGAAATGAAATGTATTACAAAAAAAAATAATTAAATTATTTCGCAATCCTTAATAAATTTATATATTTAATGAAAATTGAATTAATAAATATTTTCAATATATTTTACTATACGAACACTTACAATCCATAAAAATAAATACATATTTTTATTTCCAAAGGAAAAGCGTATAAAAAAAAATAAATGTTTATTTTAATTTTAATTAAATTAATTAATTAAGTTAATTTTTTTCTTAATTTTTTTTATTCAATATTAATATATTAAATAATGTAATACTGGCTTATCCTTTTTTAAGTAGTTGTTCAAAAAAAAAACAAATTTGATAAAGTAATAGACTCTTTCTTCTAGGCTTCTAAATTAAATACATATTATTATAAAATATATAAAAAAAAAAAATACTTAATTTAAATTAAATTCAAAATTTTTTTTATCAAACAGTTTGTATTAATGCCTAATACCTATTAATACCTAAAATAAAATTTAAGTAAAAAATTATATATTTAAACTTTGAATACTAGCTAAATTTAATAAGAAATAGTAAGATGTAAATCCATTTACAATTTTTTTTATTTTCATTCACCCATTCATAAAAAAAAATTACTCATTGATAAAATATATAGTATATATAATAACAACAACAATTTTTACGCACATTGCAATTTATATCATATTAATACATTTTTTCTCTTTTTTTTTAAATTACCGCACACCTATTTACACCTACGTTTATATTTTATAATACTTTTTTTTTAGCAATCTATTTATAATTTTCATTGTTAACTGTGTAACATTTTTTTGTTTTTTTTTTTTTTTTGCACACATTTTACACATGAGTACAAACATTATGTATTCTAAAATGTACAAATATATACAAATGTGTGATATGATTGCAACCCTTTTTTTTTCTTACATTTAAAGAATATTTCTATTCACAAATTTTATTGTGAAAACAAAAAAAAAGCACAAGTTCAAATAAAATTGTCATTATTTTTCACAAAATATATATTTCATATGTGTACATAATATTTTTATATATGTATATTATATAACTTTTTTTTTTCAAATACCTTTTTATTAAGTCCACTAAAATATAAAATAAAACTTAAACAAATATTTATATATGCAAATTTTGTATATATATATATATATATAAACATAAATAGATTTTTATCTTATTAAATGTCCTACATAAAAAGTTATATATATATATATATGTATGTACATATATATAAATATGGTACATGTGGTTACTCTATTATACAAATTGCACTCAACTCATTCAATTTTTATTCAAATTTAAACGCAAACTCATGTCATTTTTCTTTTTTATTTTCAAAGGATTAACGCGTCAAGTTTTTTTTTTTTTTCTTTTCGTTTTCTGTATGTGACTTAACAAAATGTTTTTTATTTAAAATTTTAATATATTATATTGTTACGCACATATAAGAATAAATATAGCTATATAATATATGTTCATTGAAATATAGAAAAATAATTTTATTACCAAGACTAAAATCATTTATCAAAAAAAAAAAAATCCTTTTTTATTTTATAGAAATTTCTATGCAAATAGAGTTACAATTTTTTATTTTCAATAAAAAAAAAAAAAAACACAAAAACAAAATAAAAAGACCAAGTGAATCATCTGTCATCCAATTTTTTTCATTCATAGATATTACGATATTGTCACCTGGAAATGAATTTATAAAATTTATATATGTAAAAAGAAAACTTAAAAAAAAAAAAAACACAAAAACAATACAACCTTTTTCTTCTTCCTATAATAATTTTTTTTCCAACTCATTCTTTTTTATTTGTTGTTATTATCATTCTATTTTCCTATATATTTTTTTTCCTTTTTTTTTTTTGAATTTTTCACGTACGTATAATATTTAAATATTTATTAGTGTGTATATATAAATCCACAATACATTTACAATTTTCATTTTATATTATTCCTATACAAATATATATATACATATATTTATTAAATATGATATACTAAGCTTAATACATACGTACCTAGTACCTACACAGAAATAAATTAAAGCACATTTTTCTCTATTTTTTGATTTTTTCTTTTTTTTTCTTTTGTACTGTAAAATTTGTATTTACATATATATATGTATTTAAATATAATGTGAATAGATTAAAATTGTTAAAAAAAAAAGTTCAAAATATTAAATTTATTTAAATTATATTTTACCCACAATATAGTTATCAACATCATTATCATATTAATTCAAAAAAAAAAATGTATACAACAGTATAAATGTTTCTTCAAATATTTTACTTTTATATATAAATATATATGTATGTATATATGTATTTTTTTTTTAAACTCATTCTTAACATGAAAAGTTGTATAATAGTTGTACTATTACTCATGTTAGTATAATGTACCTTTTATATTGTTGTTGTTTTTATTGTTGATAATTTTAATATAACATATAATACGTAGATACATATATTGATTGTGTTGTTAGAAACAAAAAAAAATATAAATATATTGTTTGTATTAGTAAATGACGTATCCTTTTTAAAAGGAAAAAAATGCGTATAATTATCCTTGAGAAAATTTATATTGTTATTATTGTTTTTTTCATTTATAAATTTTATAGAAGAAAAATTCAAATTATTTTTTATTTTTTATTTTGTTGGAAAATAATGAAAATTAAATGAAATAGAAAAATGATTCGTTTCATTTAACATAACCAAAAAAAAAAAAATTTTGATTTTTAATCCTAGAAAAAAGTTTATACAACTTAATTGTTATTTACAACAAAAAAAAAGGATTAATGATTAAAGAATAAAACATTTGTAACTGTAAATTGAAAATTTTTTTACATAATGCATTTAAATAGCAAATGGAAAAAAAATAATTTCATAAAAAGAAATTCGCGGGAAAACAAAAATAAATGAAATATTTTTTCTTTTGTTTTTGTTTTTGTTATATTAGTTCATATACAATATAATAAAAACCCGGTATATATAAAGTATCTGACAGTATGTAGGTTGAATATTAGTTTTTTTTTTTTTTTGTATTTTGCTAATTGTTACGTCATATTTTATTTTGATTATTGTTTTTTTCAACTGTACACACAAATATATGGTACGAACCTGTGCAAAGACTTCTTATATCCTTCATTACATTTTTTTTGTTTTTATAATTTGTTATTGTTATAATTTATATTATGATTTTTATATACTTGTTTTTTAATTTTTTTTCTATACAAATGATTTAAAAAGAAAATATTAAAATTTCTAATATAAATCTTTTTGTATGTTATATATTATATTAAATTGATCTTATATAATATATGAATAAATATATGTATATATATTATGTATAACAAATATTAATAATGATTTTTGTCTATTGTTTTCTTTTCCTTTTCTTTATATTATTAAATCATACAAAAATTTTTATTTATATTTCATAAAAGTCTATATGCTTTTATATATGTATATAAAAACAAAAGAAAAAAAAATAAAAATAATTCAAGGACATTTACTTAAGCAACAGCAACAATAAAGGAAAGTAGAAGAAAGAAAAGAAAAATAAATAAATTTTTTGTTTTTTTTTTTACAATTTTATTTCGTTCTCTATTCACTAAATTTTTTTTATTTTCTTACAAAAAAAAATTTAAGAAAATTATGTAGAAAAACGATAACTGAATTGGTATAATTAAAATCTTTAACAAAAGATTATCAAATTATTTCTTTCTTATTGCAATTTTAACTAAAATAATATTATTGCAATGTAAAGTATTTCGAAAGACCAAAAAGATTTCAAATTTTTTTTTTTTTTTATAAAATTTTCATAATACATAGTTTTTATTAATAGTTTTTTTTTGTTAATCCAAAAAAAATAAAAAATTATCCTTACATAATACTTACTCCTTACATTCTAATGTATTATTGTACGTTTGTAAGTATGTATTTTAGTTTAAAAAATATATAAAATAGTATAAAATATATTTTAAGATTATTGCTATTTTCATATATATATATATATATATATATATATATATATATATATATATATATATATATATATAGATTATTTAAAAGTATATATAGGCATATATGTAATAGATATAATATTTAAATATATACATAATATAAAGAAATGTATTGTAATAAAATACTTAAGTTTAAATCAAGGATAAATTGCATAACATTAATAACAGCACTTTTGATGGTACCATTTGTTTTTTTTTTTTTTTGTTATTCCTGTTTTATTCTTCTTGAATATTAAAAAGTTAAATATTTTATTAGATGGTTTGAATATTAAATTAAAGAAATTGAAAATATCATAAGTAAATTAAAGCTTTTTTATTATACAAGAATAACAAAAAAAACAAACAAAATACAAGTTACTTTCTTAAATTATATTAGATACATATAAATGCAATAAATATATTGGATTTTTTTCACTATAGTTAGATTAATTTGTAAAATACTTAAAATACATATTTATATGTATATGAATTGAATAAATTTTATTATATAAATAATTTTTATTGAATAAAAAAAAAAAAACTGGAAAAAAAAAAATCATTCAAGGATAGTCAAGGATATTCAATTATATATATTATTACATACTGATTCCATAGTTTACAACATAGTTGATTACTATGAGTTTTTAATTTAAAATTTTTGTTATACGTCCTAATTTAATGCTTGCTATTTTTAATTTTACATGGTTCTGATTTATACTATGTATTATTTTTAAAATATTTTTATGATGTAAAATCATAGATGCCCTAAATTTATATGTTTGAATATTTGAATTACTAACATTCGTTTATTTTTACGCCAAAAACCAAAAAAATATTAGAATAAAATGTTAAAATTAAAAAATTAAAAATAAAAAGAAACCGGTGTCTGTCTACTAATTGAAAAAAAATTATATAATTTATCCTTTGAAAATAATTGAAATAAGTTTTTCTCTGAAAATGTGAGTAATAATTATAGTCCCTACAAATAATCAAACATTAAAATGAAATTAATAGTATATTCAAATTATCTTTTTTGTTTTTTTTTTTGCTAATTCCATTAAATTTTATCTTTAATGAGGAAAAACTGAAATAAATTAAGAACCCCGATTCGAATTTATAAAATATATTCCTCTGAATAGTAAATATAAACAATTACAAAATATTTATTATATTCATTTATTTTTATTGATTTGATTATGTTTTTTTTTTAGAAAATTAATATACTTAAATTTTTTATTGAATTATTTTTATTGAATTATTTATTTAAAAACAAATATGTATATATAATAGGATGGCTTTATATTATCCCACTATGGCATAATAAATCAAATTAATTCAAATTTGCACATAAAAAAACCTGTTTTTTAAATAATATTATATTTAATATTTAATTTAATTTTATAATTTTATATTACATACATAGATACGTGTACCTTTTTTTATTTTATTTTGCAGTACATTATTTTTTTTTTTTTATATAAAAAATGAAAAACTAAATTTATTTTTATGTTCCTAAATGTGCATGGTACATAAACTCTAGCACATATAAATGAAATGCAATAAAAAAGAAAACATTTTTTAATAAAAAAATAAATAAAAAAATAAAAAATAGTAAAAGCAAAAAACAAAAAAAAAAAAAGATATTTTCAATGCCAACATATCCTTTTTGGCTATTCTTCTTAACCATTATAAATTTCACGACAATCTAACAAAATACAAAAAAAAAAGAAAAACAAAGAGCGAAAATATGACAGGAACAGTGAGAAAATGAGGAAATAGAAGAGAACAAACAAAAGAGTATTATAATTTTTAATAAAGTTTTTTTTTTCTGTTTAATTCTAAATACACGTGTATATATTACAAATTTTCTTTGATTTATATAAATTTTATATAAACGATATATTATTTATAAATATACATATATATATATATGTATATAATTAATATAATAATATAAAATTTCAATTTCAACAAAATATCAATATTACTTTTAAGTTTAAAGAAAATAAAAAAAAAAAAAACGAAGAAAATATACTTAAGATACAACTATTCTATCTAAATGCATTTTTCTTTTATTTCAAGGACATTCTAAACTTATATAAATACATTTACATATATTTTTATATAATATAATAAAGAAATAAATAAAATAAAAAATTTTACCTAGTTGTCAAACTTTGTGTGAAGAACGAAAAAAAAAATTTCAATATTTTTTTTTATTTCATTATGGTTGTTGTTTGTTTTTCTTTTGATTTGTTTTCTTTTTTTTATATAATGGAAACACATACATATACATTCTAATTTTTTTTTTTATTTTTACACCGGAATCTATTTTATAATTTTATATTTAACACAATTTATATATGCACATAATTTATATATTTTATTCAAATTAATTATTTTGTTTTTTTTTTTTTTTTTGTTACATTTGGAATTTAAATTTAAAATTAAATTAAAAACAAACAAAATTTCAGGAAATTTTTCATTAGTTTCAAACAAATTAATAAAAGTATGAAAGAAAAACAGAAAATTTTTCTTTTCAATTTAATAAATTTTTTGACATTTCTCTTTTGTTTTTACATACATTCATAGTTACTTTTTTTTTTTATTTTTCAAACAATACATACTCACAATTTACTATTTATATGTTATCCATATAAAGTATTTATATATTATACATAATAATATACTAAATGAAATGCCATACGCACATTTTATATAACATTTTTACACTGAAAATGAAAATTTTCAGTAGGAAATAGTAGGAAATTTGAAAGGAAAGAATAACTTTAATATAAATTTATATGAAAATTATTTAATATATATATAGGAATATTTTTATATATATGTATATGTAATATTATTCTCATTTACCTATATTATTTTGACATTTAAGAAAGAACACACAATAATATTTCATCTGTAAGACATTTCTTCTTTTTTTTTGTTGGATTAAAATAAAGAAAATAATTGTAAAGTTTTTATTTTTAATATGACATTAGAATTTACTAAAAAATCTTTTTTTTTTTCTTTTTATGATTTTATTTTAAAATAATTTATTTAAATTTAACAATTCGTTTATTAAAAATAATTCACAATTACCTTGATAAAGATAAAATTTTGCAAACTACAATAAAGAAAATTTGGCTCCAAAAAAATTTTTTATTTTAATAATTTTACAGGATTTTTATTTTAAATTTTTGCTTATTTTAAATAGGTATTAATATTTGATTTTTCTTTTTTGTTTTCAATTTATTACAAATAATTGAGGGATTACGTTTTTATTTTTATTTAAAATCTTTTTATTTTTTCTTAAAACATATTTTGTTTAGAAAAAAAAAACAAAAAACATTAACTTTTATTATTTCTTGCAATAATAACTAAAAAAATAATTAATTAAAACAAATTAATTTCTATTTCCGAATCGTATTTTGTTTTTTTTTTTTATTTATAAATTTATAAAACAAATAGTAGCAACACTTAATTATTATTATTTTTTATAGGATTTTTCCTTAATATTTTTTTTATTCATTTTTTTTTTTTTTTTTTTTTTTTTTTTATTTTTTTAATGTAAAGGAAAATGAAAAAACACAGAAAATCGCGTAAATATGAACCGCCCGTAATGAAAGTTTACATGTTTCTAAAATCTTTTAGTTCAGTGTCACATATATTTTAAATAAAAAGCTTTTATATTTTTTCTTTTAATTTACGAATGTTTAAGCTCTTATAAAAATACATATATCTATATATATATAAAATATATTATATGGAAATATATACATATTATATATAATTACTTAAAGCAAAAATATATGTACATACATTTATATAAAAAAAATATTGAATTAATGTGAATTTTAAAACAATAGGTGAAGCTTTTGTATAGTAACCTTTTAAAGGTAACCATATACATACATTAAATAATTCAATTTTTAATATATGTAGTTCTATATTACGTGCAATTAAATACATATATTTTCAATGTTTTTTTTTTCTTTACTACTCCTAGTATAAGGAGTATTTTAGAGCATCCACTAAGTAATTTATTATTCTTATTTAACTAAGCTTCTGAAATCATTAATTTCAGTAAGCAGTTGATTATTCGGCTGTAGCTATTGTACAAAATTATGAAATGTAAATATTTTTTTATTTCTACGCCATCTATTATCTTATACAAGAATTATTTTATTATTATTTTATTATATATTACAATATGATATTAATTCTAAGATACAAATACTTAGAATTTTTTAGTTAATTATATTATACGAATTATATATTATAAGAAAAATCAACATTATTGTTTTATTGTTCTATAAGATACAGTCGGGGTTTGAATTGCAGATCTTTTGAATGAAACGCCGATATCTAAACGACTACACCATTGGCTGGATAGTTGGTTCAGTATTATTGATATAACGTGATAATTAATTTTTTTTTTATATTGATCACATGATACATACAATTAATAGCACATATAAATTAATATTTTATATTAATACATAATAAAATTAAAATAAACTAAAAATTTAACATTTTATTAAATAAATAATAGTTGAAAACGTAATGTTAGTAACATTAGGCCTAAATAAAAATAAATAATTTTTTTTTTCCAAAATACAAGTATATAAAGTAATTATTTAATTTTATCTTTTTCTCGAAAGTTTGAAATAATTTTTTACTATCTAGTAATTAGATTACAAAAACTTTGAATTAATAGTTATTGAAATTAAATAAAAACAAAAATTTTAAATCGAAATTAATTGTTTTATTCAAATATAATTTACACTATACTTACATGTAGGTACAATATTTATATTATAGATATACATATTTTACTTTTTTAAAATTTATATAATGAAAACCATATGGTTATTAAAATAATTTAAACAAAAAAAAAAAAAGAGTAAAATAATAACCAAATTTTTCTAAATCCATCCTATTGTACATTAACTCATTCATAAAAATAAGGAAAGCATAACAATTTCAAAAAAGAAAATCTATTTTTGTTTTTTTTTTGTAAAAAAAATAAAACAATTTATTATGATATACAATTATACAAACATAATATAATAAAAAGAACCCCTTAGAAAGCTCAAAATTTAAAGCTTTTTATATTTTTATTTTACTCCAACAAAAACATGTATACCCCTATATATTTCTATACATTTACTTAATATCCTTTTAGTTATATTTTCTTTGTATTTTTCTTTTAAGTTCTATATTAGTATATTTTATATAATATACATATACATATATGTAGGTGCATACATATATATATATACATATCAAAAGAATATTTACTGATAACCTGTTATCTATGTATAATTTGATTTTTTTTTATTTTTGTTTGTTTTCTTTTATACATAAACTTGTTGGTTTTTTATTTCCAGAATTCAATACGGAACAAGGATCAATGCACATTTACTATATGTATAACTAACTACATATAAATCAATATATATTATAATAGAAATATTTTTTTTTTTTTGTGATTTTTTCTAACAATAAAAGACAAAAATAAAAATCATTATTTAACTATTGTACAATAAAATATTTATTTAGGAAAACTATACGTATCATATATGTATATATGTGTGTATTAAACTAAATATTCTTATTTATTATATTAGTTAAATAATAAAAGGAAATAAAAAGATAAAAGGATGTCAAATTTAAAGAAATTTAAAAAAGAAAAAAAAAAAAATCATTTAATTTTGATTAGAAATTACAATTACGACGATTTTTATTATTGTTAAAATACAAAGGACCTGTTGGAATCATTTTATATAGTTAAAAATAAAAGAAAGATAAAATTCTTAAAAAGACAAAAAACAAAAATCTTTTAAGAAATTTTTATTTTTAAATGAATACAATTGATAAGTAAATCTTTTGTTAAATTTTTAGTTAAATTGTATAATAATTGTATTTTAATTGAATGAAATGAAATCACACTTCTATTTTTCAATTGTTTGTAATATTAAAAGAACAAAAGATAAAATTTGAAATAAAATTTATTCAAAAAAAAAAAAAAAATATCTTTACCAAAAATTTTTTTTTTGTTTATTTTATAGCTATTGTAGAGCTTAAAAAATAATTTCATCAAATAATTTTATTTAAAATGTTACTTTTTATTTTTAATTGTGGTATCAATATAATATGATCTCGTTCCACATTTCTATTATACGTATATTTGTTTTCTTTTTTTTTTTTTTGGTAACCTTATAAAAAATTTTTACTAAAGCTAAAAGAAAATAATGAATTCCATAATTAGTAAAGAATTTTTATCAAGGTAATAATGAATTACCACAATATGGTTTAATAATATATGTAAATATGAAAATATGATTTTATACCATGAACAAATCAGGACTCTCTATTGTACCAACCACTTACCACTAATCAAACAATCAAATAATCATTTTAGTTTTTGATAAATAAGTATTTTTTACTATAATCAAAACTTTATTGAATTCTTATTAAATATGGTGTTGGTGCAACAAAAACTTATCAAAAAAAAAAAAAATGATTATTTGTTATTTGATTCTTGATAAATAAATGGTTGGTCCAATAAGGTCCTGGTTTCAAATCAAATCTTTTCAAAATTAATCTTAAACAATTCAATTCTTTATTTGTTTTTAAATATTTCGTTATAAGTTATAATATGAACATGGGACAAAGTCATAACCATATAATAATTCTCTTAAAACATTCATTTTCATTCTCTTTAATTTTGTGATTTTCAAATTAAAATAAAAAATTTTTATTTTACCTTTTAACAAAAATAAAATTAAAATGATTCATGCGTATACATTTAACTATTATTATTACTATGTATACACAAATTCTTAATGAATACTAAATTTTATATCAAAGGAATCCAAATAATGTATTGAACTCATTTAATATCAACCCGTATCGAAAATTTATAAAATTAAGAGCATTGTACGCTTCTAAATAATATTAACCCGCATCCCATTATCCTTCTTTTTAATGTTTTTTTTTTTTTGTTTTGTTTGTTTTTTGTTAATTGGTTTTGACATCACTTCTTCAAGACCACAATTTATTTTTCTTAAAAAAAATATAACAAAAAAATAAACTAGAAAATAAATCTATATTTATATGTATAAAAAATAATAAATATTATTTTATATTACTTGCATAGAAGATATTATATGTTTTGAAAGAATAATACATTAAGGACGATTATTTAGTTCTTTCAATCTTTACTACTAGTAAAGATGTACTCATTTTTTTTGAAGTAATCTTAAATTGTTAAAACTATTAGAGATATTAAATAGTAATTTTTTTCTATCTGTTTTTTTTTTTTTTTTTATTTCTATTATTTGTAATCTAATAACAAAACAATGTAATACAATTTAAAAAAAAAAAAAAAAATTGCAATAAAAAAATAAAATAAAACGTGTTCTGATTCACGTTAAGCGACAAAAAAAAAACAAAAAATATAAAATGTATATTGTACACGTACTGTTTTTTTTTTTTTTTTTTTCTGTTTTTAATATTGTCATCAAATTTGATTTTCTTTAGAATATTGACCTCTTTTAGAAAAATAATCGAAAAATATAATCTAATTTTTATTACCAAAATCCAAATTTTTCATATTCTTTTATCTATCCTTTCATTTTCTCATTTATTTTAAAATAAAAGTGATAAATATTTGAAAGAAATTTTTGTTATTTTTTTTTTCTTTTTTCTATTTTCTGATTATTTTAAGGTTTTTGGTGTTTTTGGAATTTGACCTATTAACTTAAATTTTGTGAATAGAATCTTAAGTTTAAAAATTATATCTTTAGATAGGAAATAAGGAAATAGGAAAGAATAAGGACAAAAAAAAACAAAAATTGGAAATATGCCAAATAAATTTGAATCACTCGGATTCAGATTATTACTAAAATAATTTAGATTCATAAATGATGGTTACCCTTAATTTTTTTAAAATTTAATTATTGATGTAAAATTTTTTTGTTGCAAATGCGATTAAAATTTTTATTTTTAAGGGAACAATATGAATGTCAAATGAAGTTAACATAAAGATAATTAGAATTTCATTTAAATTTTTAAAAAATGCAATATATTCTTTGATGAAGAATTGAAATAATATTGTAATGAATATTAAAAAGAACTAAAATTAATGGAATATTTCTTTTTTTTTTTACAGGGAATGATAACATATTACTTTGTAGAATGGTCTCTCCATCATTGAACTATAGGAGTTTATGTTAAAGATTTTTCAAAATATAACCAAAAAATACCAATTTTCTTTATTTTATATTAATAGCTAATGGCTCGTGTTATCCCAAATGAAATTAACTCTGTAAGTTCTAATATAGTATAACAACTTCCAGTAAATTTTTTACGTGTTTACATGTTTTAAATCCCGACCGGTTCATATCCAAATAAATAATACAACAATGTATTTAAAATACATTATAATTATAGTACCAATTACCATTAAAAGTCAAAAAAGTGAAAAAGCGATTGATAATATTATGTCAAAAATAAAACTTAAATATTAAAAATTATATTCTAAAAATGAAAAATTCATTTTGAACAAAATCCGTCACATTATTTAACACTTTTTAATTTCCAATTAGATTTTCAATTTATTCAACGATTAATTTAATTTTTTGTTTTTTTTTTTTTTTTGAAATCATTAAATCAATCTTTTTTTTTTTTTATACAATATTCTAATAAAAACGAATTATAAAAATGAATGATATAATGAAAATGAAAATGAAAATAAAACAGAAAACTTTTCTTTTTTTTTTCTATAGACGTAAATATAACAAAGATCTATTCTTTTAAAATCATAAAAAAGATTTTTTTTTTTTTTAAGTTTATTCTATCCAACTGTAAAGATAAATTTATCATTTTTTTTTTTTTTTTTGTTTACAGTCTAAAGTGAGAAAAATGAAAAAATTACTTGACATGCACGGAATTAGTTTTCATTCGTTTTCTATTATTAAATTTTTTTTTTTATTCTGTTTAGACAGTAATGGAAAAATATAAAAACTTGAGGGAAAACTTAAAATAAAATATAAAAAAGAATGAAAATTTTTATTATCAGTTTTTGTTTTAGTTTTTTTATTTTGCTTTTGTTTTATTAAAATTTCCCATAAATTAATTTCATTATTTTTAAGTTTTATTATTTTCAAAATGGAAATATGCTATTACTGCAAGGGAGTTGCACTACAACTTTATAATCATGGGAAAGCATTTATTAAAAAGCCCTGAAGTCTTAATGATATTTAATCCTTGGAACTGATAAATATTAGCACTTCAGAAGTAAAAATATGTATAAAATAAAAAAAGGTGAATTTTTTATTCACAATTCTATATATATATATATGTGTATGTGTATATATGTGTATATATAACCGGAAAGAAATGAAAAAAAAAAAAAAACGAAAAATGTGCAACTATGAAATATTTTCTGTATAGAACTCTTTAACAAAACCATAACCTTTCCAACATAGATTAAAGATATTCAACTCAAAAAATATACTTTTAAATAAGTACATATATGTACTTATATATATATATACATAATATTATATTATATACTTAGAAAAATGAAAAAAAAAAAAAAACAAAAAGAAAACTATATAATAAAAATTCATATTATTATTATTTCTCTATAATCATCTATATGGTTATAAGGTGGAGATAGATACTCCTAAATTCTTCTTACTCATGCAATTTAAATCCACCTGATGAATGTACTTGGCAATATGGTTAGTACATACAAGTTGAAAAAAAAAAAAAAAACAAACCTGTTGTAGAAAATACGATTTATTAAAGTATTTTTTATTTTTTACAATGAAAAAATCCATTTTTTATATTATAGTACCTACATATACATAAAAGAAGAAAATTGTAATTTTGTTTAGAATAAAAGGAAGTACATTAAAAATGGTTAAAATATATGTAAAACATTATAAAAATAGGTTGATTTATATCTAGTAAAAGATAGGGTTATTTTTAAAAAATTTAAACTGATTTTTATTTCTTTTAAAAATATAATCCAAATAACTTTACCTTTTACTAAATTTTTTTTTTTTTTAATTTAAAGCTAAAATAATTTCAGTTAATTACTTCCATAAAAGCAAAATTGTTATAGTACATCGCAAACTTTAGTAAATCACAAGTGAAAAGTTTTATTAATTGTCTAGGTTTTGTTATTGTTTACATTTTCTCTTAAAAATCTAGAGAGGCATTAACTACTAAACTCCTAAGAGGAATAAACTACGTGGTTTTTTAGCTGCACACTAATAACGTATTATCAGTAGAATAAAAGTATATATCAAAATATAAATCGAACATTTTCATATTTTACATCGATTATATATCATATTGAAATATTAAAGATTCCATTCAACTGTATGCTGATTATGTAGTAATAAAATATTTTGGGAATCGGAAAATCATATTCAAAAACCACTTAAATACAATAGTTTTGTGGATCTATAACAATGTGTAATAGATTATAAAATAATTTTAAACATTCAAAACAAAAAAACAATATCTTTGTAAAAGGTTTAAAATAAAGTCACTAAAATATCTGTACAAAAACATTAACAATTTCAAACAAATAAACAGAATAGTATAAATGTCTGCAAAATTGTTGTAGATTATTTTATAAATTTTCAATTGAACTCGACCAAATTGATTCCTTTCTAAATTAATATTATAGTCACATTTTAATGCTAATACAAAACATAGGAACAAATGAAATGATATGTTTTAAAAAAATTAAATGCATATTTAAGTAAAGAAGGGCATCTATTGAATTAACAACAATAGATACTAGAAAGATGGCAGGAGTATTTTGATGAATTACTGAATAATGAACAAGTAAGAACTAGCAGAAGTCATATGGATCTAATATATTCAGTTGAAAATGAAATTCAAGAGCCAACTTTAGAGGAAGTGATAAGTGCTATATAAAGAAACTTAAAAATGGAAAAGCAAGTGATGCTAGAAATGTGGGACTGATAATAAATGAACCCAAAACTAAATACTTCGTAAATAGCAAATCACATATACCAACACAAGATCTGAATATTAATGATTATACGTTCGAAGTTGTGTATCAGTTCAAGTATCTCGAGGTTGTATACAGTAAGAGTGAAGATACCGTTGTGGCAATTCGGGAAAAAATTCAAGCCGCAAATAAATGTTACTATACATACTCTAAACTTATAAAATCTAGTCTATTGTCAAGAAACACAAAGCTTAAATTATACAAAACATTAATCAGGCCATTTCTAACATACGGATATGAAACATGGACGCTTAGAACTGCAGATTGTAGGCAATTGTAGGCAGAATAAATGCAAGGTGGTAAAGGTAGAGGGCGACCAAAAAAATAGAAGGCAAGACACTGTTGATGACGATCTTATAAGATGAGATAACTTAAGCTAAGATATATTAGTACACTTGTTAATTATTGAAATTTGAAGAGGGGAAAAAAAAAATTAATGAATTCTTTTTGAACATTAGATTACTTTATTCTTGTTCAAAAGTAATTTACCCACAACTATTAATGAATCAATACTGAACTATACTAAACCGAAAACACCCTACAAAACTAGGATAAATCTAAGAGCAATGTTCACTTAGTTTTTCTTTTTTTTTGTTTTGTTAAATCTGAAATTTTTTCATATTTATTTCAATTTTAAGTGTAACACTTTTCAATGTTCACAAAGAAATTTTTTCATAGTAAATTCAACCAATAGATTCTAAAAATTTTCTTTTTTATCCTTCGTTTTGAAGTACATGACTAATGTACTCATCAAGTTTATATAATATTATTTCAACTATTTTCATTTGAAAAGAAAAACAGAAAAACTAAAATTTTTAGGATTTGCAATTAATTATTGTATTCAATTTCAGTTTTTCAATTCAATTTTTTTTTTTTTTTTTTTGAGCTTTTTTTTTTATTTAACATGTAATTAAATCATTTAATGATTATGACTTATAAGTATTTTATTATCTATACATATTATATTTATAATATATTAAATAATTCTATACACTGCTATGCATGTGATAATTTCCATTCAAATATGTAACCTAAATCTGTGCTATTTATTCTTTGAAAATTATATAAAATTTAAATCATAGAATCTAACCATGATCTAAATTCATTATACAAAAATTTAAATTAAATCAAAAAATTAAATCTATATATACATATATATAGAAATTTACCTTGAAATAAAAAAAAAAAGAATATTTTTAATTAACCTAGCAATGTCTGATTTTGTATCAAATACAAATACTATACACAATTGGTCTACACAACAGCTCCTTTATAAATTTCTTCATTTATAATTTGATTATTAAAATTTTCCTGGAGGTCTATATTCTATTAAAAAGATATGTGATGCTGAATCTTTACTTTGTATAGCTTTTTCTGAAACTTATGCTATAACATGAATAATAAGTGACCTTTTTGGATATCGACTTTATAAGTTGTAAAACTTTATAAGAATGAAAACATAGAAAGAAATAAAAAAAAATTACATCTACATTTAGAAAACCATTTTAAAACATTTATAAGAATTCCAACTTATACATACTATTCTAACATTAAACTGCGAAAGAAATTCATTTTTTTAGTAATTTAAAATTAAAAAATATTAAATAAAATTTTAAATTAGTAATTGGCCGGCAGATTATATTTTTTATAACATTTACTTGAAGATAACAAAAAAAAAAAAAATTATTTTGTTTTACAAACCGATTTTAAATATAATATTTCCACATATTTGTACATATAGTGCTTTTTCCTTCATTAGGAAAAGGAAAGGAAAATAAAAACTTTAAAAGTTTAGTTTGTCGAACAAACAAATTTTTAACAACAATTTTATGAATTCGATTCCTTTTAATTTAACCTTAACGTATGTGCAATACGGGAAAATGTTATTAGTCAATTTACCCATAGGAAATTCAACAGGAATTAAATTTTTGTTTTTGCATAACCATTTTATGTTTTAAGCACATTTCCAAAAAACATTTGAAAAAATGTGCTTATTAGTTTCACTCTGTCCGTCCGTCCGTCCGTCTGTTTACAAAACTTCTACATCGTTAAAGATAGAGAAAAAAAATTTTAACCATGGGTAGGTCTCATAAAAAAAATAATTTTGTGGAACAACTTTTTCATGTAGCACCTCCCATTACGGAGCTACAGCCCCTCAAACTTTGAAAAAGCCCTGATTTTAAATGTATATATCTTATGTTCTGCTTAAGATTTTTTCAATCTGAAAACGTCATTCGACAGCTATTTTTTTTATCTTTGTAAATTAATATCAAAATTATACAATTTTTTTAAATTTAGTATTTAAGTTTACCGTTATGTGAAAACCAAATTTTGCATGATTTTTCTACTGGCACGCTTCTAGATAGAGGCTTGAAATTTTGAGGCAAGAAAGAACTTTTAGAATTAGTATAAGTTTGCTCAGAAAATTTTTTTGGACCACCCCCTGTTTATAAGCTATTAGGGCTCAAAAATTGAAAATTTACTATTTTTAAACACCTATAACTTAGGAACCTATACATATTTTACTTCTGCAAGATATAAAAATTAAAGCTACAGTAATATATTTTTACGTGTGTTAAAGGTTTATTTTAGTTGTAAAGGGTTCCAAAGTTGCAGCTCTTCAAAATTGCGAAAAAACCCCATTTTCAGATATATATATCTCAGGCTCTGCGTAATAGTTTTGCAATCTAAAACCGCCAGAAGATCGAAAATTTTATTATCTATATAAAACTATATCAAAATTATGTAATATTTTGTAATTTACGATTTAAATTTACCGTTATGTGAAAACCACATTTTGCATGAAATTTCTTTTTTCATAACTCCGGCACGCCTTTAGATAGGAACCTGAAATTTTGAGACAAGAAAAAACTTTTAAAATTAGTATAAGTTTCCTCAGAAATTTTTTGGTAGCACCCCCTCTTTAAGAGTTATTACGCCTCAAAAATTGAAAATTTGCTATTTTTAAACACCTATAACTTAGGCACCTGTACAAATTTTTCTTCGGCAAGACATGAAAATTAAAGGTTCAATAATATATTTTTACGTGTGTTAACGGATTTTCTTAGTTATATAGGATTTTGGAATTACGGCCCCTCAAATTTCAAAAATGTCCTATTTTCACATTTTTCTTATTACATGAAATTTTCAAATTTTTGTGTAAGTCACACTTCTAAACAGTTTGTATTGAGTTTTGGAAATGTGCGCTTTTAAAAACCGTTGGTTTACATTCTACCTTGTTTTTTAACTATAATTGGTCTGGTGCCAATCTAAATAACTATAAAAATATACACTTGTATTTTTAACCATTTTCAAGTGGAAAATTTGATAAAAGAAAAATATTAAAAAAATTTTCAATGCATATTTATAATATAATTTTCAAATGCAAAAACAAAATAAATATTGAAATAAAAAAAAAACAAACAGAAATCCAGAATATTTTCAAATACCTAGTGTTCAATCAATATATATATACGTAAATACTAAATTCTTTTCTATATCAAAAAAAAAAAAAGGAAGAATAAAAAAGAAAAACTAAATTTTATTCAAATTTGTGCAATTTTCTTTGATTTTTTTTTTTTTTTTTTTTTTTAATTGAGACCTTTGAAAAATAGAAAAGAAACAAATAAAATTCAATCATAATAAATTGGAAAATTTTTTTAAAATTTATAAATTTCATATTTACGAAAATCTGTTATTATTGAAAAAAAAAGAAAAATATCAAGTGATTTTCTTACAATTAATAAATATTTGAATTCTGCAATTTAAATGAAATTTTCAACATCAATTTTTGCAGAATAGAAAATATTTATTAATTTATTCAAAATTCAAAAGTAGAAATTCTAATCAATAAATAATTTATTAATCTTAAATATAATTATTTCTTTTGTGTTATTTTTAAATTTTATTGATTGCATAAAGGAAAAGTTGTTTCCTTGACATTTTTAAAATTCTCTTCATTATAAAATTTTATTAACAATCTATTTATACCATCAAAAACATGAAGATATAATGAATCGACTTTTCATTATATCTTCATGTTTCAAATGTATACTTTTCATTTAAAAATGGAGAGTAACTATTTCGAAAAAAGATTAAATCATTAATCTTAATGTAGGTTTCTTTTTTGTTAAGAAAAGTAATAATCCTTTAACAGTATCGAGGAATGTTAGACCTTTTTGATGCATAAATTTTTAACTTACAAAATTTTTACTCATGTAATATTTTCAATTATCACTATATTATGAGTATGTTTTTTTTAATAGTGTTCTAATGAGGTCCACTCCACATAGTTTTTAATTTTAATTAAGTTGAAAGACTGTCATTTAAATTGAAAAAAAAAATTACGTACCTTACATCTTGTAATATAAAAATTTTTGGCAAATGAATAATAGCCAAATTTTTAATTTAAAATTTATAAAATTAAAAAAAAATTTAATTATATGAAAGCAATACATGGTGATCTCATAATAGTGCAACCATTTCAGGATGTGAGACTAAACCTTGAAAACAATTGTATGGAAGGGTGGGGATAACGTCTATTATAAATCGTTTTGATCAGATATTCGTGTTTTTTTTTTTGTTTTAAATTATTAATCGTAAAAAAACTTTTAATTTTTTAGGGACGTTGGTCGCCTAGTGTATAAGAGCGTATAACATAAGTTATAATCACCAAGAGAGTATGGGTTCAAATCCCACACACGTCGTAATAATAATTCCCCCTTGTGACATTTATAGTCATGCCTGAAAACGTAATTTCTTTATCACATTTATGTGACACGGGAATACACTAAATCCTATGTTTTTCTTTCAAAACTGAAATATTTGCACTCTTATATCACCCTGTAAATATAATAAATTTCCCCATATATAAGTACATATGTTAGTTTAACAAGGTAATTTAAGTTTTACATAAACTCTTGTATAAGTTTTTTTTTTCCTCTCATTTCTCTTAATAGTAAATGCCAATACTAATATTGAAAATATTAAACACAAATATAATTTAGCATCTATAAGTTAAAAATAAACTAAATTAAGTTTTAACTAAACTTTATAATAATCTGAAATTATATTTAAACACCAAAATGATTGTATAAAATTTGAGACAATTATTAAATTAAATAAAATTTTATAGTAATAAATTTTTCATCACTTTTAACTTTTCTAATAAATTTATACTCAGTTTTAAACAAAAGAAAAATAATATAAATAAAGTATTTTTTAATATAAAAATCTCTAGAAACTTTTTTAAAATAATTTATAATCATATATATAAAATCAAATCCTTTTTTTTGTTAAGTTATTATCCTTAAACATATTTTATAGAAAAAATCAATTCAAAAATTTATATTTATAATATATTCATTATAAGTGTATTGTTTATAAAATTTAGCAAATTTGTTATCAAATTTAAAATATACTATATACTATATGTACATATATGTATTACATAATGTGTTATATGTACTTTTAATATAATTTAAACTGATATTTTTGAATGAATTAATATATAGGTATATTACACATAAAGAATAAAGTTTTTCAAAAATTCTGTTCACCTCGATTATGATAAATTTGCGGTGCTTCTTTTTAAATTTATTTGTTGTCTCTTTTTATTATTTATTTGTTTTTTTTTTTTTGTAGTTGTCAAAGAACTCATAAGTCAAAATACGTGACATAACAAAATGCACTTGATTAAATTTATATCTGAACACAATATAATATGTATATATAATTAATATATACATAATATTCGTATATATGTACATGCATAAATGAAATATTAAATAATATATTAAAGTGAATATTATAGTTAGGTTCAGAATATGCAGTGAACATTAATATTATTTTTGAAAAACATAAATCTTTTCAAAAGTTTCTTAAACATTTAATTTTTTACTAACAAAATGTACAATATTAATTGAGTATGCCTTAGTCGAATTTTACAAAAAATGTACAATATTAATTGAGTATGCCTTAGTCGAATTTTACAACTTATAAATCATATAGAACATATTGAACTTTTGATTGCAAATTTTTAATTCTTAATTAATTTTTAATTTAGAAAATAAGAAGACTCGTTTTTTTCCTCGTCACTCCTATAAGCATAGGGCATCTACTAAGTCATTTATTAATCACACTTGACTAAGTTTCAATTTCTAGAATCATTAATTTCAATAAGCCATTAATTACTCGGCTGTAGTATTTTAGGTTATATTCTAACTCGTATTCAGTTTTTTTTCTATTTTCAATAGAACTTTTCGTTAAAATTTTTTTCAATTTTTCTTAAAGAGTTAGCGTTTAAATTAACACTAATTAAAACGAGGAAGAATACAGTTGCCTTTGTCAACTCTTAGATACTCGTACGAACCGTTAGTATGTTCACAGCCTGTCACTCTGCTCACAATATTATTTTTTTAATATTTTAGTATTTTAAAATAATTTGGGTGAATTTTATAATTTTTAGAACTATGGGTTGTATAACTGAAACTATGGTTTACATATATTCAAACTATATGTTTATATGTACATTCTTTAAAAGTAGATTCTAACCTTTCACATAACGATTATCAATCCAAAACTTTTTCAAATATTCTATAGTACCATTTAAAGCTAAGCGGTAAATGTATATTAAATTTACTTAGTACAAAATAGTAAATATAATTTTAAATATTATATTATATTATATTTAAATATTCCATTGACAGAATAATTTCTTATAAGTACAATAAAATACATATATGTATGTAAATACGGCGCTATATAATATACATCTATACTCTTATCATTCATTCACTAGTGACATATACGATATGTAAATAAACATGATATTATATAAGTATGTATATATATTAATATCATATAAATAAAAATTCTTCAAGCAACCGTTATGTTGTTTATTTATTTGCATTTTTATGTACTACGCATTATATCCTCAACAATTTCAAATTATCGAGTAAAACAAATGGAAAAAATTTGTTGAACAAATTTGTTAGAAAATTTGAAAAAATCAAATAACTCTTTCGCCAATTATAAAGTAACCCTATATTATTAAAAAAAGTTGTTAACAGAAATAAGAGTATAATGTTGAAGCTTTAATTTTTGTGTATTACTTCAAAAAAATTTTAATAGGTGTTCAAGTTACAGGTGTTTAAAAATAGGAAAATTTCAGTTTTTGACCCCTTACAGCTTTTAAACGGGGGGTGATACAAAAAAAATTTCTGAAATGACTCATACTTATTTTCAAAGATCTAACTTCTGTCCAAATTTCAACCGTTTAGAAGATAAAAGGGTTAAAGGATTTTGCAAAATTTGAGTTTCGCATAACGGTAAATTAAGACACCGTATGCCAAAAATATATATTTATTGTATATATATTTTTAAAGCTAATGAAAGTAGTAATCCTTTGGCGTTTTCAAAATGAAGATATACCTTATACAACTTGTGCTATAACAATTTAAATATAGAGCTTTTTTGAACCTTTGGGGAGCTGTAGCTCCGTAACGGGTGGGGCTACAAAAAAAAGTTATTAAAAATAAAATTAATATTTTTGTGAGATCTATCAGCAGTTAAAATTTCATAGCTCTATTTCAGAAAAAATGTCGGGATCTAAAAGTTAGGTGTTCGAGAGCTACCCTAAGTGTTGGTCCAAACTCAACCAAAAAAAATAGGGAACCTAAAAATTACTCCCAGAATATTTTGTGTAAATTTGAAGATTATAGCTTTCTTAGTTTTTGAGTTAGCGTGCTGACGGACGGACGGACGGACTGACATGGCTCAAAAGTCTTAGATTTTTTTTCTGATCCGATCCATACCTTTGAAGGTATATCTAGCTCGCTTATTTCGAGGTGTTACAAACGGAGGAGTAATTTTATTATACCCGATCCTATCGTACGGGTATAATAATTCATCTTCAGATAGACTTAAAATAGTTTGTTTTACTGCTGCTCCTCTCTCTCTCTCTCTCCCTCTCTCTTTCGCTGTAAAAACAAAGTTTTGAATATACTGGAAATTTCAAATATCACAAAAAAAAAATACGTATTACATTTCCAACATACATAAATAAATAAAATTTCACGCGTTCAAAAAAAATAAATATGAACTCTAAAATAAAACTGAAAACTATATGTGTATATATACAAATGCAACAACCAAAAAATCTAAAAGAAGAATATAAGAAACAAAAAGGAAAAAATATGAATGTTAAAGGATTTTTTCGTTTAACATAAAGATTGATCCCTGATATGATTTTATATTCAAATTTACGTTTTTCAATTTAAAAGGAAATAGTCTGCGGTAGTCTTTTACAGAAAATTTTTCTTTTCTTTCTTTTTTCATTATTGTAACTTACTATACCTATACATATATACAATATAAGTGAGATCTTGTTACACTAGCGCGTACTACCATATTTTTTTTTTTACTTTTTGATTTATATAATAAGAATGTATTTTAATTTAAAAATATATTGAATTGAGCTGATACAACGTTTACCTTTCAGTTTTTATGATATATGAGATGTACAATAGGTAAATGAAAATGCATTCATTGGTTCATAATTTAGCATAAAAATTTTCATATAAATTTTGATTTTAGTGGTTTGAAATATGAGAATTTTTTTTTTCCTTTTTTTTTTTTTGTTGATCACGGATAGAAAAATAATAATTATAGTATTGTATTTTATGTACTAACTATATACCTACTATGTTTAAATGTTTATTATAATGGTTGTGTGTATACAATGCATAAAAATGTAATTTTAGGTGTTTTTTGCATATAAATTTTAATTCCATATTGAAAAGTAAATTATGTGCATATATACATTTAGTAAACAACGATATTGAAGGCTACAGGAGATTTAAATGAAAAATTAGGAAAATTATTTTATAACAATGATTAAAAACATTATTTGTTTGCTATAACTTAGCAAATAAATAATTTAAAGCATATGTATAAAAAATAAATATACATATATATATTTATATAAAATATATAAAGTTTTATTTAATAATTACCTAGTTATAATGGTGCTAACAATTTAATAAATTATGAATCATTTTGTAATAATGTAAAACAAAATGGTATTTAAATTATATACGAATAGAACTTTAAAACAACATACGCAGACATATTACAAGTATATTGTATTTTTTAAATCTTAAAAAATTTCTTTTTAAAAGAAAAAAAACTTCTACCCCACTTTTATTCCCATAATAAAATTAAAGATAAAATCAATATTTAACCTATAAAATAAAATTTTATCGTCTATATTATAATTTTAAACTTTTATTATATCAGACACATTTATAAAGAAAAGTATATATATAATTTTCTCTCAATTTATATTTTAAATACAAAGTAAAATTTTCCAAAAAATATCAAAATTATAGTAAAAAATCAAAATTGAAAATAAAATAAAAATATCAAAAACGTCATAAATCTTCAATTCAAAACCAAAAACAAAAAAAAAACCATTACAACACTCATAGTATTTTATACTACAAGTAAAAATTAAGATTTTATACTGAAAGTTCGTTATTATTTTTTTTTCTTTTCTTTCTTTTCTTTTTACCTTTGCATCTGTTCATTTAAATCAGTTCACCTTTCAATTCATTCCTTTATTTGTTTATAATAATGGTAACAACAAGCTATAACAACATAAAATTCGACATATTAGAATTTTTCTCGTGTGCTAAAAAGAAACTTTTGAAAAGAAAACTAAGATAAAAAAAATATTCAGATATTGGGCATATTTTACAAGTGTTTAATCGTGTAATATGTAAACCATACAAATTCATAATATACAAAATCACAATCTAATAATGTCTAGACTTTTTAAGATTTTTTTTTATTTTTATTTATTAATTCTTGTTGTTTTTGTTGTTTTTTAATCTAATTTTTTATTTTTACAAAAGAACATATCTTAATCTTTCTACTTTTTTTATCTTATATTCGTTATATTCAAAATTTGCCACATATATAAGAAGTCATTTCATATTTCGAATTATAAATGAAATAAAATCTTCAACTACTTATATGATTCTATTATTGTCAAAAATTGAAATTATATACGAGTATGATATGTTTTTTAAAAATTATTAATAAGTGTGGAATGTATTTATATAAAACAATGATTGTTTGAGTTCAGAAAAATCAAAATAATTACATAAAAGTATTTTTAGAAATTGATTAGAGTCAGATCAATTAGTTAAGTATATCATACTAAAAAGTTTAAAATAAATTGGCTAATTTAGTTTTACGTATAGTTATACTCGTATTATCATCATATTTAAAAATTTTGAATACATATGAATTTTGTTTTATATTAAATTTAATATTTTTTTTTCAGTTGTTTAAACGAAAAACATAAAAAACGTAAACGAAATGCAGTAATATACAGAGTGTCTGACTATGACAAAAAAGGTAAGATTGGAATTCAGCAATTTTTAGAAATTTTAAAATATATTAAAAATGAAATATCCAAAAATATCTTTTTACAAAAAAGAAAACCTTAATACCAAAAGAATATCTTACATAATTTTTAAACTTTAAAAACTTACATTCGAAATTCCTAATAAATATATTATCGTCGAGAAACTACATAAGAGTAGAGGCCTGGTACACAAAATTAATATATGCAGACTACAGTTATTTCGAAAAACTAAACAAAACGTGTTTAATAGAGTGTAATATAATAAGATTTAAAAGTAAAATGTTAAATAAGATTTAAAATGTTGGGATCTTTTAGATTTTTATTGCCAAATTAAAATTGTTTGGGTACAAAATCCCATTTTTTAAAATCACAAAATTTTTCGAAAACTTTGTTTATTAGTTTCGCTCTGCTTCACATTTTAATCATAGATAGATCTCATAAAAAAGTCAATGTTATCTATAACAACTTTTTTATCTAGCTCCACGCATTACCGATTTATAGGGCGTCAAAGTTTGTAAAAGCCTTATTTTCAAATACTAACATATATTTCAAGTTCTGTTTCATATTTTTTTAATCTAAAAACTACAAACGGAAGAACATTTTTTAAGCTTTATTAATCGATATAAAAATTATATCATATTTTCTAGTTATATCCGTATCTCTGGAATGCTTTTAGTCATAATCTGTATACAGCGGGCTATCAGTTAAGTTAATTACGGGACACCCCGTAGGTGAAAGACCTTTAGCTTACCCCAAATATAAAAAGATAATCTTCTCATAACGGTCCATAACCCTGCCTTATTAGTCTAGTCAATTACGAGCCACCCTGTATATTAAAGTTAAATAATTTAATAAATACATTTATTGATTTTATATTTTATAGTAATATTTGAAAATAACACTCATTACATATTTTTTAAAACACAGACATCTGAACCGAAGTCCACAAAATATGTGATACACTATACCAGTATAAACATAATTTAAGTATATAATAAATTTTAATTTACGTTTGTTATGCCTTAAAGAAGACGGCCGATAGATATGATAAAGTGTATCTTATAATAATTGTTGCTCAGGGGCCTCGGTGGCCTAGTGGGTAAGAGCGTTTAAAGTACGCTATAAACACCGAGGGAGTGTGGGTTCGAATCCCACACACATCGTAAGAGTTATTCTCCCTTACGACATTTACAGTCACGCCTGAACAGGAAAGACTGTGTAATTTCCTGTCCACATTTATGTGGCAGAGAAATGCAATAAAAAAAAAAAACATTGTTGCTCAGAATCTAATTCTGAGTCGATATAGCTATGTACGTCCATCCCTCCGTTAGTTCGTATGATAACTAATAAGCTAATAATAGAGTTAGAATTTTAAAATTTTCATCATTTCATTTTTATGAGAATGCCATAGTTTCGGTATTTAAATTGAACAAGTTCGAGTGACGAATTTGAATAACTGCCATACAACATACTTTTTTCTGTGGCAACACTGAGTTATGGTTTAATTAAACTAATAATTAAACTTTTATCTGAAATTTTATAAAAGATTATCAAGTTTTATGACATCGACTTTTGTAAAATTTGATACAATTTCTTCAACGAGGTCGAGTGTCTCTCATCCAACTACAAAATTTACATAAATATATCACAGTATACTTAATTAAGTTTAGATATTTGAAATTTTCTAAAAGCTGAAAATTTTATGGAAACATCATATATGTATATTATGATTGTTCAAGTATCCTAGAGTTGACACAGTCAATTTAGCACCCTTTCTCGTTTTAATTAGGAATATAATTTTTTACAGTTTTGTATATAATTTGATAAAATTTATAAAAATAGGACGTTTGTAATCGGCTCATATGATAATAAGAAAAATATATATATTTTTTTTATATTTACTTGATTCTACTTTTTAAATTCAAAAACGTACAGAACCTCAGTTTTTGTGCATTCAAGAGGTTTCAATTTTCTTCATTTTTTTTTTCTACACTTAATTTTTTCTTTATTATCTTGAAAGAAATAAAAGAAAATAAATTGTCTACATTGACATTTAAATTTTTATCGTGTCACCAATGTCACCAAAAACATTTTTTTTATTTTAAAAATTTTTAAGAAATAAAATCATAATCCCTAGTCTCCCAAATCTAATTTATATAATATAAATATGAAATATGAAATATCTATTATATGTATATGTACAATTATACATTTTATATAACATACATACATAAGTACACAAATCTATTAAATCTTATGTAAAAAATTTTCGGTTTATTTAAAATCACATACTCTCCTGAGAGATTCTCTTGTTTAAACTTTATTTAACTTTAAGAGTCTACTTTAACTTTAAGAGTCAAAAATACGCGGTTTTTATCTTTCAATTCATGCACAGAATATTTTGGTTGGTCTTGGTACATCATTAATTTCTATCACCTAATTTCATTGGTGATTATATATGGTTACAGTATAATTTTGTTTCATTTCTTTTTTCATGCGTTTTTTAAAATTGCGATTCAATTGGAATAAAAGCAATCATTTTTAATAGAATTTTTCTAAAAGCAAAAGAATAGCTTAAATCTGCTTGAAAAATTTATATGAGTTTCATAAAATAAAATATGGGGTGGTTGGAAATATTAAAATAATAAAAATTTTACTCATTATTTTTTTCAAATTAAAAAACTTATTAAAAATAAATCTCCTCACTTTTTGTTTAGCTGTTTTTATAATTAATTCTTTTAAAAGATTTAATAAAAAAATATTTTTAATTTAATTTTTGGTTACAAAAAAAAAAATAGGGAATAGGTAAAATAAATAATTTTTCTCTGTCGACAATTAAAAATTTTTTTTTTAATTCTTAAAAGATGTCTCCAAATGCTAAAAATCAAATCTTTAAATCGAAAATAGAGTTTAAAAAATTCATTGTTACATCCAAAAATCTGTTGTAGCACCAGAAATGTTTAAAAGGATAAAATTAAAAACAAAAATATATTTTTTTTTTATTTGTATTGAATGTATTACCTTCATATCTTAAGATATCAGTATATTACAATGCGAAAACACCAACGCTTCTAAATCAGAGTACGGAGTGGGCGTAGCGATTACGACCGCAAACACCATCTGTAAAATAGCAATACTACCGAACCAATGTCAAGCTTTTGTCGGTGAAGAGAAGGCTATATGGGAAGCAATAAACATCACCAAACAGAGTGAAAAGAAATACAACATCTTGACAGACTGTCTGAGTGTAGTCAAAGCTGTTAGAAAACACATGTAACAAAACTCAAACTATACTGGATATAAGGAACGCAATAATGCAAGGAGAGGGTAAAATCACACTCACCTGGATACCGGGACACGTAGGAATACCGTAGGGATTTGCTGATAAAGAAGCCAAATTGGCCATTATTATCCTACTCTTACAATTACAGTAAAATCATTAAACTATGCCTATAAAGAAATCAACAACAAAATAAAAAACAGAAGACAGACTATATACAACAGCACCATTATTTTCAGAAGTAAACATAGATAGCCCTGACGCAAACAATACAAATTTTCTCAATAACAACAGAGAGCTGGGAGTAAAACTTAGCAGAATAAGGGTAGGATGCACACTAGCAACCCACAAACACCTGTTCGACAACAGTATTCAGCCACGTTGTTTCTTCTGTAATGAAAGACTAACAGTGGAATACATATACTTAGAATGCCCAGAAACCACTAGATTCTGGATGCGCAACATATCCCCGTTGGAAGCGTTAGCCAGCAATGAAGGTCACTGTATAGAGAAAACAAGAGTGCTTCTGCAAAACTTTAGATTATGGGACAACATTTAACAACAATGTAAAAATCAAAAAATCAAAATAAAAAGAATCAAATGTAATATAGTTGGCCCACATGTCTAATAGGCAAAGGGCCCCAAATATATCGGCTGTCATTTATGCCAGTTCGGTACAAATAATAAAAAATAAATAAATAAATAAACAATGCGAAAATAAATAAAGTACATGTTGAAAATTATAGTAGTCAAAATTTTATAATAAAATATGGGACAACTATTTCAAAATTATAAAAAAAGGTATGTGTGCAACTATGAACATTATGTTATCAAGGTTAATGGAGAATTAAAATCATTTGAATTTAATTTAAAAAAAATAAAAATGACAAAAAAATATATTTACTGAGTCAATTTTTTTTTTATGTTTTATTTTTTTTTATTTACATATTTTCAGATGATATATATAATATTATATGTAAATGATCACATGATATACATTATAGGTATATAAATGAAGAATTTTGTTAAGAATTTTGTCAAGTAAATGTTAATTTTATTTATAAGGGTGGCAGTTTCCTCAATTGAATTGATTTGTATTTGAAATATGTATATGTGAAAAGAATAATTAGGAGCGATTTCAAAATCAGAGTTTTAATAATTGATTTGAGGCGAATTTCAGGGTCACAACCCCCACTATTTTAAATACTTTTTGTTGAAAATATTTTAAATTATTTTATACTGAAATATTTATATAAAAATAAAAAATTATTTTGAGGGATTTTAGAGTTTGTTTTAAAATCAAAATTACACGCTCTTTCCAGGATATGTATACATACGATATTTTAAATTAGGAGAAACTTTATATAAACTTTATAGTTATAAACTTTATATAGTTAAATCTTTAGTGGTTCAGATTTTGCGAGTTGAAATTTTGTAAGTGAACCAAATAAATGCCGTGTTTCTAAAACAACAAAATTTAATAAACCAACTCAAAAGATATAATAAACAAGGTTTAAAATAAATATTCTGGATATCTCTGAAATAACTTTGTATAACTCTAGTCCTTCTTATACAAGAAAAAAATATGATGTTCCAACCGAACAAATAATTCTCACAAGATTCATGTCTGTATAGTATAAAATTTAAAACTATTTGAAATAAAATAAAATAAGAATAAAATTTTTAATCAATTCGATAAATCAATATATTGGATAATACATACAATTTACATACAAATTACATATAAATAATAATAATAATTTCTGGATTATTATTGCTATAGGATTATTATTGTTAATTGTGTCATTAAATTCAAATTCTTCCTTCAAACTACTGTACAGCATTTATACATTTTTTTTTTCTACTCCCTTTGGGAGCATAGGGTTTCCACAAAGTCCTTTCCATCTGTTTCTATTTAGTGTTATGACTTTGATTTGTGACCATGTTTTATTTAGTTTTGTTATTTCTCGCTCTACTGTTCTACGCCATGTATTTCTAGGTCTACCAACATTTCTCTTTCCTTGAGGGTTCCATTTCAGGACTTGCCTGGCTATGCAGTCTGGGGGTTTTCTAAGAATGTGACCTATCCACCTATATTTTCATTTCTTAATTTCTATTTCGATAGGTTCTTGACCGGTAGCTTCCCATAGATCTTCATTTCGTATTCTTCTTGGCCAGTATATTCTGCATATAATCCGGAGGCACTTGTTTACAAATACTTGTAGTTTATATGTTTCTTTCTTATTAACTAGCCAAATTTCACTACCATATAAGAGGACAGATTTTATACATGCTTGAAATATTCTAAGTTTGGTTTTTCTTGCAATTTGGGATGACCTCGATATTTTCCACATTCTTCCAAATGTTGCTCTGGCTTTCGTTAGTTTATTATTAATGTCCTCTTTTGTACCGCCTTCTTTAGTAATAATACTGCCTAGGTAATTGAATTTATCTACATCTTCTACTAATGTATCATCAATTGTAATTGGTCTTGTGTTGTTCGTATTCCCTTTTATAATTTTTGTTTTGTTAATGTTTATTTCCAAGCCAACTTCCGCAGCACATTCTGCTAGCTTAATGATTTTTTGTTGCATATCTTCGTGTGTTTGTGTAAGTAGGCTAATTCATCAGCGTAGTCCAAATCTTCTAGCTTTTGTGTGAGGTACCAGTTTATACCTCTGGATGAGTTGTTATTGGTCTTTCTCATGACTTCGTCAATTGTTATATTGAATAGTAGAGGAGATAGCGGACAACCTTGTCTTACTCCATTTCTAATTATTACAGGGTCGCTTAAAATACCCTTATGGAGAATTTGAGCTTCTGTGTTGCTATACATTACTCTAATTATACTGATGATTTTTTCTGGAATGTTCTTCCTTCTAAGTGCTTCCCATATTGCGTTTCTATCTATCTCATCGAATGCTCTCTTGAAATCTACAAATGCTATGTATAATGCATTAATACATAAAATCATAAAAAATAATTTTTAATACTATATTTGATATCAGTGTTATGTTGAAAAATATTAACTTCTCTAAAACCCTAAAAGATCATTTCAAAAATTGTGCAAAAACAAAAAAAAAAAGTATTAGAAAATTAGATAGAATTTTAGAGCTTTTGCTTTTTTCATAAATCAAAGCCTTCACTATAATAGTAATAATGATTTTAGTTTTATTACCCTTACTTTATTATTTTTTCTTTTTATATTACTTTCTTTATTATTGTTTTTTTTTTCTTTTATTTTTGAGTTTTTTTAGGTTATTTCTGTTTCTTTTTTTCACTTCTACTACATTATACTTCTATAAAATATCGTTATGATGATTAATAAATATAAATTACTGGTAGCTGTAATTCTTATAAATATTTTATACCAGCTACCAGTAATTTTTTATTTTACTTTTAAGAATATTAAAAAATTATTTAATTAATAAAGCAACTATTAAATTTTAATTTGTCATGTATTTTGTTTATATTTATTTATTTATTTATGTTAATATTACAAATCACATAGGATAATGCAATATTACCAAACTAACTAGCGCCCACCATTATAAGTCGAATATTTTTTTACATTTTATTATTATATTTTGTAAAATATTTTCACCTGACTGAGATTTTAACCTATTATTATACATATTATATTGTGTTTTGTAATTTTAATATTATTTTTTTGTCCAAATCAAACCTTACTATATTATCATATAATACATATTTACACTATGACTATACATATTTTATAGAAGCGGGGGAAATTGTTTCCTAAAATTGCTTAATTTTCCTACTAATTAAAGAAAACTTGGTAAGTGTGTAGGATTTGAACCAGCCCACCTCCTCGATTAATAGGTCATGAGCGGTGCGGCATGTCCACTGGCTCATATCATTTAATATTATTAAAAAAAATTAACATTGCATACTTTTAGGTGCCACTTAAAATAGATTTTCATTTTTGCTAATATTTAGAGTAATTTTGTTTTTTACCAAATTTTTAGTTTAATTTATTAATATCACTCCATCCATTCGTCCGTCTGTTTATAAAACTTCAACAGAACAATAAAATTTAAACCATGGATCTTTAAAAAAAATTAATGTTGTAGAATAACGATTTTTGTAAGAATCTTGAAATTTTGAGAAAAGAAAAATTTAAATTTTTTGGGATCTCTTCCTGTTAAAAGAGTATTAGATAGCTAGCTTTTACAATATGCCAACTTTTATTTATATTTCATAGTTGAAGAGTTACAACGTTTTAAATACAAAAAATATTGATATTTTTCACTGCTTTTATAAAATAACTGTAATTTTTGCATAAACAACCGTTATTAATGTAGTAATTTTATTTCATTTTCAAAATCACCTATTCATCAGCTTCAATTTAAGTTAAAACATTTTTCTCTTATATTTCACCGTTTTCAAGATAACTATCTCTAAATATAACCACCCTCTTGTAACTCTTTAACCATATAACCTTGTAACTTTTTAACCATGAAAAGCAAATAAAAGTTGGAATATTAGTGTGAAAGCCCATAACTTCCGTTAGCTACCGACACTTAAACGAATCTTCTATGTTATACAGAAACAAATATGTTATTACTTCTTTAAACAGATAACGAAATTACTTTGAAGGCCGTTATCTCGGAAACCGTTAGAAATAGAAGCCCCCTCCTGAACAATTTGTTGCTTGTTATGAACTTCTCCTTCGCCTTCGTTCTTTGCGAACTTTGACTTTCAAACACCCTGTGTATTATGCATAGACATACATACAAATGTACGTATGTACATATGTATATAAAAAACTTTTCATTTAAATAAATAAAATAATTCAAAAATTGTTACAAGACAAAATGTAAAAAAATTCATATATGGACATATTTGGCAATTTTCAAACGTGGTAGCAAGTTTGATTTTTTTGAAAATCCTTGAAAAAATTTTAAAATCTCGCTTGACATATTTTATGTCTTTGTACATTTTAAGAAAAAATCATAAATAAATACAAAATTCAACTTCCTAATATCCTAATATATCCTAATATATATGTTGATATATGTATGTACATATAACCTTAGAAATAACCCAGTAATAGATTTTCAGTATTTTTTGTTTTAATTTAATATTTTGATTTCATTATTTTTAAATTATTTAAAATTTTTATTTCAGTATTTTTTGGACTATTTAGCAATAAATATAAAATATATGTATATTAAAATAAAAAAAAAAAATTGAATGTATAAAAACTTATTTATAAAATGGTAAGTAGGTGGTAAGGAATAGGTTTATAATTAAAACTAAAATAATATTTTATTTCACATTTTAAATTTGTTTTTAATATTCGAATTAATTAGTTTTGACTTTTGTAATTTTGAATTTTAAATTCTAACGTTAAAAAATGTCTAAAATAAAAATAGTCATTTATTTTTTTAATTTGAAACTAAGATTTTAATTTTTTTAATTCAGACCCTGCTTTTTTTTACAACGGCAATACTTTGTTGACAATTTGACATAACCAAAATTAAAATTATGAACAACTTCACTTCAATTTATTTCGATACTCGAATTATAGTTGAAGTGTTTGAAAATTGATAGATTTCATTTTTTTTTATTGTTTTGCAAATCTGCAAATGCAGATTTCTCTCTCAGGCTCACGCTCGCTCCGTCGTCAAAATTTCATTTATCAATCCCTGCGAATTAATAATAAATGTGAATAAATAATTATTTTTCTAAAAAATTCTTTAATTTAATTATTTTAACTGTTTTTAATTCACTTGATTACATATTTTTTGGGATTTTAAATGAGTATTAACTTGACGTGAACTATATAATTTGTTTATTGTGAAAAAAAAAGAAAGAAAAGTGGAAGCGCGTCTTTTACTAAAGATCAACCGCGAGACAAAAAAGCGTGGTTTGATTGTAAATTTTAAAATAATTGAGCAAAATTAATATTTTAATTCCTTGGAGTTAATTTATAATTCTAGAAACAAAAATGGGTGCTTATTTATCAGAACCGGTAAAGGAAAAGCATTCCATAGATGAGTCAAATGATTTTTTACAAGTTGGAGCAAGCTCTATGCAAGGATGGAGAATTAGTCAAGAGGTAATTTTTTGTAAAATTGTTTTATAACATCATTTGTTATGTAGAACAATATTTTAGGATGCTCATAATTGCATATTGAAATTGGACGAAAATACTTCATATTTTGCTGTATATGACGGTCATGGCGGTGCAGAAGTTGCAAAATATTGTTCTGAAAAATTACCAGATTTTTTAAAAAATTTACAATCATTTAAAGATGAAAAATTTGAAGAAGCGTTAAAAGAAGCATTCCTTAAATTTGATGCCACTTTATTGGAAGAAGATGTCATTGATGAATTGAAGAAAATTGCCGGTGAACGGAACCCGGCCGACAGTAATAGTGACGTTGTTGATGAGGAAGAAGAAGAAGATTTAGCAGAATTATGCCAAGAAAGTTCATTACCATTAGAAAAAGTTCTTGCCAAATACAAAGCAAAAAAATCTGCAACACCACAAGTTGACAAAATTAAAAGTGAAGAAATTAAACCAGGAAGCTCCGGTAAGTTAATAGATAACAAATAAAACAAAAATATGGGAATATAATGAATTACATTAAAACTTTAGGTACATCTAAACCATTATCCCCCCTTTTACGTGGAAGACGAAATGCTGATAAAAAATCCGAAAACGATCCAGCTTCTTCATCTTCATCAGGTGGTGGAGCAAATTCTAGCACTAATGTATCCGAATCAAACGATGATTCTCAAGTTAGCAGCTCAGAAACTAAATGTATTTCTGATCAAAAAGAAATTGAAGAACAAAATGAAATGAAATCCAATGAAGCTGTATCTGTTAGCGGAGAAATATCTAAAACAAATGGAGAAAATATTAAGGAAATCCTTCCATCAGCTTCTTCGTCTTCAACAGTAGAAAATAGCACTTCACCTGATAGTTCAATATCTAATTCTAAAAAAACAGAGAAAGTTCAGAACGGAGACATAAAAACTGAAACATCCTCCGGTGTCTCATCTTCATCTACCTCAGTCAAAAATGAGAATGGTCCAAAACTTTTTGCATCTTTATTTAAAGAAAATAGTGACAGTACAGACGATAAAGATTATGAATATAGTGATGATGAGGAAGAAGAGCAATTAGCTAGTGATACTTCATATGAAGATGAAGAGGAGATAGTTAGTGATTCTTCATTTGCAGATGAAGAAGAAGAAGAATGGTTATACGATAATGAAAAATTTTGTGCTAACAAAAAATTTTATGATGGTGAAGATGAAAAATTTTGTGCTAACATTATTGAAGAACCTGGAAAAGATAGTGGTTGTACAGCTGTTGTAGCACTATTAAATGGACGAGATTTGTATGTTGCAAATGCTGGTGATTCTAGATGTGTTGTATGTCGAGGTGGAGTGGCAATCGATATGAGTATTGACCACAAACCAGAAGACGAGGAAGAATTGAACAGAATTGTTAAAGCCGGTGGTCATGTTACCTTAGATGGACGAGTTAATGGTGGACTTAATTTATCTAGGGCAATTGGTGATCACGCATACAAAATGGTAAAAAATTTTATATAAGAAATTTTTTTTTTTATCTAGAAATATTTTTAGAATGGTACATTACCAGCAGAACAACAAATGATCTCAGCTTTACCCGACGTTAAAAAAATAATTTTAGAGCCTAACGATGAATTTATGATATTAGCTTGTGATGGTATTTGGAACTATATGTCTAGTGAAGAAGTTGTTGAATTAGTTAAAGAATTTATAGATGAAGATTTTGAAGAAATGTCAGCAATTTGTGAAGAGGTATATATTTGAAAGTATTGTAAAGTCATTATGAAATGTTAAAAATATTAAAAATATATTTTAGCTTCTAAGTACGTGTTTGGCACCAAGTACTTTAGGTGATGGAACAGGGTGTGACAACATGACTGCGATTATAATACGTTTTAAACCAACCGTATTTAAATTACCAACAAAATTAAATCCAAAGGAAACAATAATTAATGAAGAGAAAAAAAGTATTAATACTACTGTAGAATCAGCTGAATCATCAACAAGTAAAATAATTACTGCTGAAATTAAACCAAAAGCTAAAAAACGGTCTGTTTCTCCAACGCCAAGTGACAATTCAAATTTAACATCAACTACAACAACGGTTGGAGAAAAATCTGAAGAACAATCTACTAAACGTTTTAAATCAAATGATACTCCGTGTTCAAGTACGTCATTAACAACAACATCAGAAGCCACTGCAGTATTGAACGACGATAAAGTTAATTCTGCAACTCTTGTTGAAGTTACAGAAGAAAATGCAAATCTATCACAAATGGATTCAGATGCAGCAGAAGCAGATGCTGCTGCTGCTTCTATTTCAACAACATCTGAAACATAAATTTAATTTGTAGGACTTCAAAAGTAAATTTAATAATAAAAACAAAAATAAAATAAAAAAAAACTCACTTAAACGTCAGGAAAATTGTAAAACCATATTACATTCTCTATATTATTTTTATTATTATTATAGTAAGTCATTTATGGGATTTTACATAATTTTGGAACTATATATATATACTTTACTCGTTGTAATTTTAATTATTTTGCCCCATTTTTAGTGAGAAGTTCATTTATGTTTTTAATTTTTCATTGGTTTTAAATTATAAAAAATTCAGATTAACAATTTGACATGGCAACCAGTTAATGTTAAACAAATGAAAAAGAAAATGTTTTATTTTATTAAAAAAAGAAAAGATCCTAATTAAAAAAACAAATATAAATATGTAATTTGAAATTTTATTTGTTAATCATATTTATGGGACACAAAAAAAAAATATTAAAAAAAAAAAATTAAAAACAAAATATAAGAAAATACACATTAAATATAAGTGAAATAAATAAACTGCCTTGTAATTTTACAATTATTATATTGTAGATTCCATTAATTTAAGATATAAATAAACTTGGAATTGAAAAGGCAGGATATATAGACAGGAGTCTTTCAGTTAAAACAAACACACTAAAATCAATTTTCTTGGTATATATTAAAAACAAACTACACAGTATAATATACATAAAAATAAACAGTTATAAATATTACAGAATGTAATACATATTATAGATATATTAGATTAAATTTTACAAATTTAAAATTTATTAAAAGCATTCGAGCAAAAAGTGTTAAAACTAATTTAGGAATTTAACATTATTATTGAGTTTGTAAATAATTATTAATTATTTCTTGTTGTTCAGATTCAATTCGTTGCAAATATTGATATTCAGCTTTAAGGCGATCAAGTTCCATAGTTTTTTCCTGAATTTTTGATTGAAAAACTTGTTGCTCAACTTCTCGTTGTTTAGAAATCGTTTTCAACAAATTTTGGGTACTAATTGCACGAATTTTTTCCTTTTCTACATCTTTTGCATAATTTGATGCTGTTTTAACAAATTCTGTTGCTAATTTTTTAAAATCTTGTAATTCTACAAAAAAAATAATTATTAAATTTGAATTTTTTATTCAGTTAAAGTTACTTTCAGCATAGTCATTACAATTTTCTTTTAATTCATTTCCTTCAGTTGCTATTTTAGGATCTATTACCCTCAATGAATATATATCGTCAATATATAGGCCTGCTTTAAGAAGTTCTTCAGCCATATTTGGTGATTTTGATTTTAAATTTTAATAAAAATGTTTGTTTACCATTATATTATATTTTTAATTGGTATGGCAACGCGACTCCTTTTGTTTTTATTATACATGTATGATACAATGCATGTACGTTATGTTATCTATACAATTTCAAAGAACTAATAACTTGACGAATGTTTTTAAACGCCAATTGTTGTGGTGTGGTGAAGCAGTGAGTATTCAGTATGACTGCTTTTTGTTTTACTTTTTTGGTTTTACAGTTACTCTCTACAGCCAATCATACAACTACGAGAATTTATGAGGAAGGTTTTACTGGTCGTTTCATAAATTCTTTCCTATAAACTAATTTTCTGGTTTACGGTAGTCTTCGTCGAAAATCGAAATTCTTCATTACATACCCTCTGAAAGAAGAGTTTCGAAATGACAGAATAAAACTTAATAAACTCCCAGTTCCGTCATAGATAGGCGCTTTGAAATGCCAATTGGGTTAGTGTTGTTTACTTTTTTAATCCTACTCCCAGTAGAGTTACGAGTATCACTAATGTCAAAGTACTATAAAGTGTTTTATTTAAAATTTTAATATTATATAAACTTATATGTATGTATATTCAAATGATGATAAATAAAAACGTTCAATTGAGTTTATAATATGCATATACTTCTTAAAATTATAATTTTTTTAAAGAATTTAAAAATTCTCTCCCTTTTTACCTCCACCTTTTAGCCTCCACCAACATTATTCAGTTTCATTTGAGAAATTCGTCAAACGCCATTCATTTGAGAAATTTCGATATGATGGTTTCAACTAAATGTCGTGTTACCACTTTACGTGTTAGTTGCTACAACCATCAAACTTTGTAGCTGGCTCTAGTTATTTAAGCTGCAGTTAAAATGCAGTAAATAAATAAATTGTGACTAGTTAGCTATGATATTCCATGTAAACGTACAAAATCATATAATATCATTATGATAATTAATAACTATTATAGTTAGAGATATTTATCTAGCATTTAAAATCAAAAGAAAAAAATTAGAATCAAGGTCAACTTCTGCGTGATGGCCTATGACTACTTGATTTTAATTACCACTTTCATTGTGGCAGTGGCTAGTATTGACTATTCTTTTCCATGTACTTAACTTTTGAAATGATAAACATTCCAAACTATATGACTAATTTTGACAGATAGATATATTCTTTTCTATTATAATAAAATATTTCTTCATATCGAATAATAAATTTTAAACCGTAAGACCTTGTTTACATTTGGGGGAAAAACGTACGTTACTCCAAATTTTTTAGGCAAGGGAGCAAAGCGGGATGGTAAAAGAAAAACACGTACGAAAAATAAAATTTCATACGTATCGGAACAAAATGAAGAAATGAAAAGAAATTGTTTTTTCATTTCTAATGTACAAATGTTCTGACATGATTTTACTAAAAAATAAAAGCACCATTTTCATCCTGTTGTAAACATGAAGATTGAAAAGGAGTAGAAAAAGGTACATTTTCCCGCCAAACGTTAACAAGGTCTTAAATACTTTGTTGTCGTTTGTACAGGAAGCACAGTTGTAGTAAATCAGTTGATTGAAAATTGAAATAATTTGAAATTATATGTATGAGACATTTGCTTAAACCAAGCATCAGTTATGTTATTTATTCATTTAGTGAACTATCACAATTAATTGAAAAAGTCATAATTTACAAGGGTTAGTATGTTAATAAATGATGATAGATGTTAGAAAAACTTAATACTTTATTGGTTATTACCACTGTTAGTAACTACTTATTAATGTTAGTAATGTTATTAATAGTAATAAAACAACAAAAAAAAAAACTAGCTTCGCGAATAGAAGGAGAGTTGATATCGTCGCGAATAATCTGTTGCACGAATATGATATCCGACACTAGACGGCGTGACTGGAGGGTGTTCAAATTAATTAAAGAAAGTCTAACTTCATATGGAGGAAGATGTATAGGATCAGCCCAAGCAAGGTTCTGTAAAGCGAAACGAAGAAATTTTTTTTGGACTGATTCAATACGTGAAATGTCCATATCACGATATGGAGACCATACTTCACTTGAGTATTCAAGGATATGTCTTACAGTAATGAAAAGTTCCTTTGTTATATAGGAATCAGAAATATACATACATAATATAGATATTGTTCAAAATTTATTTGACAGGTTTAAAAGCGGGTTGATTTTGACAGGTTAATGATTACTGAATACTGATTACGTTAATTTTCAACACTGGAACACTCATTGTCATGTCTTATTTAGTTATTTTCTTCGTTGACGAAACTGGACGAAACTTAATACCGCAGGCCGCTTTGCATATTATTTCTGTCTCCACTTTGATTTCTAAAATATATTTTATGAATTTGTGTCATTTATTTTTTATTTAAAATCTTATACAAGTTAAAAGACTGCCAAATAAAATAAAATTTCTAAAAACTTTCATATTTTCTTTTTCACTTTCAAATCTTACAGTTTATTTACATATACATATTTCAAATAAAATATTACTATACAAAAAAAAAAAAATTAAAAAAGAAGACATATTTTTGACAATCGGGTAGGTTGAAGATTAAAGAAAAACAAAAATGTCTGGCGATCAAAAAACTATTTTAAAAGGAAATCCTTCGCAATATGTAAAGGTATTTGCATAATATTAATAAGAATTTTTCAGTAAATTTTAAAATAAAAATTTTAAGCTCAATGTTGGTGGTCGGCTTTATTATACTACAATTGGCACTTTGACAAAATGTGACACCATGTTAAGGTAAAATTAAATATTAAATTATGCACTTTCTATATACATAATATAAAATAAAATATTTTTTTATAATTCTAGTGCCATGTTTAGTGGTAGAATGGAAGTTTTAATAGATTCTGAAGGGTGGATACTTATAGATCGTTGTGGTACACATTTTGGTACTATACTTAATTATTTAAGGGATGGTAGTGTTACATTACCGGAGTCATCAAAGGAAGTTGCTGAATTGTTAGCTGAAGCCAAGTATTATTGTATTACAGATTTAGCTTTATCATGTGAACGAGCATTAGTTAAAAACAAAGAACCCGAACCAATATGTAGAATACCATTAATAACATCTCAAAAAGAAGAACAATTATTAATCAGTTCGTCAACTAAACCTGTTGTTAAATTATTGGTTAATCGCCATAACAATAAATACTCTTATACAAATACCTCTGATGATAATTTGCTCAAAAATATTGAACTTTTTGATAAACTATCTTTACGTTTCAGTGGTAGAATTTTATTTATTAAAGATGTTATTGGTTCTTCGGAAATTTGTTGTTGGTCATTTTATGGTCATGGAAAACGTGTTGCTGAAGTTTGTTGTACATCAATTGTTTATGCAACTGATAGAAAGCATACAAAAGTTGAGTTTCCTGAAGCTAGAATTTACGAGGAAACATTACAGGTAACTTTTAAATAAAATTTTGTGAAAGCTCTTTAATCATTTTATTAAACTAATTTTAGGTTCTTTTATATGAAAACCGCAATGCACCAGATCAAGAACTCTTACAAGCAACATCTTCTGTTCGAGGTGCTGTTACTGGTGCTGGTCTTCAGCAATACACAAGTGACGAAGAGGAGGAGCGAACAGGTTTAGCGAGACTAAGGTCAAATAAACGTAATAACCCAACATGATTAGCAAATCAATTAATGGTTGGATTATTACCAAAGAAAAAATAACCATAAAAAATTTTTTACTACGACATATATAAACACAGTATCTTCAAGTATCTCAAGCTAACATTGACAAATTAAAGAAAATAATTTAAATTAATAAATAAATATTAAAAGCAAAGTATTAAAAGGTCCAACTAGAAAATAAAAGTGTGGCAAAAAATTTTTTATTAATCTGAATACAAAAAATGTGTTTCAAATTAACCACAGGATGAATCAGCGTCTAAACAATGCAAATATATTAAAAAAAAAATAACAGTATAATTTTTAAAATCACATTTCCATATACGTAATAATTTAAGAAAACCCCTTTTTTGTTTCAAAAATAATGAATGTAATTTTTAAATAATATATTCTGAATTATTTTTTTTTTTGTATGGCTATTTTTGTATGTTAAACTTTTGCCATTGGCCATTGATATTGATATATCAAAAGCTCAGTAAATAGTAATTATCAAAATTATCCTTACTACTATTAACAATCATTGAAATTTATTTTTTTTTAGAATTAATAATAATCTTTTACTCTAATCAAAATGTATATCTAAATAGTTGAATTGTGAAATTTTAAGTGTATAATTAATTAATTGGATTTTTTGTAGTATAATTAAAAATAATATTTGTAATTAATCAGTAAATATACATAGTTATTATAAAGCGTTAAATGATGTGTTTTTAATTTAGTCCTAAACATTTTTAATTAAAGCTTATCTTCTAATTACTGTTTTAACCAAAATTCAATAATATCTATTTGTTAATTTTTTGATAATGGAAAAATTTTTTTTAAACAGCTATAGATTTAACTATTCAATTACTTTAATCTGTATTTTGAATAATTGCAGGTTCGGTGCAAGGCTCAGATGATAATTCATTGAAGAATTTTTCGCAATTATTTATAGATATTACATAGCATAATTGAATTGAGGCTCTTGTTTGTTTTGTTCTAGCCTTTATGACCAGACCAGTGAGACGTAAACGGTTTGCGTTCCTTCCGGTGTAGCTGTGAACCTCAGCGGTTGTTGCCTACCTGAAATTAGTATTTTTAGTTTGTATATCAGCTTGCAGTTTTCTAGTTATGGTGATTGATCGATTGTATATATGCGGCACATATGATACAGTTGTGTCCCAGGGTAACCTGGAAAGTCCCAGGGTAACCTGGAAAGTCTTAAATCACACTTAATCGATAAAAAATTACTTAAATAGAGAATTTGATTCATGAACTTTTAAAAAAGTTGGTTAGATGACTCTTATTGGTTAAAGATAATTTAATCATTTCAAACGGCAACTCTTAAAATGACAATTCTATAAAGATAAAGTTGATATGACAATTAAAAAGCTTTCTAAACCATTTTCTCTTAGCATTTTCTAAACTTGTCTAAAATCTAAACTAAATAAGTCGTAGCAGAAAACATCACTTAAACAATTTATAATTAATATATAAAAATATTAAGTATGTATAATGGAATTGGTTTGCAAACACCTCGAGGATCTGGAACTAATGGCCATGTTCAAAGAAATTGGGCATTTGTTCGACCAGGGAAAAAAGATAATTTAACATATAAAAGCGAAACAGATACAAAAAAATTGGATGCAATGTTAAATAAACCTCCAAATCAAGAAATTTTAGATCATGCAAAAAAACGTATCATAGAAGTAAAATGTATTGAATTTTCTGAAATACTAGAGAAACAAGGTTATCCTGAAGACGAAGTAATTTCTAAGGTAAATGGTTACCGTCAAAAATTAATTGAAAATGAAGAGAAATCAAATGAAAAGAAACGTAAATATGAAAGGAATGATCTTAAAGAAACTCATCAAATTGCCGAAGCGCAGCTAGAAAAAAATGCAAAATTAAGAGAAGCTTTCGGAATTTCAGATAAAGAAGGTTCTAGTTTTGATAAAACAAATAGAGTGCAAGAAAATAAGCCAGATAATTCTAAAATACCCAGGAAAAATACAGACACTCTAAATGAAAAGAATCTTCACAATAATAAACCATATGCTCTAGTACGTACACCATCAAGAGAAAAATCTATAGAAATTCAAAAAAAGAAAAAAAAAGATAAAAGTAAAGACGAAAAGAGAAAGAAAAATAAAAAAAGATCAAGATCATCTTCATCGTCTTCATCATCTTCGTCGTCGTCGTCCACTTCATCTTCCACTTTTGAGTCACCATCTTCTGTTTCGTCATCATCATCATCATCGTCCTCATCAAGATCTTCTAGATCTCCTGAAAGAAAAAAATCAAAGAAAATAAGCAGAGAAAAAAATTTTTTTAGGTCTGCTGAAAGAAAAAAACCAGAAAAAATTAGTAGAAAATTAATAAAAAAAAGATCGTCTAGATCTCTTGAAAGTAAAAAACCAGAGAAAGAAAATCGAGAAGGTAAAATATCACTAACGTCTTCTGATAAGAAAAAATTAGAGAAAAAAACGTCAAAATCTTCTGAGAGAAAAACAACAGAGAAAACCAACCAAGAAAAGAAAAGGCCGTCTAGATCTCCTGAGAAAAAAAATACAGAGAAAATAAATCAAGAGAAGAAAAGACAGTCTAGATCTCCTGAAAGAAAAAATAATCACCGGAACAGATCCAAATCCCCAACTGAAGAACAAAATTCGTTCAATAAGAAAAAAGACAGATATTTGGTTAAATCTGAAAGAAATAGAGAAGAGAAGAAAAAAAATCACAAAAATCGGTCGAAATCTACATCTCCAAACCGCCATTTGTCTGATTCGAAGATAAGGTATAAAGATAAATGTGAAAGAAGCGAAGATGTAAAAAATTGCAAAAAGAGATCAGAATCCAAATCCCCTGTTCGGAAATCTCCCGATAAGAAATCAAAAACTACTAATAAACGTAATAGTAGGGAAAAGGTAAAAACTCACAAGGACAAATCAGAACTCACATCTCCAGAACGCAATTCATTCGATAAAAAAATTAAAAAAGTGAATAAGGATGAAAAAAATAGAAAACGACGAAGTTCTTCATCATTAGAAAACTTTTCACCAAATGTTCATTCTAAAAAATCAGGAAAACACAATAAAAAGAGGTAGGAAAGGAGATAACTTCTAATATTGTCCTTGTCAATTTTTTTTGTTATTTCGTATGTGACGATCTAAAAATGTAGAAAAAACAAAAAAATAAATTAAATTTTTAAATACTGAAACTCATTTTAATAACTTGTTTTTCTTTGTTTCGATGAAATCTTGAATTGTGCGTTGAAAGTGACCATTTTGTTTTAAAACTTTTGTCACATGACGTACAATTATATTTCTCCAACTTTTGTCCATGTTTTGAAGCATTGTGTCTTCTATAAGCTGATATTGATTGAAGTTGTCGATTACAAATCTTGCATATTAAATCAGTTGGCTCAAGTTGCAGTGATACTTTTCCTAATTCTTCTTCCGTTGGATCAGTATTAGGATCATAGATACAGTCTGAAGTTTCTAGTCCATTTATATTTTGTTCAGTTTCTGAATTTTCTTGATTTTGATATTTTTCATGGAGAACTTCTGAATTATCTATTATTTCATATTCAGACTTACATTGAGCATCAAATGTTAATTGTTCATTTGTTGCATTTATTTGTTGACTGTCCCGTTTAACAATTTGAGATTGTTGTTGATTTGGATTAGTGACATTTATATATTCGGGAATATGTAATTTAATAGTGGCTGGAATAAATTGCATTTCAGTATTTGCTTCATTTTTTGTAAAAGAAATCGTTTCGCTCGATGTGTTTTCAATTTCGTTTTCATCATCAGTAAGAGTAAACTTTCGTTTTTTTGCCAAATTGTTAGATTGAATAAAATCAATATTTGTTGTTTGAGTTATGCTGTCTGTTGTTGAAGGCCGAATTAAACTAGGAGGATTTGGATGTGATAAATTTTCTTCAACTTTTGGAGTTTGAAATTTTGAACTCTTTTTATCTTCTGCAGTTAATCCATGTACAGCTAGTAGCTCAGCTGTTTGTAAAAATGATTGAAGTGCATCTTGTTGAACGTTAACTCTTCCATGGTATATGAATTCAACTATTGCGTTAAGATCTTCAAATTTAATAAATTTAAATATAATTACTGGGTGAGGATGAGGATTATCTCTAAAAATCTCTTTAAAATATCCACTACACGCTGATAATAAAACTTTATGAGCCTTTATTTTTTTTCCATCACAACAAAGCGTAACATCAACTAAATCATTGCTGTTTCTTAAAAAATCAAAGGCAAATGTTATATGCCGTAAATAATTATTCCACCTAAGAGAGTAATGTTGTTGAGTGCTTGGTATTGCCATTACATCAAATGAGTAGGAATTAGAATTATTATAATTAAAGCAAAATAATGCAAAATTTTATACCCGTTTATTAAATCTTTTATTTAAACAACTTTTATTTATTTATTTATTATGCCCTTTGAAAATGACGTTACTTTACTTGATTTGATAGTTGGTTGTCATGTCAATAACCATAAATATTAGATACATACACATAAAACTTGCATTAAAACTTGTTTGTTTGTAAACAATTATCGGTAGAAAAAAATACCAAAAAAATTTTTTTTTAAAATAATTTTTAATACAATTATTTTTTTCAGCAAATTATTTCTCTTGCTAAATCTAAATTTTTTTTGTAACATACAAAACTACATAGTGGAACATCAGTTTTAGAACAACTATAACTTTTTAAATTTTTACATCCTGGAATAGAACATAGAACAGGTTTTGGAGCTTCAATAGCTTCCTGTGTTTTTAAAAAAAATTCATAATCAGGTGGTAGACATATTACTGATCCCTCTATACTGTTAATGTAAGTTTGCATTGGTACAGCTATTTTTGCTTGTTTATTTTTACCTTGAGTCCGTTGTTTAGTATCTTGTTTTTTAAGTAAACGTTCCATAGTTTTCTTCTTGTCTTTTTCACGTTTCTCATCTGCAAGTTGTTTTCTCTTTAATGATTTTAATTGTGCTTTTTGTATAGCTTCCGCTGTCATTACCTTTTCTTTTTCTCGATAACCAGTTGGTAAAGACATTAACAATTCACCGGCTGGACAAAAATCTTTATCAGCATTTCCTCGTTCATACATTGCTCTTTGTCTTGCTGTCATCAATTTTGGATCTTTGATTTTTTTTAGCTCATCGTCAACTTCTTCTAATTTTCCTGATTCAATAGCATCTAACCATCTTTCTTCATCACTTGAAGTTCCACTATCTCGTCCTCTTCCTTTTTTCTTTTTGCTGGATTTAGCTGAAGGAGGATTCTTTTGAGAATGAATTGACGATTTAGATTTATCAATAGTTGGTTGTGGTGAAATTGATGAAATATGGTTAGAAACATGCATTTGCCTTCCAGGTGTACTTGGATCATTTTCAACATCCACTTGATCTGAATCATATTCAACAGATTGCGAGGTTCCAATAATGGATAAACTTGAGGTTTCATTTGATTTTTGATGTTTGTGCTTGTGTTTTTTCTTTTTATGTCGTTTTACTGCAACTATAAAATTAGATAATAAGAACTGTTTATAAATTATGAACAAAACAATTAAATTACAATTTTCATATTCAAAATCTTTGTGTTTTCCCATTTATGTTAATTTCTTGTATTTTGTAATGAAAACAATTTTAAAAACTCGACTTTATTGTTTATTTTTTAGTTTGAGTTCATTAAAAGCGAATAAAACATGATTGTTTACAAAACTTTGTCATATTTGTTGGTAAAATCATGGTAAAATCATATATGTAAGCGAAAAACAAAAAGGCAATCCGCAATTGTAAAATTCGCTTTAAATTTTTAAATTGAAATAGTTTCAGATTTATTTTTTGAATAAGAATTTAAAAATAAAATTGTGGAGACATTAAACGAAAGACAATTTAATTTAACATTAAAATAAATTAAATTGGATGTAATACAAATTGTTAATCATTAAAAAAATCAAATTAAATTTCAATCTATTAAGAGAAGCGTTTAAAATACTGAATTACGGCAAAGTATTTGAGTTCAAGTTAGTATTGTCAGACTTAATGGCGACAATTTTGACATTCCGATATGATGTGACAGCCAGGCTGATTAGGCTAGAATTTTAGAACAAGAAAAGTGTTTGTTTTTGTTTACTGTATTAAACTTTAAATAATTTTATGCAGTAAATTCACATTTGTAAGTTTAATAAATAGTTTATTTTATTGCTATAATTGACACAAATTTTGTTTTAGAAAGAATCGGTTCTATTTAAATAGAGTTAAGACTGTTTGTAGTATGTCTTCCAAAAGTGAGTTAAAAAAATTGTCTGAGGAGAGTTTATTACAACCTCCTGAAAAAGTATTTGATATAATATGTAAATTGGGTGAAGGTAGTTATGGCTCAGTCTATAAAGCACTTCATAAAGAAAGTAGTTCAGTTGTTGCCATTAAATTGGTGCCAGTAGAATCGGATTTGCACGAAATCATTAAAGAAATCTCAATTATGCAACAATGCGATTCTCCATATGTTGTTCGATATTACGGGAGTTATTTCAAACAATATGATTTATGGATATGTATGGAATATTGTGGTGCTGGTAGTGTTTCTGATATAATGCGACTGAGAAAAAAAACTCTAAATGAAGATGAAATAGCAACAATTTTAAATGATACTTTAAAGGGGTTAGAATATCTTCACTTAAGAAGAAAAATACATAGAGATATCAAAGCTGGTAATATTTTATTAAATACTGAGGGCCATGCAAAACTTGCGGATTTTGGTGTTGCTGGTCAATTGACAGATACAATGGCCAAACGAAATACAGTAATTGGGACACCATTTTGGATGGCCCCTGAAGTGATAGAAGAAATAGGTTATAATTGCGTTGCAGATATTTGGTCTTTAGGAATAACAGCATTAGAAATGGCCGAAGGCAAACCACCATATGGTGATATACATCCAATGAGAGCCATTTTTATGATACCACAAAAACCACCTCCATCTTTTAGAGAACCGGATCGCTGGAGCACTGAATTTATAGATTTTGTTAGTTTATGTCTTGTTAAAAATCCAGAAGAAAGAGCTACTGCATCTAATTTATTAGATCATGATTTCATTAGAAATTCCAAGTCACGTAGTATTTTAAATCAAATAATAGCTGAAGCATGTGAAATGAGAGAACATCAACGTATAAATAGACAGAGCATTAATAATATTAATCAAGCAAAAAGTATATTATATCAACAACAAAATCAAGAAGAACTAAATAATTTAGATTCTAATAAACCTACTGAAATAATTAATGATCCAGGAACATTAGTTCCAGATGCCATTCAAGATAGAACAATGATATCAAATAAGGATTGTGGAACATTAATTCCTGATAATGCTACAATGATAGAACTCGAGTCAAATTTAGGTACTATGGTTATTAACAGTGATTCTGAAGATTCAACACTAAAAAATTTAGATTGCAACCAAGAAAAATCAAAGTACAGACCATCATTTTTGGATCACTTTGATAAGAAAAAATCTGAAGATGATGGTTCTTCTATTACAAATTTAAATAATAAAATGGAAACAGAAAATATGGATCAGAATAAAATTTTACAAAAGAACAATAAACTTGAGTCATCTTTAGTTGCCAATCATAATGCTCAAAATGTTGCTAATTTATATCCAAATATACAACAGCAATATCCACTTAAACCGACTGCACCAACTGATTCTCTGAGTGGACAATATCAAAATCAAATAATTAATATGGATGCTGCAAATAATCCAGCTGCAAGTTCAATAATACCACCACCAATTTTAGATGCTAATGATCATAAATATGAATTTCGTAATATTATTGATGGTGAGTTTGAATTTTTAAAATTTCTTAGTTTTGATGATTTACAACAAAAATTGGCTAATATCGATTATGAAATGGAAAAAGAAATCGAGGACTTGAATAAAACATATCAAGCTAAACGCCAACCAATCATTGATGCCATTGATGCAAAACGAAAGAGACAACAAAATATTAATAATAATTTAATAAAAATTTAAAATCTAAAGTAATTAATTATTTTCTCTTTCAAATATTGTAAGATACAAAAAAAAAAAAATAAGAAAATTTTTAGAAAACCAACATTTTACATTTTTTATAATTTTTTTTTTTTTTTTTCTCTTGAAATTAAGCAAATAAGTCAGATAATCAATTAAAATTTCAAATTTACATAATTAAGTATATGAAAAACAAAATAAAAAAAATTTAATTTAAATTAATGAAAAAATTTCTTTCTCAACATAAATTTTAAGTATATGAAACGAAAAAATCAAATTTTTCAGTCAGTTGAGAGAAATTAAATTGGACTGGTTTGTAATATAAAAAAAAAATGTTTACAATTTTTTTTTATGTATTGTATTGTATTGTATTGTAGTTAGAAATTATTGTGGTATGTTGAAAAGAATTTATTTGCACTTTCTGTGCTGTCCAAAACATAATTTATAATATAAAAAAAAAAAGAAAAAAAAAAAAAAAAGAGTTTAAAAAAATAAAGTTATATACATTTATATTTTAGAATGATATTCTGGTATTAACCTCCAGTTAGCTTTTATACCTCAAAAAAAAAAATAAAAAAAAAAACAGATACAAAAAATTTGATTTTGATAATTATAAAATATTACAGAAAAAACGAAATGAAAAAAAAAAAAAAATTTATAAAAATTATATTCAAATTTTTTACCTAAACAATTTACATAAATAATAAAATTTAAATAAAACTTATGTAACAATAATTAAAAAAAAATATATATTAAGTATATGATTTTAACTAATAAAATATTATGTTAATGATAAAATGAATCTTTTATTTATTATATATTTTTATTTTCTTTATTAATTTTGTTCTTTTAAACTAAATTTAATTTTTATTGATGAATTTTCTTTAATTAATCTGAATATGATCAGATTAAAAAGTACAAAACAAATAAAAAAAAGAAAAAAACCTATTTAAAATAAGGAAATTGTGAAGAAAACAAACATCTCAAGTTGACTAATAAAAAATAAATGCATTTTTAGGTTTTTAAATTTCTACATTAACAATTTATTGTTTTCCATTACAAAAATTCGTACTATTAAAGCATATAAATTCAAATTTAAATACTTCAAAATACGAAAAAGTTAAAAGAATATTTTTAATTAAGTATATATGTACATAGTCCTGAGCAAGTATTACTTCCGTTTTATTCAATATATAATATACTTATTTTATTTTCATTGTTTTTTATTTCCATTTGTTTTATATTTAAGAACACATATTTGGATTTTCAATGAGATTTAACTTATTTATTTATAGTTCAGCTAAAAAAAATCATAATTCATTCATTTGTTGGTTTTTTTTTTTTTTTTTTTAACATCAGAACAAACTGCATCTCTCTAACTAATGATAAATAGACGTTTGATCATTACAAAATTGAGTTTCACAAAAATTATTTATTTATTATAGTTAAAATAAAATTGTATAATTTTTTTTTGTTTTTTTTTTTTTATTATTTCAATTTAAATTTTTTTTACATTATTTTTTACATAACAATATTATATAAAATTACTTAAAATATATATATTTTTTTTCCTATGAATCACATAACTAGAGTATTTAAAGAACTTAAAATTAAAAAAAAAAAAAAAAAAAAAATACGATAATTTATTTTAATTAAATTAAGAACACATTAAAAGTTTTATATTTAATTACACAGGAGAGGATATACAAGGGAAAATATATATTTTTTTTTTTTTTTAAAGTAAGAGCATTCAGAATATTTTAAAATATCAAAAATAATATTTTATTTTATTTCAAAAATTATTTAATTTTATTTTAAAAAAAAACAATTATTTATTTATAAATAATTTTTAATTATAAATCAATACGGATTTATTTAAAAAAAAAAAAAAAAAAAATTAAAAATAAAATTAATCTAAATGTGACAAAAATATAAATATATAAAAGAGAAAATAAAATCAAAAATGATAATTTTTAAAATTTATATTGAATTTATTAGTGATATTAAATCATGATTTATTTTCATTTGAAATTTAAATTTATAATTAATAAATTTTAAAATCAATTCTTTTTTAATTATGAAAATTAATTAAGAGAATTAAGTTTATAAAAAAAAAAAAAAAAATTTAACCACTATAATGAATTACACTGAAAAATATAAAAAAAGAAATAACAATTTTAATTCAATTACGAATTTTCTTTTTTTCAAATTTCTCATAATTTTTAAGAAATTTTCAAATGGAAGATGATCATATATATGTAATCATTTTGAAATACATTCATGAATATTAAATAATAAAATAATACATAATATATTTAAAAAAAAAAAAAATATTTTTAATTTTTAGAATTTATTAAATTTAATTTAATTGAAAAAAAAAAAAAAAAAAAAAGAAAGTAAAACGATAAAAGATATTGAAAACAAACTCACGATTCAAATCACTAATCATAATTGATTTTATGATGGGTTTTGTTCAAATGAACAAATTATATAATAATATGCGTAATATATAATTAAATTATAAATTAGTTTTGGTTTTAAATGAAATTTATTTTATATACATTTTAATAAAATTATAAAATTGAAGTATTAAATATATGCGAAAATTATGAATTATGATAATTTAATGAAGAAGAATATACAATATAAAAAATAAAAAAATAAATAATAATTATGATTTTTTAAATTTAATTAATTTATTCTATTTAATTAAATTCATTTTTTTTTTGTTTTTTGTTTTTTTTTTTTTTTTTTTTTTACATAGTGCACACTTTTTTTAGTATTCTATTTTTCAACTGTATCTACTTTTCCAAAAAAAAAAAAAAATTTTAAGACCTAAATAAAAATTCATCATTTTTTCACTCCGAATATATATTATTTATATTTTAATATTTAATGACGAAATGAAATTTATTTCTTTATAATTCCACTTAAATAGCACGATTTTAAATGGCAATATAATATTGTTTTTTTTTTTTTTTTTTTTTTTAATATTTTCTATTTGGATTTTTATCTCAAATTTTCTAATTTTTACTATGAATTTTGTTTTTTTTGTTTTGTAATTTATTTTTTCATTTCGTAAAATTAAAAATAATTTTTACTATACTAAGATATTTTTTTTTTTTTTAAATATACCAAAAACCAGTTAATAAAAAAAGAATTGTGCGAGGTCAAGTATTAAGATTATAATTGAGAAAAGAAAAAAAAAAATTTAAAAGAAAAGAAAAGAAATTGGTAATTAAAAGAAAGTATCAGTTTTGACTAAGAAAATATAACATATATAGAATTAAGTCAATTAACAGAACAAAAGTTGATTAAGTATGAAGAAAATTAGATTATAAAGTGAACAATTGAAAAAAAAAAAACATTAAAATAAAAATGTGATGAAAATTTTTTAAAGTTTGTAAAAAAAAAAAAAAATCGTTTCTAGTAAAAAATATCCTCAATTTTATAATGCTTTTTTTTTTTTAAATTAAATAACATTTCGGTTTTTTTTTTTTTTTTTTTTTTTAAATATAGTTTTATTAAAACAAAAATAATAAAACATTATTTCTAACAATTTCTAAAAAATATTTTTTATTTTAATTTAAGCACATATAAAATTCATTTCATAAAACATCCTAATACAATGTAATAGGTGGTATATGATTGCCACATTTAGGAAAATTTGGTGGTATTGGTGGTAAATCAGCTTTAGTACCAATATGTATAACTAAATCCATACCAATTAATATATGAAATTGAAAATGACAATGAAATAACCAAAAACCAGGATTATCAGCACGAAATCTTATTATTGTATAACCATTATTTGGTACTGCAACAGTATCTTTAAGCGGTGGTTTAGCAAAATCACGCCGTAATACACCACGACGATCTAATTCTAATGCATGCTTTAAATTAATTTTTTTAACAGCAGTATCAGGTGAACGTCCCATACCAATAACATAAAAACCTGTACCATGTAAATGAAATGGATGACTTAAATTTGTTTGTTGTACTTCATCAACTAAAACAATTTCAACAATAGCACCTAACGGTATATCAATTGTATGTGTACATTCACAATTAGGACCACATGTTGGTGGACGATTATCACCATTACAAAATAATTCTGGTGGTATATCTTCTAATTGTGATAACATTGGAGATGGAGGTGGTACATATGATATTTCATCTATTAGAGATATTAAATGATCAGCACCGGGAGCAACTAAAATTTATATCAGAAATTTTAAAAAATTAATTAAAAAATTAATAAATAAAATTAATTAATATTAATTTTTATTTAATCAATCAAAAAATAAATATATATATATATATATATATGTATATATTATCTATGTATATACATTTTCAAATTTACCTAAAAATCTATTATATGTATTTGGTGTAAAAAGTTCTTCTGGCCGGTAAAAATAAAATCTAAATGGTAGGAAAATTTTAACATCCGGTCTATCAACTAAAACACCTTTATCAGATTTTTTTGCATTTTTTAAATTGCTAACACAAACTGCATCACGCCTTTTAACATCACAAATAGCATCTAATGGATTTAATACCTGAAAAATTATTATTTGTTAAATTGTAAGATTATATTAAAGAATAAAAAAAAATAATAATATAAAATAAAATATTAAATAAGGATTTGATGTCTTTTTCATATTTATTGTACATGTAAAAATAAATACATTAAAAATATATTTTTTTTTTTCCTAAAAGTATGCAAAGTATGATATTATTTTATTAAATTTTTTATATTTATGTAGTTTTTATTATATGTACACACAATATATAGATGACATCTAATCCTAATAAATTATATAATTTTTATTACTATATTGTATTAATGCAATTTTAATATTATAATTATTATTTTATTAATAATATTAAAAGTTATAAATAAAAGCAATTAAAATAATATAAATAATATAATTTAAATAATAACTTACTCTGTTAAATAAAGACTTTTGTACAATTTTATTAAAAAAAAAAAAAAAAAATTATTTATATCTTTTTTTTTTTAATTAAATGTACAAGACAAAATACTTTTTATTATGAAGCATTAAAAATATTCTATGTACTTTTTTAATAGGACTATTAAATATTTAATAATTTATTTATTTCCATTTTTTTTTTTATTGATTATGTGTCATATTTTAATCAATCAGTCTAATGATATTAATTATTTATTAATTAAGTATTAAAAAATACATCTAAAGATAATATTATAGAAAATGTATTGTTATATGAATCGTTTGGAATACAGTATTACCGGCTGAGAAAAACTACACTAAGAGAATAGTAATATAATCATTTTTATATATACATATTATGTATGTATGTTTAGTTTATCTTTATTACTATTTTTTTCTTAGTGATTTTTTATAGCTTGTATCCTGTAATATGTCGGTGCTATATACAACATATTAAAAATTATTTATGAATATTTTTGATGTTTAACATATTCATTTTAAAATTTACTAATAAAAAGATTATATTAACAATTTATTTACTATAATATTAACTTTTAATATATGTATTAATAAAAAATTATTTTTATATACAATATATTGGAATATATTAATTATTAACTATTTATTTATTTTTTTTTTTTTCTAAATATTCAACTAAAAAAATTATAAAAATTTTAGTTATATATACAAGTATATATATATGTATAGCTATATACAAAACAAAACAAAAACGAAAAAATTATACAAATTATTTTATTTTATAAAATTTTATTTTTCCTATTTAATTTAATAATTTATTATAAACAATCTATGTTACATTCTTGTGTATGTGTATGTGATGGAATTTTTTTTTTTTTTTTTTTATTTTCATATTTTTTAATTTATCCTTTATTTTTTTATTGTTTTTTTTTTTTTGTTGCATAAATTCTTTTGTAAGATTTAATTGTATGCGTTCATTGAGAAAAACAAAAAAAAAAAAAAAAAAGTATAATTATGAAACACTCTGGTTAAAATTATTATGATATTTTCTTATTAAACTAAGCGTAATTATAATGAAAATTAAAATAATTATAATTATTTAATACAAAAAAAAAAAAAAAAAAAGAAAAACATAAATAAAATAAAATAAACACTTATAAAGGCACGCATAAGGATACAAGTGTTCTTTTATATTATTATTATTAATTTTGTTTTTTTTTTTTTATTATATTTATAGTACATGTATGTGTGTGTTTTAATTTTAATAATATTATTAATAATAATAAAGGTAATTGTTTGTTTTATATTTACAGAATTTTATATAATATAAATAGGAATCTTTTTTTTTTTTTTGAGATTTAATGAAAAGGATATATAAAGAATACCATTTATTAAAATGGTACAAATGGTTAAATTAAAATTTGGAAAAAATTATATTAATATACGCGTTTTAATATACAGTGAAAGAAACCGGTAAAAATACTATTATATGTATACCTATATTATTATATATGTATGTATAATATTTATTTAAATTTTTTAATGATACTGTAATATTTTATTTGAAATAAAATAGAAGAAGATTTTATAAGAGCTTATTTTAAAATATGCAAATCTATATGCAAAAAAATGCAATTGCATTATTAAATTTTTTGATTTTGTTTTTTTCAATACATAAACTCAATTTATGTTTTTATTGTTTTCGTTTCTTTTACATACGATAGTAGTTGAGAGTAGTTGGTAAATAGAACGCTATTTTTTTTTCTTGAAAACTAGAATTATTGAGTATTTTACTCCTCTATATAATGATAATCTATATTCTTTCTCAAAGACTGATCTAGTTGGGAGCATCGTTACAGATTTATAACATACTTAATGTACAATATATTTTCAATATGTTTTTTTTTAATCTATACTTCATTACTACACTAAAATCAATTTCTCTAACAAATTTACTATACATTTTTCTAAATGTAAATTTTGTTAAAAATTTGATTGAAACAAAATTAAAAATTTTCATTTAAGTATTTGTTAAAAAAAAATAAAAAATATTTTCAGTGTCCTAGTCAGATTTAAATTTTTGATATTTTGTGTTTTTCACTTGGTGTCCACTGTCCCTCATTTCATTTTAAACATTTCTTTTTTAGTATATACATATATGTTTGTTTTGTTAAATACCTATGACAACTGCTGAATGAAATAATAATCTGCAGAATAAAATCCTTTCTATTCTACAAATTATGCCCGTAAAAGCAAATTTTTAAACGCATTTTATTTTATTTTTGTATGGAAATTGTAGATATTTTGAACAGCCCATCATAGTATTAATGTAATCTTGTGTAAACAGAAAATAATTAAACAAAACGAAACCGTCAAAATTTAAATTGTGTTTGTAAATAATGTATAACGGTGTATAAATTTTGTTTAAGAAATTTTATTATATATAATTGTAAAGTTTTATGTTATATGAACTATTTATGTTTTTGTTTATTATGAAATTTAAAGTCTTAAAATTTTGAATATCTATTGATTTTTTTTAAGATTTGAAAAATCTACTACACTAAATTTGGAAAAAGTAGTAGGTTTTGCTACATTCAAAAATTTGCTGGTTAAAGCACTGATTGAGAGTAGAAAAGAGTGATTCACTCTATAAAAGACAAATACTCTATATTTATCGATTTTAAAATTATATTTTGAAATTTTTAAAAGAAAATATTTAATTGATCGGATATAAATTTTAAAAAATATAATACTGTACATATACCTTTTTTACTTTAACTGAAAACATTTTAACTTTAAGTGACGGCATTTTTACTTTAAATATAGATTTTTTACTTAAAGTGGAGAAATTTTTACTTTAAATGAAGATTGTTTTTGCTTTAAGTGAAGCCATTTATACTAAAAGTTTAAGTAAAAAACATATAATATAAATATATATATATATGTACATATATATGCGTATACATAAATCATCAGTTCCAATTATGTATAATATGTGTATTACAGAAATTAAATAAGTATATGTATATTAAATATTTATAATATAAATTACTGAAATTAAAGAATTCTTCATTTAAAATAAAAATGTCTTCACTTAAAGTAAAAAAGTTTTCAGTTAAAATAAAAAAGGTATAATGATTGTAAAAAATATCTAATATAATTTTTTTTTTAAATGGAAATGTTAATTATAATTCAAATTTAAATTAAAAAAAAAAAAAAAAAAAATATTATTTAAATAAAATAAAATAAAATTTTGTCTTTATAAAACTATAACAATTACCAAATGTATAATCAAAGAAAGAGAACTGTTATATATTTAGCACTTTATATAATATTTCCTTTTTATTTTTAAATAATATAATTTTTACTGATAAAAATTTCAAAATTATTATTTATAATTAATATATATACATATACATATATATATATATGCATATAGTATACAGATTTTAAGAAGTTTTTTGAAAATATATGTATATTTTAAAAAATGGAATTAATAATTTTATTTTATTTTTTTTCTGAGAAAATTTTTTATGTTTCTTCCAATTTATATTATATACGTGTATACAAATCATATATATATATATACAAATGATTTTTTAATTTTTTTTTAATAAATTTAAAAAAAAAATTATTAATTTTCTTTTAATTTAAGTTTTTTTTTATTTTTTTATTCAAAATAAAATATTGATTTCAATACTATATATATATATATATATACAAAGTTAAGTTCTTTTTCTTTGACCAACAATTATATATTTACACAAATTATATTATATTATATACATTTTTTTTTTGTTTTTTTTTTTTTAATTAAAAAAAATTAATATATAGATAAATAATAATTTAACTTTTTATTAACATTTTTTTTTTTTTATTTAGTTATAAAATATGTATATATATATATTATATTATATACATATATATATATATATATATACATTTGTTTTTAAAAGAAAAGATTTTTTTTTAAGCATTAAAAGAGAAATTTAATGAAATAGCTAAAATTTATATAATATATAGTATATATTATATAGGTAGGTAGGTTCTTGTAAATTTATTCTTGAGTATTTTATGTTGTATATATATTAGAGATAGATTTATTTTTCGTTTTATATTATGAAAGACAATTTATTTAGCGCATTCATTCAATATTTTTGTTTTTATTAATAATAATTTAACATTTAATATATTATTGGAAATTTTAATAAATCATGTCTATTAGGAAAATTTAAAAAAAAAAAAACACAAATTTTAAAATATGTATTATTATTCTTAAAATAATGGCAGTGTATATATTAGATTAAATAATCATAAGATAATAATATACTATATTATATTAATTCGTTAGTATTAATTAAAAATAATTAATATGTATTATTAGTTTAATAATTAATGAAAATTTTATGGAGAAACAAAAAAAAAGAAAAAAAATAGAATGCGCCATAACTAAAAAACAAAAAAAAAAAAAAAGGAAAATTACTATTGGTTTTTGGTTCCTATATATTTTATAAAATTTTACTAACAATAATATATTAATTGTTTATAAAAAAAAATAAATTATTATTATACTTTTTATTACTTTTAGCAATACTTCATTAAAAGTTTTATGAAATTGAAGGATATGAAATTATGAAATTTAATGATAATTTCCACATATATCAGTTCTCAGACAGTTGGACAACTGGATAGTTTCGATTTTTTTGCTTAAAATAATATTATATGCAATTTTAATGTACCTTTAAACATATTTCAGTTCCGTTTCGGTTTCAGTCATTTCTATTTTCTCATTTATCGATTGTTTTTTTTTCTTTTTTATGTTGCTATTCAACCCTAAAAAAGTACAAATCATTTACTAACGTTAACGAACAATAGTGACAATTATTCTATGTGTATGAAATATACTTTGATTCACAATAAAGATATAAAACTTTTAATTTCAAGTAGAAACCGGTATAGTTTCTGTTGTGCTTTTTAGGGTTAAACTGATCCATTATTTCGTTTTCTTTATTTGTTTTTTTTTTTTTGTTTTTTTAATTTGATTTAGTTCAGTTCAATGTTTGTACCCGAATTGCAGGCAATTGAGAAAAAATTAATTGAATTGATGCGAAAAATTTAAAAAATATATGGATAAGTATATAAAGATGTTAAGAAAAATTATACGCAATATATGTACATCTATGTAATGAATCTATAAAAAAAAATTCTAAGTAAAATACTATCAACAGAACTGATCTCACATTTGAGATAAAGTAATTACAAAAAAAATTTCTTTATTAAATATTTAAAGTGTATAACTCTTCCACCCTGTAAAAATAAATTTTCAAATGGATTTTCCTCATTTTCTGTACATAAAATAATTCTATAAATTGAAATGAAAGAAGTTGACCCTGAACTGAAATGTGTACGCATATAAATATCTAAGATTGAGCTAATGACTAAACTGAGACTGAACTGATATGTATGGGGATAAACCTTTAAAGTAATATTTATGGTTAATTTAAAAAAAAAAAATTTTTTTTTTCTTTTTATTATGAAACTTTGAAAATATTTTTTCAATTATAGGTAATAAAATTTTTATCATACATTGGCTACTTATCAAGAAGGAATTAAAAAGGGATTTAAATGATAAAAACGAAAATTTCCATTTTTTTTCCTTATTTTTTTTTTTTTTTGTTAAATTTAAATATTTTCTCTTAAAATACATATATAAGAAATGATAAATTTACAAATTACAATATATATTTTATATTGAAGAAAAATATATAAAGAAGCATATTATTTATTTAATATATAGGACGACAATATAACAATTTAATAATAATGGAAGCATATAGAATATTTTCAAAAAAAAAAAAAAGGATTGGTTTTTTTTTTTGTTTTTTTCATTTTTTTTTTGTTTTTTTCATTTTTTTTTTTTTTTTTGTTTTTTTTTTTTTATTTTAAATGAAATTAGAAAAATTCAAATTAATTTAATTTAAATTATCTGTTTTCTATTTTACATATACATATACAATTTAAAATACAATGCATAATGGAAAAAAAATATACAAAATTACTTTGTACAGAACTAAGAAACAAAATAAGATAAACAAAAAAAAAAAAAAAAATTAATGATTTTACATTAAAGTAAATGAAAATCATGTGTATGTGTATGTAATATGACTTAAATAATATATTATTTTAGTTTTTTTTTAACCCATGTTTTATTCAATTTTTCTACATACAAAGGATAATGAAAATTTTTCTACATACAAAGGATAATGGAACGGATGAAAAAAGAATTTTATATGCATATATACATAATACATATAAGTGTATATATATGTATTTCTATCTACACAATGTATTATGTAAGATTTGTCTCGTTGTTTCCAATATTTATATATATTTATACATATGTATGTATGTAGAATAATTGAATAATCTTGAATAACTGAAGGTTTGTTGAGTATTTTTTTTTTTTTTTTTTTAATATTGTTTGTTTGTATGTGTATTTTTTATTTTAGTTATTGAATGATTTTTTTTTTTTTTTACATGATAATTAAAATTAGGTTAGTGATAAATTAATTATTTGATTTTTTTATTTTTTCTTCTTGTTTTCAATGTATTATTCTGTTTTATTTATAATTTTTTTTTTTCATATTATTTTGCAATTTCTAATTACATACATACTTTTAACCATTAAAACTATATATATACATATGTATATGTAAATACATTAAAAATATATTAAAATATACAATATTTAAATATAAAATGTATATGTATATAATATTATATAAGTTTCCATTATGGTTCTATATTTTTAATACGTATTTTATAGTAAAATTTATTTAAATTTTTTTTCTTTTTTATTATTAACATTCATTCATCTATTAAAATTTAATATTTGTTTGTTTTTTTTTTTTGGAACAGTACATAAATACAGTTATATATAATGTCGTTGTTCTGTTTGTTTGTTTTGTTTTGTTGTTTTTTTTTTTTTAATTGGTTTTTATAAGAATAAAGATTTAATTTGTTTAAAATATTAATTTATAGGGATTGGCGGTGTATGATCACCACATGTTGGAAAACCTGGTGGTACTGGTGGTAAATCAGCATTAGTACCAACTTGTAATAATAAATTCATACCAATAACAATATGGAACAAGAAATGACAATGGAATAACCAGAAACCTTTTGAAAAAAAAAAAAATGAGAAAAATAAAAATTATAATTTAATTATTATAATATAATATTAGTTTTTTATTAAATAATATATATATGTACATATATATGTGTATGTGTAGTAGTTAATTAAATTTACCTGGATTATCAGCTCTAAATCTTAATACTACATAACCATTATTTGGTACAGCAATTGTATCCTTTGATGGTGGTAAATTATATTGTCTATGTAAAAGACCTCTTCTATCCAAATCTAATGCATGTTTTAAATTAATTTTTTTAACATTTGAATCTGGTGATCTGCCAATACCAATAACACTGAATGCATAACCATGCAAATGGAATGGATGACTAAGATTTGGTTGTTGAACTAAAAACAACAAAAAGAAAAAAAAAAGATTTAATTTATATATACTTATATATATATATATATATATTATTATTTCATTATTTTTTTTTTTTTTTTTGCTGACCCTCATCAACTAAAACAATTTCAACAATTGCATTCAATGGTATATCAATTTTATGGGTACACATGCAATTTGGACCACAATCAGCTGGTCTATTATCACCATTACAAAATTGTTCGGGACTAATATCATCATATTGTGAAGTTAATGGAGCTGGTGCAGATAAATATGAGATTTCATCAATTAATGAAATTACATGATCTCCAGTTGGAGCGACTATATAAACAAACAAACAAAGAAAAAAATAAAATTAAAATTATTATCTTAAATTTTTGCTTTCGATTATTATATTTTTAATATATATATGTATATATGTATGTAACTTACCTAAGAATCTATTATAGGTATTTGGTAAAAATAAATCTTCTGGACGATATAAGAAGAAACGGAATGGTAAGAAAATTTTAACATCAGGTTTTTCTTGTAAAATTCCACGATCAATATCATTAGCATTTTTCAATTGACTGACACAAATAGCATCGTCACGTTGTCTATTACATTGTGCGTCTAAAGGATTCATAACCTTTTGGTTGTTTTGATTTAACGGATTTTATTTAAAAAAAAAACATTTCATTGTTGATGTCAAATTTAAAGTTTCAGTTAATTTTTTTTTGTCGTTAAGTTGTTGTTGTTGTTGTTGTTGTTTGGTTATTTGAATTACAATCAGTCCGTTTTTAAAGTTGAATTGAGTTTTTTTTTTTTTTTAATTGATGATATTATTTTATACATATTTACATAAATATAATTATTTATATATAAAAATTGTTTTTTTTTTTTTATATACAATATTGTGAAAAGTAGAATAGTTTGTGTGTGAAGCAAGTGTTGTTCAAGTGTGTTTTTTTTTTTTATTTGTGATTTTTGTATTTTTTTTTGTTTTTATAATACACAGTGTTGTTGTGAGTAGGATATACGTACAGAAGGATATTTTTTATTTTGTATTTTTTTTTTTTGTTTTGTAGCATTGCAAATTTGTAGCATTGTGATTTGGCATAAAGTTGTTTTTATACATTAGGTATTTATAGTTGGTTTTTGGGGGGAAGAAAAAAAATGGTTTGTAAAAAAAAAAAAAAATAAAAATAAAAATGAGAAAAAAATTTATATTATAATTAAAAGTTTAGTTAAAATAATAAATATATGTATGTATATTGATAGATTATAAATATATATTCAAAACAAATAAATTAAAAATTATTTACAAAATAACTTTAATAATATATAATAGATACAGTTATTCAGTATTAAATTTTTTATAATTTATACTATACATTTTAATAAAAGATTATTATAAATTTAAATTGCTTAGCATGTTTTTATATAATTTCTATAAATTGAAATTGATTTAAATAATTAAATACGGTGTTGATCTCAATATTAAAAAAATAATGATCAATCTAAATATTAATAAGAATAAAATTCGATAATACCATTACAAAAAAAAAAAAAAAACGAAATTATTTTCCCATAGACAAAAAACTCAGATAAAAACTAGATATTATTATTATTTTATTACTATATAGATATGTAAGAGATTTTTTCACGGGTGGGGTACGAATGCTCATATCTTAAAATTTCGTTTTTTTTTAAATAATTCTGATTTGGAATCTAATCCTAAAATCCCACCTAATTACAGAATCTCGTATCTATACAAATACAATATGTTAGAATATATAAAAACTGTGGAAAAAAACGTATAATTCTGATTTTGTAACAAACTCTAAAGTTCTTTCTAATTATATTTTAACATACATATTACATATGTACACAAGTATATATTTTAACAAGAAAACAAAAAGACAAAATAAATGTATAAGAAATAAATTATTAAAAATATGTATTTTTTATTAAAATTGTTGTTTCAATTTTGTATTTGTGTCCTCTGGTGCGACTATTTGTCATAATTATTATATTATTATATACCGTTGAAAAGGATGTGAAGAGATAAAAACCTTTCTAATGGTATAATAATAAATATAGGATGCCTTTAAAAATTTCACATGTATATTGCTTTTTTTGAAAGTTTGGAATATTTTTTTCTTTATACAAAAATTTGCACTTTTAAATGTAATATCTCAGAAATGGTATACCACCGATTAAAATTGAAATAAAATGTATGTATATTAGTGATAGTATTCTGATGGTATTATGCTCTACAATATTGTATACTGTTGTAGAGGAAAAATATAACAATTTGAGTAAAATACTACAAAATGTTAAGAACATTTTGTAATGCATTTTTCGGCCACTAGATGGAGGCATCGGTCCAAATGGCAGAAACTTGGAGATATAAAATACTGTTATGTGATGACGACATCTTAATAACTCGTAACCCTTTTTCGGAAGTTTATCCCTAGCAATTGATAAAATAAGATTTTGAAAAAACGAAATTTTGATATAACATGATTTTTAGATACGATCATTCGTATCGCCTCCATTTTTCACAAATACCTGATAATATTAAATTAATGTATACTTTTTTTTTTTTTATTATTTATTTCCAATAAATTTTGAATGAATTTATTTTATTATCAATTATTTTTTGCTAATGTTTTTTTTCTATTAAAGTTATATTTTGAGGTGTGTTTGCAATTACATATGTATACTTAAATTAAACTTGTAACGAAATAAAATTATATACTTATGTATAATATAGATTATTATTTATTTTATATATTTTAATGAGTTTTAAACTAATTTTTATTAATAGTTATAAATCATAATATAGTGTTATGTTATAGGATAATATCAGTACAATATATATGTATGTATATATAGGAAGAAAAAAAATATAAATCGGAGGTAAAGAAATTTAATTATCTTTAGAACGTAAAATTGTTATTACCAGATTTTATAATATACAGTTCATTTATATCTTATAGATATACAGTATTAATTGTATAAATCGGATAAAATAAATTAATCTTTTGATGTTAATATAAAAGTTTTACTTTAAGTACAATTAAATTTTTTTTTTTTGGTTTTTAATGATTTACAATAATTGTTTTTGTAACCGTAAAACTTTTTTTTTTTTTTTTTTAAATTATTTCCTTTGTTTTGTTTGAATGTTTTTAACACCCGTTTTGATTTATTTCATGTGGGACATTTAACATACATATGTTAAAGTTATTGTTTGTCTTGTGAAATGCACATATATATGTATACATATGTTGAATAGAATTTTTAATAATATGTATTAGAATATATACATACGAGTATGTATATAAATATAATTCTAAATTATATTTTTTTTTCTTATTGAAATTATATAATAATTATTGACAATATTATGAATATATTTTGACAATAATATAGTGTTATATTATGCCTTTAGGTTAAAAAAAAAAACATAATAAACCGTTTCGTTACAGGTAATTTTACAAGTAAAGGCGAGATTTATGTTTTTTTTTTTTTTTTTAATACTTTGAATAGTATAAAAATATAAAAAAAAAAAAATTTATTTTTTCTTAAAATAAAAGAAACTATTTCTATAAAAAAAGAAAAATAAATTTATTATGCTTTATATATACATAAAATGGGTGTTTTTTTTTATTTTTTTTTTAAAATAATAAAATTTATTTAATGATTCCGTTCCCTGATTAGATTTGATTAAATAAATTATAGTATATCTAGTTTAAATTTCCAAAAAAAGAACAACAATTTCATAATCCTTTTGCTTCAGGATATTTAGAAGGTAAGGTAACATATAAAATTAAAATTTGAAAAACTACTGAATTTTTTATTCAAACAAAAATATTTATTTTTGCTTGATAATTAAGAAAAATCAATTGTACTTTCTGAAAGTTAATTATAAATAAAGAACAAATTTTTACGATTTAAAACGATATATATATATATATAGGTGTATATATAGTTGACAACCAAGGTCCAAAGTAAATTTATACAATATATAAATAACAAATATTAAAAATTTATTTATTTTTTTTTTTAAATACTTTTCTTCATTTCCCGTTTTTTTTTATTATAGTATACCGTATATACATATATATATGCAACTATTTATATTAATATATGCACTTTTTAAAAAGTATTTGAATAAAATTCTATAATATAACCCTGAATAATTATACTTATTAGTCATTTCATTACTAAAAAGTAAAAACTATATACAATTAATATACTATACTTTTGTTTTATTTAGATAAAATTCTCACGATCTATTTCAATTCATAAAAATTATATTACAATGCAATTTGTGTGCAATAATCTCTTATTATTATTATTATTTTTCTTTTTTGTCTTTTAATTTTTTAATTTTTCTATTTTATTTCACATCGTATATAATAAGAACAAAAGCATATTTTATATACTGTTAAATTTAAAACTAAATTAGCGACAAATATATATATATATATATAACAAAAAAAAAAAAAAAGGAACAAAAAAAAAACTATACAAATATAAAAAACAAAAAAATAAAAAACAGAAATCATGCTAAATAAAAAAATATTCTTTTTGTTTTTATAACTTACCACACCCTGTGGTATACCAACATCATATGTTGGTGCAGGTGATGAAGGTTGATATGGTCCACGAGCATATCTTAAAATAGCCAATTGTTGTGTACGTCTAATACCGCATTCACCTAAACCTCTTACTTGAATCCAATATGCACCAACGGGTTGATCAGCCGTTATTACAAAATCATAACGTTCACCTACAAGATGATAATAACAATAAGAAAATAATCATTAAACATAAAAAAAACAAAAAAAAAAACAATTGAAAAATTAAAGTAACAATAGGTAATGTGTGCATTTTTAGATTTTTATAATAAAAATACAAATCATTATAAAAAGTGTGACTTAATGTGCCTCCATATATAATTATTTTTATATATAATGTATAATGTTAGTTTTATCATAGGTTTTATTATATAATTAATAGAATTTTTATTTTGATCACCTTATTTTTGTTTGATATTCTTAAATATAAAATTTTACTAAAATATAAACTAGGTACACATTTTGAACACTTCTTAATATGTAGGTATATATATATATGCATTTAAAAATCTATTATATACTTTTTTCTTATGTTAACTTAAATTGATTTTCAATTTATTAATTAAATATTTAAATGTAATAAATCACATTTTTTAAGATTTATAGAAAAATCGATAATTATAGATAGCCAAGTCACAATGATAAATTTAAATAAAAACAGACTACATATTTCCAAAGATGAATTAATCTCGATCAATATTTAAATTGATTACAAAATAGTTATATATAAGAATTTGTTAATATATTTATATATTTATTTGATTCATGATTTATATAATGTATAACTCTAAGAATAATAATGATTGATTATTTAAAAATTAATTGATGTTATTTAAAGGAATAGGTCTTTAGGCATAATTTTTTTTTTTTATTATATGCATATACAGGGTGATTTTTTTTTTCGATCTTGAATATTTATATTTTGTGTATTTGTTGGACCAAAACGAATAATATATTCTTTTATAGGAGTAGGGAAGCGGAGCGTCTATTTCCCACGGTTCTTGAGATAATAAGCGGTCTAAAGTTTTTGTAAGTTTTAATTTAATTTGCTTATATCTCAAAAACTATATGCAACTAATAAATAAGTTTGATATACTGTTAGAAAATTTTATACTTCGTCTTTTCAAATTTAAGGTACTTACTGATCGTTCAAAAGTTATGACTTATGAGTATTTAACGAAAAAAAATTGAAAAAATACCCAATTTTTCAGATTTTATTTTATTCGTTTGAAATTTTCTTCTTTAGTTTTTTTCCCGATTATTTTAAATACTAAATATAAGAGATAGAATAAAACTATTTTACAAAAAATTAAAGAGTGAAGAAATAAATAAATTAAATTAAAGAGTTTTTTTTTTCAAATAATTGAAAAATGCCAAAATAAAATGATACCTTATATCATGTTAATATATAATATATATTATAATAACATGTTAAAGGGTGAACATTTTGAAACGAATAGAAAAAATCTTAAAATTTGGCTATAAAATCGAAAGTATTTCAAAAAGTAAAGGAAAGGCATTATTTGTAAAACGGAAATGCAAAGGTTTTGCAAAACTAAACTTATTAATTAGTTGAGACATAAGCAAATTAAATTAAAATTTAAAAAAAATATTTTAGGCCTCATTATCTTGAGGTCCAAAGTAAATAAACCTTCCCCTACAGAATAATTTTTTATTTGCTTTGGTCACCCTATAAATAATTAAGATCAAAAGAGAATCATCACCCTGTATAATAAATATAAATTTAAAAATTTAAAAATAAAATTATTATGAATTGGTATTTACAATAATTTACTATTAATGAAATTGTAAAGTGATTTTTTTTATTGAGAAAATATCGATTCATTATTGATTTGTGTTCATTAATTATTCAAGAGGTTAAAAAAATTGTTTGTTATTTTTACAGTTATATCTTTTTTTTTTTTAAAAATAAAAATAATTTTTTCAAAATATTATTACAAAACGTAAAATGTTTATAAATGAAAATATAATTTATTATATGAAGAAAATTTTTAAGAAACAAAAAAGTTGTGATTATGTTAAAATAATGGATTTATTGTGGGAAAATAATTGTTTATAGTATTTTATATTAAAACAAAATGAATGAAAATTTAATGAATAAAAATGTATAAAAATTTAATTTTTAAAATTTTCTAAAACTTTTATTGAAATTCTTATTGACTTTTTGAGGATACAACACATATATATGTATATATAAAAAATTAATAAACATATAGTTTTGATTTATTAAATTATGGAAAATTATTCAATATCATAACAGTACTGTTAAAAATCGTGTTTTAAAATTGAAATATACTTTTAAAAGATTTGCGACTATTTAATTATGTATATACGATAAACTAGGATATATGACTCACTTTTTTTGTAATTTATAATTAACAAATAATTTGAAATTCATAACAAAAAAATAGTCATTCAATAATATTTTATAAAATATTGCATAAAATAGCACACTTTTATGCATAAAGAATTTTTTTCTCATAAAATATTATTCTATATGTTTAAATTAAATAAAAACAAATAAATATATCAATTAAATTTTACCTGAGAATGATATTATTGTGTTAACTTGTACCGGATGTACTGGTTCACCATCAGTTGCAATAACTGTTAAACCATGTCCTTCAATTGTCAATTGTGCTGGACAAACTGATGCAAATGCATTTATCATACGGAATCTATATCTACGACCAGGTGTTATTGTAAATACTTCTAATGGTGTATTTGTCATAAAACCAGTATTTGGATCTCTAAATTGTCCTTTACCATTTATTAATACTGATTCAGGATCTTGACCAGTATTAACAGCTAAACGACCTGGATAACGTTCAGCAGCATCTTCATGTAACCAATCACTAAGTAACATAATATGCGTTGTTAAATCAAAATCATATAAATGTGAATTTGGATCTCTAGATGGTGGTTGACGTACAACAATGCTACCATATAAACCATCAATTTTTTGAAGACCAGTATGAGAATGCCAGAAATGTGTACCAGCATTACCAGTCCATTGGTATCTAAATTGTGCAACAAAAAAAAAAAAATAGGTATGCATTAATAGATATTTTACAATTTAAAATACCATATTGAAGTTAATTAAGTTTTATTTTTTTTTACATTTTTTTTTTTGTTTTTTTTTTACCTAAAAGTATTTCCTTGTTGAATTGGACATTGTGTTATAAATGGTGCACCATCATAGTATTGTGAACCACGTTGCCATATACCATGCCAATGAATTGTTACTTCCATACCTTCCATATGATTTTCAACATCAACAACAACTTTATCATTTTCACATACTTGAATACTTGGACCAGGAATCATACGATTTGCTGTCAAAATACCACGTTCAACACCATCAGCTAAAACACATTGACAATGACTCCATACAGTATTTGTAGCATTTGGTGTACAAACTTGACAAGCACTATATCGTAAAAAAAAAAAAAAAGAAGAAAATAAAAAATTTTCAAAAAAATAAAATATAAAACTGTCTTTATAAATTATTAACGGTATTAATTTGTTTTTTAACATGTTCCCTAAAAATTTACTGTATCAAGGATTTTGAATTTTTTTTATATAAACTTTTTGTTTTTTTGTTAAAAAAGAGATTTAACACATGATTGGCATATTATAATCTTTTTTTCCCTTCAAATTTAATTTATAAATAAAAAAAAAATAACTTGTTTTTAATTTCAAATCAATCAACTTTAATACAAGTTAAAAATACACGTAATTAAATTTATTAATTTATATTTAAAGTTTACACATTAACTATATTATATTTTATATATATAATATTAATTCATATAATAATAAAATGCTTCATTATAATTTCCTATATATACGATCAACAAATTTAAAATATATTAAAAATAATTGTGAATAAATTCGATATATGTATATTAAAAGAAATATCCATAATATAAGCAAGGTTATCAGATCATGTACCATTTTAATCAAAAAAACAAAAAAAAAAAAAAAATAAGCGTCAAAGCGCACTAAAACCATTTTTTTCATTCATAATCAACACTTTAAAAACAAAACAAAAATAAAAAATTATTCCACGCTAGATGGCATTAATTTGTAATTTAATTATATCTGTATACAGTATACAATATATTATTATGTATTATAGTACATATATGATAGATTTTAAGGTTAATAAAATTTAAACATAATTGGAATTCGATTTGCAGCATATTTATATACTATATAGGTATACAAAAAATAAATCACCATTTAAAAAACAGCATTCCAACATTTAGCAAACCAAAGTCACTAATTCCAAAATAAAAAATATAACCTTTACTAAATGGTATAAGAATTAACAAATACAAGAAAAAAAAAAAAAAATAAAATATACTTTAGAAGTATAAAATTATAGAAAACATTATTATTATGTACAACCAAAATAGACAAAAACAAAAAAAAATGTAATATTGTAAAATAATAAAAAAAAATTTTGCTACTAGGTGTACCCTTAAGTCAAACTCCAAAAAAAACAAAAAAAAATCTTTTCAAAAAATTCTTAACAGAAAGTGATTATTATGATTTTGTTATTATTGTAAAATATTCGGACTAATATATTATAAAATTTTGTATACCAATCATTACCAATAACACATTATGGTAACAAAATATTATTATGATTGTTATACAAAATACAAATCTATTATGTATACTTGTATGATAGTGATTATATTTTATAGGATAACTTTTTTATTTTGTTATTATTAAAACAAAATGATTTAATTTTTGAAAATTATTAGGTATTACACTTGAATTATAGAATTTTTTTTAGTGATAATAAATAGCCTGCCAATTTCAAATCTATTTTCATTCCTTAACTCAAATTCCTCTAACCAGGCAGTACATTAGTACTAAAGGTCGTATAACCAATTGTTTGGTCAAAAAAGGGTGGTGGTGTTTAGTGGGTTAAAGTCCCTCATAGAGGACTCGTGCTTCTTTTTTCTTCTCTATAGTGTCTTTCGATGATTCCCACCTACCCTCGCAAAAAAAAAAAAAAAAATTTATAATAAAATTATAGATAAATAAAATAAAAAGGTCCAAAATAAAAGTTTATACACAATTCTTATCTATATATCATAATTGTAAATGTACAAATTTTATATGTCATGTAACACGATTTTATCGCAAGCTACAAACATTTTTTTTTTTAAATATATAATTATATCTAGATATATATCATATAATATGAAATATCGCATATATAGATAATATACATTTTTAGCATAATTTTGAAAAAAAATTTGAATTTTGAAAATTTATATTCCCTATGTCCGTTTGTCCGCCTGTATGCTTACAAAAGTTCTACACCGTTTAAGATAGAGTAATGAACTTTTAATCATGAATAGGTTAAAAAAGAAAAAGAGAATCAATTCACAGCACCTTAAAATTTTGGAAAACCTTATTTTTAAATTTATGTATATATATATATATCTTTAATTCTGCTTAATATTTTTTCGATTTAAAAACACCAAACGAGAGAAATTTCTTTTACTTTGATAAATCAATAAATATTTTTTAAAAACACAAATTTTTTAGTACTATCCCAGTTTAAGTGTTATTAAGACTCAAAAATTTTAAATTAGTAATATTTCTTTTTCTCCTTCTATTACCCTATATTTGGAGTATAGTGATATTTGTAATATTTTGTAATATTTAAACATCTGTAATTTAGGCGACACCTGTGGAACCCAAAAAAAAACTTTCAAAAAAAAAATTCCACAAAAAAAATTTTCAAAATTTAAAATTTAATGGCAAAAATTTTATATAGCGCTAAAAGCATTCGATAAACAAGTTGTTGGGACTCTATGGTTTTGTAACCAACTGTTAAATCGCTCCTAACTTCTTTTTAGATACACATTTCAACAACAAGACATTTAAAATAGTGGGGGGCTATCACCCCCAAACCGCCCTAAACAAATTATTGGACCCTGATTTTATTTGAATAAAGTGGTCCCCCGCTAATTAAATTATTAAAATCCTGATTTTGAAACCAACTATAAAATTTTTCCTAATTTAGAATTTCACATATATTTAAAAAATATTCTGGAAAAAGGGTATAACTCTGATTTTAAATTCAACTTTAAAATTTCTCCCAATTCAGAATCTCACATATTTACATTTATACATATTCTGTAAAAGGCGTGTAGTCCTGATTTTGTAAATAACTTTAAAATTCTTCCTAATTATTTTTTTACCAACATATTTTAATACCAAAGTATTAAAAATAATTGGAGCTATCGCACCCAAATCCCGGCTTTTATTTTCGCACAGTAGAGAATCAAGTTCTCACTAATCAAATTTTAAAAGCTTAAAGCTTAAAAAGGTTGCTAAAACACTTTGTCGTCAAGCACAAAGAATATATTTCATTTTGTGGGCCTTTTTTCAAAATTTTGGAATTTTTTTCTATAGAATTTTTTTTAAGGATTATTTTTTTTCAGTGTTTGGAATTTTGTAACTTTAGAATTTTTTTTCAAATTCTCATTTTTTTGTGCCTTTCTCTGTTTACGATATTACGTACGGGTGAAAATTTCAAATTTTACTTATTTTACTTACATACCTATGCACAAATATTTTCACAATAAAACACAAAAATTAAAGCTTCATTTTGCAATAAAAATACAAGTATACCTATATATATTATATTACATTATATTACATTATATTATGTTAATTGTTTTTTTTTTTTAATTACATGTATAGGGTTTTCTTAAAATGAAAGAAAGTGCCCCTTTATATTTTACTTTTTTTCTTATATATAAAATTCTAAAAAAATCTTCAAATTTTAGTGTAAGTCACAGCACTGCTCTGTTTTGTATTTTGGAAAATGTGCGCCTTGTTTTTTTATACCAAACCAAATACCAAATAGATTTTTATACCAAAAGATTTAATAAAAAATGAAAGGTTAACATCAGTGAAGAATAAATTTAAAAATATTGATTGAAATGATTTAGCATTCGGTATTTCAATTAGTATAGTAGTACAGTGCAGTAATTAAAGTTCTAAAGAATTCTGAAATGAATAGAAATTCTAATGAATTCATTATTATTTTAATCAAAGTTAAATATTATGACCGCAGATTCATAATATAAGAATTAAAATTTTGAAACATTAATTTTTACCTATACCTATACTAACCTACATATTATCTGGATAAATCAACTGATTCTAAATTTTTAAACCAAAACTTTTTTTTTTGTAATATCGCAAAAAAAAAAATTTTTCCTGGTACTGAAATTATAATATTAAAATATATAAAAAAGAAATCAAAAGATATAGAAATGTTTGTTTAATATTTTAAATACCGGATTCTATATATATAGTATTATTTTAAAGTAGCTAAAGTAGATTTAAGATATATATATATATATGTATATATTATACTATTCAAATATTTACTACAATTTTTTTTTCTGTAATGATAATTAAAGTGTTTCAAATAAAAACAGTTTTAATAGTTAAACAACGCCCATGATAGTTTTTGTTTTTTGTTAGTAAAGTTAAGGTTTTTTTTTCGTTTGCTCTGATGTAGCGACCTTGTTTGATTATTGTATTCGTGACAATGTAATGAAATTGAATCGAATTTGTTTAAAAAAAAAATCGAATTGAAAAAACCGAAAGAATCGCACTGAATGACTTCTATAATAATAGTATACTTTAAAAAGAATTTTATTAGAACTGTTTAAAGTTTTTTTTTTTTTCTTTTCGAAATCAAATTTTTTTTTTTTATTATTATAGGTGTATTTCTTAGATGGATTAAATGATATTTTTTTTTTATTTTATATTTTTTAATATAATAATATGAGATTATGATTATTATTATACAGATTTTTATTATTATCATTATTATTATATGTATATTTTACTGTTATTAATAATAAGTTTTGAATTTTTTATTTTTTCAACTATATATTTGGTTATAGAATAAAGATTTAATTTAATAATGTAATAATAAAAATTAATTCAATTTTTTATTATAAATTATTAAATTAAAAAAAAAAAAAATAAAAAAACAGAATATGATGTAAAAAATAAAGAGCTTTGAATTTAATATTAAGAAAAAATAAAAATAAAAAACTATTTAATAAGATTATTTAGATATCATTAAAAATGAACTTAAATATGCTGTTTGTTGTAGAATTATTTGTTAAAGTAAATAATATAATTAATATTTAGTTTTTGGGAATGTGATACTTAATAATTTCGATAAATTAAATTTTAATGATCAGTTATAGCTGATAACTTTATTAAAATTAATATAGTTATATTTTTAAAATCATTTGAAATAATATTTGAAAATTATATCAATTTAATGATTTTTTTTTTTTTTAAGAGTTTTTATAATCTTATAAGTAATTATTATTATTCGAATGTATAAATATGTACCTATATATATATATACTTATCTATAATATTTCGAATTGAATTAAAAGATTAAATGTAAATATATATACTTAATGTAGATAACACTATAATTCAAATGTTTTTATTTAAATGAACTTATTTTCTTAATTTTTTGCTATATTTTTTGATAAAATTATTTTAAAAGGTATATAAGCTTAAGATAAAATAGTAACAGTTTCATTGATTTAATTACTATATAAATAATTAAATATAATATAATTATAATTTATAATTTATTATAAGGTATCTTATAATAATTAATTGCGATAAAGAATAATTTAATTTTAATGAAAATTTTCAGTATAATTGAATAAAAAAGATTATAATCTTATATATTATCTTTAAAATGTTTTAATAAATAAATTAGCTTAATATATATATATATATATATTATATACGTATATATATATTAGCAAATATCTGATTTGTAATTTTGAATAATTTGAATAAAATAATGTATAAAAATTGTTGAAATGTTGCTTTATTTCTTGGGTAATGATAGATAAAATTGTTTCGAAATGAAGAACAGAATTAAGCAAGTTAAGAGGCGGCCTCGATGGCCTAGTGGTGAAGCGCGTGGCTTATTAACCGAGGGAGTGCGAGTTCAAATATTGCACAGGTAGCAAGTTTTATTAATTGAAAACAAATCTTCCTTGCTAACAAATATAGTGTAAATTATAAAATATATAATATAAACAAAATAAATAATATTAGTGTATAATTTAATAATAGTATTCGACCTATAATAGCCTTAGTAGTCGATGATTTTGTAATATTGCAATAATGTGATTTGTAATATTAATATAAATAAAATAAATTAAACCGAGTTAACTTTTTTAATTCCACTCGGGAGTAAAGTTAATGAGTATGATAATGCATGTATTATGTACAAATATATAAACATACTAAGTATATGTATTACCAAATTACATAAAGGAAATATTGCTTTCAAAATATTCTACCTATACAGTTACTACCTATATTTTAAAAAGAAAATTTATAGTGAACAAGTAATCTATTCTTAAATAAAGTAGTAATTAGACTGTATGTAATAATACGCATATCACCTTAATTATATTCAATGATGTAGAATGAATAAATTTAAACCACAAACGTTTCAAAATATAATATTAAAAACTAGTTGAAATATATTATGGAATACATCATACATACAATATACAATCTAATTAAAAAAAGTAAATTTTTAATAAACTAACAACAAAATTAAATAATTTCATATTTTTATTGAACTATTCCAGCTATTACTAATTAGATTCTAATCAGATTTTACATTTAACTTTTATTCTTCTGTGAAAATACATAATGCTAATGTACGAAAATAATCAAATTATTTAATTAATTATTTATCTTCTTAAGCCTCGTCCAGGGGGTCTAGGTCATATCGTATTAGTTGTTTATATCGTAATAGTTTATAACATTTATTAATATCGTAATATAAAATAAATATTTTTTGTAAAAAAATAATAGATGGCGCAGAAATCTAATGCACATTTGTGTTTCATAATCTTGTACAATAGCTACAACCGAGTAATAAACAGGTTAGTGCAAATAATAATTAAAATGAAACTAAAGCTTAGTCGAATAAGCGACTGAGTGAATGCTCTATATGCTCGTCAGTCATAAGAAGAGTGGAAAAAAAGTGACAGTACTCGTTTATTATTTAATTAGATTATTTTCAAGAAAACGTCATGAATGACCTAAAATGAAAATCTGACATTGTTTTTAAAAATATTATAAGTTATGTACATATAAATTAATTGATACGACAAAATAATCGAAACTATATTTAATTAGACTTAATATAAATTTTCATTATAATATTCACTTTTATTTTTACTCATGTACCTATATGTATATATACATATCTAATCTTCATTATTTTTTCTCTTTATAGATATAGCGCACATGTGTTGTGTTTATCTGTTTTAGCTAAGTACATCTATTTATATGCATCCATGTTATGATGAACTTAATGAATATATTTAAGATAATGACACCTTAAGTTTCTTTATCCATAAGAAGAAGAACATTTTTTTTATATCCTTATAGAAAACTCCTTATAGAAAAATAAATTTACTTTCAACTCTATAGTTATATTTAAAAAAAAAAAACAATCAACCAAACCCTAACTTACAAATTTATATTATTTTTAAAGTAGAATTAAAATTTTTTATTATTAATTTAAGTAAAATTCCTATATGATAAAATTAAACAGTTAAAAAATTAAATATTATTGTTAAAAAAAAAAACAATTGAAAGATAATTTAAATTAAAAAGAAAATAAAAAAAAAAAAATTTCACAAAAGATTTTTTTGTTAAATTTAACCTTCAAGGTATTTTACAGCAGATATATATATACAAATATACCTATAATTTATTTACAAAATAATTTTCTTCGCTTTAGTTTTTTTTTTTTAAATAAACTCCAATAGGTACATTTTGTAGTTTTTCAATTTGTATCTTTTTTTTAAATAATTCACAAAATGAATAAAAAACTCATTACTTTTAATTGCAATTGATTTATATTTGGCTCAAAAAACAAAAAAAAAACAAGGTAGAATATAAACCAACGGTTTTTAAAAGCGCACATTTCCAAAAGATATTACAATGTGTTTGGAATTTTGACTCTGCAACAAAAATTGAAAATTTCATATAATAAAAAAAATGTAAAAATTGGACTTTATTGCAATTTTGAGGAGCTGTAAGTCCGGAACCCTATATAATTAAGAAAAATTGTTAGCACACGTAAAAATATATTACTGAAGCTTTAATTGTTATATCTTGCCGAAGAAAAAGAGGTGCCTAAGTTCCAGGTGTTTAAAAATAGCAAATTTTCAATTTTTGAGCCATAATAGTTCATAAACAAGATATGGTCCAAAAAAAACTTAAAACTTAGTATAAGTTTAAAGTATTTTTTGGACCATAGTATTATAAACTAATACTAATTCTAAAAGTTCTTTCTCACTTCAAAATTCCTCTAAGTTCATATCTAAAAGAGTGCCGGAGTTATAAATGTAGAAAAATAATTTAAAATTTCGTTTTCACTTAACCTTAAATTTAAACACTTAAATTTAAATAGTAAATTTAAAATAATTGTATATTATTGATATTGATTTACAAAGGTAAAAAAAATCCTGTCGAATGGCGTTTTCAGGTTGAAAAAATGTTAAACAAAACATGAGATATACGCATTTCAAAATAGGGCTTTTTCAAAGTTTGAGGAGCTGAGCTTTTTATGAGATCTACCCATGGTTAAAATTTTTTTCTCTATGTTTAACAGTGTAGAAATTCTGTAAACAGACGAACGGACGGACGAGTGAAACTAATACGCACATTTATTCAAAATTTTTTTGGAAATGTGCTAAAAACAGTAAAAAAAAAAACTAAAGTAAACATAATTTTTCCAATATTTTTAGTACATATAGACAGAACGAAATGAACAAATAATTTTTTATCATTTGTTTTTTTTTTTCTTATAATACCTATGTAGTTGTGATTTGTGAATTTAATTTGTGTGATATCACATAAAAAATATTATATTAACAGTATAACCATTATAATTTAAAAATAAGAAAACAAAGCATTTACTAATTAAATTATAATCATTTCCGCCATTTAATTAAATTATATATACATACATAAGTAAGTATATATATATATATACATGTACATAATTTTTTTTTGTGAAAAAAACATCTGTTTAGTAAAAATCAGATTAGAATAATATGTCCTCGATAAATTTGATCACAGTTTTTGATAAAAAATTTTATCTCCTTCTATATTTATAACATTTAACATTCAGATTTCAAAGATTATTAAAATATAATAATAAAAACAAAAACAAAAAAAAACCAAATTCAAAAGGAAAAATGATTGATAAGGTAACAAATTTATTTTATTAAAATCAAAAAATAAAAAAAATTTAACTGTCAAAAAATCAAAAAAATTGTCTTTTATTAAAATTGTTTGATAAAAAAAAAAAAAAATTAAAAATAAAAATATAAATAAAAACTTACGCTCCCAATACTGTATAATATTCCAATGTAAAATGATAATAACATATTCTTGGTGGTTCACCTTCACGACATGCTCTTGCACATTCATCTGGTGCTGATAATAATGGATTTCTTCTTAATTCAGCTGTTGCCGATGTTGAAAAATCTAAATGTCTAAATGGTGATTTTGGATTTGGATTAACAACAGTATTACTAACTGTTGAACCAAATGCTGTACCTAATTTACCATTTGTTAAACTTTTTCTAGAATTTGCAACTATACTATTACTTGTAATACTACTACCACTAGATGTTGAATGTATACTATTATCAGTTAATGGTATTGGACGTGGTATACCACCACTTAATAATGGATGTGTTTGGACTAGGCCATGTGTTGCTGAAAAATAATTTGTATCTGGTACTGATGTTACAACATGTGATTGCCACCATGATCCAGCTGTTGATTGATCTGTTTTATCAATATCTGGTGTTGGTGCTACTAAAAATTTTCAAAAAAAAAAAAAAAAAAAAATTATTAATAATAATTTTTAATAAATAATATGTATATTTAATATTAATTAATTATTTTAATATAATTTTTTTAATTTTAAAGTACAAGATTGTCATTGAATGTATATACGAGTATATATACACAATACATGAACATTAAATTGAGTAAATTTATAATTAGATTAATTACTCAGTAAAAAAAAAATTAAACAAAAAATATTATTTCCGGATAATTGTTCATTTTAATTTAATTATTTCTAATGTTAAATTATTATCAGTTACATTCATTATTTAAGATCACCTCAATCATAACATTTATTAATAAAAATTAAATTAAATTAAAAGAAAAAAAAAAAATGTTTTTTTCATTTTTTTTTTTTTTTTGACTGAGGGTCTTTTAAATTTATTTAGAAGAAAAAAAGAAGACAAAAAAGAAAAAGAAAAAAAAAAAAGATTGTACTTGATCTGCTGCAGTTATATCTTTAAGATTTCCTAGAGGGAAAAATATAAATTAATTTTGTATTATTTTTAGGGGGGTTTCTAGTAGAAGGTGTGTATCAGAATTTTTGGTTATTAAATAAAAATATGTTTTGTTTTAAAAATTTTTTGATACAATTGTTTTACTTCGCCCAATATTACAATTATGGGATTTTATTTTGTTTTATTATTAAATTAATGCCATTTAACCTTATGTACAAGAAAGTCGTGTTTTCTTAACCTTTTTTGTGTTTTTGTTTATTTTTTGTGGAAATATTTTTATAAATTTTGGTTACATATTTTAGTTTTGTAAAAAATATTTAAAAATTTGTATAAATAAATAAGCAAGTTATTTTTATTCTGGTTGGGTTTGGTATTTGTTGCCATTTAAATTTTATTGGAGATTAATTTTAAAATTGTAGCTTTAAGGAAGAAATTATTAAAATGTTTTTAATGAGCATTTTAAAAAAAAAATTAATAATAATCAAAAATTTTGTACTTCAGTTATTTGAAAAACTAAATATGTAGGTAAAAATTGTTTTTACATTTTTTAGTTGCAAAAATCAATAAATCGATTATTAAATTTACAGTTAAGTCACAAGAAAAAAATTTAGTGTAGATACATGATATTTTAAAAAAAAAGTTTTATTTATATATTTAATGTAAAGTAAGTATATAGATAAACCTTGTTATATGAACTTTTTTCATAAATATTGATGAAATCATTTTCAAGAGCAATAATTAGATACTTTAACAAAAAAAAAAACAACATAATTTTAGATATTATAACCACACCCTTCTCTCTATTTATTTATTTTGTAAATTTTAAAAACGTTTTTTGTTTTTTTTAAATATTTCTCATTTAAAATTTTGCAATTAATTTTAAAGGTTAAGGTAATAATTATTTTTAAATAATTCTAATGATTATTTGCGGTATTTTATAATTAATTATTTCCAATATTCCAATAGAACAAAGGGAAGAGAAGAGTAGAATTTTTTTATTTTTTCTTTTTGATAAAGATTGACGCATGAGTAATTAACTATAGACTGTATAAGTTTGTAGTGAAGCTTAAGATTCAGCTAACGCATCGGTAATCTTTTAGATTTTATAGTCTTGTAGTGCAACTTAATAGTGTTGTAGTGCAACTTAATAGTGTTGTAGTGCAACGAAAATAGTTGATGTTAAACTTTTTTAGATTTATTCCACAATGATACTGGTCTGACAGAAGAAATTTTAAAAACTTTTTAAATTCATGTCTGACAGTTCAGATAAACCTTGAAAAAGAAGCTGCCGTAATATTTTTGTCTTTTTATTAAAAAAAACCTAGGTGCAAAGGATGTGTTCTCACTACACTCTCATATCTTTAATTCACCGACAAAATCTAATGTTAAGATCTACTCTATCTTTTAGCATGTCTACCGATCTGATGATGACGGCGTATAATATCCAATCAATTGTATTCTCTTAAGTCTAAATTGAAAGAAAATATATATACTTGGATTTGGATCTTTTTAAATCCAAACCCGATCATGTTTTTTTTTTTATGGGTTATCCTGCAAGTTGTATTCCACTAAGAAAATGTTAAATATAAGATTAAATTATAATATAAATTTTCTCATTCTATTTTTCATTCAATTTCAGTTTCCTCTATAATAAAATCATTCAAATGTTAAAATATAATGTCAAAATGTTTTTAAACAATTTATAATAAATTTCCAAATTTATTAGGTCACTATTGTATTTAAGAGTATATAAAAAATTAATTGTATTACGATGTATTCATTTTTTAAGAGAATAATGAAAAATTAAAAACAAAAAAGAAAAATTCCCAACTACATAATACAAATTAAAACAAAAAAAAAATTGCATAATAATATATATAGTATGTACTCGTATGTGTACATATTATTATTCAACAATTTTAAAACAAAATAAATCTTTTGTAATATACAATAGTATGAACTGTCGTCTTAATCTAAAATATAATAGAATACATAATAATGTCAAATCATTTTCATATGACATTTTTCATATCAGGTAAGTTCTCATGCAAAATTATGTCATTAAAATTTAAAGTAAAATTAACAAAAAAAAAAAAAAAACAGAAAATAAACAGATCTATTAAGAGTAATCCTATATATGTTTTAAGTATATATATATACTTATATTGCTCAAGTATCAAGTATATTAAATTGAATACATTGAACTAATTCAAATTAATATCGGGAAATGTGGCCTTCAATTAGCTTCTTATATAAACATCCATTTTGTTGTATATAGAAGTACAGATCAATTGTACTATACATTTTGTAGATCAATTTTGTACTATATATATCAATATTGTACTATATAAAACAATTTTGTACTATACAATACAATTTTGTTAGTTCGGAAGTTGAAAATAAGTAATAATAGTCCAAAAGTTTAAAATAAATGATTTAATTATATTTTTTCCAGATTCCCTATATAGTGAAAATAAGTGCTCACTCCCTTTTATATAGAATTCAGCAAACTAATATATAATAACTTTTGAATGTTCTAGGATAAAATTAAAAATTTATTTTTATATTTTATTTTTATTATGATGGAACGTCACACAAATCAAAAAAATTATAATATTATTAATACATATATAAAATTTGTTTAAATTTAGATCGACAATATGTTAATCAGACACCGACATGTTTTTTATTTAGTTTAAAAGATTACAAAAACTTTGAATTGTACAGCATAAGTAGACACCAATAAGTGATAATGATGTATAGTTATATTTTCCTTAATATTTTATTATTTCAACAAAATTTAAAAACTTTAATACGATTTTGCATAATTGCAAAATTTAAAAAAAAAAAAATATAATAAATGTTGATATAGAAAACTAGATAATTACTTGTTTCAGTGACATGGGAAATATGTCTATAACAATTTTTTCTTTTTACAATTATATCCAGTTTTTTTGTTATAATAAATTTTTTTTTAACGTTATAATTATAATGCAGCTTAAAAAAGCGTTTAATATTAAATAATATCCGATATTAAATATGGGATATTGTTAAATATAAATAAAAAAAAAAAAAGGGTTAAAAATCTTGTTTTTTTTTTTTGTCGTTTGGACTAAATGTACATATATACATATATTAAAAATTTACTAGTATTTTTTTTGTGAACCTTTTTTCATTTCTGTTATATCAATATTGTAATTATCTTGATTTGTCAATATAAGATACAAAACAAAGATACAAAAAAAAAAAAAAAAAAATGGGTTCAGTTATAAATAAAAGAAAATATTAAAATTAATTAAAATTTTATTTTGTTTTCCTTGCTTTGTCCTTTCCACTTCCATATTAAAACCTTTATATTAATTTTTAAGATAATCATTTGAATTGTAATAACTTGCCTTTTTTTTAAAAAATTAGTCAAAGTTCTTGAGATAAGTTAAATTGAAAAACGCCAAAACTTTTTAAAAGAAACTGAAACTTGCGATATTTTGATTACAAATCGATTACACACCCGACCCAAGTCTTAATCTATTCGCCAAATAATGAAATATTTTTAAATTAATTTATAATAAATTTAATGATAAAAATTCGATAATTTAATAAAAAAAAATTTTCTTAAAGTTATCATATAGAAATTTTTGATATAATCTTTTAGGTTTTTAAATAACTGCCATGAGATTAATAATTTTTCATTAAATGATATCTTTTTATAATGTGAAACCATTTAATTCAATTGATTCAATAATTAACAATCAAACATTTAAAATAAAATAAAGAGAAATTAAAGACTTCTATTAAATACCCTATAATTTTTGTAATTGATTAATTTTTGGGTGCAGCTTATATATAGTTAAATTTTAATAAATAATTGTATAGAAGAGATTGTAAATATCAATTTATTTTATTGCTTATTGTTATGTCCTTACATATTATATATTATATGTTATATAAGTACATATACATATATATAAATATATATATATATATATATATATATATGTAAAATATAAATTTGGACTAATTGATTGAGTCTTAATTACGTATATAATTAATGATTTATAAATAATTGTTTTAAACTACAGCTTTTGGCTTTATATGTTTTTAAAACTCGTTATTCTTTTATTAATGAATATTTAATATATATATATATATATAAATATATATATATAGGAAAATGTGATAATTGATATGTTTTTTTAAAGTTTTATGTGAGTAATGATTGGTTATATTATGTGTGGGCTATACAATTATGTCATGTTAAATACAAAGTATTAAAATAATTTTAACAAGAAAAAACAAAAACATTGTTTTATTAAATTTAAGGGTTATTATTATAAAATGTCAGCTATAGTATTAAAATTATTTATTAATGGATGGTTATAAATTTGGAATAGGATAAATAATAATTATGTAAATTGAAATCAAATAGCCATAACATATATAATTAAAATAAATATTTTCATACTTATAAATAATTGTATATGATTTATGTATCAACAGTTCTAAATCTAATTTGTAATGTATATATATATATACATAGTTTCATAATATTTGTCTTGTTTTTTATTTGTAGAATATTATGTGCAAGAATAATTAGTGTAATGAGAAAACTGTAAGAAATAACTAGATAACTAGAAATGTAATATTACTCTTGAGTCGAACCTTCAAGGTACCAGAAGACATATGGTTATACAAGTAACAGCTTATATAGAACAACGCTTTTGAAACTAAGCCCAAACAACATTGCATAAGAGTTAAGTTAGTGCAAAATAATCGTATTAAGCAGCCCTATTCTCCCAAGAGGTGTAAGGGAAAAAGAAAAACAAAATCTCAATTCAAAACTTTATTTTTAATTTATTAATTTTTTAGTTTTTTCAACCGAGTTTTTTTTTACAAATACGAAATTACATACTTTGTAGATAATATTTTAATTATATTAATAAAAAAAAATTTGTTACATCACTCAATTATCATAAGGATATTATTTATTTATTGTAAACTAGTTTATTATTTTCTTTCAATATAAAAAATCAAAAATGATAAATTATAAAACTTTTACGTAACACTTTTAACGTGAGTTTTTCTTTTCGCAACAAACTACAAAGTAAGTTTTGTTCTGTAATTTGAGCAAAAAAAAAAAAACAAAAAAAAAACTGAATTACTGTTACTATACGACCATATAAAAAAAAATCACCAATTAAAACCCACATTCATTTAAAAAACATAATTGTATTTTTTATTTAATTGTACCTTATGTTATCGCTAAAATGTCGCGCAAAGTGAAAGTATATATTCAAGATACAATTTCTCTGTAATAAAATTTAGTATGACAGTTCAAAAAATAAAAATATTTTTGCAAAATTTTTTTGTAACAGTTTTTTTTATACAAACATTTTTGAATTTTGAATTTACAGTTCTTTTGGAGTTATGTAGATATATATTTTATTATCAAAAAATTAATTTCTTTTTTTTTTTGTAAATCCTCTTAAATTTCGAACATAACGAGATTTAATATATATATTTATATATATATATATATTATATATATATATAATACCTACTCATAAGTACCTGGTTTTTATTATGATATTCCAAAAATACAAATTCAGATAATCATAATTCGGACAATCAAAATTCAGATAAATCAAAATTCAAGCAATTCAAAATTCAGACAATTTAAAATTCACATATTTAAAATTCATACAAATATTCAGAAAAAATTCAGATTTTAATTTTTTGCGCGAAAATAGGAATTCTAAATTTTTAAATTCTAATACCCTGAATTTTTTTTTTCGAATTTAAAAATTTTGGAATTTGAAATTGTCTGAATTTGAAATTGTCTGAATATTGAATTATCTCAATTTTGATTTTTCCGAATAAATAGAATTTGTCTGAATTTTGAACCATCTGAATAATAAAAATCGTAATTTTGTTATGAACCCACCTGCACACTATATTAAAAAATGTTTAAGTATTTAAAAGTTTAAAATGCCCTGATTCTCAAATTTTCAATTTATTCGTTTTTTATTTTCATAAAAATCTCTAATTAGTGTTCAATAATGACAGCTTTTATAGTTTTTGAATTGTTTTAAAATTTTGTTTCTTTTTTAAATTTCACTTTCGATTTAATTTTAAATTAAATTTTTTTTTTTTATTAGGGGAAATTTTAACAATTAAAATCAAAAAATTAAAAACCGAAAATTTTAATTAGATTTAATTAATCGTAAGATCTTTGTATTACTTTTGTATTACAGCTATTAAAATAGGACCAAAACTTATTAATAATATGAAATTTTTCAATTATTGCGCGATATTACAACAAAAAATGAAAATAGAAAAAGAAAAAAAAAAACAAGTACGGAAATGGGCTTTTCGTTATGCTAAATAATTATTTTTTTCTCTCGATAATCGATTTTTATTACTATATAGATATGGTATATAATATATACTTTGATTTTTTCATTATAACAAATTTTAGGGAAATAAATATTAATGGACCAGTAATTTAATCATATATCTACTTATAATCATTCATATAATCTACTTATTGAATATATAGTAATACAAATATGTAGGTATATATAATATAGTACCTATATATATAGATAAATGATTTTTAATAATCATGATTGAAATAAAAAAAAAAAAAAAAAGAAAAAAAAATTGAAAGAAAATTTTTATTCTTTTGAAAAATTTATAAAATTTTTAAGATAATGTTATAATAAATAATAAACTCATAGATTTATTACCAATCGTTTCGATTAATTTGTTTTATGTTGTTTTATTTTATTTTATTTTTTATTTTTATCTTGTTCCTTTGTAAGCTAATATAAATTTGTAAATTTACACATTGGAGTGTTGTAAGTAAAGTTTCATTTTATATAATAATTACTTTTCCAGCACTTAAATTGTAATATATGTAATGTAAATTAATCGCAACTTGTTAACCAATATAGGTATTATCAAAAAAAAATTTATGTAATCAATAAAAAAAAAAAAAAAACCGTTACAGCCCTTGATTTTAAAAAGTGATTTAACTTGATCTCATTGTAAAATAGTATCAAAAAAAAGAAATAAATTTATTTATTATAAAAACTTGTTGTCTAAAGGAAAATTAAAAAAAAAAAAAAAAAACCTTTAATTACTTTCTAAAAATGACCAAAAAATTAAATTTGATCAACAAAACAAGTTTTACCAAAAAAAAAAAAACGAAAACCCTTTTTTTTTAGGGTTTTAATTAACTTATGTGTTTTTTTTTTTTTTTTTTGTATAATTTTGTGCAATATACTTAAATTAACTGTACATACATACTATTTTCATGTCGTTCTTAATATACATGTACATATATATATATATATTTGATATTTTATATTTGACTTATTTTTTATAAGTAATATTTTGTATCTATATACGTATATATATAGTTTATATGTACGAATGATTATTTTTAATTATACTATTATCATTAATCATTAAAATTTTAATTTAGACATTAGTTTAAAATATAAAAATAAATAAAATCAAAAGAAAAAAAAAATCTAATTATAATTAAGAAATTAAGAGTTATATAGAAAACAAAAAAAAAAAAAAACAGATAATCTTTAATAATACATATATTATGTATCTATATACAATAATTGCTACAAATTATTCCTGATATTTTAATCTATTTTATCATGTTCCCCATTTAATAAGTTATAACTTTTTAACTTAATTACCTTCAAAATAAATCTTAAATCTTATTTTTAATACAAAAAAAAAAAAAAAATATCTAATTATATTATTTTAATTAGAAAGTTAAGCAATAATTAAATCAATATTTTATTATAGAAAATAACTTATATTAAAATTTTAATGAAATGATTGGTTTGAATTTATTTTTAAATACAATTTCCTAGATTATTTTTGTTTTTTTTTTTTTTTTTTTATCATGTTTATTTAATAATTATTAAAATATTTTCTTTTTTCGAAAATAAATCTAATAAATTTCCTTATTAAAATAAAATCATTTCATAACTATTATCTTATTTTTAATCAAAAATTAAAAAAAAATAGTAGTTTTTAATTTTTCTTTATATTTTTGTAGACATATTATAAAAAGTTACAGAAATACAAAGTAACAATTGGTATATAAAATTAATATATCGGAATAAAAATCTGAATAATAATAGATATTAATCTTAAAAGATAATTAAAAATTGAATAAAAAAAAAAATATATATATATAGAAAACCTTAAAGGCACTATATATATATATACGAGTATAAGTATATAAATATTTATGTACTTTAATATAGATATAGTTAAAGTGTTTATTTAATAATTTCATACAATACTGTTGCAGAAACATTTTTTTTTTTTTTTTTTTGTTTTTGTTGCATATGCATAAAAATAATAATATTTTAACAATCAGGTGTATTATTTAAGTGTACCTTTATTATTCCTTATAATATGATCTGATAAAAAATACTGATTCCTGGATCGTGTAAAGAATTTACATTTTTGTTTTTTTTTTTTTTAAAAGAGAGATTTTTAATTGAAATATTTCTGCTTAGTTTTTAGTTTAAGATATAACAGTTTGTTTGATATACATTGCATTTTGTATTATTTTTTATGCAATAAATCTCGATACTGCAGTAATAAAAATTTTTTTTTAATATTATACCATTATTAATAGTTAATATACTATATCGATATTATATATCTATAGAATAATAATGTTGATTAAAATTGAGTGTTATATGAAAACAATAATATAGTATTCAAGGATTCAAATAATAATATTATCTGTAGCTTTATATTGCCTTAAAGTAAAGATTGCATTTTAATTTAGATGAAAGATAGCCATAATTGGTAAACAAAAGAAAAAATATAAGAAATAATAAAATTGTTGTTTTTTTTTTTTTTTTTTGCTTTGTATATTTATGATAGTCGTATCAATTTGAATAGTTTATGGCAATAATAGTAAAAACCGTATAGTTAGTTAATGATTGAGAGTGTGATTAAGTTAGTTAATGATTTTTTTGTCGCATATTTTATTAAAACATTAATCGATTTTGGTCTTATTTTTTTTTTTTTTTTGTTGTTTTTGTAAGTATGTATATGTATATTTTTAATCCTACGCAATGAATAATATTGACTCCTTTTAAATTATGTTGCTTAAAGAAAAGTATATCTAAGGCTATATGTATCATAGCATATTTAAAAAAAAAAAAACTGGAGCATGATTTTTAATTTAATATATAATAAGTCTATTACTGCAGGTGTATTAATATCAATTTTAACTGTCAAAGAATCATTTATAATATTGCACTCAAAAAAATTATTATAATATATCATGGTAATGTATAGATTTTTTTTTTTGTTATATATATGTCCTTAAATGTACATAGATATATAATTGAAAATTCAACTTTTATAATTAACCTTTAAATTGACTTTTTGAACTGTGTCATATACTGCAACTGAAATGCAATATTTCAATTTTAATTTTATATGTATTTTTATTTGTTATTCAAATCAAAATAATGGCCCCTGTATAAATTGAAAATTTCTCTTTCTTTCTTTCTTTGAGAATATTAAAAATTAAAATTATATGTTATTATGAAAATAAAAGTTATGTTTTTTTTTTTTTTTTTTGCGGTTTTTACTGTTACACATTATATATTTAAAACAATTTATTATGTAATTTAAAAAAATAAAAAAAAATAATTTACGCCTGATTTCGATAAATTATCGTTATTATTATTTTTTCATAAAGTATTAAAAAAAAAAAATAGTATTGATTTCCTTTTATAAAAATTGAAATATACCTAGACCTACATACATATTGTATATCTGATGTATATAATATATAGGTGATCTGAAATTTTTTTTTCTCATTATAAGTTGATGTTAAAAGTTTTGAATTTCCTTGGTTTATTTAAGATTGGGTTTTATTTATTTCTTATAGATTTTTTATGATTAATTATTTAGATAATTAATTTTTTGATTTATTTTAATAGAAATTAAAAAAAAGGGTGTTAAAGGGTGTCAACATATAACCAACTACTAATACATATCTATTACATCAAATATTTGACTATAATTTGTTTAAAATAAATATATATTCTTTAAACATCTTGTTTTTAGATAATTTTTCTTTGAAACCGTAACACATATACATATATATTTTGTTTTGTTTTATTGTGTTGTTAAAGGTAACACAAATTTGCCTTAATATTTTACGTCCGTATCATTTTCATTTATTATCGTTATTGTTTCAGTTGTCTGGTTTAAGAAATTTCTTTAAGAAATCGTTCTATATCATATTCTTCGAATATATTTTTAAATTATAATTTAATCTGGTTTTTACCATTTAATATTCATTTCGATTTTTTTTTAGTTAAATCAGTTAATTTTAATGCAATATGATTTTTGCAAAAAAAAAATATCTACAAAAAAAAATCTAAAATTATTTTAAATCTTAGTGGTTGACAGTGGGCAATTCCTACTTTTTTAAATTATTTGTTGTGTAAATATACATATACATTTACGTATATGTATGATAATTAGGAAGGATTTTAGAGATGGTTACAAAATCAAGGTTCAATAATTTGTTTAGCGGGAACTTGGAAGCGACACATCCACTGCTTTATATTTTTTGATATTTAAATATTTATGCAATAAAAATAATTAGGAAAAACTTTAAATTTTACTACAAAATCAGAGTTTTTTCTTTTTTTTGCACATTTTTGAATTTGTGGATTTTGGATTTTTATTTATGGATTTCGGTTTGTAGATTCCCATTTATAATAGTAATCTTTTTTTTAGTGAGAGACCATACTTATATGTAGAATCTACGGTTTGTAGATTCCCATTTATAATAGTAATCTTTTTTTTAGTGAGAGATCATACTTATATGTAGGTGCATATGCATGTATTACAATGTTAAAAGAAAAATTAACCAGATAACTACAATTCTTTAAGAAATTAAGTTTTTTTTTGTATTACAAATATATTTTTATTTTACTTTTAAATTTGTTTTTATAATAATTAATATATTATTTCATTTTAATAATATTTAACAACTCTTTCAATTATTGAAATGGGTCCAAAATGTGTCTAAATTTTTGATATTTTTTTTGACTCTTCAAAATTGTATTTATAATAACTATTATGTTAATGTATTAGTTGTATCATTTGTAGACTTTAATCTTTTGACGTTTATTAGTTTTTATAAGAGAGTTGTCGTTTTTATTCAAAAATTAATACTAATTATAGTTATTTGGTTCAATATTAAAATATGTTTTAAAAAATATTGTTATTGTTTTCTTTAACATACTTCATAATTGTACTTTTTAATGCTGCAATATTCTTGCAGTTTTTTTATTTTCTTCGGGAGAAGGTTAAAAATACGTATGCCAGCTGCTGAAAGTAATAAAATAATATTTTATTCTATATTATAGAACGCCCACCGTTAGCTGGAACATTTATATTATCACTATATTTTATAATTCTGTTGGAAACTAATTTCCTACTTCCTAAATTTACATTTGTTTTCCTTGATTTATTCTATATTTTATCTTTTATCTTCTCAATTTCTTTATATTGATTTTAATAACACAAAACACATGTTAAGTTGAAGAAAACAAAATTTAATGAAAAGTAAAATAATTTTTCTTTTAATAAATCATTTTGTAAGAATTGTAAAGAATTTATGTTAAGGTTAAAAAGAAAAAAAAAATTAAATAAAAGGATTTCCATCAATTACAATTAATAATAATAATAATAATAATAATAATTAATTATGTATTATTATAATAAAATAAAAAAATATTCCTAATTTATATTTAATAAACTATGAGAAAATTAAAGTAATTTTCATTAATTTAAGTGATTAATAAAATTTTCAATAAATGATCCAATCAAAATAAATTGCAACAATATGAAATTTATTTAAAACATTGAATTACAGGCACTAATTGATGATCGAAGATCTATTATAAGGGTAAAAATATTTATTAATTGAAATTTTGTAAATTGATTGAATGCGCTATTATATACATTTTTTTTTAGTTTTTTATTAAGTACATTTGTAGTACTTAGTATGAACAAAACAACTAAAATTAAAAAGAAAATATTTTAGGTTTTTGTTTTGATCTTGACCTAACACGAATTTTCTATTTATGGTCATCATTTTATTATAGTTCAATCCAATTATTATTTAATTTATTATACAAAATAAATCTATTTAATAGTAAGTACTTTTTTGATGATGCTGTTTTTTTTTTTCAGTTATTAATTTTAAAATTTTGAGGAAATTTGTGGGATGAGATAATTTACTAATCATATAATATACATATAATTGAAATTTGATTAATAACATTGAAGTTTCAGTGTTATTTTAATATAATATATATATATATATATATATTGGATAATAATACAATATATATGTATATATAGATTAAGTATAGATTCATTTTATTAGTAACAATTATTAAAATAGAAAAAAAAATTAATAAGTGAATAAATATAATTTGAAAATTTATAAAGTTTTTTTTTTGTTTTTTGTTAGCCATGGATCAGTAAATTTTTGATATTTGAAATATTTTTGTAATAATTTAACTAATCAATGGTCATAGTTTTATTATTACAATAATTGTTTTTATACTTTATTTTAATTACCTACATTTTTTTTTTTTTTGTTTTTTATTCTTTTATAATTACTTTGATTGATATTTAATTTAATTCAATTTTTTTTTTTTATTATTTAAAAAAGGGTTGCGTGATATTTATTACTTTTATACAGGTATATACATAATACAATATAAAATTTACATTAAAATAATAATTGAAAAATAATAAAAAATTCCAATTAATATTATCTATATTAAAAATAAGACAAAATAATTTATATATATATGTGTGTATATATATATGGAAAAGAAAAACCTTAATAATATCTCCATTTTGTAATGTGGTTTAAAAAGTTTTCAAATCTTACCTTTAATTGAGTTATTAAAAAGAAAAAAAAATGTTTTTTTTTTAATTGATTAATAATTAAAGGTTGTTTTTTGAGGTCATTGAAAGATTATTAGGTTGATTATTATTATAATTTTATAATAAAAAAATTTACATAGGTACATAAAATTTTAATTTAATTAAAATGCATTAAGTATAAAAATGGTCTCATTTTTATAAAAAAAAAAAAATTTGTGTACAACCAAATGGAATTCAAATAATTCAATATTTTTAAAAATATTAGAAAAAAAAAAATCCTTTGAATTTTCTAAATTGAAAAAAAATTCTTTATAAAAATTATTTTTCAAATAATTCAATAAAAATTTATAAAAGTTTATCTTTTATATTATATCGTAATATCTGGAAAATTTGTTATTAAACAAAAGCATTTATAATTTTAACGAGTTTTCATTGTTTTTGTTTTACAGTTTATTATATGTTTTTATTTTTAATGAGACGTTTTCATAATTTTGTTTGTTTTTATTTCTTTTTTTTTTTTTTTTAATTCCTTTTATTTTCATTTCCAACAATATGACATATTTTTATTGCAATAATATGTATTTATATACTGATACACAAAATGATTGCAAGCAAGAAATATGTACTAGCATAACATTTATTTATGTGACAGAAAAATAAAAACAAAAAAAAAAAAACAAAAAATAACATCAAAAAAGAATAACTGAATGACAAGAGTTGTCAAGTTGTTTGTCATTAGTGCCTCCACTATTGCTTTCACTTAAAAATTACAAAAAAAAAAAGAAAAAGAAAAAGAAAAAACAAAGAAGTAAATAGAAATACAATAAATTAAAAGAAAAAGCCTTCTGGTTCCACTTGTCTCTTAGACCATGAAAGGTTAAACTCTTATGACACAAAAAAAAAAAAAAGTAACTATCATATCTTAGGTAATTTTTTTGTATTTTGTTGTAATACAAGCTCTTTTAATAATTTTAGTATGGTACTTGTGCGTGGTATTTTCATTTGTTATTTTTCATTAATTTGTTTTTTTTTTTTTTTTTTTTTGGGCATTTCTTTTTTCTTTTTAAATTTTGATCTATTATACTTAGACTTAAATTTTCTGTGTAAATTATACACACATTTCAGATAGCAGGAATATTTTCAAATGACACAAAACAAATTTATCTGATTTGGATTGAAAAATTAATCAACATAACATTAAACATAACATAAAATTAAAACAAACAAAAAATTTTAAAAAATTACTTTTGTGAATCCTATTTGTTATGCTAGAGGTATGGGTGTTAATTTTTTGTTTTTTTTTAAATAATAATTGTGATGATTATAAAATGACCGTCATTTCTTCATATATACAGCACTCAAACAAAAATAATTGGATTTATTGTCAATGAAAGTGAAAATTACATATAAAAGGTATGATTGTTTTTAAGATGTTTTATGTAGAGTAGAATCAGTAGGAGGGTATTAAAATAAAATGATCATAACTTACTTTTTGGCAAGTCACTCTTATAATATATTCTTGTTATTTTTTATACAATTGTATACCTATATACTGCAAATTTAATAATTTTAAATACTTGATTGGATCTTGTATTTTTATTGCTTAATAATCAATATTTGTTGATTTTATTTATATACGAGTATTTTTTATTCGAAAATTATTTTAAAACAATAAATCTTAAAGTATGGTAAGTAAATATGAACTAAATCCATTCGGTCATATGTTATTATTTTAAATAAATTTTTTAAATAAATCAATTTTTTTTTGATTATAAATTGTAAATATTATTCTGAGTTTATATAATAATATCAAATTATACTTCGGAATTTTTCTTCTCTATTTTATATTATATAAGAATGATATTATATAAGAATGATATTATATAAGAATGATATTATATAAGTTTTAATAAATTTATTAAATATTATTGTATATTTAATTATAAAACTTTAAAATTATACTTTTTAGATACTGAGACCTAGGAACTATTTTTAATATTAATGTAAATAAAATTTCAAATTTGTCTTACTAATTTTCAACTATATTTCGTTACACTTGCTTATAGCCTTAGTTAGACTATATGAGTAATTAGTAATTACACACTGAGTGAATAGATATAGTGTTTTATTACATTTATTAAATCTGAGAGAAATATCTTTAATTAATAAAAATTTAAATAAATTTCACACATTTAAAATTATTTAATATTAAAAATTCATGTTTATATCTGATTTGAAAGTTAACTCCAAATAAAATAAAAAAAAAAGAAAAGAATGTACATTACAATCCAAAAAATTGTCCTTAACATAAATAAGAAAATCATCTAAGACTAGCCATTAAAATAAATTATTATACGTTCTAAATTTGAAATATAAACATGGAAATGTAATACAATATACATATATAGTTGTATATTCAAATACATACAACTTTACTTAATATTACATAATAAAACATTATCTAAAATAAAAGAAAAAAAAAACACAAAAATTACACAATGTAGAACAAAGCACCTGCCTATAAACGGTAATTTTGGTTACTAAATTGACAACACTTTATGATCATAAAACATTGATACCTTTTTCTTTTCATATACATAATTACCTTTAAAGGAATCATTTTCTGAATAAATTCTTTTATTTATTATGTTACCTTTATAATAGTTATTAGATTTGACTGTACTAACTAAAAATAAAACACAAACTACAATGTAACCAAAATTAAAACTAAAAACAAAAAATTTAAAATAAACAAGTTAGAATGTAAACCAACGGTTTTTAAAAGCGCACATTTCCAAAAGATAATTTGGAAAGACTTATACAAATTCTAAAAGTTCTTTCTTACCTTAAAAATTCAAGTTCCTATCTAAAACCGTACCGAAGTTATGAAAGTAGAAAAATAATGCAAAATTTGGTTTTCATATAACGGTAAATTTAAATACTAGATTTAAAAAACTTGTATAACTTTTATATTGATTTATAAAGGTAAAAAAAAATTCCAGTCGAATGGTGTTTTCAGATTGAAAAAATTCTAAGTAGAACATGAGATATTCGCATTTAAAAATAGGGTATTTTCAAAGTTTGAGGGGCTGCAGATATGTAATGGATGGAGCTACATGAAAAAGTTGTTCTACAGCATTAATTTTTTTATGAGACCTACCCATGGTTAAATTTTTTTTTCCCTATCTTTAACGGTGTAGAAGTTTTGTAAACAGGCGTACAGACGGACGGACAGAGTGAAACTAATAGGCATATTTTTTCAAAATTTTTTTTGAAAATGTACTAAAGATTATATTTTGTAACTTTCGTCTGAATCTAGATAAGGAAAACATTAAACAAACATAACATTTTAGGAGCAAGCAATAGCAATTTAAATATATGTATATACACATTTGTTTATATGCATATGAATAGTATAAATTATCACGATCATGTACACCCAGCTACTTTTTTAGCTCCCACAATATTTTTACAGTTTAGTTAAGTTGTTGTTTTTTTAATAACATGTTTAAATTTTTGTTTATAGAAAAACTTGTGATAAAGCCAGTAATTTGTATTTAAAAAAAATAAAAAAAAAATTAAAAAATGATGTTAAAAAAAACATTTAAGTTTTTGTACAAGCAAATTTTTGTTTTTTTCTTTTCGAGCTAATATGTGAATATTTACTAGCTATTATTTAATACGATATTTATGTAGTTATTTTTTCTTTTACTTGTATTTGGTATAAGTGTTAAGTTCTTATTAAAACTTACAGTTTTAAAATTTAACTAAAATGTGTCACGTATATTTATGTTGAGTAGAGTTTTAGGATCATAATTTATAGCCTTAAATTATAAATTGGAGCGGAGAGTTTTTATATATATTATGTATATAGGTATATATAGAACAGAATTTTGTTTGGCTAAAAAGATTAGCTGCCTTACATATAAAATAAAATTTGATTTAATTTGTATAAGTGCAGGGAAAAGCATTTTTCTAAGCTCTATGCTCTATGGGATAACGATTTTGATAAACTGAAAAAAATAAGTAAGTTAGATAGAAAAAATAGGTATTTAATAAGTCACTAAAAAATTTTTTTTTAAATAATAACATCAAATCGTATAAAGTTTCATGTTTTTAGGGGTTTCGATAATAAATGAATTTTTATATATCTACTGTGAGGTCTTTTAAGACTTATCTAGCACTTGAAACTACTCTAGCTTGGATTGCGTTAATGATATTATATGAGCGTATGAATTAACTATCAAATAAGTCCTATTATTTATAAGATAAAAACTAAAATTAAAAAAAACTTTGTAATTTATTTAAAATGTAATTAATTCAAAATGATATACAATTGTTACTATTTGTTCGACAATAAATACAAAAGGCACATAACAAAAAAAAACTAAAAAAAAAAAAATCAAATGATACAATTGCATATTTTTAGGCAATAAAAATTAAAATGAAAAAGAAAATAATAAAACAGTTAAAAAAATATTAAAAAAATAATTTAGAAAATAATTAATTTTAAATTAATGTTTAATAGCTATTTTAATAACAAAAATTACTATAAAAAAGTGTTTTTGAACATTTTCTTTTTTGATCTAATAAATCACTGTTATTGTCATTTTTAGTAACAATTTGATTTTATTTAAAAAAATTCTCCTCAACAAGTTATACAGGAGAAAAAACAAAAGACAAAAAAAAAACAAATATATAAAAAAATACCTCTAGAACTAATCACGAAAAAAATTGTAACATTTTAATTATCTTTAATGGATTTGGTCTAACTGTTGCACAAATTATTATTTACATTATTATTTTTACATATATGCAGTCAAAAATGTGTATCAAATCAACCGATTAACCACACACGATTGACTCAAGAAACAAATTCAAATTATATAAAAAAAAAACAAAAAAAACAAAAAAAAAATTAAAATAATCAAATTGACTTCATTTTGGCACACCTTTTGATTCCGTGTTAATTTGCAAAATGTTTTTGTTTGTTTTGTTTTTTTTTTTTTTTGTTTTTCTGTTTTGGTTGAGAACATGGAAGTCATTGCAATTTATTATTTCAAATTTATAATCATGATTTCTTTAAATTTTCTTAATTCTAAAACTGATTTTTTTAGATTGTGATTGTGATTTTTTTTTTTTGTTTTCATATCAAAAACAAAATTTTAAATTAAAAATTAAATTCAATTTCTGATTTTCTGACTATTATTAAAAAAAAAAAATATAAAATAACACTCCAAAATATTTGTTTATATGTATGTATGATAAAATTTTAGGTGAATATTGGCGTAAATTGAGTGGAAACATTAACATATTCTTCAAATTGTATAATATTAAAATTTTTATTTCAGGTGTATATGAGATAAATTTGAAATTTTGTATTTAAATTTCAAGAAATAACAAAAAAAAAAAAAAAAAATGATTTAAAAACACTTTTAATTTTTAATTATTAAATTATTGAGTATGTGTAGCCAGATTTTTTTTATAGAATATTTTGCATATTAGTTAGAAGAATAAAAAAAAAAGTGGTTATGTTGATTTTTTTTTAAAAAAATTAATTTTAAAATTTTCAGGGGATTGCTGAAATATTGAAAACGCGTGCTATTTAAATAATAAAATGCATTTAAATGGTATTTAAGTGATTTAATTATTTAACTTTTGATTGACTTTATTGAAAGTTTATATTTTGTTGTGTTTTGTTTTTTTTTCTTATAAAAAAAGAAAAACGTGATAATTTAATTTAATGAAAAATTAAAATACAAGAATTAAAAGTTAAAAGCATTTTTTTTTGCAAACAAAAAAAAAAAAAATCAAAATGAAAAGTATATTTTAGTTTGTTTCACTACAGAATGTAACTACATATATATTTTAAATTGGTATTAATTTGTTTTATTATTATTTGTAAAAAAAAAAAAAAAAAATAGCTAATATCATACATTTTCGTTTTAATATACGGTGAGGGTCAATAATTAATAAAATAAAAAAAAAAAATAGACTTAAAACGATTAGAGAAAATTTTTAAATTTGAATAAATGTTATTTTAATTAAAACAAATTTTAAGCAAGGCTATAAATAAAGTAGCGTGTAGTTTAAACAAATATTGTTTTTTTTTTTTTGTAAATGTTTTAAGAAAAAAAAAAAAAATAAAATAAAACAATTTGTAATTTACAATTTTAAATAATGGTTAAGGTAAAGTTTATATCATGTTATTTAAAAATTTTTTTTTTTGTTTTTTGTTTTTTGTAGTATTGTTTATGACCCTAAAATCAGGCCAAAGATAACATGAAATTGTTTACAAAACAATTCTTTAAAATATAACTATAAGAAGGTAATATGATATAAAATTAAAATAGGTTTTTTAAAGGTAATATCTTCAAATTATTAATATAATGATAGATTAATGGGTAATTTTTTAGATAAAAATAACTTTTATGAAAAAAAAAAAATTAGTTTGAGTAGAAAAATACAATTAAAATATGTACATGCAAAAAAACCTAATAAAAATACAACAACGATTTATGATTAAAGAATTTAGAGATTTCATACTAGATATATATGAGAATTGAGTCCATATGTAATAATACATAGATTAAAGTATATGTGGTAATATTAGAACAAAAGAACACTTAATTCAATTACAAAGAAACAAATTATAATGTTTGAAATAGTTTAATGAGGAATGTATAATTGGAAGTTATTCTTGTATATTAGAATAAAAAAAAAATTTTTTTTTTTTCTAATAACTTAATTACTTAATTGTCATATTACTAATATCAAAATATGTATATATATGTATAGTCACCAAAAAAAAAAAAAGTTACATTAAATTTTAAGATAAACTTGTTTTTCAATTTGAAAAAAAAAAAAAAAAAAAATACAAATTAAGATTTTCTCACAAATTTGACAAAAATGAATATACATTTATTTTGTTTTAGTTGTAAGTATTAAAAATTTCGGTTTTTACATTACATATTTATATTTATTATTTTATTTAATTTTGTAATTATTTTCATTTTTATTTCAAAAACAATAGTGCATTATTTTCATAAAATACATATACAGTTTTTTTTTTTCTTAAGATTTCTCATAGAATTCCATTATGTATTATATATATATATATTAAACTCCCATAATTTCTTTTTATTATAATTAATTATAATAATTATTATTTTATAAATATCTTTCTTTTTTTTTTTTCTTGTTGCATCATCAAGACCACAAAATTCTTATATAGTTTATTGAAAAATAAAAATTTATTATAGAATCGGTAAAGATAAAAATAAAAAAAAAAAAATTAAGAAATTTCACCAAAAAAAATTCTCAAGGAAAATTATTTTTAATATTATATAATATTTTCATTATTTTCTAATACCATATGCGTGGTAACTGCCAACTGGTAAGTGTTTTTAATTGTTTTACTTTCAATGTGGTTTTATGATAGGATAAAAATAAAAATAAATTTGTCAGCTGTTATATCTGAAATTTTTCGAAATATCGGAATTTTTTTCGAATTTTTTGAAAATACATACATAAATTTTGAAACAATTTTTAAAGTTATAGCTGGATGGAATGAATAATAAATTAGATTAGTATCTTGAGTAAAACGATAAGATTGCATTTATGTACATAATAATATATAAAATAAAAAAAATTTATTAAATTTTCATTACACGTACATTTTAAAAGTTTGGTAGATAGGTATAGATATATATTTTAAAAATACTTAAATAACTTTTTCATAAAAATTTTTTAAACATTTATTTTTTTTTTTGATAATAATTTTTTTTAAATCTTAACGTGAAAAAAAAAAAGAAAAATTAAAAGAAAATTGAATAGAAAATATTATGCAATCAAACAAAATTTTATTCTATGTACATATTATCTATAGTATATAGTGGAGTAAAATTTTATTTGCTAAAATAACTTTTATACAATTGTTTATTTATTATATTAAAATACTTTTTTTTTTTTTTTTTTATGATGCATATCAAATGCATATTATGTATGTATATGATTATATGTATTTGATATGATTTAAATTAAAACATAATCCTAGTAATTTCGGTTTAAATGAAATATGGAGTTTGTTGATTTTTTTTTTGTTTGTTTTTATCTACATTATATAGAAAGAAAAAAATATGTATTACATATATGTTTTTTTGGTTAAAACATTTTGCATACAATGTAAAAAAAAATAATAAAATTTTTATTAAAATTACATATTACGAAATATTGTTTAATAAGAGTTATATTAATATAACATTTTTATTGTCATAAATTGCGTTTTTTAGTTTTTTTTATAGATTAAGACAAAAAAGTCATAAGGATATGATCTAAATGGGAGCGTCTCGAAATCTCATTATTCAAAATTCCGAAAATTTCAAAAATTTACAATAATTTTTGTGGGGGGGGGGGGGACGCCACAAATACATTACGCCACTATTTAAAATTCTTTTGATGTTGACTTGAAATATGTATGTAAAATTAGGGAGGATTTAGGAGTTAGTTGTAAAATCAGAGTGTTATATGATTTTTCCGGAATTTATTGTATAATATAAAAGAATATATTATTATAAAAAATATTATTTTATTATAAAATATAATATATTTTTTAGATGTTTTTTATTCAAGAATTTTTTTGAGATTGTTCCAAGTATAGTACTTAAATAGGAGAGAGTAAGATTCTCAATTTGGGATTTTGTAAACGAATTAAGGAACATAAAACAAAAAATTTTCCCATAAACATATTAATGGAAAATTCATAGTTCATACCTAATAAATTTAAGTCCTCTTAATAATTAAAATGATTGAAAACATAGAAATTTATAAGAGAAAATTTTATTCATATAAATTCATGTTATTATTAACTTTGACTAGTTCTTTAAATTTCAAATAAATTATAAAACTTTTGAATTAAACCGAAGTAGACTGAATTTTTATTTTTTTTATTTTTTTTTTGTATAATCAATAACATGAAAAATAGGAACAAATATACTGACATAAATAATTTACATTTTTACAACTTACAACAATTTTTATACTGACATAAATAATTTACATATATGTAATAAGTTTATTACTGTCAGTTCATCTATTGCTTTGCCGAAATCCAACAAATCAGATTAATAACTGCTATACATGTTTTTGATTTCTTAGAGGATAGTAGGGTTGGCAGAAGTATTGTAAATGGAGCAAAAATGTACAACCCGTATTAACAGGAAACACAATATAGATCTACATTAAAAGGTCACTGTGTTACTTACACCATTTAAACAATTATTTGATCTAATCTGCATATATTTAATTGATATTTTACCTATATACATATTACAAAACATGAAAATGAAAGATGATTATTGATTACTAATTATATTAAATTTAAGTATAATTAATAATAAATAAAAAGTTTTAAAATAACTTTTTAGTTTAACCAAAAGCATTACTTTTAACTTCGAAGTCACGTGATAAAGTTTAATTTTTGGTTATAGGCCAATTTCCAAGAACCTTTCCAAAAATAATTACAAGTTATTCAACTTTAATTTTTTTTTATCATTTAATCCTAATTTCCATAAATTAAAGAAAAAACGAAAAAATTTTTATCAAATCTAACAAATTAACGTAAAGATTATAAATTTTCTATCACGGTATAAACCACCACCCTATTAATAAAATTTTTTACATAATATGGTAATTGAAACTTAAAACTCTTATATGCGTGGTATTTTTTAAATCCGTTATATGTACATATGTATGTATATTATATCAATATGTAAATTAAATGGCCCACCTATCTGTAATCTTATAAATATTTAATTTTAATAACATACAAAATAAATATATCATACTAAATACTAAGTTTGTTAAATATCATCAGCTTTGTGAGAATGTTATCCTTCATCTGGGGATTTAAAAAAATGTTAATTTAAGTTAACAATAAGCCTATAATAGTGATTCTTTAATTTACAAAAAAAATAATAATTTTAGACCACCACAGCAGTAAAAAATAAAATCTTTTTATGATCTATACATGTTTGTTGAATTTTCAATAATATTAAGTAAAAATAATTAATAAATCATTCTAAATTTATAGAAAATATGGCGCCAATAATAAATATATATATATAACAAGGGTATTAAAAGTTTTTATTATGAATAAACTAAAGTAACATTTTATATGAAAATTTATTGTTTTTTAATAGTTCTATAAGAATTTATGGTGTATTTTAATAGTTAAGAATAATTAATAATTAAGTATACACTCATTAAAAACTTTTAATGAAACTTTAATGAATTGCTTCCGTGAATTTGATTTACAAAAAATTTTACAAAAAATTTTCAAGACTTAGATTATTACTTTTACATGCTGGTAATATTAAATAGAATAGAAAAATTCAATTTACAGTATAGGGTCCGCTTAAAATGACATGGAAAATGATACATAACTTAATGATTTTAATCGAGTTGAGCAAATAAACGAAGTTCGGTTGAATTCACATTTCTGAAAATAAATGCGGTCAGAATAGTTTTCCATTTCATTTACAAAATTATTTTTTACATGTTATATGTATCTATATATATATATATATATATGTACATAATATGTATTAAATATTTAACTACAAAGAAAATATATGTTACATATTATACATGTTACATATATGTTACAAATATATGTTACGTATGTATATGTAGGTTAAAGTTAATTATTAAAACACGTTTAAAATAACCAAAAGTTAAAAATAAAAATTAAAAATTTCGAAAAACAAAAATAAACTACAAGAGACATCTATTGTAAAATATGTAAAATATATTAATATAAAAATTTCAGAATTAATTTTTGTAAATTGTGATTTTATAACCAAGACGTATTATTATTATTTATAATACTACAGAGTATAAATAGATATAGTGTTGAGACCTTTGGCTGGAAGACATGTTTATTAAAACCGAAACGTTTTGGTGTTGGTCAAAATCAAAAAATAATAATGAGTATTTCTGAAAGCGAGAATTTTTGTTGATTTTCAAATTGTTGATTTTAAGAAAATTAAAGTGCAATTAAACGAGTTGCATTTATCCGATTATAAATACATATAAAGTGATATGAACATTTTGTTGACATGACATTAATGTGAAAATCACAGCAACTTATAGTATTATACAATGTGACTTTAAGTGGATCCTACTTGTTTATATTTTATAAAATCAATAAATAAATTTCTAACAATGAATTGATTCAGTGTATTGTCAAAATTAAAATTATTATTGCACATTTTACATTAACCTGCGAAGTATTAAATTTTCTTATTTGCAATATTATAGCAAATATTGACTAATAACGATTTTTTTTTTTTATCTGTAATATAGATTATATATAGCAATTTCAAAATCACAATTATTATTTTTCAAATATATATAGTAAATATATACATATTCAATTAGATTTTATGTATTTTCAATTTCTTTTCGTTGTTGAAAGACTTTTTTTTTTTATTTTTTTTTATTTTCGCTTATGTTTTGATTCAATAGTATAAACAAAACAATTTATGATTCAAATTTCATTTTTCTCACCTGTATAATTGTTTTTATTTATATACTTATTTTACTTTACTGATGTTTTTCATTTAAACAGATATATACCTATAGACAGACACACTATTTACGGATGGGTGTTAAATTTCAATACTATAATTTTTTTTTTTTTTTCTTTGTTAAAAGTACTTATAATAAGAGTTAACTGTTATAAGTAGCGTTAAAAATTGTAACAATAACAAGAGTAAAATGAAAAAAGAAAAATAAAAACAAAAAAACATTTTCTAATTTTCATGTTCAATTGAAAGGAAAAATATAAGAAGTAATAAAAAGTGTTATAAATAATTTGTGCGTAAAATAGCGTAAAGTTGATCTACATACCAAAATAAATTATCTTATAAACATATATATACAATACATATAAAGCTATAAATATAATATATATATAGTATATTTGTTTATTCATATTATATAGATTTTCTTCCCATATATAAAAAATTATATTTTTCATAAGAAAATATTAAAAAAGATGAACAAACGAGAAAGAAAAAAGGTAAAGAAATATTATAAAAGTTATAGATGTTAATTTATCAATGGTAAATGAAAATAACGATTGGCGGTAAAATAAAAATGAGTTATTTTTAAATAAAAAATTCGACAAATTTTTTAAACACAAACATAATAGAATAGAAATTATAATTTATGTATTTTTGATATCTCATTCAGTTTAATTGTGAAATTTTAAAATTTTTTTTATTTTTAATTACAATTATCTATAATTTAAATTTATTTATAATCCTATAATTGAAAAGTTTTTTCATGTTAAAATTATTTATCCAAACCGCTTATGCTGATATTAGGTGATATACTAATGTGAGCCCTGTTTAATTTAACTAAACGCGTGACAAAAAAGAAAATGATTGAATGCTGAAGAAGTTAAAAATGACTGTTTGAGTTATATTTATGTATCTTGAACTAATATTTTAAATTATTGTATTAAGCTAAATGACAATTATATGAAATCAACAAACTAAACGGATACATTGAGAAACGATGCTGAATAAAATTCCTTTTTTTTTTTTTATAAAATAAACAATCTCAAAAAATTGTCAATATAGACTTCCGTGTCCAGCATTGATAAACCCAATTACAGGTGCTTGTTGTTCCATCAATTGCGTGATGCCTTCCTTGATTCAGTTAATTATTGGTAAGTTGAACGACGATTTATTATGTAGATATTTTTTTAGAACTCTGTTGAACTTATCCAGTGTCAATAGATTTTTAATGTAATCAGATAGATTATTGTATATTATTATAGCCATTGACATCACGTTTTTTCTCATGAAATCATACCTTATTTGAGGTAGATTGAAGATCTGGTCTGCTGATCTAATGTTGTATTTGTGCACATTCGAATGAATAGGTATGTGAATTTTTACTTAGCTGAGGCCATTATTTATCTTGTAAACATATTTGGCTTTCTCCAGCTCGATAATGTTAAAAATATTTAGTTGTTTCGTTTCTGTGTAGATTGCTTGCTCATTGGCATACCAGTTCATATTAAATAATTTTCTTAGGGCCTTATTTTGTAATATGACCACTCTTTTTATTATATAATTTGGAGCTATTAACTAGCATATATACCAACTAAAAATCAATTTATTAATCAGAAAAGTTTACAGCAGATTTAAATATTGCTCTAGAAAAGGGTATGATATTTAATTTTTCCAATTGATTTATAAAGATTTTAAATATTTTTTTAAGTGTTACTTCACCTAATTATTATAATAGTATATAATACATAAAATTAACGCAGTTATTTCAAAACAAAACAGTTTTTTTTTCTGGTGAATGTCAAAGTCAATGGTTTCAAAGTCAATTCAAAGTTTTAAACAATATAGTCTATAACAGGACAACAATGGTCCTACAAAAATCATTTGCAGTTTTTCAATATTTATTTTGTACCAAATTTGAATCAATTACTTTTACTTATAACTTGTATTTTTTAACAATTAAAAAAAACCCAAAAAAAAATATTAATATATGGCTCGAAAATAAAAAGGAAATGGACACCCCAATTTACTTGAAAAGATACCAAAACTCCTGAAAATGGAAGTCTTTGCAAAAAAAAATCCTCTAAATCGCATACAAATAGAACTCTTTTGGAACCGTTTTTAATTTTATTTTCGTTTAATATTTAATTCTTGGGCACGTAAGCTTTCGGAGCCATTTATCTATTGTTAAATTATATTAATAAGTTTTTCATTATTCACATATACATATAAACATTTAATACGTTTAATTATCAAAATAAATTTTGTTAGAAGTTTTAACTGTTTCTTTTTTATGAATAAATAAAAAATATAATTTAACACTTTTTTTTTTTTTCTTTTAGTACAAAATTAATGTCAAAATGTATTTTATATTTTTTTCAGAATTACATTTTTATAATATTAATTAAAATATAGTAATTATATTAATTTTAAATAAAAGACATTTATTTTGTTAAATAAAAATAAATAACTTTTTGTTGCAATATATTTCAATTAATTCAATTATTTCGCATAATACAAAAATAATCAATTTAAAAAATAAAATATTTTTTATATTAATTATATAATATTGAAATTTTTTATTTGTAATAGTTTTTAAATTGCGTTTTTAAATTAATTTAATTTTTATAATGCATTTCATTTTTCGCATTAAAACGGAAATTGTGTAATAATATTATAATATACTACACATAATTGAAATGTTGCTAAAATAAATTGCTAGCAATAAAAATGTATATGAATATTGATAAAATAATAAAATATTTTTTTTTATAACATTTAAGAATTCTCTAATCAAAATGAAAAAAAAACAAATTTTGTTTTTTATTTTTTTTCAAATGTTGTAAAAATAGTTTTTTTTTTTCATTTAAATTACATTATAAATAAAATATAAATGTATATATGTATATGTATTAAAATTTCACAACTATGATTCATTGATAAAAATCAAAAAAAAAATAAAAAATATTCCCTTTCAATTTAATTTAAAATAAATATTTCAAATGATTGCATAACTTTAATACAAATAAAAATAAAAAGAATTCCTTTAAGGAATGTTATCGATCACTTTTAGATCCCTATGGACACATTTTTATTGCAAATTCTTAAACAATTTTTTTTTTGTATCTATTCAAGAGTTTTAATGATTTAATTTTAAATGGAATTCATTCATTCATTCATTCATTCATTCAATCATTCAATTTTTTTATTCCTTTGTTTGATTCTATATTAAAAAGGTACTTTTATTTCTTTAGTGCAAACATCTCTGTTAAACTTTACTTTATACTTTATCCAATTAATCCTATAATACCTAAATAGTATCTATATTATACGATATATAATATTTTTCCTTTTTTTCTTTTATAATATTTATGAACGTTTAACGTATCGGTATCTGAATTGAATATCAGTTTCTTGAAAACTTTTCATGTTGTTACAATATAAAAAACAAAACAAAAAATTGCGTGAATCACACCTTTTTATTGTTCCAATAATAATACAATTACATTAAAAATTCCATATTAGGTTTATTATAAAAAAAAAAAAAAAAAAAAAAGTAAATAAAATAAAAAACCTAAAAGAAGACCTACATGTTTACATTAAATAAATGAATACGGGTATGTAATGATACTTTCTTGACTCAGATAATTGATTCATAAAATCTTAAAAGGAAAAAAAAACTAAAAAACTGAATTTATCTTTTATATTGTAATTTGTTCAATAGTAAATACATATATATTGTACATGTATATTGTATGTGGTGATTATTTAGGTATTTTTCTTTTGACCAAGTTGGTTTATATTCTAAGGAATTTATTTTAATAATTTTGGAATTTTATAAAGTTAACAAATATAGAATAATAAGTTTTACCATGTTTTATGTTGTTTAGGAGTGTTTCTTTTTTTTTTTTTTGTAATAAAAATAATATTTCAGTATAGAATGCTATATTTGGTGTTGTTAATTATTAAATTCATAATTTATTAAATTTATGAAACATTGGTTAATTATTTATAAAAATAATGCGCGTTTCACTGAAAATATAAATTAATTATGCAAACTTTAATTATTTCGTGCTGATGGCGATTTGGTTAATTTTCTTTTTTTTTTGATGTTTTCTTTTCAGTAGTCGCAACCAAATAGAGGGGAGCGCAACGAAATCTCCAAAAAAAAAAAAAAATCCAAATGAAAAAATCTCAAATTAACTACAAATCCCAAATTCCAAAATCTTAAATTACAAAGTCTCAAAATATCAAAATTCCAAATTGCAAAATCCCAAAAACTTCAAAAATTAAAGTAAAGTTACAGATTTAGGAATTATGTATCTACAAAATGAGCGAATTGTTTAATACAGTTTTCGGGTTCAGGGTTATTAAGATAAAAATTAATTTGGTAAATATTTAAGAAAATTTCATTTCGTGAGTAGTTTAATGTCGCTTATATATATATGCGATATTTTGAATTTGGAGTGATTTTTCCATATATGCGATATTTTGAATTTGGAGTGAAAAAGCCATTCGACAGAATTGTTATCTATAACTTAGGCGCCTTTACAAATTTTTTTTCGGCAAGAGCTAAAAATTAAAGCTTCAGTAATATACTTTTACGTATCTTAACCGTTTTTCTTAGTTATATAGAGTTTCAGACTTACAGCCCATCAAAAATTTGAAAAAAAGTCCTAATTTCACATTTTTTTTTATCATATAAAATTTTCAAATTTTGGTGCAAGTCACAATTCTAAACAGTTTGTATTGAATTTTAGAAATGCGCACTTTTAAAAACCTTTGGTTTACATTCTGTCTTGTTTAAATTTTTTTTTCAACATTTTTCGCATTTAACAGACTTTTTTGTTTAAATTTTTGTTTTGGGAATTTTGAAATTTTCGTAAGGTTCGTAAATTTCGTAAATTTTCGAATCGTAAGGTTCTTTATAAAAACGAAAGTTGAGATATTCATGCATCCTTCCATACAAATCCTACTATTCATGATTGAAATGAAATATTAAAAATCTTAAACTATATCTTTAATAATGTTAAGTTTTCTAAATATCATATCTATACGCTTGTCAATTGCTTGTAACCAAAAAAAATCAACTACAAATCGGAATGACTGAATATAGAATTACGGTTAATTAAAAGTGTTATATTGGTTTATATGGAGAAGAGAAAGAAGAAAATTAATCATTACAAAGAAAATTTTGTAGGGTGCAGCACCATAGAAAAGAAATTTAAAAATTTCATTGTTTTTTTTTTTGTTTTTGGATTGATTCGAATTCTGCATTGGATTGACTCGAATCGATATCTGTAATCTGTATGTATTATATTGCAATGTATTGAAATTCGACTAGGATTTTAAAAATTAATCTAATATAAAAATGGTGAAAAAAATATTTCTTGGTATAGAGTACGAGAAGAAAATTCTATATATTATAAAAACTAAATTACATATAAAAAAGATCTTGTTATGAAGTTGTTTGTTATTTTAAAAATTTTCTTAATGTAATTCTAAGTACACGTTTCTTTCATAATCACACGCATGTTGTGTTAACCAGATGTTAATTTTATTAAAATAATTTTTTTGTGACATTTAACATTAATTAAAAAAATTGTTGTTATACAAAAAAAAATATACTTTTTATTTTATTATAATTATCTTAAATTTGATACAAACCTACATACTTTTATTACTTTCGAAAGCAACTTTTTTTTTGTTTTTTTTTGTTTGGATATGTTTTGATTTTCATCTTCAATAAATTTACTCATTATCTTGATTATATTGTAAATTTTCATGTAAAAATCAAATTTTTTTTCTCTTTTTATTTTAAATTACTAATGCATATTATGCTTATTAACTTATAATTATTAAATGAAATGAAATAAATTTTTTGTATGTCAGAAGGAGATTTAGAAATCAATATTAAATTCTTCAATTTTCATTTGCAACATTGCATGCGCAATTTCAATCAAATGTAAACATTTTAACATGATTGGATGTACATACATACATATACATAAATATTAATTTTTTTTTTTTAAAAACCCCAGTTTAATGTTACAAAATATTTTTTTTTTTTTTATAGAAAATCTATAAGACGATTTCTAAACAAGTTACAATTTATAGTTAATAATGTCGTTCGATTTGATTCAATATACATATGTATGTATACAGCAACAATGATGATGATGACCAAATTCTATGTTACATACTTTGTTTTTAATTTTTTTTTTATTTTCTAAAATAAGTAAACATTAATTGAATTAAAATAAATTTTATTTTGATATATTATACATAATTATGTATATAAACAAATGTATATAATATGTAGATAAAAAGTAAGTTACATTAGGTTTTTTGTTTTTTTTTTTTTTGAATTTGTTGTCTATTTATTTACAGTTATTACAGAGTGGAATAAAAATAAATTGTAAAAATAAAAAAAAATAAATTAAAAACAAAATTAAAAAAATTTAAAAATGAATATTAATATTAAACGCAAGAAATGACTTTCAATTGAAATTGAAATTGAAAATATAAAATATTTACAAAAAATAAATCATTCAGAAGTTACTGCGGTGAAAATACTTATAATTTATATACATACATAATAATAATATTATATACCAATAATGTAAAAACTTTATATAAATTATATCAGATATTTGTAATGTAGACTGGTTTTATTTAGGTTGCTAACCTAATAATTATTATTCGTATATATGTGTATGTGTACGATGAAACGATTTGCACTTTGCACGCAACATTTTGTACATGTAATAAAAATTTATTTTGTCCATGTTTTTTTTTTTTTTTTATTTAATAATTTTAATTTAATAATAATATGTGCGCAATACCAAAAAAAATAAAAAAACTAATTATTAAAATAAAAAACTACTGACACAGAATAAGATGAAGATGAGAAAAAAAAAATTATAATTAAAATCTTAATTAAAATTCAAGTTGACCATTGATTTTAATAATGATATTTTTAAGTTTATTGAATGCGACTTAAAATTTATATGGAGTGATTATCATAAAATCAAAATAAATAGTAAATTTTGTTAAAATATGTGAGTGTACAGTGTGTACACACTGTACAAATAATACGAATATAATATAAGAGTATTTAGAAATGATTTACATCCTTTTAGTCAATATTTTAATTTATTATTTTTATATTATTAATGTAGTATAAAAATATACATATACATTTTTATCTTAATTATCGAGCTGATTGGATTTAATTCATTTTAAGTTTTAAGGGTAATTTTAGTTAGAATCTTTAAACTGAAGATTGTATCTATTGACATGTATCTAAGCTGCATATGTATTAGAAAGAAACTAAGTATACTTTTTTACAGTCAAATACAACAATTTTGCATTCAATTTAAACATTTTTTCATTCAAATTTAACATTTTTCAAAATAAAATTGTTTATTTTTTAAATTAACCATATTTTTAATAATTTTTAGAAAAAATTGGTTTTAACATAAGATACGTTTCATCATACAAAATAAATGAATTATGTTTTGCATTACAAAATTTATTTCTTTTACTAAAAATCTTTTTAAAAAATTTTTGTTGCAAACTTAACTATAACATTTATTATTTTTAAATTAAAGATTTTCATTTAAATTAAGTTTCTTAAAAATTTTTAATTTAAAATAAGTATAATCGAAACTATCTTAAAATTTCCGCTTACAAAGCTTGCTGAAAATTATATTCCATAATAATATGTACTTATATTACATTATTCATATATCTGTTTAAATGAATGGTTGTTATACTATATATCTAAACATTCTATTATTAAATCTGTTAATGAATTATTGTAATTTGGATCAATTAAACGATTTTTTGCATTGAATTACAACTTTCAAAATAAATTTTTAATTGGATTTAACACTGATTGGTGAATGTGCAATAAAAACTTTAATTGGTGGGACAAAGCGTTCATAATATCACGTACTTCGGTTGTTTTGTTTATTCTGGTATGTATTGTCTGAAATTAACTATGACCATTCCATATCCTCTTAATTTCACTTAATTTTTCTAAATCTCACTTAAAAATAAACAAAATTTTTGAACAATGCATGTTAATTGTAAGATTATTTTAAAAGGCAAAATTCTATATTAATAGCTTCTATTAAAATTGTATTTCTTCCTCTAACAGCTGGGGAACAATAAGATTTGCTGGAGTAAACTCACGTGATATTACTTTTAGTCTTCTTAAATGTAAAATAAATCCACTTTCATCAATGAAAATCTAATTGATTTTATTTAATGGTGTTGTTCCAAGAAATTCTGAGACATGTCTTTTCCTATATTTCATAACTGGTGCAATAACTTTGTCTATTTCAAATCTTGTAATTTTCAAAGTAAATTTTTTTGTGTCCTCTGTGAATTGTTGTTCACAGAGGACACAAAAGTTCCTAGCAAACTTTCATTTCATTTTGAATAAAGTGATTTTTCTATAAAATTTTAAATTATTTTAAAATTTGATGCGTAAGTTTTACAAATTGAAAGCCACCTATTTTATCAAAAGAAGTTCTCTAAATATTCTCTATACTGTCTTATTATGAATCTGGCTATATTATAATTGATTCCCACTGTTTTAGCAGCCTCTTTTAAATTTATTCCATCATCATAGCTTTTTATAAAAATATTTTTTTTTGTTTATTTAAATATTTTAAATTTTGAAATTCAAGTTAAAAATTATTTAAAATTATATATGAAATCATTATATGTATGTATGACAAAAAAATTTGTAATAAATTATAAAAAAACTAAAATATTGATCTAATGATTAATTTATTAAATTAAAAGTAGTAGCTATAATAGTAGTAAGTATATATTTTGATAAATTTAATTAAACTCTAAAAAACAACAAACTGAATAACTTCAATTAAATTATACTAAAACATGAGAACAAATTGTTGCAATCATTATTAAATAAAATTTTCTCACTATAGTATGATATACAAAATTATTAATATACAAGTAATAAATAGCAAATAAATAGTAAGTATATAATATATATAGTAAGTAACAGTTCTTAAATAATGTTCACACAATGATTTTTTTTATTTTTTTTTTTTAATTTATTGAAATAATATTCTGTATTTAATTATCCTACTTTTAGAATTCACAGAAGTGAATAGAATTCATATAAAAAAAAAATAAAATTAATAAAACATAACTAAATATTCTATTCAATATGAGAAGTATATACTTTTTGTATATCAATTCTAAAACTAATAGTTATTCATTAAATACCCATTTGAGTTAATAGTATTGTAGTATTAATAACGAAATTATTATGTAAAGCATTGTAAAAGATCAGAGTTTAACTTCTACATTAATTTGAAATTTTAACAAAATTAAATAAACAAATTAGTAAAAACAATTTTTAATTTTAAAAATTATTACGAGTTATTACGAGTTGAAACATACTATACTACGAGTTATTACGAGTTATTACGAGTTGAAACATACATACTACATAGTATACTACATACTAACTATTACGAGTTAAAACATACTACATACTACATACCTTAATCAGTTATTCTTTTTTTTTTCTTTATACTAATATATATTTTTTTTATAAGAATCATAGAGAATCCCATTTATTATTAATATTTGACTTAGTTTCAGTTTTTGAAATCATTACTTTCACTAAGCCGTTGATTACTCGGTTGTATAACTATTGTACAATACAAGAGTATATTAAACACGAGTATTAAACGCCGTGAATAAATTTTTTTTTTTGTGCGCCATCTATTATCTTAAACAAGAATTATTTTATTATATAATATTATCATATATATGACATTAATTATATGATACTTATTTTTTTTTTATTTAATTATACTATATTACTATATATACTAATTAGTAATTACGTATTAAAAGAACAATTTTTTTTTATTCTATATGTGAAAGAACCCGGTATTTGAACCCAAATCAAATGAAAGGTTGGTGTCTTAACCACTATACACCGTTTGATGGATTAACCAGTTATTAAAAATTCAGAATTTAAAATTTTTAAGAAAAGATTTAATTTTTCAATCTATTATAAAAGAAAATTTAAGGAATAATTCATTACTCTTGATTTATTCAGAAAAAATGATTTGAACAAAAAAAAAACATTGTTCCAATTTTTTTAAAAATATCGAATTATAAAATTTAATTTACTTTAGCTGTTCAAATTTTCTGAAAGATTTTTATCAAAGCTTAACACAGAAGTTCAAATTTATAAAATTAGTAAAGCTATTGATTTTTTTTTTTTTTAATTTTTTCTCTTAAAATTCAATTATTTTTTTTTTTTTTTATTAGGTACACTGGTACACATAATATGTAAATATATAGTCCCTAGAGGTTAATATTTAATACAAAAAAAAAAAAAAAGAAACTGTGAAATTTATAATCAGATTTATGATACATTATACGAAATATAAAATATGTATTACAAAAAAAAACAAAATTATTATTACACCCTATAATAAAAAAAACTAACTATAAGATCTAAGATTTAAAACAATCCAATATTTTTATTATTTTACTTTTTTTCATAATATGTTCTTTTTTTTTTTTCGTTTGCCTTAAAAATTATAACTAGTAGACCATGACTGTATCTTATGTATATGTATGACTGTATCTTATTGTATGACTGTAACGTAGACAAATTCCCATAAAGTATAACATGTATCTGACAGAGTTACAAATTATTAATAAAACGTTTTAACACTCAACATTTTTAAATCTCAAAAATATTTTTGTATATAGTATATACTCTTATACTTATTCTATAGTTTCTACTTTGTGTTAGCAGTTAGCACATTTAATAACTCTAAAGTTTTTTTTTTTTTTTTTTTTTTTTTTTTTTTTTTTTTTTTTTTTTAAAGAAAATTTTTTTTGACAAGCCACATAATAGCTTGCACAAGTTTACTATTTAAGCTATATACATATCTAGTTGTTATTTAGTATGTATTGAATATACAATTATAAATTAGTATTATATATATATATATATATATAAATATATTTTAATTTAATTCATTCAAATTATTGAAAAAGAATGAATCATTTAAAAAAATAAAATTACTTTTTGAAGTATGTTATTATTAAAATAAAAATTATTTCCAACATTTTATATGTATGTTTTTTAATATTATTTTTCTTTTAAAATGTACAGAACAACAACAGAATTCAGAAATTCAATAAATTCAGCTTTTTATTATTTTTAATGTTAAAATAAAAAAAAAATAAAAAAAAAAAACAATTTTTTAAATAACAACATTAGGGCTTAGTCAAAATCTTGTTAAACTTTGTTACTTTGATCTTTAAGTAATTATGTAATTATATGGTGGCTGAATAAGTATTTCGGGTGCTGTTAAAATGTTATGGTTACTGGTATAACATTTTAATAGTGAACACAATATTTTTGTTTTTTTTTTTTTTTTTTCAAATTTAAATATAAAAATTTATAAAGGTTAATAGAGGAAAACCTATTAAATAAAATGATTTATGTATTACAATAAATTTTAATGAGTCAAATTATTGATCTAGTTATAAAAAATTAAAATAACATTTTTTTTTTTTTTATATTATAAATTAACAAAATTTGACTGCTGAATTTTAAAAAGAAAACATTTTTTTTTTTATATAGATTTCAAATATAAAAAATATTAAAGAATAAAAAAAAAAAAAAAAATAATTTAATATTCATTAGATTTTTTGTTTTCTTTATTAGAAATTTAACCTAAAAATTAAAGCTTTTGTAAAATTTAAAATTATTCTTTTAAAATTCTTCATTTTTGTTTTTGTTTTGTTTTGTTTTTTTTTTTTAATTAAGACATTTGATTTACTAATCAATAATTTATTAACTTAATTTTCTATTAAACAAATTAACTTATTAGTTATTATAAGCAAATTGGACCTTTCACCAAATTATAAAAAAAAAAAAAATTAATAAATATTTTGTAAATATTTAAATAAAAAATTAATAAATAATTATGAATTTAAGATTGAAGGTGCTTTACAATAAAGCCAATCGCATTTATAATAATCTACATATTTATACAGGTTTCACAGACGTCAAGGAAAAGGTAGGTGTACAATTGGTTTTTTGGGCATATTTTAATTTTATAATTTTTTTTTTTTTAGGAAAATGTACCCAATAGTTAAAGTCTTTACATCATGGTCCTGACCTCCCTAACAATATTCTCCGTCTACTGTCAACTGTCGTTCTTCTCTAATTCCGAACACCCTTTAATTATTTTCTATGTTATCTAACCATCTGATTTTAGGGCGTCCTCTATGATGCGTACCAATTATTCTAACCTTTAAGATGGATTTTTGAACTCGATTTTTGAGCATTCGAATAATATGACCCACCCATTTAATTCTTTGGCTTTTTATAATTTTTACTGTACATCTTCATTGTTGATTAGTGATCTTAATGATTGTAAAGATATACATACTATATGTATATCTTGTTTAGGATCATAAATTTTCTTAGACGTTTTCTATCAAAGATTATTACAATTGTATTTTTTGGTTTTGGGTTAGGGGAATTAAAATAAAAAAAAATTTTTCAAAGAAATGGCAAGAAATATATTTATAAGTTTTTTACTTTTAAAATAGGAGAGATCGGATAATATGAATATCGTCTCATTTTCAGACGAAATAAAACAAAATTAGAAATAGGCAAGTCATATTATTAGTAAAGAATAAAAATTTATAATTTATGTAAAAAGAAGAAGAGAAATTTGTATGGAGCAACTTAAAGAATAGATTTAAGAATAAGAACCATAAATAAATATTAGTTTAAACAAAAAGGCAATTCTTACATACATATATAAACATTTTCTATATTTATTTTTATAGCTATTATTGAATTTATTTCATTCGGTCTTTTTTCAAACCAATTTTAAATACATTTTAAATTCTTGAGCAAAAAAAAATAAAAATAAAAAACACTTAAAATAAAACCACTAAATTGATTTAAAAAAAAAAAAAAAACTAAATAAAATCCTCGATTGTCAATTTTAAAGAGGTCGAGAAAAAAAAAATTAATTTAAAACATTTTAAAATCACTATTTTTGGTAATTTTTTATAAGTTTTTTTTTTATTTATTATATTTTCACTAAAATTAAGACATATAAAAAATCAATCAATAACAAAAAATCAAACAAGTCATCATTTTGACACATTTAATATATTATCATCAGTATTATTGTTATCGTTATTGTCATCGACACAATCATCGATCGTTTAACAGTAGCAATAAGCAACAGGTGCTAAATATGATCAGTACAGTAGCCACTAGCCATTGGCACCAGCACCACACATATAATTTATATGAAATAAGAGAAAAAAGAGAACATAAAAAAAAAAAAAATATAGCTTCATGTTATGTTAATAAAAGTCTTTATTTGTTTTGTTTTTTTTTTATTTTGCTTTTGAAGATTCGCAGACGCTTCAAATTTTAACAACAATGTTGTTAACCTTCAATATCTTTGATAGTCGATCTCATTATTCTCTTTAGATAATTTTTTCTTTTTTGTTGTTTTGTTTAATTTTTCTTCTCTTCTTTTTTTTTTTTATATTTTCCTTTTAAGTTTTTGGTTTTTTTTTTTTTTAATTCTCTTTTGCTTTTTTTCAATCGATTTATATTTACATCGTGTCATTTTTTTACGCACGTGAAAATGTTACTTTGACTTTTTTTTAACTTCACCGATATGTCATTTTTTGTTTTTATATTTTAAATTCTATGAATCAATTAGTTATGCCGGTGCTGGTGATACTTTTATAAATAGCCTAGGTCAAGTTTATTTTGAAGCTTTTATAACACTTTTTTTTTTTGGTTTTGAACAACTAAATTGAAATTGAAGAGCTAACATATTGTTTCTGTTGTCTTGTTGTTGTTGTCATTGTATTGAATCTTCCCGCCAAATTTTTCACACATGACATTTAAGATTTTTTAAAGTGGTATAAGGTTAATTAATTTTTATGATAGCTGTGGAAAAAAAAAATTATACCGTTGTTGTTGTTATTGTATTGTCTATCATGGTATTCAATAAGATTTATGAGATTTTAAAGATGAAGTTTATGGTTATTACTGACAGGTGAATAATGTTTTTTTTTTCTGTTGTATATACATACATATGTATAACAATTTGTTATTAATTTTTTTTTTTCAATTTCAAAAATTATGTAATAATCTGTTTTGTTTTTTCTTTTGGAATTTTTCAATTCTATAATGTAATTTTTTTTTTTGGAACGAATCGTTTTATAGTTCTTTAAGTAGCTTTTGGGCGATATTAAATAAAGTGATGATTTGATATTTTGACGGGTCTTATTACGAATTTTATTACTACATAAGTTTTTTTTTTTTTTGTTAATTTTTCGCGTAATCGATTTGTAATCATTTTACTATTTATGGTGTGAAAAATAAGTTTAAATTTTATTATGTGTAATTTGTTGTATACATTGTATAATAATATTGGATTAAAATGTTTTTATGACCGGTTTTTTTTTTGTTTAATATTTTAAGTATTGGATTGAATTTGATAAAATTATAGTATTATAGTGAGAATTATTCGGTCATTAATTGTTTAAATGTTAGAATTGAATGCTTTTAATTTAATAATAAAATATGAAATATTTAATGATTTTTTATAATATAAAATGAGAGCTGCTTGGAACAACTTTAAAATGAAATTTGATTTTCTTTTAATTTCTATTAAATATGTACATAGCCATACCTACATTTAAGATTTGTGTTTAAGTATGAATATAAATTAGTGAAAAAATTTGAAGAAGCCTTCAAATTTCAATTATTATGTAACATTTATTTTAAAAGTTAATAATGTATTTAAATTGTAATAAATTGTTATCAATAACTAGACCAATAACGTAAGATTAATTGACCATTAGTTTATTAAGGCATCTGTCAATAGTCTTTAAAACAATTAGTAATTTTGCATAAATTTCTATTGTACCTACATCGAACTTAAACCCAATTTCTATCAATTTTTTTTTATATGTAATATAAATGCAATTTAAAATGATTTCCAAGTCTGACTATAGTTTGACTAAAGGCGTTATACGTATAAGTCGCTGGTCTTTCAGACGAAAAATTTCGGATGCAAACTCCGGTCAAGTCAAAAATATTATATATAATATAATAATATAAAGAAAAACAAAATAAATAGTATAATAAATAATTTAATATTTATACCTCAACCATATTTGAAAACATAAGGTTTGGTAATTAACTTGGTAAATTTTTGTTAGTATGATTTTATATTTTGTATTTTTTCAGATAATTTAAAAAAAAAATATTTTTCATAATTATTCTATACATACTTAAGATCATAAAAACTTTACATTGATTCTTAAATTTGTTCTTCAATTAATTTAATATGTATATTTTCAATTGGTTTACCAGTTTTTTATTGGTCTGTCCAGTTTTTTATTAAAAAAAAACTATTTATACTTGTGGACGATTGTAGGTAAAGAAACAAAAATGAAAAATTATTAAATAATATTTTAAATGATTTAAATTACATCCAAGAGTGTTCAAAAAAAAAATAAAAAGAAAAATAATATTTAAAATGAAAGATTAATTAAAGTTCGAAAAATTCTTAACAGTAATACAATGTATCTATAATACCTAATACTATTGAATGTAAAACTTTTCAACAGGCGTGTCACTATGATATATCAATCATTCATTTTTTTTTTTCTAAATATTATTTAAAACAATTTCTAAATTGTTTTTGAAAGTTACCCGATTTTATTTTAATCTTATTATTAATAACCTGTCATTTAATGCAGTCACAAAAAACAAAATTGTTTTTTTCGCAACTTCAATTAAAATAAAAGACTTTTTTTTTCTTTATACAAATATTCCTGCTGTTTAACAAAAAAAAAAAATACATCTATTTAAAGCGCAAATATTTAACATCCTACAGATATGCATACATTTTTTGTTTTGTTTATAAATATAAAAAAATGTAATGAAAAGATAACAATAAAAGAAAAAACAAAACTTGATGATATTATTTCAACATATTATATTGGACAACACAGAAAATTTCTAATATAAAATATCATGACATAAACATTATTTTCATTTATTTTTATTATATTTAAAAAAAAATAAAGATTGCAAAATAAATGGTAGTATATATTGTGTAGTAGTATGAAAAATGTATGAGATCAATCCGTTTTTAACTTACTGTATAATATAACACACAAAAAAAAAAACTTGCAATTTATTTGATGTTCAACAATTCTAAAAATTGTTTGTTTACTTTGTTGTGACCGTCAATGTAGTTTATTTCTTAAAACCAATTCAATATGTACATAATATATACATTTATAAATGTATTTATTTCATTTAAAAGAAAAATAAAAAATCTTTCACCGGTTATAAAAGAAATTCCATATGGAATTTTCATTAATTTTCTTTTTTTTTTCTTCACACTTAATTTTTACACTAAGGCAAAATTCTTTTAAAACATATAAAGACAGTTGGACTTAATATTACAAATTTAAAATTCATGTTAAAGTCATGTTAATGCTTAAAAAGTGGTTCCATTAAATAAAAAAAAAAAAAAAAACAAACAAACAAAATAATTGTAAAGTTGTTGTGAAAACTTGTTAAGTTTTTTTTTTTTTTTTTTCTTTTTACTTAAAAATTGAAAATGAAATGTTGAGCAACATTTAAAAAAAAAAAAAACAAAATAAAAAAAAAGAAAAAACTAAATGCACTACTTTCAATAAAAAAAAATTCATTCACAAAAGAAATTTGAATATTTATTAACTTTTTTTAAATATTTTATTCTCAATTGAATTGAAGAGTCTTTTCCAACCGTATTATGAAAGTTATTTTGAATTTTTATTAACTGGTCAGTAAGTTTATAATTTTATAGTTAGTTAATAATCTGCGTGCAAATCTAAATTATGCAATATATGCTTATCGAAAAATGAGAAACATTTTTAAAAAATTGGATTGGTTTCTCATCAGATATTTTTTTTTTTTTTTTTGTGGAATCTGAATATTGCTACTAAATTTATAGTTTGAACAGATTTTGTAAATTGAAAACATATTGGTATAGCATTTGTATTATGTGTTTTTCTTTTGTACATATCATGTATTTATATGAATGTAAGAGCATTTTATTAAAATCTAAAACTTGAATTAAATTTCTACATATATTATATAGTTTGAGTATAAAACTTTTAAATTAAGACGACATTATTCAATTCAGATGACATATTGAGAAATTTGATATTAATATAGCTTAAAATAATGTATCTATGATATTTTATACCCGTACGAAAGTATATAGATTTCAGGGTATAATAAATTTGATATTACGTTTGTGACACCTTAAAGGAGACGAGATAGATTATTATTATTAGGAATTGAATTCTGATTCTGAATTGATTTAGCTAAATATGTCAGTCCGTTCGTCGGCACTATAACTCAAAAAATAATAGAGCTAGGATTCTGTTAAATTTGTACCATTTCATCTTTGTGAAATTCTAAGTTTTAATATTGAAATTGAACAAGTTCAGCCGACGGGTTCGAGTAGTTGTCATACGACTTCTTTTTGTATATGAAAATAACTAATAATGTCTATTGAAAATATGTATCTGAAATTTTCTGAAAAAAAGTTAAATCTTATGCCAACAAATTCTGCAGAATTTTGTTGGTTCAGAGCAGCAGATTCGGCTAACTACCATTCATTTTTTTTACCATACTTATAGTCTCATTTTAAGCTGGGTATTTAAAATTTAAAATTTTGTCAAAAGAAATTAAGTTTTACGTCAACGATGTCTATAAAATTGGATTAGTCTAACGCAACAGGTTAGTAGGGTCACTAAGAAATTTATATACTCATATTTTAGTATTTAATGCAGTTAGACATCTGGAATTTTCTAATGTATGATCAAGTTTTATGCCAATAACTTCCGTGAGATTCGGTTGGTTTGCGATAACGCATTCGAGTAGCTGTCGTAAAACTTCGCAATTTACATTAATTTATGTTGGTAATTAATTAATTTAGATGTTTCAAATTTTGAAAAAGATGATTAAATTTTATGGTACTAGATAATAACTTACATAACTTATATTCGTGTGGGTATCCTACAGCCATCTATACACACTTCTTTGTTTTTCAAATAAAATTGAACCAGCCATCTATACACATTTCTTTGTTTTTCAAATAAAATTGAATTGATGATAGTCTTAACAAGTGAATATACTTTTTTTTAAAAAGAATTTTTAATAGTATAAATAAAATAACTATTATATGGAATTTTTAATGAATATATTGAGAAATATTAAAAAAATCCTATAAAATATTAAGAAAATGTTGTTTGAAAGTTATTGAATAAATACAAAAATTTACATAATATAGTTTTTTAGATATGAATTCTTAAATAATTTATGCATTAAGTAGGATTAATTTTAAATTAAAAATTTTTTTCTTTAAATTATGAGAAGTATGCAGAATTCTTACTATATTTTCATTCATCTTAAAAGAAATTGATCGGGGTCTTCATGTAAAAGTGCATCGAAGGAAAAACATCCTACATTACGTGAACGGTCCGACGCAAAATATAAATTTGAAAGTAAAAAATTACAGATAACAGAAATCTTGAGTGGTTTAGACTAATGTTTATTGGTATCTTTCCAGAAATGTTGATTGTTGATTTTGGAAAATAAATAATTTTTAAATAAAAGAAAATACCAAAAAAATTTTTTGAAAGCATTATTATAATCTATTAGTTGAATGTGCTATTTTTATTTGATACACACATACAATATATTCCAAAACCGAACTCCAAATTAATTCTAAACTCCATATAAGTTCTAAAAACAAAATGTCAAATTAAATAATAAACTTCAAAAAAAATTTCCTCGAGTTAATTTTCTCGAGCAAATAAAATATGTAATAGGGTTAAGGTAGTATTTTTTTAGTACAAGAAAAATATGCACCGATCCTGCAGTGAATACTTTTTATGCATGAAATAACAACAAAAATTTCCCCAAATCCTCCGTTCCTGTGATGCAAGACGAATTTGCACTTTTATGTGAAAAAAATTGTAAATGTAAAATTTAATGAAAATATTAATTAGCATGGTAACAAGGTTTTTTAGATACGAAGAATTGATTAAAAATATATGAGTTTCTATAATTTTATTAGAGCAAAAAATTATTATTCGGATTTAATATAGCGAAATCTGACTTTAAATCAAAACAAAATCATTGTACAAAGTCTTTTTATCTTAAAATAATTAAAAAAATTTTTCAAATTATTATTATTTAATTGATATATGAATTTACAAATATATTATGTTAATTATTTATTTATTTACTATTAAAATTTTTAAATTAAATTTTTGTCATAAATAAAAACTTCCCATAAATACATCGAACTTTCGATAGAAATTTTATTTCGAAATTGTTTTTTTTTATATGTAAACCTAACCTTACTTTCCTCTATATCATCTATAAAAAAAACTATTTGTAAAGGGTGAATAAAAATCACCCATTATTTATATAATTTTCATTTATTGAAAACCTTTCAATATGTATTATACAACTTTTTTAAACTTTCTTTATTCATAATTTATTAATTTTTTGAATTGTAAAATATTTAATGAAAATTAAAATGCATGTTGAAAAGGTTGAATATTTTCAAAAACAAAAAAAAAAATCTTTAGATTCTTATATACATTACTTTGAGATTACAATATAAATATATGTAAATGATTAACAAAAATGTTTAATGTGTTGTTATGTAAACCTTTTTTGTTTTTGTTTTTTTTTTTTTATATTCAATATGAAATTAATTAATTGTTAAAGTTTTGTCTTGTCGTTTTTAATTAACAAAGTAAATAAAAGAAAAATTCATTGAATTTTATCAAGACAACAGACAATACTTTAATTTTTTTTATTTTATTTTTAATAAAAAAAAAAAAAAAAACAGAAAACAAAAAAAAGAATTAATCGATTCATCAGATTTGATCCTATCCCATCCAATCACAGAATAAAATGTAATAAAAACCATAAATAAAATCCTGTATATATTTTTATGCAAATATATTTACAATTCTTTGCGATTTAAAGAAAAAAAAAATTTACAATGAGTTTCTTTTGTTGTTTTGTTTTTTTTTTCGTTTTAGTTTTCATTTGAGATTTTCGATTTCATTTTAGTTTAAATAAAATTCATTGAGATTTCATTTCTTTGTGCCAATTTTGTCAAGATTTTTAAAATGTTCCAATATATTATAAAACAGACTTTATACAATTTATATGGTCTTTTTTTTTTTTTTTTTCAATTTTTATTTTATTCAAATTACATAACTTAAAACAAAAAAAAAAAAAACACAAAAAAACAAAAAAAAGATTTTCTTTAGATTGGAACTTAACTGATTTCCTTAACAAACGACCTTTTTTTTTAATATACATAATACAGGTATATATAATAGTTTGATTTGTATTCGCAAATTAAAAAAAAAATGCTTGGTATTTCGACCACCAGATTAGCAAATTCTTTCGATCACAAAATAAAAATTAAATAAAAAAAAAAATAAAAAAAAAGCAAAAACTAAATAAAAATTCTTTGATATGTAAAACGGTGACATTTTATTTATTTGCCTTGAATAAAACAACTCTGGGATGGTAAATATAACAAGAAAAAAAATAAAAAAAAATATAGGTATAATAAAATAATAACAAAAAAAAAAAGTCGTATTTTAATTCTGTGAATTAGAGCAATAGTATATAGTTTAATATAGTGGCTGATATTGAGTTAAATGAAAAATTTAATATAATTCAATTAACAATACTATTGTATGTCCCTGTCAGTTAAAATTTGGTCTTTTATTTTAATAAATTTATTTAATTTTTTTTTATTTTAGAAGAATAAAACAATTGTAAAACTGTTCTAATAAATTCAATTCAGTAAAAATCTTAGCTAATATTTATGTTTTTAAATACATATAGCTATAGGTTTCTTTTAAGCTTCAAAATTAATTAAATAAAAAAAAAACAAAAATCTAAAGTATGTACAAAAATGACATATGTATAAATTTCAATATTAATTGAAAAATCATGTATTCTTTTTTTTTGTTTAATTTATAAACTGAAAATTCCTTTTTTTATTCGTATAATTAAAATTATGGAAAATATTCAATCGAGCTCTTCTTTACTAATGCAGTCATTCAATTTTATTGAAAACTATACTCCTTTTATAAATAAAATGCTATTGGAATTTTGTACATACATATACAAATGATATGTTTGTTTTAAAACTGATATTTCGAAATACATACAAGAATGGTTGGCTTATAAGATAGGTTCAAATGTTGGTAATAAATATATACATATATAATTTGATTATTATACCATAGAATCCTTAAAAATTAAATAATTTTAAATATTTCAAAGAATAAACATATATATACAAAAATGCCTATTTTTTTTTTGTTTTCCTTGCCACTCCTATAAGGAGCATAGGGCATCCACTAAGTTATTTATTATGACAAGCTTCAGTTTCGGTAATCATTATTTTCACTAAGCCGTTGATTGATTGGTATAGTAGCTATTGTACTATACAATGAGACGTTTCTTTTATTTCTACGCCATCTATTATCTTATACAAGAATTATGTTTTATTACTATTTTACTATTACAGTATGATATTAATTAAAATTTATAAGACATATTATACTTATTTTTAATTTAATTATATTATACTAATTATATATTATAAGAAAAAACTATATTATTTTTTATTAATCTATATAATCCAGACGGGGTTTGAATTCGATTCTTTTCGAAAGAAAGGCCGGTAGACAATAATATAATGTACATTATTAAAAACAAATAATTAATTTTGATTATTGACACTTGTATTATTTTTCTTTTCCTCTAAAAAAAATCCTTGGTAAAGAATTTACAAAAAAATATGACAAAATTTGGAACAAAATATTAATTGTAATGTATACAGGTGTGAAATAAAATTATTAATAAAATATTTTAAAACTCAAAAAAAAATTAAGTTATCTCTAAAATTGCTATTAATATGTTTACTGTAATATAAATAGATAACAAGTTTTGTAACGATTTTATAAATAGCTAGAGAAAATTTTTTTTTTAACCTGATTGCATTTTTTTTAGATAATCAAAATGATTACAAAAAAATTTCAGCAACATTTATTTTTCATGTGTGACATATAAACACCACAAACAAAATATGTAAGTATTACTTTATTATTTCATTTTAATTTGCAAAAAAAAAAAAATTTCTTTTAATTTTTTTGTATTTTTGATTTTCTTTATGTGGTCTAATTATTTAATAAAAAAAAACAAAAAAAAAAAAAATCAAAAAACTGTTAAATATGTAATAAAAGTATATGTATAATATAATTACATATAAACAAAATGTTTCAAAACATATTTTTCGCTTTCATTTATTGTCGCCCGTCACTTAAATTTTGAAACTATATGAAAATTAGGTCATAAAAATATTTTCAACTATCCTACTATCATAATAATAGTAAGTATTTTTCATTTAATAATATTATAATTGTCATGATAGTTTGCAATTGCATTTATACTAAAATATTTTTTAATTTTTTTTTTTTTTTTTATCGTAATTACCTTTTTGAGATATTTTAATTGTTTCAATTACTTAATAAATAATGGAATTTTGTATGAGTATCAGTATGAATATTCAATATACATATGTAATGTCCATACATACAATATACATTGTTAAGACATTATTGAGTTTTTATAGAATATAATAGTTTCATCAAAATCAAAATATTGAAAAAGAGAAAAATATTAAAAAATATTAGAATTCCTATTGAACGCTAAAATGTAAAGTTTTTACATAAAACGTATATGGTAGTAGTAATAAGATTCTTTGGGGAATAAAATTTTAATTAAAAATGGTTTTTTTTTTTTGTTTTTTTATTTTAGTGTTTCGGATGGATAAATTGTGATTTAAAATTAATATTTTCCCCAATTTACAAATTTTTTTTTTTATTAAAAATCACTTTAATATTAATAGCTGTCCATTTCTTGTTTAATTTCAATATCAATCTTGTACTTACTCTTATATTTAATCACCAGATGGCAGATAGTTACATTAAAAATTATAAAGTAATAACTTATTTTTCTTTTCAAAATTTTGACATCTGAAGAAATTAATTGAATTCATACCTGTAATAAAATTAAAAAAATTATTAAATTAATATTAATGTAATTTATAATATTTAGTATATATAAATAAAAATTTAAAATTCTGAAATTATATAGAGACTATAAAAATTGAAAGTAAAAAAATTAAATAATTAAAATTTAAAATAATATATTAATTTGCCATAATTGTTTATTTAACCGTAAAAATGTTTCGTTTCGTATTGGTTTTATATTTTTCTTCTTTAAAATAATTAATATGAATATTTCTAATTTAAATTAAATAAGTCTTTTTTTTTGTTTTAAAAAGGCCTTCACACCTATTATCAAGTCTCTTAATAAAATAATTAATTTTCATACATTCTTTTGTACATGCAAATATTTACATATATTTATTCTGAACATATTAATGTATTTTTAAATTAAAAACGTTTTAGCGATTTATAATAAAAAAAAAAAAAACTACAAAAGAAGAAAAAAAAAGAAAGTTAAATTAAGTATTTTTTTTTTTAAGAAAACAATCTATTTAATAATTTCATAAATAAACTATATATACCATTTAAAAATCTATAAATAACCAAATATTTATAACATGATGCGAATTTAAGATTTTATTGAATGCTCCATATATAAAAGAGTCTTGATATGCACATAAATTTTATTAAATAATCAATACATAAACATATATATAAATATTATAGGTGTTTATTTCTATTTTTCTTTTTCTAATTGGAGCGGAATTAGAATGTACAATTGTTTATAGCTTAAATATTAAATGCTTAACCCCCTAAATATTCATATTGTAAATTGGTGGGGTTTTAAAATCAAAAAAAAAATTTTAATTTTTAATTTTGTTATAATGGAATAAATAGCCTTAATTTATTTATTTATTTGTTTTTCTGTTTTTTTTTTCTTTTTTTAAAATCAAAACATAATTCAATTTTTTATACATGAAAATGAAAATTTTAAAAAGTAAAATCAAAAAAATAAAGAAAAAAAAAAAACTTTTAATCACGATATATGTAAATTTATTTTGGATATTATGTAATATGTTTATGTGGATATATATCACTATATTTGAATTTAGTGCATTTTTGTTGTTATTACTTTTTAAAAATTGAAAACTTGTAGCAAAAGTAGTGCATTAAATCACGCGATCAAATATGAAATAAAATTTTTTTCCACAATAATACCTTCTAAAATCTAACACATAACACTTTTTTAACTCAAGTGTTATTTTTATTTATTCTATACGTTAAAGAAAAAAAAAAACCAAAAAAAAAAAATGATTCGTTGTGTGAATCGTATATCACATAAATTAAAGTTTTTTTTTTTTAAATACAACACAAAATATTGGAATTACTTCCAAATAGTGACTTTAATAAAATATTTTCTTTTTTTTTTTATTAAATATGCAAAAAAAAAAAAACATTTAAAAGCTTTTATTCAGATAAAAGTATTAAAAATATGTTTCGGTTTTAAACTTGAGCAAAGCCCAAAAAAAACGTAACGAAATGATAAAAAAACGCAAGAAATTTCGTATACAGTTTCTTTCGCGAAATGTAAACGAGTAACTAACTAAAATATAAAAACGTAATGATAATAAAATCATACGCTTTTGTTTACAAGTTCTGTGTTAAATTTCTAAAAAGTTAATTTATTATTTATCAGATTTAACTTATTTTTAAAACGGAAAAACATGAAAGGCTAATAAAGTGTGCAAAATAACTTTGTTTGCAAATATTTTTTTATATAAAATTTGTAAAAAAAAAATTTTTTTATTCAAAGCGACTGTTAACAAAACTTTTAACGTAAATAAAACGTAATGGCATCCTTTTACGTAGACTTTATGTGACATTTCTCCCATTGGTATATGACATATAATTTTTCGTGCTTTTTTTTTTGACATTTTTATCTTCTATTTTGGCTATATCCATATATTTAGATGTAATTGTAGAGTTTTTATTAGTCTCGTTATGTCTCGTTACGTCTATTTTGGACTGTACTTTTAGTTTTTAAGATAATTCAATGTAAATGTTTTTATTTTGAAATTAAATATAATCTTATAATTTAGTAAAGCTGGAGAAAGAAAAATTTATACTGCATAAGGGCCAATTCACACTATGTGTATATTGTCATGCGATTTGAAATATTTCTTGAACACATTCCACAATACAAAAGAAATTATTACAGTGTCATTTGAGATTCGGATATCTTAATATGTAACTTATCTAGTCAAATGAAAAATTTCATTTTAACGATCGTTTCGAACATCATTTGTATTGTCAAATGACAAAGACAAAGTGAAAAGAAAAAAATATAAATATTCAATTTAATTATTTAATTTATATTTATAAAATAAAATATTTAAAATAAATTCACTTTACAACAGAACACTATAATTACAGAAGAAAAACTTGTGAAGAGAACCAAATGTACTTTTTTTTCTTTAACTACAGACAAAAAAAATACACTTTGGTCAATACAATAACAATAAAATACAAATGATAATACAAAATAATGAACATAAAATAGTTTTCTATCGATATCCGATCTACTTCTGACTGAGCAACTGTTTAACATAATATACATACGAAAAAATCATATGAAAAATGCATATAGTCTGAAGCGATGGCCTTTTGACTTAGACATTATATAGCAGTTAGAGTTTTTTTAGTGTTATTATCGCTATGAAAAGAGACAATGTATGTGTATTGGGTGAAATAAAATTTTCTTGCATATACCAAGGCTTAAAATTGTCATAATATCTTTTTAAGGTAATATTCGGAATTAACACCTACATTTTATATAAAACTTTCTGTTATGATAATGAGGAAAAAAAAAAAACATCAAAATTATGTTTAGATTAATTAAAATAAAATACAAACAAAAATAAGTGTTTTTATTTTCATTTTCCTTCATATGTGCTTAAAAATCTCTAGAATTTTAATTATAATTAATAAAGGTAATAATAATTAATTTTAAGTAGATAGTATATATATTTTTTAAAAACAATAATGTGATATATTTCTTAGTAGCAGCATTATGTCTTTAATTATATTGTTGTTGGAAAAATTTCACTATTATTGTTTTAAATTTGAATTTGATTTGATATACAATAGAATTTGATTTTTTTCTTTTTTTTTTTTAATTTATACAATAATATGGATATGGATACAAATACAAAATTATTTAATATTTAAAAATTTTGTATATAATTTTTTACAAAAGGAAAATGCAATTTATGAATATTATATAGTAATGCTGTAATAAACAATTAAAAAAATATTAAAAATATAAAGTTACCTACTAAAAAGAAAAAAACAGCATTTGATTTCATTTAACAAAATTGTAATAATATATAATAAATAGTCTTTAATAGATGGAGCGTGGGTTGCTTTTTTGATATTTCAGTTAAAAAAAAAAAACGAAAAACAAAAAATAAAAAATTTATGTAATTAATTGTTATATATACAGAAATAAAGAAGCATTTTTAAAAAAAATTTTTTGCAATCTTAGTATGCTAATTATTTTGATAGATATAGGTAATTAGTCCAAAAGAAACTTTATTTATTTATGCTTTATTTTTTGAAATATAATATAATATGTGCTAGGGAGTTTAATTTTTCAAGGTACATACATATACATATAATTAAAATGTAACACATTTTTTAAATAAAAAAATGTTTTCAGATTTATCTTAATATACTGCAGTTAAATTTTTTAACTAGGTATATACTATCAAAGTTAAACTAAAAATAAGTATAATTTATTAAGAAAACATTCTTTTTTAATTATTTTTAATATTAGCCAGGTTTTTATTTTACATAAGTTAGATGTTAAGTTTTGTTTTATAGGTTTAACTATTTATCCACATTTTAACACGCTGTAAAAACACGCCATATATTCTATAGTTGTTTTATTTTTTTTTTTTTTGAACAACATTACCATTTTCCTTTTAAACCAAACGAATGGAATGGAATCTTTAATAGAAATATACTATTTATATAGATTAGAATTAGAAATGTGGAAGACTGGAAGAAGAAACTAAATTGGTGATAAGAAGAAATAATGTTTGGCTACTAAAGCCTAAAGAAACAAATATATGCTACTTTTCTGAAAATTTTTGTTGATTCACATTTTTAGATTGAAAAACAAAAAAAAAAAATCAGTAAAATAATTAATTAAGTGATTTAAGCATATAGAATATAGGACTTTATTGAACTTTTAGGAAATTGTACCTTTCCAAAGGATAGTACTAAATAAAAATTTTGTTCAACAAAATCACGGTACTTTTTTATAAGATGTATCTGTATCTATAAGTTTATTTCTTTATCTTTATTATAACGTTAACCATTAAAAAATGGTTTGAACTTACAAAATTAATAATCATATATAGCTGATGTCATATCATATATAGCTGATGATATAGATATATAGGTATATACAGATTTTAATTGGGCACTAATTTTTAATCAGTTAAATAAATGTTGATTTTGTTCGAAAATTTTAACTTTTTTAAATAATTTTTTTTTTGATGAGTGACTAAGTTAAGAACTCGATTATTATTTGAATTATTTCTTTAAAACTTGAAAATTTAAGTTTTTTAATGAATAAGGATTTTGGTTTAGTTTTTAATTGAAGTATTTTGTTTTTGTTTTCCTTTTTATTATTTCATAGACTATAATGAATGCCAATGACATTATTAATAAAATCATAAAATTATTATGTAGTTTAAAATGTTAAGTTTTGTGGTAAAAATTTTTTTTTTGTTGTCGTAAAATAAAGGTAAAATTCCGAAATGAAATTTTCGTTTCATCGGCGTACTAAATCTAATGTATAGCAAAATAGAAAAAATACTAGAAAATTCAAACGTTATTCAATACATCATTAAATATTTTTTTTTTAAATTTTCTAAAATAATTTAAGAGTGTTTGACAAAATTTTTTGTCAGATAACAAAAAAATAAAACAAAATTAATAAAATGATTTACAAAAATCGTGCATATTTCCAAAATCAAATATAATTAAATTTTCATATTATCATTTGATATCAATTTAACAATTTGATTATTAAAAGAAGTTAAAAAGTTGGTCGGTAGTAAACTTTTACGTTTCAAAAATATTTTTTCAAAGGTTATTGTCCTTTTCAATGTTATATAAACGCTAAGTGTTGCAATAACGTTTTTTTTTTTTTCAAATTTTTTTTTTAGTTAAATAATATTTACTATACAGTTTTTTTTATACATATGCGTATATAAATATACATAATATATTAGAAATAATGTTCATTTAAAAAAAAATAAATAAATTATCACCTACATATAATTTTCTCATTATTTTCTTATTTTCTATTTTTCTTTTTAAATATACAAAATATTACTCTTAATAGACTGCTAATTTACATTAAAGAAATAGATAAAAAAAAAAAAAAAAATTCAAATTATGTGAAAATTAAAAAAAAAAACAATGACGGTTAATAAAAGAAGAAAATTAAAACTTTTTTTTTTTGTTTTTAATAATATTTTTTCTGATTTAATTCATTTTTTCGTGACAATATTCATTATTTAATATTAGAAAATTTTACTTTTCCTTTCAATAATTTTCACATCATAGAAAGTAGCAAAAAATTTTGTTGTGCAATATTTATGATTTTTTTTAATTTATGAAAAATTTTCATCATATCATCAAGTACAAATATTATATAATAATCATCATTAATGTCGGTTGGATTATAAATAATTACAACACCTACAGCAAAAAAATTTAAGTTTTCGAAATATAAAATAATAACGTTTTTACTGTGCAGAGCATTGAAAATTAAAATCAACATAATATATATACATATATAAACTACAAATAACTATACAATTATTTTTAAATTACTATTCGAATGTATTTTTAGGGCTTATCCTTAAATTCAAATAATAATAATCATAATAATGATGGAATATAGTCAACATTGTAATAAAAATTTAACTAAATGGAAAAAAAAAAAAAATTTTTGGCTGCGCGGAAAAAGTCCCCAAATTTGGTAACTTTTTTCGTTTTTGGTTATGGGTAAAATTTTTCGTAAATGTCAAAAATTGAATACTTTTGTAGGAAACCCTGTAAGTATTGACATTTCATTATTATTGATTTTAGAGATGGAATCAAAATCAGGATTGCCTTCTTTTCCAGAATATTTATATATATACCTATATTTATACGTGAAATACTGAATTAGGAGGGATTTTTGAGTTGAATTCAAAATCAGAATGAGAATATATACGGACTATTTAAGTATATGTGAAAAGGAAATCTTGTTTTTTGTTTGGAATTTCGTATCCAACTCCATAAAAATACTTTTGATTGTGAACTTTTTCCATAGTAATATTTTAGATTGTTTAGGGACTTTTTTTGTATATGCATCTATAGATATCGCATATAGAAAAAGTTCTTAAAATATAATTTTAACAAAAGTCACCAAACAGTTCCAAATTTTGGGGAATTTTTACATATGCAAAAAGACCACAAAATTTCATACAAATTTGTTTGAAATTTGTTTTTGGTTTATGGTACTTTTTTCTTTTCTTGTGAACCTTTTTTCATGGAACCTAAAATTTTGTATAGGTAAACAATTTTCTTATAATTCATAAGTCAAAAGTCATAAGTACAAAAAAAAAAAAAAGGCTTATGAGATCGCATCTCTTTGATGTAAAAACAAAGTTTTCAAAGCAATTTGAGAATATTTTTATCGGTTAACCATATTTCCAGATACTTATAATTCAATCATAAAATAATAATCTTAACTATTTAACTTACTATTTCTGCTTTTTTTTTATTACTATGTCTCCTTATATTGGTTTTATATTAAAGTATTATATTTCGTATATAAGTTTATATATGTATATATGTACATATCTATTTTTTTTTTTTTTTAAATATTTTTAGTTATTTGAAGTACAGGTAGCTGCCATACAACTTTTTAAATGAAAATAACTTAGTGTCTACTGAAGCTAGGAATCTGAAATTTAGTAAAGAAGTGTCGATTTACATGCCAACAATTTTTGTAAAATTTGATTGGTCTAGAGCAGCCCGTTCAGGCTTCTTGTACCTCTTGGAACTTAATGAAGCTAGGCGTCTGAAATCTTGCAAATGATGATCAAATTTTATGGCAACAACTTCTGTAAAATTTGGTTCTGCTGGTACAACAAGTTCGGGTAGCTGCCATATAACTTCTCTTTTTAAATGAAAATAACTCAGAAGCTAGCTATTGAAGCTAGCTATCTGAAATTTAGTGAAAAGGTGTCGAGTTATATGCCAAAAACTTTTGTAAAATTTGATTCGTCTAAAGCAGCCGGTTCAGACTCCTTGCATTTCTTGCATCTTAATGAAGTTCGGCGCAATAGATTCGGTTAGCTGTCGTACAACTCTAAAAACTATATCTCAGTAGTTAACGTCGGTACTAAAACATCTGAATGTTTTTAAAAGATGATCAAGTTTTGTAGAAACAGGATATATTACGTTCATACGGGTATCCCAGACTTAACACAGTCTATTGTACTGCACTCTTCCTTGTTAAGCAATATTTTTAAGTAAAGAAAATTCAAATTTTTTTATGGAATTTATTATTTTATTTATTTTCTTCAATATTTATTCACTTGTTAAATTTTCACTCAATTTTTCACTTATATATAGATTTAAATTATATTTTACTTTCAGAAGAAAAACTTCAAATCAATTTAAAAGGAAGTTTATGGCTTATTAATTTTAATAAGATATTAAATTATTATAAAAGAGATGGATAAAAAAAATTAAATTGATGAGGTAATAATTGTGGTAGAGAGAAAAACAAAAAAACAATCTGGTTTAAAAAATTTTGCAATATTTAGTTTAACTTTATAAATATTTGTTTTACATATTATATATTATTTTTGTTTTACATATTATAAGGTTTTAAGTTTTTTTTTTCAAAATAAAATTGTTTACAATTTTTTAAAAATTTACCATTAATAGAAATGTAACATTTATTTTTTTAATCAAAAATTTCATTTATTTTATATTATAAAATGCTTTAGTTTATATAATTTTTTTGCATTTAATCTTGAAATTTACTTATTTAAAACGGGAACGTATCGAAATCTTGTGAATTAAAATCTTGTATTTCAAAATCTCGCGAAAAAGTAGAAATTGAAAAAATACAATTAGAATGTATATTAAACGCCATATTGTTGAAATATCTATAGAAACAAATTATTAGGACGGATTTTATAGTTGGTTACAAAATCAGAGTTCCATTGTTAAGCGGTGTTTTGATGGCGGAAGCCTCCTCTATTTTAAATTTATTTTCAAATATATATGTAAAAAATATTATTAGGAGAATTTTAAGGTGTATCAAAATCAGGGTATTCGCTTTTTCCAGAATATTATATTTATATATTTATATATGTGAGATTCTAAATAAGGAGGGATTTTCCAGTTGTATTAAAAATCAGGATTGGTCTCTTTTCCTAGAAAATATGACTAAAAAGTAGAAATGAAAAAAATACAAAAAAATACTACTTTTTAAAAAATGATTATTCAATTTTCCAATATTATTATATTTTCTGATATTCTTTTTCAATTGTATTATTTGAACCACCAAATTTATTTAATTAAAGAAAATAATTCTTTGGTTTTAAAACGTGGAGTTTTGACACACGAGGTTTTGAGACACTATATTTTAAAACACGTGATTTAGAAAAACATGATATTTTGAAACACAGTATTTCGTAACCAACTCAGTTAAAACATACACAATTCAATTTTCTTGAAGTAATACACAAAATCTCATTTTTATTTTGATTACAAGACAATACACCTCAATTTCTTGAATTATTTAATTTTACTTACTTTTTAATATTACTTGATTGTAGCTATTCTACAAAACTATATATACTTGATACATATACTTAGTTTAATTTACTTTAATTACTACCTTTAACTCAAAGGAAGGATTTTCTTCATTTTAATTCATAATAATAAATATTACCTGTAAGCTTGTAATGTTTTATATCCAAAAATTGAAGACTTCATATTTTTTGATTAAAAGCTAAAGTTTTTCTGATAAAATAATTTCTAAAAGATAAAAAAAATCTACAAAGTTATTTTATTATGTGATATGGTGTTAAAAAAAATAAGAAATAAATAACCATTATGTGGAAAAAATAATTCAATAAAAAACAAATCAAATAAAAAAATATATCTAAAACTAGAGAAATTACAAAAGAATTAATTACAAAAAAAAAAAAAGACAGATTATATTTTTAATAGCAAAATAAATTTAGTTAAATAAAATTTATAAAGAAATTTCCAAAGAAAATACAACATTTTTTAAATATATTTAAATTACAAATGGAGAAAATATTTTTCGCGCGACAAAAAATGGTGAGGAAATGAATTATAAAAATTACCATTAATTTTTTTTGATCATTTGATTTATCATATATTTACCATAAAATGAAAACTATTTTGAAATTTACCGCTGGAAAAGGTATTGAGGAATTTACAATTTAAATATTACCAATGTCTATTATGTTAATTTGTTTAGTCAAAATGGGGCGCAAATTTTTAATTAAACATTTTGAATTAAATTGTACGATTTTAATTTATTATAGTAATATGATTAATATAAAACAAAGCAAAATATAGAACAAAGGGTTTTGAAAGGTGCACATTTTTATAATAAAGAGCTTACAAGTACAATAAAAAAAAATTTAAAATTGTGATCTGCACCGAAATTTGTAAATTTTTTATATAAGAAAAAATTGCTGAAAATGAAGAGACATATACTTTCTTTAATTTTAAGGAAATCCTAAATAATTAAGAAAAGCTGTTAACACATATTATGTAAAAATATAATATTGCCACAAATTAAAATGTTTTACTTTGAAAAAATTTGTACAGGCCCCTAAGTTAAGAGTGTTTAGAAATAACAAAATTTCACTTTGTGACCCCTAACTCTGAAACAGTGTGAGATACAGTAACTTATATGTATAGTTAATTCTGGAGCTACATAAGAAAGTTGGTCAACAATGTAATTTTTTTTAAGAGACCTGTTCTTGTTTGAAAAATGTGCTAATAAATAAGGGTTTAGAATGGACTTTTTTATTTATTAAAATATTGAACCACAACTCCATAATTATAATATTAATTAAAATAAATTATGATAAGACTGATTTATTTTACTAAAAGTATCGATTTATATACACTGTAGATAATTTATGAATCTTTATGATTACAAGGCTTACAAGTCTTATTTCAATATTTTTTTTAAAATTTATTTTATATATTTCTTTTAGCACATTTTCCAAAAAAAACTTTTTGAAATATTTGTCTATTAATTTCACTCTCTCCGTCCGTCCGTCCATTTGTTTGTTTTTTATGTGAAATTATAATGTTAGAAAAATTTCTTAACCTTGTAAATGAAGAAATTGTCTTTTAATATTTTACAATTTTTTCTTATAAAAAAAATTCTATTAAAAATTGGGGCTTTGGTGGCCTAGGGAGTAAGAGCGTATAAAATGCGCTGTAAACACCGAGGGAGTGTGGGTTCGAATCCCACACATGTCGTAAGAGTTATTTCCTTTTACGACATTTACAGCCAGTCCTCAAAAGGAAAGACTGTGTGAATTCCTGTTCACATTTATGTGGCAGAGAAATGCATATACACCTGTTTTATAGGCTATAAATTTTACGTTTTACAATTTAATTCACTTACTTCAATTTATTAACAATTTACATGGTTTATGTATTTTTATGACTTTTGTAAGTCTGAAAATAATCTTTATAGAAAAATTTTGATTGATTTTACATTCAAACTTTAATTTGAGCAAAATTTTAGAAAATCCTAGAGGTGCTCTTGATTGAATCTGTTAAAGAAAATCCCTTATTTACTATCTAATATTTTTTTTTTAGGAGACAATTGAAATAATTTGATTAAATCAAAACAGTTTATGAGCCTATAATAGACCTCCTAAAAAAAAAGAATTAATGAGTTTGGGAAATGCTTCAATGTTCAACAAATTAGTAAACTCTGTATTAGGTAGAGTAAGATGTCCCACAAATAATGTAAAAAAAGCTATCTGATGCTAAAAAGGCAATTGGTCAAGTTTGAACAGCATTGAAAGAGAATTAACTATACAATACAAGAAAAAATAAAAACAATTAAACGAAGGATGGAATACTTTGGTACAGGTATATTGATCAAAGACATCCAACAATAATGATTTACAAACACTTTTATGTATCATTATCGTTGGACAATCATTATAATTATCAAAAGATGCTTGCAAGATTTGGTAGATCAGATGGTAGAAAGTATTGTGAAATTGTCAGAACAATTATACTTAATATCATTTTGCTCAACACAATATCCAAAAATATTATATTTCAGAATTATAAAATATATAAACTAAAAAATTTCAATATTTTATCTTTCATTTTAAATGTACTGCGGATTATAATACGTTGCATCCGAATTGGTTAACTAATAAAATATTTATATTAAAAACTATTAAGAAAACTACAAAAATCATATTATTCGATTTATGTAAAACTTCCTTTCTTGTCTCAAAGCGTATCTCATATTAAACAAATAAAATTTAAATTTAAAATATATATACATAATTTATAATCAAATATACACAGTATAATTTCAATTTCTCAGGATGATAGTAAAAAACATGTTACGCAATTAATTAATAAAACTTGTATATACAAATAAATATTTTAGAATATATGATTTTAAAATGAATGTGTATTTAGTTACATATACTATTTAAGAAATTCGAAAAAAATCGAAAAAAAAAAAAAAAAAAAATTTATTCTAGTTTAAAATAGGCAAATAAAAAATGCGTTGGCATGTTTGAAAACTCATTAATTAAGAGTTTTTGGTTTAATGGCCTTATTTAAAATGTATTGGTTAATTAAACCTATGACAAAATAAATTACATACCTAGTTTTTTTTTTTTTTCCTTCTAATATATACAAGTATATATAATTTACATAATGATTAAAATTGATCTGCAATCCAATAGCATTCGCAAATCATAACAAAAAACAAAAAAAAAAAATACTTTAAATTTCTTAAAATTATTTTCATAGTGAAATAATCAATTAAATCAATTTAAAAAAAAAAACATACAGGAAAAGTAGTTCAAAATTTATTTAAAAAAAAATAAATGAAACTCTTTTGGTCAAAAACTAAGTAATTATATATATTTTAGAATAATTTTCCACTTAAATGTCGCGTATCTAATGAATTAATTAGCATATACTCAGTATTTCATTTTTTGATTTTTTTCGTTGTTTTTGTTTTAAACCAAAAAAACAAATTTTTAGATATGAGAATGTGAACCAAATTTTCTCATCAACCATAGTAAACGCAATATTTAATTACATTTGATTTATATATCATGCGACATCCAACAACCAAAATAAAAAGGAAATAATTAATGAAAACTTGTTTTATGTTAACATTTGATGGTAATAGAGTTTAAATTTTAAATTATAAAGTTCTTGTTATTTTTAATTAGTTAAAATTCATTAGTTGTAAATGTATTTTTAAAATAAAATTAAAATCAAATTTTATCACAGCTGGAAAATCAAATTGATGTTAAATGCCGGCTGTACAAGAATTATTATTTTAATATTATGGTTTTTTTTTTGAAAGATATATATATATTTTATTCACTAATACTATATATATATATATATATATATGAAAATTTTTATTATATTATTTTTTGATAAATTTTCTTATAGGTATCATTAATTTAATATCATTGAAAAATCATAAACTTAACAAACCAGATTGTCATATTATTTATATATTCATAATATATTAATTTCGTGCAGTGAAAGAACACCCAAGGCAATAGAATCGCCGAACTTTAATTCCAAAACTTTTGAAATTAAGGACCACGGACGTTAATTCCTTTTTAAATTGAAATTAAAGCACATAATTAAAAAGAATTAAAATTAGTGTGGAAATTCAAAAGGCTTTAATTCCTTTATTTCCTAAATTTAAAGAAATTAAAGCCTTTTGAATTGGAATTAAGACCAACACTATTTTTTGTTATTAAAAGAAGAGAGTAATAAAATATGTAGAGCAAACGCATTAGGAGAAATTTTAGAGTTTTGGATAAAAATTGGGGTATCCCCCCTTTTACAGAAAATTGAGTAATATGTATATGTGCGAATTGAGAGGGATTTTAAAGTTGGTTATAAAATCAGGGTTATATGCTTTTTTTAAAATATGTATGTATATAATGAATACTCCTATTTCCAGGGATTCTGAGAGGGGTTTTAGAATTGAATTCAAAATCAGGATTATACGCTTTTTACAGAATATTTACATGTATGCATATGCGAGTTTTGAATTAGGAGGATTATATAAATATTCTGGAAAAGCCGTGTAATCCTGATTTTGTAACCAACTCTAAAATCTCTTCTAATTCAGAAACTCTCATATGCATATATCTGAATATTCTGTAAAAGGCGAATAATCTTGATTTTGAATTAAATTCTAAAATCCATCCCAAAATCTCTGAGGTCCATGGGTCTTCTGGCTCATTGAAGTGAGTCAAAAGCCCCAATAGGACTTCTGATCGTGAGACTTCCGACATGTCACAAAATAAAATCCGTTCAAATGAAATACACACTCATGATAGTAACATTTGTGTTACTCAGTGGGCTTTAATTCTTTTTCGAAATGGACTTAAAGCCCACGATCTAGTGAAATTAAGACCCGTGGGCTTTAATTCTTTTTAGAAAAGCCCGCAGCCTTTATTTCCACGAGCGTTTTATCACTGCACTATTCATTTATTTATATTCCATTTCAATTTCGTATCAGAAAATCATTATTTTATATTTTTTTGGTTACATATATATATATATATTTTTTTTTTACCAAGATTCCATATAAGATAAATAAAGTCACCGGTTAGTATATTAGTTAAAAATATTGTTGTTGGTTTTTTTTGGGTTTTAATTTTTATTTAATTTAAAAGTAGGTACTATGGTGTTGACATTTTTGGAACATTAAAAGCACAGAAGAAAAACAAAATAAAAGGGGATAAAACTAAATAAAATGAAATAAAAAAAAAAAAAAATGAAAAATATTTTAAAACCACGAAATATATATTTTTTTTTTTTTTTGGTTTTTCGTTTGTCTTTAATAAAAGATAGAAAAAAAAAATAATTATCTGACTTTATGCATATATTATTGATCTTTCAGACATTAATTACAGTTGACATTATGATAAATATTGTAAAACAAAAAAAAAAACCTAATCTAAATATATTGAAAATAATCCTTGATAAGAATATGTGGTATAGAGTTTCATGCACGACCCACTAAAGAAATAACAAAAATATATATACATAAAAACCGCTTGAAACTGCATTTCAGTCAAAAAAAAAAAAAAAAATTCTTTTGGGTCCCTTTCAAAATATGTAAAAGGTAAAAACGAAAAACCCAATAAATACATTACCCATTGTGGTGAAACAAAAAGTGTTGATTGACGTTTTCCGACCTAATTTACTTATATAATTACAATTTTTGTTACGCGTGATTATAAAAAAAAAAAATCGTGTAAAAAATATTTTATGGATACATGCAACATAAGTTACATGATTTTATAATAAGTACATACATTCTATTTTAATGTTAAATTAATTTAATACATAATTTAATGGCAGGATGACAGTAACTTCTGCAATCAGTTCAATTAAAAAAATTATCCTGCAAAAGCAAAATAATAAAAACAGACAAAATAGAAAAAAAAAGAAAGGAAGTTAAATACCAATTAGGAGATGTAAAAGTTAAATGTTTGTCTATATTATATGGATATGATATAACTGATTTTTTATAAATTGGGTTCTTTTTTTTTTGTTTTTTTGAAATTAGAATTTAGAAACATTTGATATTTTAAATTATAATATTATCACATTTACAATATTATGTACAGAACCTAAACTAAGTAGTCTCTTATAAATTAAATTGTAAATGAAATTGAAATTTTCTTGATCATAACCCATTTTATATGATAAGAATTAAATTTTTAAGAATGTGAATTTTTTAATTTTTTCAATATCAATAATAATTTACACAAACTGTATAAGGATTGATCTAATTAATTAAATAATATTACATTTTTAGAAAAAAAAAAAAAAATCTTTTTTAAATAATATTATGGACATTTTAACAATATTTTTATCTTGTATTTGGAACTCCAAACTGAATCAAATTAATCAGTAAATTTTTAATTTTGGTTGAGATTTTTTGAAACAGAAAAGAAAAGAAAAGATTCTTTTTTTAATACATGTATTTAATGATTTAACAGTTACAAAAAATGGCTAGAAATTTCATTCTAAAAGTCTAGATTAATGATAAAAAATTTAGAATTACATATTTTTCCAACTTATACGAGTATTCCTAAGTTGTTGTTTTAAGCTAATATTGCTTCTCTCTCTAAGAAATCTCTATATGTGGCTTAGTTCACTGCTTTTTTCTTTTTTTGAACCGAGCATTTGTTACATTTCTTTTATTTTTATTTCTTGATTTCTGTGTTAACCATTTAAATTTTTTCTTTTTTATTATGCTTCAATATTATTTCCCAAACTTAAACTTTTCCATTGCCAAATGATTGCTCCTGTCTATATAGAATATCCTTCATGTTTTTTAAGTCATTTATTTTAGAATATAATGTAGTTTCTATTTTAAACAATTCATTAAATGTTTGATTGTTTTAATTTGGTACTGGAATTTAAATGTAAAAATAAAAAACTTTACTCTCTATACTCTACTTCAAAAGTTAAAATATTTTATTTACTATTTTAAAAAAGATAAAAAAAAATAAAAAAAAAAAAACATAATTTTTAACTTGTTTTCCATTAATTAATTTGTTTTTTCATTTTGTTTTCTTTTTTTACATTTTGTAATGCGATTAAAAAAGGTATCATTTAATAGTATGATTATGTTGGTTTGCAAAATGAATTTTGGATTATATGAAATAAAAAAGCTGCAAAATATCTTTAACTGAATCAGTATGTCATAATTTTGTTCATGAAAGAAAAGTGAAACAAATAGAGTAATCGAAGTATAATTAAAATGCCAGAATAGGTATTTTAATTATTATATAACACATTTCACCCTAAACGTTTTGTTTTGTTTTTTTTTTTTTGACTTAAAGTTAAACTTGCTTACATAAAACTCAAATTAATGATATTATGCGCCAACAACAGTTTAATCAAATTGAACATACAAGTTAATAAAATTCTTTTTTAAAAAGTGCCTTTTTAAAAATTTACAATTTAATTATATCTAAATGTTTAGTAGTACTGTGTTTAAATGAATTGTATTTAAAAGATATGTTTGCACAAGTTTTGTTTTTTTTTTTTTGCATTATGATAAAAATTACACAATATTAATTAGTTAACCTTACATATGCATGTAAAAGATAATTAATATATCAGAAATATTTTACATACATAATAACTGTAACATTAAATTGTGTAAAGTAAAAAGAAGGTTATTTAAGAAAAAAAAAAAAAACCAAAAACCAGAAATTTGTAATTATTTATTTCCAGTTTTAATTTTAATTACATTTTGTAAATTTTTATTTTATAAAATACTCAAGAACCATAATGTCAAATATATACTGTATGTGGTCTCTTAAAAAAATTGTCCTACAAGTAGTTATTTTGTGTATTACATTTCATTCTATATGTGAAGTGATATATACATTTCCTTTCGTCATCCTATTCCATGGTCATTATACTGTTACATCATTAGCTCATTATACGAAATGGTTTTATTAGGAAAAAATCTAACACTACGAAGGGACCAAAGGCTGTCTTGGTGTCTTTTTAAGATTAACATCTTCCGCAAGCAAAAACAAAAACAAAAAAAAAATGTATTACGAAAAAATGATTTTATTGATTTTGTTCAAATATAGGAGATATTAATTAATTTATCAACTATAGACGTTAGCTCTTTTATATGCTTCACTTCTATAATTTAAGACACCATTTATAAAGTCTCGAAATAAATTTTTTTATTTTGCTAAGTATTGAATTTAATCTGCAAATGGAAAGCTCTTTTAAAAGGGCTACTGAGTATAGTATGAATAAGACAAATAAGTATAGAATAAGACAAAAAAAGCTTAGAGTTCATAGTTCGAAAAGCAAGAAAATATACGATAAACTATAGCAAAGATTAGCATCACACTCAACATCTTTCCCACTTATTATAATCAAATAAATATTTTAGTTCCATTAGTATAAAAATAAGCGATTTACTCTTATAACGACCTTTAAAATAATCAATAATAAGATAGAATAAACAATAATAGCTTCATATTAAATAGAAGGTAAAACACACACAGTCAAACACTAAAAATAAATCAAATTACTTACTATCTTTGCCTTTTCAGAACTGAGAATCAAAAAATATTTGCTTATATAATTGACTAAAACCTTTAATGACTTATCCGAAGACAATGAAACTCATTACTAAACGTTAATGTATTCAAAAATAAAATTGGTGCAGCGCAATAGAAAATCAAAAATACTAACATGAGTAAATTTAATAAAAGAATCTAAAATATTAAATTTTATTTTGCTTTTTTGCCATTTAAACGTTTCGAGTTACAGTCCCTCAAACTTTCAAAAAGCCCTATTTTTAAATATCTAAAACTGTACATTTTTCCAATTTAAAAACGTCATTCGATATGACTTTTTTTTATAAAGGCTCTTGGTAAAATATATCAGAAAATTTTTTGTACCACCCTCTGTTTAAGGACTATTAGGGTTCAAAAATTGAAATTTTTGCTATTTTTTAAACACGTATAACTTAGACACCTGTACAAATATTTTCCAAATAAGAGGTAAAAATTAAAGAGGGGCCTCGGTGGTCTAGTGGATAAGAGCGTATAAAATACGCTGTAAACACCGAAGGAGTGTGCGTTCGAATCCCACACAAGTCGTAAGTGTTATTCCCCCTTACGACATTTACAGCCACGCCTGAACAGGAAAGGCTGTGCAATTTCCTGTTCACATTTATGTGACAATACCATAAAAAATAGAAATACCATAAAAAAAAAAAATTAAAGCCTCAAATTTAAAACTTGACATGTGTTAATAGTTTTTCTTAATTATGTAGAGTTACCTTAAATTTCAAGAAAGTTTTTCTCTTTATTTTTCACTTTTTGTTTTATTATATTTATATGATATTTTCAAAATTTGGTGGAGGTTACAATTCTAAACAGTTTGTATTGTCTTTTAGAAAATGTTCGTCTTTAAAAACCGTTCGTTTACATTCTGCCTTATTTATTATTTATTTTAATTTCTCAACAATTATTATTACTTAACTAATGTCCTTGCTGCAAACTTGAAAAAAAACATAATAATATTTCCCTTATCAATATAAATAAAATTAATTTAACTCAGTTTTAAATTGGAACAATTTTAATTTATGAAAAAAAAAAACCAAATTGTAATTGAACAGCAATAATTGCACCATTATTAATTTTAAATTAATTGTTTAACAAGTTGAGATTAAATTTTTTAAATATTTCAATTAAAAAATTCAAATATATAAAAACAAATTTTTATAGATAATGTATACCTATTTTAAAAAAATTTGTCTATTAATTAAAATTTTTAGTTACCTTTAAATCTCTATAAAAATGAAAACAAAAATGTCTTATTTCTTCTATATATTACTCTAGCACACATATAATTATTTAACTGCCACACATTATTTTTGTCCATTCAATACTCATTATCTCAATTAGAAAATATTATTTAGTTCATCTAATTATCAACTGTAAATTATGATATACTAAATTTAGTATAAATCTAATTACCTGCGTCCTTAATACAAAAAATACATACATTATATGGTAAATATATATTATGGTAAAAACAATTAATTAAAAAATAAATCCAAAAAATTTAAATTTTAAGTGTTAAAAATCTAATAGTTTGATTAAAGTTTTTTTTTTTTAAATACTTTTTTAAATACATTTTAATTGATCAAGAGAGATTGATTTAAAAAAGACAAAGATAAAATTATATATACCTAAAAAATAATAAAAATAAAAATATATACCTAAAAATGATCACATGAATCAAAGAATGGAAAATCAAGAAAAACTTTTGAAAATCCTTTTCCAAAAAAAAAAAATTTGCCAAAAATATTTGCAAACATATATTAATGAATTTTGTGAATAGGTGTCATTTTTGTAAAGTAATCGAAGGTCGGAAAACTAACATATATCAAAGTATCTCTGATCAAAACTAAAGGCTTCTATAGTATCTATGGATAATCAAGTAAATCGATGAATGGAGTAAATTTTTCTACTTATTTCATTGGTCCGATTTTAAGAGTTCTTTATATCTTCTGATATATAAATAATTCTTGTTTTGAAGAACAAGAAAATACCTGCCAAAGTTCGTACTATAGGAGACTATTTGCGATCATAGAAAACTATCCGAACGAATGGAAAAGAAAAAAAAAACGAAATTTATGAAAATTATAAATATAATTATGAAAATAGAAAAAAGGATAACTCGTCGAAGTACTCTACTTTTAGTTTTTGCTAAAATAGTGCATTAAATAAACTCATACGTATGAAAAATAAAACCAAGTTTACACTCACTCAAAATATATCAAGAACTACTTCGTAATAGACATTCGTGCTTTATCTTATTAAAATTTTGTGAAAGATACTTTAGCAATCTGCTGTACTCAAATAGCCTATAAGCCATATCTTTTTTATTTTTAAAAAGGTAATTAAAAAAGTCAAAAAAAATTAATTTAGGTTTTAGGTTTTTAAAATATTAGAAATCAAAATTAGTCATTAGGCAATGACTAATCTGATTAACAATAAAATGTTTATGAACAAAATCTCTTTAAATAGAAAAAAAAAATAAAAAAATGGACTAATGAGTTCGTAGTTTGCATTTTCTTAATTTACAAAATTTATTGAACAAAATTGAATTCAAATAATAATACAAAAAATAAAAAAAAATGTAACATAATAAATAAATCACGTTTTATATATCTAAGGGCATTTTTAAATTTTTTTCTTTTTTTTTAAGTACAAAAAATATAACAACATTTTTTTGTTAAATTTTAATTGAATTTTTATTATTCATAACAAATTCCCAGTTCCCTACATTATTTAAATCTACTCATAAGAAAAACACAAAATTACTGGACAAAAAAAATTGAAAACAGATCTTTTACATAATTTTGTACATTTATATTAGATATTGCGCATTAGCCAAAGTATTAACAATTTTTTCGTATATCATCACCTATCAAGATTGAGAATTAATATTAAAAAAAAAAAAAAACAGCGCTTAAATTATAATATATGGCCTATGTATGCAGATTATATTGTATATAATATATTGTTATTTCAAATAACTTTGTTACTTTTGAATTATGTTTTTTTTTTTTTTTTTCAAATTATGTAATATTATATATTTTTATGTGATCTCATATATTAGAAAACATTTAAGAGTCATTTAGCTCAAAAAAAAATTCAATTTTTCTAATAAAGAATAAAAAAACTAAAAAAAATTGCATGCGATATATTGCAGAAACAAAAATGTACAAAGATTAGTCGAATAAAATGCTATACATACACTATATATTTATTGTTAATGATCAGTTTTTCTTCAATATATGAATAAGTGAAAAGTATGATATTGCAATAAAATTTATTGATGACAAGTAGTTAAACGATTTTCTAATAAATAAAATTACGAAATAATAAAACTATTTAATGAATATGATGAGTTTTTGTTTCATGACAATGTAAAGAAAAATGTAATTAAAATGTAATTTAATAAAAAAAAAATGAGAAGGATTTGATATTTTTTCTAATAAAATCTAAAAATATGTAAAAATAACTTTAAATTTTTTTTTTTATGTCATATATATAAAAAATATATAAAGTCAAAATTTACAATATTTAAGTATATTATGGCTTTAAACTTTTAAAATAATATACGAAAAAAGTTAGTTTTGTTAGTTTTGTAAATGAATGAAGAAATGAAAGAAGCTTGAATTCAGTGTTTGAATCCATATAAAATAAAGAAAACAAGGCATAATGTAAACCAACGAAAGGCACACATTTTCCAAAAGACAATACAAATAGCTTAGAATACTGTGCCTTACATCAAAATTTTTAATTATTCTTATAGTTTCATATAATAAGAAAAAATGTAGAAAAATAAAGAGACACTTTCTTCAATTTTAAGGGAACCCTACATAATTAAAAAAAAAAGATCCTAATATACATGTAAAAGCATAATCTTGGGGTTTTAATTTTTATCATTTACTTTAGCAAAATTTGTAGATTTACTTAATTTTTATCATTTACTTTAGCGAATTTTGTACGTCTTCTTAGTTATAGGTGTAAGTTATTTCAAGTGAAATAATTTTGAATTTTTAACCCCTAATGACCCTTAAATAGGACTTTTAACCATAAAATTTTCTGAGACAAGTTATTCTAATTCTGAAACGTCTTTTCTCTTTCAAAAATTCAAGGCGCTATTTGAAAGAGTTACGGAGATATGAAGAAAGTAAAATCTTGGAAAATTTTTTTTTTCACATAACGGTAAATTCAAATACTAAATTTAAAAAACAATGTATAATTTTGATATTGATTTATAAAACTACAAAAAAAACCCTATCGTTAGTTTTTAGAACCCTATTTTTTGGTTTTGTTAAGCAGAACCTGAAATATACGCACATTTAAAAATAGGGATTTTTCAAAATTTAAGGGACTGTAGCTCTGTAAGTCGTTTTACAACATTCATTTTTTTATGTTCTACATACCATATAATTGGAAGAAGTAATTCAAAATAATTTCAAGAAATGTTGTGGATTAAAGTGAAGAATTAAGAGTAAGTTTTAAGATTCAGGAATTCAGGGTTTTAATTCATATAAAATGAAAAAAATGCAAACAATTTAAACGAAATAAATAAAAACAATTTCAAACAAATGAAATGTTTTGGGCTAAGGTAAAAGATCATTTTGTACTAATGTATAACATATAATGTAAGAATTATTAAAGGAAATAATATGTAGCCAAAGAAATGAAAGAAAAGGGAAATTTTATTTATAATATATATTATTTAATATTTTTAATGTACATATTTATACATATATTAAATCACCATTATTCACAAATATTAAATTAGTTATTTTAATATAAATTATTAAAATTATTTATTTATTTTTTTTTTTTTTTTTTATTTGATTTTATTTTAATCAAGTTAAATGTTAATTATTAAAAACAAAAAATTTAACTACTAATAAATTTTAATATCGGAAGCTATTAAAAAAAAAATTTTTAATAACTTAATAAATTGTAAATTTATTTAAATCTTAATTATAGCTCTTTTTTCTTTATTAACGAATAATATATTAATAATGATCGTGATAATTTTTTGTTTTTTCTTTTTCTTTCAAAGAAAATTTTAATATTTTTTTTTTTTTAATTTTATTATTTAATTAATACCGATAGTATTTATTATATTGTATCATATTATAATGTAGTACTAATAATGTTTCTTTATTAAATATGGTTAAAAGCAAATGAAGATGATACTTACGATTGTATACATATATAAAAATAAATAAAAAATTTAAAATTCGTGACTTAAATTCAATATAATATCACTTAAAATTTTTAAAGTAAAAATTTTTTTTGAGTGAATTATTAGTTTTTGTTGTTGACTATATATATAGTAAAAAAAATCCGATCACATCTCGATCATGATTGTAATGAAATTTAAAAAAATTTCAAAAAAAAAATTATTTTATATATAAAAGAAAGAAAATTCATTAATTTTCCTAAACTAATTTTATTTTTACTTATTTTGTAGTAAAGGAATATTTGAATCATTATTTTGGAAACAGTAATGCATAATTTTATATAAGATTAAGTCACTAAAGGTGATATAATATCGTATATTCATTTTGACAAATTATGAATATTATAAATAATAAACCAAAAAAAAAAAATAATTCAAAACAAATTACAAAATATTCTTTGATGAGTTTTACTTAAAACACTATATCTATATAAGCAATTTTAATAAAATTTTCGATTAGGTGCTTTAATCAGATATGCTCAATTTATACTGAAAAGAATAATTTAAGATAATTAATGATATTTTTTTTTATGTTTTAAATTCATTATAAAGCTTTTTAAAATAAAATTTTATCAAATTAAAATGATTTCTTGACCATATTTTACATTGATTCATGACACTTCAATATTCAATTTATAATTTTATATTTCTTCTTTATTCATTTTTATTTTATTTTTTTTTAAAGAACATAAACATATTTCAAATCACATTCTTCTAATACTATGTTAATAATTCTACACAAAAAAAAAAAAAAAAAAATTCAAAGTAAAAAGGAAAAAAATCAAACGTTCAAAATAAAGGGGAATAAAACAACCAGTCTCTTAATAGAACTAAAGACAAAAAAAAAAAACAAAAATTATTTAAACTATCAGATGTGACCTTAAGCTACTTTTCAAGATCTTCAAAGATTATTGCAATTAGACACGAATCAAAATTATGCGCTTTAAGCCATATATTGATGGTATTTCTATTGGAATTAAATTGAATTTCAATTCATTTTTTTTTTTTTTTTTTTTTTAATTGAACGCTTTTATAAACAATTCTTATCTTACACATTCTCATAATCGAATCTCAAGAAATAAAATAGAAAAAAAAAAAAAAAAAACTTACAAAAAACTCACAATATAATTTTTTATAAATAAAGGCATTAGTAAAATATTTTGTATCAGATCTAATAAAAACATTTTTTTTTACGATTAAATTACCCACTCAATTATGGAAACCGTCAAACCGAAAATAAATAAATAAAAAATTTGAAAAAAAAAAAAAAAAAAATTGAAAAAGTGCTTAAAAATGATTATTATGTGCCGACAGGTGTACAAAAGTTTATTATTTTGTATAATATTTAACAAAATATACAAAATTTTGTTTGAATCAAAAAATTCCAATTCACCTTCTTTACATCTTTTTTCAGTTAAAAAGAGTATTAAAAGACTAGAGTTTTATTTAAGCTATTTAAGCGTATAGATAAATTTAAAATATAAAGATTCTTAAATGCTAAAATACGATGATAAGATTTTTTTTTTTTTTTCTGTTTCTGTTTCTGTTTTCAAACCATACACAAATGGAAGTCATTGAGAGTCTTATTGAAATATTATTTTTTTTTTGTACTTTTGTTACATAATAATTTTTAATAAAGACTTTTTTTTTTCTTTTAAGTATTTTTGAACAGAGAACATGCATAAAATATAAAAATAATAATAATAATAAGCAAATTTTATTGTAAAAAAAAAAAAAAACAAAAAATGTATATTAAAAGAATAAAAAAAAATGTCTCATGCCATAATCTAAACAACTGAATTGGTTTAAAAGTTTCGGGATCGGCATTTATGTTGAAATTTAAAGTTACAAAAAAAAAAAACAAAACAATAATTTTACACAGACTTTTTAGACTTCTTTTAAGACTTAAGACCTCACACTAATTAAAATTTTTTTTTTTTTTTTCAAAGATTCTTCTTAAAAACTTGTAACTTTGTTTTTATGATTGTTTTTGGTTTTTTTTTTTTTCAACCCAAAATATAAATTCAACTAAATTGTTCTGAATTCAATTTTTATTTAAAATTTTGTATTAAATTTTTTTTTTTTTTTTTTTTAAATGCAATTCTCTCTAGAGATTTAAATAATTTTTAGGTGTGCCATTAAAAATATTGAGTATTAAAAATATACTTTGTTTTTGTTCAAACAATAAATTATATAGGTAGTATATTGTTATATATATAGAATGCAACAAATAAATTAAAAAAGGAGAAAATGAAAAATAAATAAAAAAAAAATGACCTTTAGAGAAACAAAAAGGTAAAAGATTTATTTGATAATTTGAAGAGAAGCCAGAGTTATAGAGAAACAAATTATAACAAAAAAAAATAAAAATTAGAAGAACATTTTATAGACGTTGCATACATTTAGGGGTTTTTGAAAATTTCATTAAATTTTCAATCATTCTATTCAAATTTATAATATAAATTGAAAAAGTTTAACTATATTATTTGTTTTAAATAATAGTTTAAGATTGAACAAAAAAAAAAAAAAAAAAAAAAACATTTCTAACCCGTATTGCATAAAGCAAAATAAATATTAGTTTTAATTGACTGTTAAAATTCAATGTACAATAATAAATAAACGCAGCCGCATATAGTTACTTAAGTGTTTTATAACAATTTACGCATAAAAATATTATTACTAACATTTTTTTTTTTTACAGTAAATATGTAATTATTTAAAATTTTTAATTAAAATATGAAATAGTTTAATTAAATGTTGCGCCTATATATACATATATAAATTTTTTCCATCATTTAAAATAAACTATTAATTTAAATTAATGATCCGGATTTTAATTTTTTTATTTTTTTTTTTTTTTTTTTTGTTAATTGATTATAAAATAAATGATATTTTACTAACTTAATTTAAATAATTATGATATAAATAAAATAATTAAAAATTTTATTTTAAAAAATTATTATGAATTATATGTTTGTTTTGTATACATATATGTACTAAAATATAGTATCTAAAAAGTTCAAATGTTTATTTTCTATGATTAATGGTTAGGAATTAAGTATTTCGTAGCATTTATAGCATTTATAGTTCATATATTTTTATGATAATACATATAAATTAATGTTAATATAAGTAATATTTTTATATTTAAATATTATTTGGTTCGGTTAACATTTTTATTGAATATGTAATATTTTATATAATATTGGGTATAGTTAATGATAAAGCAGTTATTAACTTGAAAAACATTTTTAGATAATAAGAGATTGTGAGCTAAAAATAATTTTTTTTTTTTTTTATAAAGGATACTAAATTTTATGCGGATTTATTTAATAACTTTTTTAAAAATGAGAATTAATTATTAATTATTATCTAAAATTGCTATAAAAATTTTAATTTTCAATGCAATTAATATAATTTATACAATTAATATTGTTAAATTAAATGGTCTTTATTGTTCAGCATCACTTACTAAGAAGAAAGAAATTACAACATTAGTATAACTTAAAGTTTCTTCTATACATAGTATCAGTTAAATCATATGTTCGTATAACAAATATAAATGAAATATGTAAATCAAGAGCCTATATAACAATATTTTTTAACAAATATCAAGTATAATTAAATATCTAAGAATTATTTTCCATTCCAGCCATTATTTTTATTATTTACTGAGTAATTCAACTATATAATATCTTATATAAACGTGCTTTCCTATAAAATAAGTACAAGTACCTAAATAAACTTTAAAGTACATATTTTATAGTATATGTATGTATTTAGTTGATTGATAATTATTATTTGAATAAAACATTAGAAGATACAAGTATTTTTTTTTTTTTTTTTAATTTTCTTGCATAACTTGTCACCAAAATAACGAAAAATGACATTTGAATTAACATATTTTTATATCTAAACTAAAGTAATAAGTTATTTCAATTTTTGACAATTAACCAGAAAAAAAAAAAATACTTAAAAACAAAATTCTAATACAATTTTTTTTTTTTTATAAAGTTTCTACAAAACAAAAAAAAATATATATTTAGGAGCGGCTTATTAATTGACATTTTTAGTAGCAGGCAGCTGTTATAATTCTTATATATGTACATTGACTACTTATAAATATTATGTATCTTACAAATTTTTAAGAAATTACAAGAATTCAGTAGCTGGTTTCATTTTTTTTTTTTTGTATGGCATGAATATGGCACATTTTGTTAATATTGTTGTTGAGTCAAATTTAAAAAAAAAAATCATTCATAGTATAATTAAAAAAAAAAAAATATAGAATTTCTGAATAACATGCTATCAGTATATAAGAGTAATTTAAATCGGTTAAGACAAATTAATCTCAAATATTAATAAGTTGCTTTTTTTAACGAGGTTCAGTGAAAAACTTCGAAAGTCACCCAATGGAATGATGCGGAGTTTATTTGTGCGACTTTGCGACTTTGCGACAACTCACAAAAATACCCCCTTTTGAAAAAAAACTTCCTTTAATACAAATGTACAGCTTGGTTTTGAGGATCAGGATAAAGAAAGGATTTTTGAGAATGTTTGAGAAATTTAAGAAATTGGAAATTATAAGGAATATGGGAAAAAATTTGAGGACAAGAAAAATGTTAACGTTCTTGTTAAATTTAATTATACTGTTCACATATGAATTTATAAACTTTAGAGAAAACATTAGTTGGAATATGATTCCATAAACGCGATGATCGCATGACAAACGAGTTTTCATAATCTGTATTATGCCACCTGGAAAGTTCAACTGTGTAGAGATGAGCATCTGTTGCCCTTCTTGTTCCACATTGGAAAATTTTTAATGGAGGCATTAATCGTTTAATTTCTTTTGAACAGGTGGTTATACAGGTGGTTATGGATATCTATAACACAAAGTCAGAGGACCAACACGGTACAGCAATGGCTGAGTGGAGTGTGCGTTGAGATAACACTGAAGATAATATTGAGATACCCCAAAACAATAGTTTGAGGAGCTTCACCTCAAATATTTGCATTGCACTACATTTTCGATCTAATGGACGTTTTACAGATATTAAGGATCTGAAGAGGAAATCTATTGAAGTTACATACAATCCAATACAGCATTTTTAAATGATTATTTTAATTTAAATGTATTCATAATGCAATTATTAAATAAATTTTATAAATCTTGCGATAAAATAAAGAAAAGTTTTCTAAAAAAGAAAAAAAAAAGTAAATAGATACAATCCTACCAAAAAAAAACATGTATTAATCATTTTTTCTATATCATTTTTTTAACAAAATATCTTGTAAATCTAGTATATTTTATATTAAATGAAAAACATCTGATTTAATATAAATTATAGAAAAACTAAAAAACAAAAAAAAACAAATAACATTGTTTGGTTTTCAACAAAAAAATTAAAAGTATTTATTATTTAATCGGAATTTTTTCTTTTTTTCATATAAAACAAAATACAAGAAAGGTCAGAAACATTTTATAAATTTTTCTTATGGTCGAGTATAACAAAAAAAAAAAAAAACAAAAAATGTCAATCTTTATACATTTTCAATGTCATTTTAAATTTTCAATTTTCTTTATAGCAACATCATAAATATTTCATTTATTTCATGATGGAAAAAAAAAAAACTTCATTTCATTTTCAAATATAACTTGATTTTATATTTGTTATATCCAAGTAATAACAGATGGTTTTCAAATTAATGGAAATTAAAACTTTAAAATTTTGATTTAATTAAATAAATACATACATATATACATATGTACATTCATATATTTAAAATATTGTCAACAAATTATAAAACAAAAAAAAAAAAATATATATAAATATACTTTGATTGTTAATATCAAAATAAAACAAATAATTACAAAAATGTTGTTAAAACAACAAAAAAAAAAATCAAGTTGGAGCATAACTTCTTAAATTATTACATGCTATTCAATTATAAATCATGCAATATTTACGCAATAACTAAATAAGTATATATATATATAAGTAACAATATGTTACATTAAAAATCTAATCAATTTTTTCTTTTTTTGACGATTATTACTAGGTAAAATAACTAAGTAATTGATAGTCTAATAAAAACATTACAATGCATAAAACAATTCCAAGAAAAAATTAATTCAAATGCCAACGTTAAAATCTAGCCTCTATACAAACAAATTTTAGCCTCTATATTACAGTACAGTAGTTAAGGTCCAGATAATTTTTAATATTTTATCATTTTAAAGAACATTTTTAAAACATTTTGAAAAAATTTATTTACAAATTTTATTATTCTAAGTTTATAAAACTGTTGTACTGTAAAACAAACAGTAAAAAAGTAATTCCATTAAAAAATTAATTTTGTCACAGAACTGTTTTTTCAACCCATCGAGCCATACTTTTGGTCATAATGAACAAAAAAAAAATCTATTGGGTGTTGTGTTAATCTTTTGTTTAAAAGTAGTAAATTTTCATTTATTGATGACATAAGTTTTCTTTTTTTTCTGGAGAAATGTTTATTGGGAACTTTTTTAAATTTGACCAATATGACTTTTAATCGCTTTTAAAACTTATATAGAAAGCATAAATAATTGATTCTGGCGTTTTTGGTGAAATTGAAAATTATATTTTTCAAAGGCATTTTTCATTTTTTTAATTTATTGTATTAATTCGATAGTAACTATTATAAATATGTGATAGTTAAAAATAAAAAAAAAAAGTAATTGGATAAAAATGTATAAATAATTTATTTATCTGTTAAAAAATTAAAATTTATTTTAGAGCTATACGTAATAGTATGAAAATTGTAATAGGAAATATTTAATAAGTTGTTTAATTATGATAAATTGATAAAAAATTGACTCCATTTAATCCGATAATATTTTGGATTTAAATGGGATTATATTTAAAACGCAAGCTTATTTTTAGCATTAAAAAGTGAAATATGTGCGATAAATTGAAAATTTTCTTTATAATCAAATAATTTCAATTATTAATACATTAGAAAAACTGTGTATTATAAGATATCCTTTTTTCAATTTACAGCATAAATATGAGCTGGAGTTAGCACGCTTTGATAAAATGAGCACGATCTGAGCATTAGTGCCCTCCGATCTTCAAGTTTAAAAAAAAAACCGCGATTTGAATAAATTGTCATTTTTATTTTAATGACATTTCAAATGTCAATAAACAAAGATAATAAAATAATTTTTAATAAACGTTCCAGTTTTATAAGTATAAAGAACAAAGTTCGAGTCAAAAATGTTTAATTTTCTTGAAGTCATTAGAAAAACTTTTATTTTGCATTTTGATGAAAATGATGAAGAAGGTTATATTGAAAATAATGGTGTTAACATAATAAAAGCCAAGATAATGCCAAGAAATTGTGCCAAAGGTTTCAGATAAAGATTTCAAATAATAAGCACGTATTTATATCGTACTTTCGAATAAATCGCCAGGTTTTGGAAATTTTATGTAACGAAATACACTTAATAAACAAAATATGGCAATTTATTATACTCAGTCGTACATATTTGTTCAGAGTACGTATAGAGAACAATGTGAGCATACTCTGATTAAATAATATAAAGATACACAAACTACAAGCTACGATTAGTCAGATCATGCTCTGCTCTGATTTCAACAAAAAACACAAAACGCCTATAATGAGCGTTTTTAATTTTTATATCAAATTTTTAATTAAATATCCATTAAAAGTTTACATTTTTTTTTTATTTTCTCACAATTGGGGGTATTTTAAACTTCATAATACCAAATTATACGACTAAATTAAGGTGTTTTGTTTTAATACTCATTTCCTAAAAAAAAATTTTGTTTTGTCTAATTGGAAGTTTTTTTTTTTGATATTTTCTATACAATTATTAATTAGTATTTAGTGCAGAAAGTGCATAATTTTTATCGTAATAAAATGCATTCAATAGCGTTTAAATATCACAATATTAACCATATGATTTCAAATTAACTTTAATTAAAAATTGCTTGTGTAAACAAGATTGTTAGGACAACTATTTAACAACTGAGTTTCTGAATTTTTCATTTTATTATTGTTATTGTAAATTAATAGAAAATAGTTGAACGTCCTTTTTTTTCATTAAAATTAAAAATAAATATCATTTATTTTTTACTATCAAATGTCAAATTAAATTTAACTAGGTATATAAATAACGCATATTATTGATTGACATTTCAATAGGTAATTATTAACGGTATACATATGTATGTGGACATTAATATTAAGATATCGGGTTATAATAAAATCAAATTAAAGAGAAAGAAAGTTGTAAAAGGTAATTTAAATATAATAATTGCATGAAAGAAAAATTTGAAAAAATCAACTATACATATACATATACATATTCTTAATGCATTCCGAACTAAATTTTGAAAGGAATATTAAATGGAATAAAAAATTTTGACAACTAAATTTATTTTGACAGCTGTTGGAATTTATGATGTAATATTGATTTTAATACGATCATTTTATTAGTATAAAAATAAAATATAATAAGTTTAAATAATTCTGTAAAATTGTTAGTACAAACTATAATTTACATATCCACCAAGACTAATTCAATATATTAAATGTAAACAAATTTTATAGTTATTGCATAATAAATCAATAGTAAATTAACCATAAAAACTTGTTAAACTGTGAATTTTTGAACTAAGCTTTTTTTAATAAAATAAAATCTTTAGGATTTTTTTAGATTTTGTTGCAGAAATTTTTCTTAAATTAATTTAAATCTTTTCAAAAATTTGTTAAAAATGTGTAATTGTAGATCTGTCTCAGAGATGTTAAAAGCTAAATTTTGGCTTTATTAATTGAATCTTGATTCTCTTCAAGCTATCGGCGATATACATGAGTTTAACAACTTAACATTTTAGAAGATATGTATTGAAATCCATCGGTTCAGGATTTCAATTAATTGTTGAGGGAAGTTTACCATGTAAGTCTGTTAGAACCCTCGTCTGTACGTCCATCTGTCTGTCTGTCCGTTCGGAACACTTCAAAACCATTTAGGGCAATGAAAAATTAATAAGCCAATGTATGTTTCATCATTTTCTTTACGGAAAATAAGAACTGAAATTCTAATAAATAAATTAGTTTTTTAACAAATTATATTATAATTTATACAAATTGTCAGACTCTGTCAATTATGTATTGTCAATTTTATGTTGTATCCAGCAAAAAAAACATATAAATGAAAATTCGTAAAATATTAAATTTTATACGAATATAACTAAAACTTGTGCAAAATGGGAAATTTTGTTTATTATCATCATAATATCACAAAATGTTTTATTGTTTTGGTATTTTTTTGTTGTGTAAAATATCAAAAATGATTATTATTCCTTGAGTTCTTTTTTTTTGAATTTGTTTGAAATGTTGAAAGTGCCATTTGTATAGATTATGCAACTTTCTTCTCTAATGTGTTGTCATTGATAAAAACAAAAATAAAAAACTATTTCACATTTTAATAGTCAAGGGATCTAATTATTATAGTGAAAAGATAAAATCAATTAAAAAAATTTTAATTAACAAACTGAATTTTATAATACAATGAAAATAATTATATTATATTTGTAAAAATTATGTAGGTTTTGCAATAAATTGCATAAATTTATCTTTAAATTATTCTAATGATTATTGAAAATAGTCTAATTTATTCAAAACAAATGATGTCAATATAATATTATGTTAATAAATACCAATTATTACAATATAAGTTTATACCTAAAAAGGATCGTGGCGATTTATATCTTTATATTATATGTAAAATAATTTTATTGAAAATTCGCTTGAAAATACAATTAATTGAAAATTAATCAAACCATTTTTAATAAAAACGAGACAAAGGAAACACTGATTTATCATAATTTAATGGTCAAAGAAATATTGACAACATATTCATACAATACCAAACCAAATAAAGTCATATACAAAACTATTTTAAATATGTATATATGACAGTTGAAAATTTTCAAATTTTGTTTTGATTTGTTGATTGTTGAATGTCACCTTAAGAATGACGTTTGAATGTCACCTGTCAGAAAAAAAAAGGGAAATTTATAAATTTCTCAAGATCTATAATAAAAAACTGGATCAAAAATTTGTATGAAAACTAATAAAAGTTCCGTGATTGGATTCATAAAAACCAAACAGCTTAATTTAAAATTACATTTGAGTAAACGCTTTACATAAAAAAATTGTTCTCCAGAAAATCGGTTAAAGCTTTTACAGTACAGTTATTTTACACTGCAACGTTATATTTAATTGAACGCATTTATTGTTTCAAATAATATCAAACAGTTTATAATGAATACAACCCTATATATTTGAGAAAAAATCTTAAAAGGCTAATAATTAATACATTTTGTTAATATTTATATAAAAAACTGTTTTATCATTTCATTTTTTTATTTGTTGTAAATATTTTATAAATACAAATTAACTGTCGGAAATCGCTGGTAATATAATTTAAAATACATTCAATTTAAATTTGTTGTTAACAGGATAATAACTTTATCACATAAAATAAGTTTCATTAGAAATATTTAAATGGAAAGAAAAAATGAACGTAATTCATTAAAATTATATTACCGTACATAAATAATTTACATAATTTGAAAAAAAAAAAAAATCCAATCATAATCTTTAATCAATAAATTTCCTTTAAAACAAATTTCATTTATTTAAAAGACAACAAAAATTTATTTTTATATAATATATACATATGTATAATATTATGTACTTATAACAATATAAAAATTGCTTTTCTTATTAAATATCCATTTCTAATTGTATTTGATTTTAAATTTAAAATTTTCGATATAATAAATTTTATTATAATATTAGTCCCCCTTTGGCTTTTGGAATTTTTTTTCTTTTTTTTTTTTTTTCTATTTTATTTTAAAGGAAATTAAAATAAAATTATAACAGCAATTTTGTTTAGTCGGTAATAAAAATTATGTCTAAACAAATAATATAATAATAATATGTTTGTTAAGAAAATTATAATAAATATATAATGGCGGGGCAGCCAATACAAATTTGTAAATTTTCCATAAAAAATTGAATTTTTCGAAAAACACACAAAAAAAAAAAAAAAAACAAAATACTACAGGTGTTTGAAACAGTAAAAAAAAAAAAATTTGTTTTCTGTTGTATAAAATGAATGTTGCAAATTGAAATTTTTAAAATTTAAAAACAATGTAGCATAAATTTTTTAGATAAAATCCATTAAATATATAATTTTTATTTTTCTTATCCCATTATTATACATAATAATATTTTAGATTATTATTACTAAATAATCATAATAATATTAATAATAATAATATAAAAAAAAAGAAAATTAAAATAAAAAAAATATTTGCAAAACAAAATTTGTACCTAGTTCAAATATGTCACACAAACAAAATGGGTAATGTGTCAGTTTAACAACATGTTGCAGCAACAATTTGTACATGGAGTTTTTTTTTATAATCGATTTTCTTTATTATATTGTTTATTGCATTATTATTATAATCAATTTTTTTTTTTTTTTTTATTTGGTCAAATAATTTTTTTTTCTTATAAGGGAATATTTTGTAAAAAAAAAAAAACAAAAAAATTATTTATTCGTACAATAAAAAAAAAACGATTTAGTATTTATGCAATAATTCTGAATGACAGCGAACTTAAAAGAAAAAAAAACAACAAAGTATATTATTGTATGCAAAATTTAAAACAAGAAAGCGGCTAAATATATATATATTATATATATTTTTTTTAATTATGAGCACTAAAATAATATTTTAAAATTATATGATCTCAATTTATGTATAAATTTGATATAAATACTATAATATTTTTATTATAAAATTTTGATTTTACTTTCGATTTTTATTTTATATTCAATCAATTATTGTCATATTGCATACATATTTTGAATTTTAATTTTAATTATAATTGTATTTTTTAAATAACATTTTGATTTGATGCATGACATTGTTAAAATTATTTTTAGTATCAGATTTATGTAAAACTTAAAAAATAAAAACAAGAAAAAAAAAAAATTGATTTTGTTTTATTTTTGCTTATATTGTAATTTGAAGGCTAATAATTGAAAGAAATCTCCATAAATCTAATTTAATATTTTCGGTTTTTTGTTTTTGCGATTTTATAGTTTTTATATATGTATGTATATATTTTTGTATTTAAAATTGTGTTGTAATTGAGTAATTATTAGCAGTTTTTCCTAAATAATTTTAATTACTAAAATATTTTGATTAAGAAATTATTCTATTTTTATTTGATGCAGATAATATGTTGTTTTATTTTTGTTATTTAAAGAATTTTAATTAAATTTTTAAAATAGAAATTTTCGAAAAAAAAAATATTATTATGTATTCAATAGGTGTTTAGAATTATTCGAATCGCTGTATAACTTCAGTTTTCTTTTCATATCAAGTTTTTTTTATATATTTCTCTACTCAGGAAAATTTAATTTCTTCTGAGAGTTAATTTTTAATGGTTATTTGTTAGTTCTCCCTTCAAGTTGGTTATTCAGTCAAATTAGATTTTATAAATGGGTTACATGTTTTTCTATTTCTACAACTTATTTGTTTACTTGATCAAATGTGATACTGTTTTTTTATAAATAAATTCAATATTTTCTATTAAGCTTTTATATGATTTACCTTTGCACTTTAATCTCTATATACAAAAATTTTAGATTTCTTCAAAATGATTTTGTTTTATTTTTCCTTTTACTCTTTCTGAAACTGTAAATTTATTTGTAAAAACTCTTAAAAATAAATAGAACTCAAGCTGAGAATTTTTAAAAAGAAAACTTTAGTTATTCAAATAAAATATATTTATTATAATTTTTTTTTTATATTCAAAATGAAATTGTAACAATGCAATAATAGCATAAATTTATTTAAAATTTATTTAAAATTTATACAAAATTATACTTTAACTATTCTTTAAAATTATTTTCCAACTTTAATTGAATAAATTCTGTTAAATTTTGCAATAATAAATTCAATTTTCTATTTTTAAAATTTTTGTTTTATAATAATCTAACTAAAAATCAAGTCACTAGATCAAAATTGTCATTTTTTTATTTATAGTATTTTTAAAATGTTTTTTAAAATAATCGTGATATGAACAAACAAAGATCAAGATCTTTTTAAAAATCTTTGGTGCATTTAAATAAATCAGAAGAAAAGCTATTTATAAATATTGAGTACTTACTAAAAAAAATTTAAAAAAAAAAGCGAAAGAAAAATATTAAATATTAGTTTTTTACCTTGTCGTTTCTTTCTATGATATGTATTTAATATAAAAATGTAAATATTAAAAATATTTTGAAAATTTGGTTTTTAGTTTCAATATGACTATCCATCCAACCATCCGGCTGTTCACACAAATTTTCTACAATTTTGTGGAAACAGTCAGTTATAGATCAAAATATTCAGTACTTTTAGAGGTATATAATTTGGAGATCTGTGTAAAGTTGTCATATAAGTAGAACATAAGAATTAACGATACACTGTTAATTTTGCCATAATTATATTCATTAAAAATTCCTTAAAACATATTTAACGATTCGTTAAAACTGAGGAAAGTGTCTCATGATTTTGCACAATTTTTACTGATATAAAATATTCTAAGAATAAGAAGAATTAAAAATTTTTGTGCACAAGAAGTACAATCTTATATGTATTTTTATTGTCTCTTTGAAAATGTGCGCGTCTATGAAAATCTTTAGCTTTATTTAGTACATTGTTATATTATAATGTTCAATTCTTATGTAAGATTTGTATTTTGTTTATTTTTTTTTATTTCAAAGTCCAATAATGTAAAATAAATAAAAAAGTTTTGAGATTTCAATTCAAATCAATATTAATTCAAAGAGTTTTATTCAAAGGACACTAATTTATGGCAATAATATTAAAATTGATTTTAATTTTAATAGAATAATGTTCTGATGAGTGTCAATTTTTCTCCAAAACGGTGAGTTAAGGGATTTATTGAAGATTTGATCTGATTTATTGTAAGAAGAATTTGTCTATGGTAACATCACTACATTTCCAATTTTCGATTTCAAATTCACAAAGAAGCAGCAATTATGCATATGCCATAAAGCGTTCTGCAAAGCCAACTCTAATAATTTTAATTTTACATTACACATACTCCTTTAATATGTACAATAATTACAGTTAAATATCTTTTATTTGTATTAAATTCAACCAATAAAATCAACAACATTTTATTTTAAATTACAATATTTACAAAATACTATAAGTACGTGTTTTAATCATTAACATTAAAACTAATTATAAAGTTACACCTTTAATAATTTGTTAACATTAAAATACTATTGACTTGACATTAATTTTTAGTTTAAATTTATCATCATCATCATCATCATCATCTATTATCATTATCATCATTATGCAATACAATGTAGAAAACAAAATTCAGATTAAAAATTTCGATAAGTATAAATACATACATATATACAAAAATATGATTATTTAAAAATAAAATGATGATCAGACAATAAAAAATATAAATTTTTCCGCAACATAAAACATTCTAAAGTAAGTGCACCTACCTACATACAGTATCGTTGTACGGATTTGTTTACTACCTTTATTATAATTGGGCAAAATTCAATTATAACAATAAATTTCATAGAAAATCAAAAAAAAAAAAAAAATTTCATTTCAATTCATTCAATATTGAAGAGCCTTACCCTTACTTAATTTAAATAAATGTCGTGAGCCATGACAGCCATGTTCACCTTCACTTTTGTTTTTTGTACACTTATCGCGTACATACTTATAATATACAAAAGTTTAAATCTTAGTAAAGTTACTTGTGTATTTTTAAAAATTATTGTAGTAAAGTAAATTCATTGGTTTTCAATTTTATTAAAAGAAAAAAAAAAATTTTTTTTTTATTTAAAGTCGATTTAAACGTAATTTAGCGGTTGATGCTAAAATTTGATTAGATTGAAATTAGGTAATTTTTGTTTTTCGTTTTTTAAAGAAAAACGCGCGCATATTAAGACAACAAAATATATAACCTTCAAATTATTTTTTTTGTTATTTTGTTATCGGATTGAAATTTTTTTTTTATTATAAAATTTTTTTTTGTTTTTTTTTTTGGTAGTTCATTAATTGAATTGAGTTGGAATAAGACTTTAATCTGAACGTAGGACACAGACATTAATCTGAACGAAAAACTGTAAGGTATAATATGCCATAAAATTGTACTTAATGTGTATTTAAGAAGGGAACAGGGGTAAAATATACGATGGGAAATTTTATTTTTTGATAAGTGTGTTTTTTTTTTCTTTTGTTTTTCAAATAAAAATTTTTTTTTTTGGTTTTGCATGCGAATTATGAAATTATCTTAAATTTTTCCGTTTTTGTTGTTGTTTTTTTTTTATTAATTTGGTTTTGAAATAAATTTCATGACTTATCGTTTTTCGTTATTTTAATTTTTAATTTTAATGTGTTTCTTTTTTTTTTTTTTTGTTTTTTATTGTTGCAATTTTTGAAGCACTTGAATGAATTTAAAAATTTTCTAAATCCATTACTTATTAATAGATGTCTATTTTTAATGAAATGTTTTAATTATTTATGATTATAATAGTAATTAAACATTAAAATTTTTAAATTTTATAGTTTTATATTGCATTTTTTTTTTTTTTTAGTTAAATTATAGTTTGATTTTAGATATAATTTTATGCTTCTATGATTTGATATTTTCACGCTTCATTCATACTTTTCAAAATAATATTTATAATTTTTAATTGTCTCTTTTTAGTGTTTTTATTTTTATTTTTGAATTACAAAATTTTAATTCATTTTAATATGATACGTTTTTATGAACACAATATACTTAAAAATTTATGTCATGGGAGTTTTAAGTTTTTTTTTAATTAGGGAATATATATATATATATATTTTTTAAATTAATAAATTTATTCAAAATAAATAGCATTATTGATATATATATGTACATACATACATATTTCAAATTTTCATCAAAGAATTATTAACTTTTTCTTAACTGTATATTTATTTAATATACGAGTATTCGTTATATTTATTAATTTAGTTTTTCCTTTTTTTCCTAACATCTGAAAATGTAAATTAATGAATAAATTTTGAACAGATTAGTTATTTGAAAACTTATACTGATATATTCTGAGATCTTTAAACAAGCCATAAAGGCAATTTTTATATAGAAAAACTTTATGGTAGGGGTTCTGGATTCACATTTTTTTACAATTACAATTTTTAATACAATATTCCAGAATGTCAAGAAAAAGTCGAAAATAACGATACATAAATACTATTTCTTTATCTCAGATTTAGGTAAACTCTCTAACATGCATCTCAAAAAACTTTCAAAGCTGTTTTCGTCAAAGTATGGTATCATCATCGTGGGCCGTGGCATAAATTTAGAGAAACTTAACACTCAAGGTACATTTACATGGGATGCATGCCTCTGGATGCAAGAATTTGATTGGTTGAAAATATATATCGTATTCATGACATATCGCTCTTCCTTTTACACATTTAAGAAGTAAAATTTTTTTTGCATCCGCTGCAAGATGCAAACAACAAGCATATTATTCAAACGTCAAAACGTCAAATAATATATTTGTTTTTAAAATTGTTTTTTTTTTGCGTTTTGTTTAAAAACGAAAATAAAGACAATATATATGTATATTACGTACTTAATTTGAAATTCAAAATAATTTTTTTTTAATGCATTTCTCTGCCACATAAATGTGGACAGGAAATTATACAGCCTTTCCTGTTCAGGCGTGGCTGTACATGTCGTAAGGGGGAATAGCTCTTACGACGTGTGTGGGATTCGAAACCATAAGACCCTCGGTGTTTACAACGTATTTTATACGCTCTTACCCACTACGCCACCGAGGCTCGCCTTGAATTAATGTCAAAACAATAAAAAAAAAAAATTCACCAAACTTTTGCCTAATAAAAGCGACAATTAAAAATTCGTCGCTTACATTGTAGCCTATGATGCATGTTGAATGCAGAATATTCATTAATATTTCGGAAGAGTATGCGAAGTCTAACCGAAAAATATTTTGCATCCAGAGGCATATATCTTATATGAACGTACCTTAACTGTTTATGTTTGAATAAGTTCTTTTACGTTTTGAAGATAAATTACGCAGTACGGACCTAGAGTCTAGTCAAGTGATTACCGACGCATTAGCTGAAACTGTGTCAATAACACAATAATCAAAATAAATATTAAAAACAACAAAATTAAATTGAAAAATCTTTCTATTCTAAAATATACAATACAAATCTAAATTTCATTCTATGAAACTCTGAATAATTAAGTAATTAAAATTTTTTTAATTTAGTTTATTAGTTTAAAGTATATAATATGTACATATTTTAAAAAATTATAAATAAATCAACTTAACACCATTTAACTATAATAATTTTAAATAATTTGTTTCAATTAACATTAATAATTTAATAATAATAATTTTATTTTTTTATTATTGATAAATATTTTAAAGTAATGGGTTAAATAAAATCTAAGTGTAAATTTTTCATAAATATTATCAATTATGAATTTATTATGAAATTATTATTATAATAAAATGTATTAATTTATTAATTATAATTAATTTATTATTGTTGACACATGTTTGTTTGATAGATGCCAGATGGTGACATTTATTAAAATTCTAGAAATTATTAAGTAATTTTAATGTCTGAGGCAATTATAATAGCGGTATAAAAAAAAATATATTAACTGTAATAAAAAATGGTGTGTATAAGAATTTTTCTAAATTAAAAAAAAATACAATTTATAGCAATAAAGTTTAGTAGATCTGAAACACTATTTTAATTTATTATATAAGTATATAATATGAAATAAAAAAAAAAGATTTGAAATGTTGTTAGTAAATGTTGGTTAGTATTCATGTCTACTGCAGGTCGCCCATATAAGCTTCAAATAATCGAATTTTAATTGTAGAACAAAGAATGATATAAGATAAAGAAATCATAAATATATCATATTACTAAATTAAATATATGTACCTGAACATAGGGATATGATTTTGCAATAACCTAATTAATAAAAATTTTTAATATATTATAAAAGGTACCTATAATTAACTGCAATGCTATGTACTTCGGCATAGACCTTTATGACTAGGTAATTTTTTTTTTGTATGGATCCTATAATGAGGCTCTTCTAGTTTTCAAAATATAAGAATTTCAATGTTATTTTCATATTTTTTATAAATTAGATATTTTAATAAATTAGAATCTAAATCTGTTTCTATAGACCATGTATGAAAAATTTTCATTTTTAAAATAAATTTTTGTTTTTAAATGCACATTTATAATTGGCGACGTAACATGAAAAAGTTTCAAAATTTTTTATTTATTATATTTTTGTTGTAACAAGTTCTTGAACATATTCCTTATATATATGTAAAATTGTTTTTTTTTTTTTTAATATCAAATGAAAGAATTTTAATACATATGGTCTAGAAACAGAGTTACATTCTAATTTATTAAAATTTAAAAAAAATATATAATTCGCCATATTGTATAGGAAACTGGAAGAGCCACATCATAATCAATCTTCATACAAAAAAATTACTTACTCATATGCGTCTAAGCAGCCGTACATATCAGTTTAATTAATTAAGAAACATAATTCTGTACAATACAAAAAAAATTTCATTATAATTTTTCTTAAATTTGAACTGAACCTAGGCTTATATGCAGTAATTTAATATAAATAGCCAATTAAGTTTAAAATCTATTATAATTATTATTATAAATTTTTAATAAAATTTTGGAATTTTCAATTGTCATTATAAAATGTATTATGTATATATAGTAGACATTCAGTAGACATGAATATTTTTTGTAAACAAAATAATGAAATTACTTATTTGTTTGAAAATAAAAAGAATTCAAATAAAATATAACAACAAAATTTAAAAAAATGATTAGAGAAATATTATACAATTTTAATTTGCAACAAATATACGAAAATTTAATTATGATTGTTGATAAAAACGACAAATAATAAGTTAAATTCACACACATTTTATTTTGCAAAATAAAAAACCTCAAGATATTTGAGCGTTTATATATTTAATTATGTTTTATATGAAATGTTACCATAAAAATTCGAAATTAAATAGTATTGAAATCAAAATAAGCTTTTATTAATTTATATGATATTAAAGTTATTTAAAAATTTTCTGTTAAATTAAAGAATACCTAAAAAGGTCTAAGATTGAACCTAGAACAATAATTTAAGATTAAAATATTGGGATTAGTATACTTTCAAAGAAACCATAAAGAACAAAATCTTGCAAAATATTTTGCTTTATTACATTTTAAAAAAAAAAACTTGGAATAAATGTCAAAAGGAATCAAAATTTTGGTAACTATAGTAAATTAAATGTTTTTTTTTTTTTTGAATCATTAAACATAAGTATTTCTTTGTTCGGCACTTTATTTTAAATAAACCAAATTAAAGGGAGGATATTTTTTGACCGATTACTATACTTTTTTTGTATATGAAGGTTGAATGTTAAAAGTAATATATTTTAACCATAACATGCTACACTAATGCAATACGGAGTTTACCTTTTATATAAATCGTAAAAAATATTTTTAAATAATTTTACTTTGAAATAAAAAAAAAAAAAAACTGTTTAATAACAATGTTTCCAAATGTTTAGCTACATTTTATATATTAAATTATAAGGTAGTTTTATTTGGGATTTTAATCGTAACAAATAACTAAAAAAAAGCAAAATCAAAATAATTGTTAACAAATTTAAAAAACAAAATATATAAAAAAAATTTAAAACCACAAAAATAATAAATTTAAAAGTAAAATCGTGTTTTTACTCTTTACAGCATCTTTATTTAACATTATCGGATATCTATTATGTTGCTAACAACAATATAATCAGTTTTTTTTTGCAACTTTAACAGTAACAAATTCAAAATTGTTAATCCAGTTTGAATATATATTTTTTTTGCATTACAACAGTAAGAAACAACCCAAAAAAACTAAGGAGTGACTGAAGTATTTCAATTTCAATGTTTTTTTATTTTAAATTTTTTTAAGATATTATATGAGTACAATGCAACAAAATGCTGTTGGACACTACTGTTTTTTTACTAATAAAGAAAGTTCATTACTTTCAAGTTTATTATTCTTTTTTTGTTTTCTTTGATTATTTTTATTAACAACTTGATGTTTTTCTTTTGTTGTTATTATTTTTTTTTGTAGCTTTAACACTTTAATGAATTGAAAAGAAAACCATATTGAAAAAATTTGAATAGGAAGATGATACATCATGTTCCGGTACTTGAATTTATTATACATTTATTGTTATAGCTATTTGTTATTACACTATATATACTGTTATTATATTTTTTTTTTGTTATTATTGTTTTTTTTTTTTTCTTATTTAAATTTGTATATTATCGTTATTATTTGCCACTGAAATGATATTAATCAGTGGAAAATAATATTGCTTAAATCTGAATAATATAAGTTTTATACATAATAATGTACTTTAAATTGAAGTGACCATTTGTATTCCAGTTGTAACAGTTATATATACAGCATATTTTTGATAAGATTTAATAAAAAAATTTTAAAATGAAGACATTTTGATAGAGTTGTATTTTATTTTGTGCTTTATAAATTACAATTTTGGTAACGAGAACAAACAAGTACCTTTTTATGTAAACACGAACGATCGCACAATCTACAAATATTTAGTAACTGTGTTTTGGATTCACTTTAAATTTCATTGACTTTTAAGGAAAACAAAGGGCAATACGGCAGAATGGTTCCAAATAACATATTATTAAAATAGTTACTAAATATGAAAAGACATTTCTATTGGACATATTGTAATACCATTGAGTATTTAAAAAAGAAAATCTGTTGACTTTTAAAAAACTATTAACTAAGTGTTGGAAATTTTAAGTTGAGATAAAGGATGATCCGAAGAAATAGTCAGAAACTGTGCAGGTTCTTAGTAATATTATTTTATTTGTTTTTTGTATTATGATCGCATGTTAAAGCATTACAGATTAGGTGTTTAAGAATTTTTTTTTTTGTTATTTTTTAAAGTAGGAAGAAACGGTGTACGTTAAATTAAGCCAAAAGAAAGCTTAAGTACATTAGTATATGATAAAAATCAAAGCGCTGGAGTAAAATATTAAAAACATGAATTTTATAAAAAAGAATCTTAAGTAAATGTTTACCGAACAATTGCACAACTGTATGTTTTTTTTAGCTTTTATTATAATCATAATAGTCATATAAAAAAAAAATTTTTTTTTAATTCTCAAAAATTTTTAAATGATAGGATCGGTTCTTTTTATTAGCAGTAAACTATTAAATTTATTTTAACTAAATTGGTTAAATTAAAATAAAGAAGAGTTTTATTATATTACTGGTTACAAATTTCAGACAATAGATGTCGTATTAATAAATTATTCCTTGTTATGATGAAAAACATTACACATATTTTATTAATTTTCATATTTATGCTTTGGAGGCGTGATTGGCATAATAAACTTTTATGTCTTTAGTGTCATCTTCTATTTTTTGTTTTTTTTTTTGTTTTATATTTTTCATTTCATTATTTCCGACTTTTTTGTTTTGTTATTTTAAAATTTTTTTTTTTTTAATTTCAATAAAATTCGCGCAAACAGCAAAAAAAGATGTTTTCTCAATATTTTAAGAAAAATTTGTAATAAATATTCAAACTTGTTTTGTATTTTTATTATATCTTTTAAGATTTGAATAAATATTTTTCATATATTTGTTTTTGTTATTAAAAAATTGCATAATACTTAAGGAGGTTTTCCAGGAAAAATTTCCATAATATTTTTTTTTTTTGTTTTTGTTTTGTTTTTAATAAAAACTTTCGAAATAAAGACGACAATGAAATAAATAATCTGACATTTAATGTGATAGCATTAATTGGTGAAATTTTTTTTTGTGATTTTTATGTTTAGTATGTTTTAATATCCTAAACAAGTTTCAATAATTGTATTGCTATGTTTATGCAATAAAACCCCTAACTATTATAGTTTAGTGACTTTTATTCTATGTTTTGATTGGACTTGAAAAGGCTTTTAATTAAAATATCAAAATTATGAAATTTTATTATATAGGAAGAAATATCAAGAAATTTGTTGGAAGATTCAAGAATGTCAGGATTAACAAGTTTTATGATTTATATGAACTAGAACTGGATTAGTAATTTGTAGATGAACTTTTTAAACTAGTAAAAACTATTTCCTGATTACAATTTGAAAATCTAGTACAATAAATTTGATTAACGTATGATTATTTTGGTTTTGTGATTTTTCAAATAATTGACAATATAAATTTCATTCAAATTTTAGTACGATTTTTTTATTTCCCGTCAAAGCCAATGTCAAAATAAAATGTCAGTTGGTTTTTGCTTTAAAATTTATAATTATATAAAATTCTTGTATTAGAATATATCTCGAAAACACTTTAAAAACACTTTTTAATATATAGTGTATATATTAATAGTAATGATATAGTATATAGTAATTATAGTATATAGTAATGATAGTAATTAATAGTATATGATATATTTTATACATATAGCAAAACAATAAATTTAAATATTTTCTTAAAAAAATTTCATTTTTTTTTTAATCTTGACATAATGTCCTCCTTTATCTTAAAAAAATCGCATATTGTTCATTTTTGACAATGAAAATAACAATAGTTTTAAAAAAAAAAAAATATAAAACAAATTAAATACACGTAAATTACGTAAATTTGATTTATAACGTGCTAAAATTCATACAACAAAATTTCAACCTTATTGACCTACAATTACAATTCAGCCGACCTGGTATTATCACAGGTAATATAATAACCTTTTTGTTTTTGAATAACCTTTTATATGAAAAGAAAGTTAAAAAAAAAAAAAAAAAAAAAAGAGGCTGGTAAATTTTTTTTAGTTTTATATCTTTTAACCTTAAACTCTTAAAATATCATTATCATGAACCAATTAAGATTTTCACATGCAATTATTATTCCGTAAAATTTACTTTTAAACATTTTGTATATTAAAAGATTTTAAAATGTAACTGAGTCATGGTTTCTGAATTAAATTTTGATCATCATTTTCTTCATTTAATTAGGATTACAGTTTTCGTTTTTTTTTGTTTTTTTGATATGCAGTTATTGATTCTTTTTTATAATTCACTATAATCAATTACACGTGTGACGTAATATCGTAGACAGATCATTTAACAAACATGTCAATTTTTTCCATCAAAATGCAATTGTAAAAGAAGAAGATGTTAATTATTACGTCAAAGTTTTTGTAAAAATAAATTTGATATAAAAAGTAAAAGGACGAATTTTTTTATATATGGTAGACTCATTAGTTTCGAAATCCATTAAACAAAAAAGACAATTAAAATGAAATTTTTGAAAAGAAAAATTAATAAATGTTTTTTTTTATAATTGATTAATAATGATAAAAGCAAAAGATGATTTATTTATATATTTAGAGTTTAATTTAAAGACTTACATTTACTTAAATTTAAAATTAAAATTTATTTCCTTTAAGGTGCGTCATTCAACTTTTTACTTATAAAATTTTTAATTTCGAAATTTTTGCATGATTTTCTCGTACTCACCTGAAAAAAAAAAATCAAAACAAAAAAAAAAATTAAATTTATTTTATTTAAAAATTGATATATTCTTATAATTTTATATTAATTTCATTTTTTAATTAAACTTTCATCATCAAAATTTATACATCAAAAGTTTCATCAATGTACAAATATACATATGTACATGTTAACATTTATGATGATTTAATTAAATTTCATTTATTGCATTATAAAACTGTTAATAAAATAATAACGGAAAATTCATTATTTAATAAAAAATTCCAATTTACTTTATGCGTATATATATACATACTTATATATCCAAATACATTATACATTTATATTTGTAAAGGTTATTAATATACACAGATATGAACGTATTTACAAATGAATAATTAAAATGTTAATTATCTTAAATTAAAAAATTTTAATTTAAAAAAAAAATGTAACAGTAAAACATTGAAAAAAAAGTGAGAACTTAAAAAATAAAAAGAAAAAAAGAAAGAAAAAAGAAGCTGGATGAAAAGAGCGAAAACTGTAACGTTCAAAAAATAAATGAATGGAAAATATTTGAACTTCATTTCGACCTTTTTATTATAATTTAATGGTACAATGGATACCGGATGTGTTATTTTATTGAATTTTAAATCCAAAAACAAAAAAAAAAAAACATTTTTTGCGAAAATTTAATTTTTAATGAAAATTTCTAAATATTTACCGTTTAATTTTACATAATATAGTTATGTATGTATATTAATGTATACAAAACGATTATAATGATTTGATTATAAATATATAAGTATATACCGTTGATAATGATGATAAATTGAATATATCACCTGGTGATATTATTACTAACTGTTTTTAAATCCGTTGTGTACTCTAAAAAGAATGTATATATATTAAAATAAGATTTTCCAAACCAAAAAAAAATAAGACAAAATATAATTAAACGATGGTTAAAAAAAAAAAAAAAAAAAATTACATATGTATAATAATTTTTTCAATGCCGATTGCTCTCGTTTTCCTTACTTGAATTTACATACATACATATGTATACATAATATATATTTTATGTGTAATATGTTGTTTTGATTTCCTTTTTTAGTAGGCATTTATCAAAACAAAAAGTTAATTTCACTAATTTATACACACTTACATACAAATATTGTGATATGATGAAAAAAAAAAATTATAGGATGTATAATAAAAATATTGTATATAATATTATGTATAGATATAAATTATTATAACAAATATATATTAAAATGTATATATACCGTTAGTTAAACATAGATTGAAAAATATGGTTTTATATATTGGTCAGATTGGAAAGTGCGATTCATTCAATATACCATAATATTTCCAACAGGAAAACAATATACTGAATACTGAGTTTTAATACTGGAATAAAATAAAATAGTTTTTAATTTAATTTTTTTGTTTATTATTATTATTATTTTTTTTTTTTTGTAAATGCAATTTTAATTAATAGTTTGAGGTGAGATTAAAATACTGAATTAATTTAAAGGTATAATAATTTAATTATATACATTTAAAGAAAAAAAACAAAAAATCTCTTGTACTTTAATATATATTTGAAGAAGTTTTTTGATTGAAAACAAAATAATAATGAAGAAAAAAAAAAAATACATAAAAATCAATTTGAAATTTTATTGGGAAGGTTATAAAAAACAAAAATACAATTTTTTTTATTATTTTTACCATTTTTTCTTAAAGGGGAAGTATTTTGTTTTCCGACTTTTTCAGTTTATATATATATTTTTTTCAAAATTTTTATATTGATAATAAATTTTTAATAGTTTAATAGATATTTTAAAAATGTTCAATAAAATTAAAATACTTTTGATTTAGATCTATTAGAAAGTTACTTTTAATAATATCTTGTTTTAATTTTTTTTTTAGGAAAATATTTTACAAAATGTTAACTAATTGTACTATTGATTTTTAATTCCGAGTTACTCAAATAATTAGTGCAGCATGCTATATACTAATTGAAATATATGATATAGTATATAAGTGATCTATAAATAATGGATTCGATTCCCAACTGAATTTAAAGATCAAAAAACTCTAATAATTAATTTCAAGAGATCTAAAGTATAATAGAAGTTTAATTTTTCATAAAGTGCAAAAAAAAAAAAAAAAAAATTAAAATAAACATTTATAACGCATATAATCTAATTTTTTGAATTAAAACTTTTCCCAATGAAAATTTATTACCATTATATACCATATTAATTATATTGCATAAATAACAAAATACAAGATAAGTTAAAGATACTAATGACTTGTATTATGACTATGTAAAATGACTGTATTATGACTGTAAAACGAAGTAAACTAACCGTGTTCTTAATATATTTGAACGAAATAGATTATTAGATTATTTATAAATAGTATATATAATAATGGTTTAAATGTTATAGAAAAAATTCCTTCCATAATGAACTTCCACATAATGAAAATATAGTATAGGTATAAATTAAGAAAAACAAGAATTAGAATACAATGTATAAAATAATAACTTAATTCTAGAATTTAAAGTAGAAATTTCATGTTTTAAAATTTTTTACAAGGCAATAGAAAAATTCTTGAATATTAATCAATATATATATATATAGATTATAATAATTATAGGTCAAATAATATAGATCATAAGATCATTTACGGCGTAACATGATAACCATGTTCATGTAAAGTGTAATTTTTGCAAAATTTTATTACTTTTTTTTTTACGCAAATAGTCAAACAGTTATTAAAAATTATTGTTTTATTATAGAAAAATGATTAAATCTTTATAAAATGCGCATATTATTTTTCGGTATAATTTTATTAATTCTTTTTATTTGGCCAATGTCGAAGTGCGTAAGTCAACAATGTTTCAGGTGAAAGCTCTCGAGTTCAAGCCACGGTCAGGTCAAAATATTGTACAAAATATAATAATATAATATAATAGAAAATAACCATAAACACACCTGTAAAGGAAATGGTTCATTTATTTTCCAATCAAATTGTATCTGGTGGGGGGAAACCAAATTATAAATACCTAAATAAATAATTTTCTTTTTAATAAAAATTTATGTGTTACAATATTAAGTTTATTTTTTATGTCATATACAATAATATGCACAAATGATCATATCCACTTTTATCACAGATAATAATTATAAAATTATTATGTTACACTTGCAACATGAATCGGAAATAACCACTTAAAAAATCATAAAAAGATATTAAAAAATAAAAAGTGAACTGGTCAAGTATACTGTAATATTAGTTTAATTATTAGCCGTCGCCTGCAACGTATACATATAGATATATGAATTTATGTTGTGCAAAATTGAAAATTCTTTAAAGTAGTAAGATTTTATGCAATAAAAAAACAAATTAACTTAAAATTGTAAAAAACCTGTAAAATGAATTTATTAAATATGCAGCATAATTTATAAAAACATAATCTATCTAATATACAATTATGAATTCCATTTTGTAATAAGTTAACATATTAAGCATTACGTAACTAAATTTTGATTAAAAATCGATCAATTTAAAAACAAAAAAAAAAAAAACAAACAAAAAATAACTTAAATTTAATTTAACATTTTGTTTCTCTCAAATTATTGAGGTAAATTAGTTACAAAAACTTTCATTTTTTAAAAATCTATTAAAATGAAGAATAAAATTCTATAATATACAGAGTAGACGATGCTTTATTTAGTATATAATTTAAACTTCCTACAATTTAGTAACTTGTTCAACCCAGTTTTTGGTTTTTTTTTTTTGTTCAATCCCTTTCCGACAAGGAAATTACACAGCTTTTCCTTATCAAATGTGGCTGTAAATGTCGTAAATGGGAATTATTCTTTTCTTGGGTAAATGGGAATTATTCGAACCCACACTCACTCTGTGTTTTAAACGCATTTTATAGAGCCTTACCCACTAGGCCACCGAGGGCCCTCATAACATTCGTGATGGTAATAATTAAGAAACTATTTTGAGATATTTAGAAATGTATTTACCCACCCATAATTCTACTTTATTTTATTTAAGAAAGTAAAATATAAGAAAGAAGAAATCACTACCAAATGACAAAATACATTTTTTCTTTTTCTATGTTTGTCTGCTTTCCATTTGGGGTCCTCTATCCTATGGTACTTAAGAACCTAGAGTTCTATAGTAGTTTTTCTAAATGTCTCCTACGTTTTTAGACTGGTTATTTTAAGATTCCATTGAACAGAGTTTAGCCTGCAGATAGCTATTATAAATCATCTGGTTTTTATTTTTGTAAATATCGTACACGATAATATCATGCATTCTGTTAATATATTTGTGACCTTATTTCAAACATCTAAATGCAGTTAATTTTTGGAATTTTTACTAATAAAAACATGAACATTTATCAATTATTTAATAATTTATTTACAGTTTAGACAATCGTGTATAAATTTTTAAAATTAATTTTCTTTTTATTTCGATTTGCATTCTTTGTTTTATATATTTGTCTATTTTTGACGTTCATCTCTTTTTTTTCGTTTTGTTTTTCTAAATGAATTAATTAGATGAAAATATTTAAATTGCATACATTTTTTTTTTTTTTTGAGTTTTTCCATATTTAGTTATAGGAATTCAAGTATAGAAAAGGTTAATGTAACAAAGAAAAGAAAAGAAAAACTAGTAAAGTTTCATATAGTTCAACACTATTCAGACTTGTTTTTTTTTTTTATATTACGCTTTATTGTTTAATTTTTTTTTCATTATTTTTAAGTATTATTTTTATTTTCACTCAAAAAAAAAAAAAAAAAAATCCAAATATTTCAATAAATTTTCAATATAAAATATCTATACATAAAATTTTATATTAAAATTTAATTTCATTTGTCTTATTAGATTTAATATCGTATATTCGATCGAGTCTCGAAAGTTACTTAAACTAATTTTAAAGCCATATTTAAGTTTTTTCTATGGATTTTACTGTCAAACTCACAATGTAATATAAAAGAGTTGTTTTTTTTTTTTTTTTTTTTTTATTATTTATATGAGTTATTTTTTAATACTATACAAGCGTTTATTTATGGTAAATCAACTTATATTGATTGCAAATAAAAAACAAGCGATAAAACTAAAAAAAAAAATTAAATAAAAAACAAACAAGTTGTTAAGTTTTTTTTTTTTTTTTATTTAAATACCGGCTTATTTACAATTAAAACTAAAAATAGTAAAAAAACAAAAAAAACACTGTAAGCAAGTGTATGTATGTAATTTAATTTTTTTTTTTTTTTTTTATTACAGAAATGGGCAATCCAAAATATTTTTATTATATTTCTGTTATAACAATGAAAGTTTTAAAATCTTAATTTAAAATTTAAAAAATATTGAAATAATCTTAAAATGATACGAAATTGAAATTGTGTTTGACGTTTTAATTTTTATTAAGGAAATTATAATAATATATTCCAGCTTTATTTATAAAATTACATTATAATCGAAAATCTAATTGATTTATCGAATTATTTTCCTATGAAATTATGATATAAAAATTTTATTGATTGATAAATTTCATTATAGTACAAAATGTACAATAAAAATCATGCTTTTAGAAAATTTAAACTTATTACAACGAAAAATAAACGTCCGGTCATATTTAATATAAATATAAATACATATATATATACAATAAACGGTAAGAAAAAGGAAACCCTCTTCCTTTTCATTTTTTTGTTTTCACTTTATAGTTCAAAATTTCTGACAGTTTTCATGTCCACTATTGTATACAATGATTGATTGATTTTGAAAGAGGTGATTTTTGTATATATTTACACATGATACAAGATGCAATTTTCTCTTTTATTTCTTAAAAAAAAAAAACTATATATAGTATATAAACAGATTGAAATTGATTTTTTATTTCATTTTAAATTAAAAGAAAAGTAGTTCATTCATAACTAGTTAAAATCTATAATACTTGCTTTTTTTTTCTTGTTTTGTATAGCTTTTCTTTTTCTGATTCTAGAAGTGATGAAATTTCACCAATATGAAAGAATTTATTTTACCATCATTTCTTTTACATATCTTAGTATATTTATATATTATTTACTTAAATTTTATGAATGTTTATCAGTTTTTTAATATTTTTGTATGTGAAAGTTGCATTTCTAGTTTGTAAATGTTTTTCATTATATGAATAACATCTTTGAATTGTGAAAAGTTCATTCATTTTGATCCATTTTTTTTTTTTTTTTTATGATTAAATTAATTGAAAAGAAATTTCATTTTTTTTTACTTAAATAAAATCTATTATCTATATACTCTCTATTATACAATCGATTATTAAATGTTTATTAAATTTCAGATATCATTTAATCAATTAAATTGATTATCAATTAAAAAGTTATTTTGTAATTATTAACAATGACATTGGCTTAATAATTTTTGCTCTTGTTTTTTTTTTTGTAAATTTTGAATGACATTGAATTAAATTGTTCAATTTAAAAAAAAAAAAAACTTATTCATAATTAAGATACATAATATATATGTAGTATAATAATTATTATCTAACAATATTTCTTATTAACATAAAAAAGTTTTAATTTTTTTTCAAACAAAGTTTGTACTGTAGCGCGCAACAATTAAATTCATTCAATTTGCATTTGAATTAAAACAATTTAATTAATTTTTTATATTTGTATTTTTTTTTTTTTGTCTTTTGTAATTTCACTACTTTAATTACTTTACTATTTCTTTAATATTATAAAAAAAATAAACTTTTTTAATGACTTATTTAGTGTGTGTTTATGTGTGAAAATAAACTTGTATCACATTTTATTTTTTAAATAAAATGATGACTGTTGGTTAGGGGTTGATATATAATATAGTTGTTAAAATTTAAGTTATTAAAAAAAAAAAATAAAGTGTTTAAATATTATAAGAAGAATGATAGAAATATATTGTTAACATTTTTTTTGAAAATAATTAGAAAAAGTTCCTTCTATGCCCATAAAATATCTTGATGTAACTTTTGATAAAAAATTATATTCAACCGAAACATTTCTACCTAATAAATAATTATCCACCAATATTATATCTATTCATTTACAGAAATTCCAAATCGTCGTAAATCGTAATAACCTAATAATTATGCAGTTCATATTTCAACCAGTTATCTGTTATGCAGCACCGGTCTGGAAAGATAGCGCTACAACTCATATATGTAACTAAAACTTCAAATAGCGCAAAACAGTTAAATCTACTTTTTGACACGAATAATTCACAATAAGGCCAACAGTAACAATATTACAAATCAAATAATATAAATATTAACAGTAAGTTCAATTCAAATAACAGATTTTCAAAAAATCCTTTAATTCAAAGTCTCCACTAATTTTAACTTAATAGATAATAATAAGTGTAAGTTAGGATAATTATAATAGTTTTAAGATAGTCTAGACTAATTATAAGTTTTATCTATATAAAGTTCATATAGGCTAGTTATAAGTTTTATGTAAAAAGTTCATATAGGATTTTTCTCCCTCTAGTTTTCCCTAAAACAAAAAAATATTAAAAAATATCAGAAAATATTCAAAACAATTAAAAAAATAAAATTAAATCTAATTAATAGTTGTAAAGATTATAAATATCTGTGTTTCTATAAATAAATAAAAATAATTTTTGTAAAAAAAAATTGTAAATTTAAAGAGTAGAAAAAAATAAATAAATAAATTAAAAAATCTTACAATACAAACTCTTGATATTAACAAACAAATTATTCAAATATATAAATTTAAAACAAACAATTTTCATTATATCTTATAATTCCAATATAAAATTTTAACAAAATATAATCAAATAGAATTGTATTGATTGGAATTTAAGCAATTTTTCATATAATAAGTCGTATTACTATCTTATGTCACTATATCATGTATAAGTATTAGTTAAAAAATAATTATCAATTCCAATCAATCCTAATAATAAAAATATATTCCCCATTATATTCCCATTTCCTGGTACACATTCCCTATTATTTTAATATGTGCCAATGGTGAAGACAGGCGTGATACTTGATACTAGTCGATATATTTTTTTGAACTCCTATAAACCTATGGATCACTATTATTAATTTTATCTCTTATAACATAATTATTTGGATATTATCTGACCAAGGTTTCAGTCCGTAATATTTCAACTAAATGATAACTTAAATTCTGTACTAGTAGTTAGATCCTTAAAAAAACAAAAATAATATGTTAATGAGAATGTCAACAATGATTTCTAAAATACGCTTCTAAAATATAATTATTCAATGAAATCATCAATCAATTGTTCAAAACTTTAATAAACTGTTTTGTATCTTAAGTATAATAAAAATAATTCTGACCATCGACCATAGACCACTAACGAAATTCACTTCATCCAACTATTTTTCGTCAAATAAAACTTTTTTAATTTTTAATGTTTAGAGATAAATATCAAACTCGACCATCAGCGAAAAAATCAGAAAATATTTTAATTTTGACGACGACGTTATATGTGGATTTATGTGTTATATTTTTAAAAGTCAACCAAGAACTATTTAATATTTTAGTAGAAGAAGATATTGTTAAATTTCTTAAAAGTTAATAGTAGACATTATCATTAATTTTTATATATAACAGTTTTTTTTTTAATTAAATTTAATTATCTTTAGGTTTCATTCAACTAATCAAAAATCAATTGTCTGATTTCTTTGTACTATACAAAAGTTAATACCTAATAATAGGTATATGGATAGACTAACAGCATTATGGAAAATTAAACTAAAATTAAACTAAAATTATAGCAAAGTTACATGAATTAATTGGAAAGCAATATTGCTTATCACCTATATAAGGGAAGAAGAAAATTTTATATAATTATTATATAATTCTATGATTCTATAAAAAAAAATATTAAAGACATTATTATAAAATTAGCACTATAGGTTTTAAATTTTACGTACGTAAATTAATAAATTCCCCTAAATATTAATTGTATATAAATTATTTTATTTTATACAAAAAAAAAAATAATAATCAAAACAATTTGTAATTTTATTTACTTTTATACACAATTGATTATCAAATCAAGGTATATATTATCAAATAATAAAAGAAAACAAGGCAATAATGTAAAACTAAAGGATTTTAAAGATGCACATTTTCAAAAAGATAATATATATCAAAAATATTATAAAATATTGTACATATATACATTTTTCTATAAAAATGTAAATTTTCTAAAAAGTGTTTATATAAAACCAAGAAATCTCTTGTTCTTTAGCATTTTTATAAAAATAATCATTAGAAGTTCAATTATATTACAACTTTTTGAATATAAGGTATTTTTTCAACTGAAATGCTATAATTCCACAACAGATGGGGCTACGTAAAAAAGTTTTTTTTTGTACAACATTTGTATTTTTTTATGAAATCTAAATTCTATAACTCAATGTATAAAATTTTATTTCCTTTTATCTCAAAGGATTTAAAAGTTTTGTAAACATAGATGGACGGTCAGATAAAATGGATAAACCTACGAATAGAATAAAACTAATAAACAAAATTTTCAAAATGTTTCTTTTTTTTTTGCTAAAAAGACAACAAGGTCTAAAGAAAAATGTTATTAAATTTTTTTTTTTTGTTTTTTGCATTATTTTAACCAATTTTTTAAAAGGTCATTTTATTATACATATTTGATTTCTTTCTAAAAATAACTTTAGCTAGTTAAAAATTGAATAAAAGAAAAAATAAAAAGAAATATGCAAAACAATACCTACAATAGTCTATTTTACAAATTATTATAACTTTGTTTTTTTTTTTTTTATAGATAAATGTTCATACAGTACCTGTATAGTTTAAATAATAACATTGAAAAAAATGTTTTCATAATAATATTAAACTTTATTAAAAAAAAAAAATATTTTTATATTATAAAAACCTATATTTAAAGTTTCTATTTTAAAATTCTTTTAATGTACGAGTATATACCTCTATTCGCAAACAATACAAGTTTAAAGTATAATTTTTATTTTTTTAAAAATGGTTCAAAATTTTAAAGATTTAGTTTTGATGTTCTTATATAAAATTCCGAAATTATAGCCATTATTATCATATGGTCAGTTAATAAACAATGCAAAAATTTTTTTTTTGTCTTCAAAATTTAATAAAATTAAATAAAAAAAAAAAAAATTCAAAATATGTTTTACTAATCGGTTAATATAATATATTTTAATAGAACAAAATCATAGGGAACTTTTAGCCACTTAATGGGGTTTATTTAAATATAAAATTAAAAAATTATATTAACTTTTAACCTTGTCTATTATTTATTTATTTTTTTTTTTTTTTTTTTGTTTAGGTTATTGAAATGTCAAAACATCATCAAATCTTAGTATTTCAGAAGAAAAAAAAACAAAAAAAAACTATAGATACTTTAAAATTTAGTTTTAAAATTATTTAATAAATTAATAGCATATGTATGAATTGAATGAATTGTTTAATGAAAACAAATGCCGCACTTTTACTTCAAAAATGATATATTATTAAAATACCGCCTATATATTATATTCAATTCATATATTATGTATATTATGTATATATATATATATAGGAAATTTAAAATGAATGATTTTTGAATAATCATTTTTAGTTTTTAATGAAAGGTTTAATTTTAAAGGTTAAATATATATTAGTTTTTACACAAATATTTATTTATGATTACTTATTGCTAATATAATTAAAATTCTAGAGTTTAATATGATAAATTCATCATGAAGTTATTGTAATAGTGTGTCTAGATTTTTGAATATTATTTTGTTTTATTTTCATTTTTATTTTTTACATATGAGTATTCATTCAATTTCATTTAAATTAAGTTAAAGCCTCGCTTTAAAGTATATCAAATATTTTAAATATTCGATTTTATATAACAATTTAAGTAAACTTTAAAATTAAGTTTTTCAGTCTCCTGTAAAAAAAAAAATTCTTTAACCTTAAATTTAAGTTTTTTACTTTGTATTTTATTTGTGAACAAACTATTCACAATTTATTTAAATTTTTTCTACATAGTATTTATATTGTAATAAAATTAAAAATATTTTTCATTTTCATTTCATTTTATCACAAATTTGTTAAATTTGAAATATTTATTGTTGATTTAAATTTTAATTAAAATAAAATTTAAGACTTGATAATTGTATGATTTTTTTTTTCCTAAATAAAATTTAAAAAATTCAAAAAATTAATTTTTTTAAATTAAAATAAAATTTAAGACTTGATAATTCTATGATTTCCTAAATAAAATTTAAAAAATTCAATAAATTAATTTTTTTTACATAAGATTGATTAATTGATTAAAACAAAAATTTACAGATTAAATGAAAACTCAAATGAATATGGGAAAATATTTTAACTATCGAACTTTTTTTTACAATATAATGTCTACGGAAAAAAAAAATGTTTTTTTTTTCTAAGCTTTCAATACAAAAATAAATATTTTAAAATAAAGTAATTATTTTTAATTTCTTTATTAGAAATATATTGTAATAAAAGAAAAAAAAAATGTTTTAATTTCTTAAATATTAAAATTATTTCACGTATTGTCAAAGAAATGTATCACTTAATTTTAACTTAAAATTTCATACAATCTACTATTCCAAATCTATTACACAATTTATTACTTAATTAACTTGAAAATCATTTACGGTATCCTACTTATTATTATATTTATTAGAAAAAAAAAAAATAAATAAACAAAACTAAAATTATTTTAAATTAAAATTTGTCCTCAATTTTCCATAAAAGGTATCTCTCTAACAAGAAACAATAAATTTAATTTTGAACATTTTTAATTCAATTACTTTTAAAATTATTAAATAGAGAAATTCAATTTTAGTCAAAAATTATCTGACGTCAAAGTAAATTCAACCCACTTTAATTGCCTTATATTATTTAATAATTGGTTACAAAAAATTATATATTATGTATGTATAAATTTCTATTAAACTATACAACTTAAATCAAGAATTTCATTCCAAGGAAAAGTTATACTCAAAACAGTATTTTTTTAAAAAGTTTATTTTCCAAAATTTTTTTATTTATTTTTTTTTTTAATTAATTACGAAAAATTGTCAAACTAAATTGACATTATTTGAAAAAAAAAAGAATTTAACATCTATCAATAATATAAAAATACTAAAAAATGTTTCTTGTTAAAAACTTGTTGCTGTTGTTGTTAACAACAATCATTTTAAAAAAAGAAAGAAAAATAATAATTCTGAATACTTTTCACTTCTAAACCTGTCACAATTAAACGCAAAAAAAAACCAAAAAAAAAAAAAAAATATATTATAATAATCATTATTTCGCGACTTTATTTCATTTTACCAACAAGATATAAGATCAAAAACTGAACAATAAAATGATGATGAAAAAATTCACAAATAAGAGTGAAAAATAAAATAATAATATATAACCTGTAGCTAACCAACAAGCAAATAAATAAAATTATCTTTAAACGAAATTAAAGCAAAACTAAAACTAAAAACAAAATAAAAAGGAAAATGCGATTAAAAAAAAAAAAATCCAGGAAAACTACATTCTGTGCGCTTAGCACATTTACACAGTAACACAGATTCGTTTCGTTTTGCAACACCAAAATAATGTGACGTGACATAAAAGCAACAAAAAATAATACAAAAAAAAAAACAAAAAAAAAAAAAAAAATGAGAAACAAGAGCAAAAATATTCAATTTTGTATGTTGTACTGAAATTGGAATTCGTAAATATATGTTGCACTGAAATAATTTCGATCTCCTTCAAAAATATACCAACATAGAATTAAAAATTTTTCAAATTTTTGTTTTATTTTTTTTTTTTTTATTAAAATGAAGTTTATTGAATTTTATGGTTTTAATTAAACTTTTAATTATTAAAACCATTACCAATTAAATTTATTGGTACTAATTATTGGAAATGAATTCTCTATTAATTTGAAACACCGAAGTTTGTTTCAAGGAAAATAGGAAATTGAAGAAAGAAAAAGAATAGAATTATTAAGAAAAAAATTCCTGATTTTGTTTTAAAACTTTTTTTTTTAAACTTTTTGAATATTTAATTAATTTGAACATAAATATTAATAAACCGTATGAGTTCTTAAAGAAGCATTTTAAAATATTACTTGTATATTAATTTAAAGAATACACAATCTAAATTGGCGAGAAAAAGAGTTTCCGTCTAATATTTTATTTTTAATTATAACAAACTGATAATGTTTTGAATTTTCTAGTAATTAGTTTCCTATACATCAAATATAATTTTTTTAAATTTTATATTTTGTTTAAATGTTTTCGATTTAAAGCATTCTGAATTATTATTTAATCTTATATTTGGAATATTTCTGAAAGCAAACTGAAACTATGTTTCGCGAAAATTTTTATTATAATTACTTTATTGTTAAATTAAATAACAGTATCAATAAATTTACTGTTTTTAATTACATCTTTTCATAAATCTATTTATTATTAAAAAATACATAGGGTTAATTAAATTTACTAGTGACAAAAAAATAAAATCATAAATTTTGTCATTAATTATTTTTCCTTTATTCTTTATTTATAATTAAGTACCTCAAATTATAATTATAATAAAATGTCATCATATTTTTAAAACTAAATTAAAAATAAAATAATTTCACTTTTTCCATTCAATTAATTCAATCAAATTTATTTTTTAGGTATTTTTCGTGAAGAAAAAGGAAAAAATATTTAAACCACAAAAAAGAAAGTCAATAATTTCAAATACAAAAAAAAAAAAAAGAAAATTAAAATAAATTTATTACTTCTGATTCAGAACTTGATTTATTTTATTCATATTTTAAACTTTTATTTTTTCCTAAACAATGTAATAAATTGTCATATTGGTTATATATGGCAGTAATTTATTTTTAAATTTAAAATTATGATAGCTGATATATTTTTGTGTAGTCCAGTTTATTAAATAAATCAAATTAGATAATATTTTATATTTTTGTTTTAACTAAATTTATTTTATTAAATGTCTAATAAAGAAAAAAAAGTTAATGATCTTATTTTGTTTTCAATTAAATTTCCTTCATAAAATAGTGTTTTATATGAATCATAATTATATGTGTATAGTAAATGTTTACTTAATAGCCAAGTATTATCATGGATAGATTAGATTACTTTAACGATTTTAAGATTTAGTTGGCATTTCAAAAATACTTGAAAGCTAACCATATTTGTAATATTACACACTGCGAAATTATTTACGTCTTATTACATTTAAACGAAAGACTTAAGCGAGAAACTTTTTCCAACAAGTAATAATTTCAAATATTTTTTATATTTTTATATCAAAGTTAAAAATTGCAGATTAACTGTAAATTTTTTTTTTTTTTGAAATATTAATAATTTTATCTAAATAAACGAAATCTATGAAATTTTAATCTAGATCAACGAAATTTATAAAATAGATAACCAATGTTGATAATTTGCATACTTTAATCTCGAAAACTTAGTATACCCCTTAATACCAAAAAATAACAAAAATTATAATATAAAAAAGTGTGCAAAATGATCTAGATTTAATTAAATTAAAGCAAAAAAATAAATTAAATAACTGAAACTGGGCACGCACCTAAAAATTTTATCCAATTTGCTCTTAAATTATTATCAATTGGTTATAAAATGATTACTTATTTTACCTATAAGCTAACAAGAAAAAAAAATTAAATAAAACATACGAATGCTCTAGATTAAAACAAATTTTAAAATAAATATTACGAAATATTGCACAGTAATTAAAATTTGATTTAAGTAATGGCACAATTTGAATACTGTATTTGTAACATAAATTAAAAAAACTTTTTTTTTATATTATAGAAATTTATGTCAAAAAAAGTATAAAACTTGTTTCGAGATTAATTCATTTGCAATATTGACAGGATTTGAAATATTACCAAATTTTATATTGATTTTTTAATATAGTACAGATATGCATAGCAAATATACTAACATGTTAACTAAAGATCAAGTAATCTTTAAGTAAAAAATATTCAATAAGAAGTGGGATAATTTGAAATAACTTAATTAAAAAAAAAAAAAAAATGTCGGTTAACTAAATATATTATATGTGGGCTATGAAATTTGTCATGTTTTTTTCAAGTTAAATTGATAAATTTATTATATTTATTTTTATTTTTTTTTTTTTTATTTTATGGAATACAGTTAATATTTTGAGGTTCATAAATTAAGTTAAAAAAAAAAAAATAATATTAAATTTCCTCTTATCTAAGTTTAGTTTTCAAAACTTTTTTAAAATATATATACTATATTGAAAGTTTTATTCATACAACAATTTAACTTAATTTCCAAATAACCTGAATAAAATATGTTGAACAAAATGGTTTAGTAATATCAATTTAATTTTTTTTTTTTTCTTCAAATTTATTAAGTAATTTGAGAATATTATGATATCAATTTAAAAAAACCTTAAAATGATATACTCTTAAAATATCATCAAATCTTGAATCATTTTAAAGAAAGTTAAAATTTTTATTATTTCGATAGTTATCTCATATTAACAGTTTTCTAATTATATTAATTTATATTATTCTATAACACTCACCTTTAACTCTAGATTTTTGTTGTACACGAACTGCAATTGTAATTCCTTTATCCAATAGTAAAATGTTTAATATAACTACTGTTAAAATCATCATTTTACTACAATTTATTTTCCACTTTAACATAATTATTTAAAATTTCTTAAAATTTTTTTTTTTATATTTTATAAAAAAAAATTTTTTTTTTCTAATAATAATTATTATTATTTTTTAATTATTTTTGTATTTTTTTTTTATTTTAATTTTATATAAAATTCTTTTGATTCTTCTCACTTTTTGTGTAATTAACAAAATATATTTTTTATTTTTGTAAAATTAATTTACCAATTATTTGTAATTTGGTGAAATTTAAATGTTTAATCCTGAATTATCCTTCTTAAAAATACAATAAACTAATATGCGTTTGGTTTTTGTTGATTTTTGTTAATCCTTGAAACGCATTTTTGTTAAATTTTTTTTTTTTTTATTTATTTTGTTCTTAATTTTACGAATTTAAATTCAGTTATTAGTTAATTAAATTCCAAAATCTTTTGTTTCTTTTTTGTTTTTTTTTTTTTTTTTGTTAAATTATTTTAGCAGAGAAACGTTAATGCGATATTGTTAAATGCCACCGATAGACTGAAGTTTCATAATATTTTCAACCATAAATATTTACCAAAAAAAAATAAATTTTAAAAAATAAATTAAAAATAAATTAAATTTTTTTTTTTACGTGAGCCACAATAAATTTTTTTTTTTTTTTATTTATTTTACGATTTGTTTAAAAAACACAAAACGTTATGCGCGCCCCGCGTCTTTGCACTAAACTGATTCAAAAACCAATTATCCAGTTTGATATATAAAACCTTCTTTTGAATTAAAATTGTTTAAAATACTTCACTCAGTGGTCAAAAAAGTGGTAATACTAAAGAAAAAAATTACATTCACTAATATTAAGATGCAAAAAAAAAAAACATAAATAATCAAAAATGAGATTGTAATTTAATTTTTTTTTCTCTTTAATAACGGAAAATTTTTAATTGAAAAACTAAAATAAATTTTTAACAGTAAAATAAAACAACGAATTTATATTTTTTATTATTCGTGTAAAACCGAAAAGAAAAAAATCGTTTTCTTATCAAAGTTTTTGAAACAAAAGAGAAATAATTTAAACTGTCTGCTTCAAAGTTTACTTCAATCTGAATAATGAACTCAAATACACCTGGTATTTCTTTAAAACTGTATATTATTACAGTTTTTTTTTTTCTTCTTGCTTTTTTTCAGCAGTTATAATTCAAAAAAAAAAATATATATATTATGCTCATTTAAAGAGTTAATTATAAGATATAAATATAGTTTGATAAAAGAGACCGAAAAAAAAAATATAACCTGAGAGAATAAAAGCTATTGAAAAGCCGAAATTCATGAAACATAAAACCCCCCCGTTCACTTTTACTTTTATTTTATTTGATATAACAGTTTTAGATAACAGTAACTAACAAGTAACAATCATATAGTATATTCAACTCAAGCTTCTCTTAATCAATGAAACCTAATTTTTTAAAATGTAGAGAGAAAGAGAGAATTAAAATAATTAAATATAATTTAATATATTTACGGTATTCATTACAATTATATCGTATTTTGGTTTAATTCATTCATATTAAATATATTTATTGTATATATAATAGATCACATTATAATAATTTAAAGTTTCTCTTATTTACTTTTAATGTTTTTGTATCAAGGCTATTTAGAATATTTCTTAAGCCTTGGCTTTAAATTGATATATCATTGAGTTTGAAATAATAAAAAAAATTTTCTCTCATGAGATATACGATATATGATAAACGTACAATAAACTCTCATGAAAATCATTGTTCAATCAAAGAGAAAAAAAATTTTTTCTTATAAAATATTATTTTTAAATCATATGAGTTTGTTTTAGTAATGTTATGTTTGTACAGAAGTTATGTTACAAATGCTTTTCAATTATTAAAGAATTTCATGATATATTTCATGAAAATTTCTAAATAATTTTAGATTTGTAATACCCGATGAATATATTACATACATTACATTACATTGTATTGTATTGTTATATTATATTTAATTCATTGTATATAATATTGAATTAAATGGTAAGAGCAGAACAATATTAAATAGTCAATAATGTTTGGTCAATCATAATATGAAATTAATAAGTTTTTTTTTAAATTCCATTATGTGGTTTTATATTTAATCGATAATTTCATTCATTTATTTTCCTTTATATTTTTAAAAGTGTCGATTATTCATCTTACTTTTTTTTTTTTTTTTTGTTGAAAAATTTAATCTGACCCAATTAAATTCCATGACATAAAATCAACGCACGAGCAACAATAAAATACTTTTTACTGAAATTATCAATTAAACTTATTTATAATAATTTTGTTTTATGGTTAAAGTATTCGAAAAAGGTTGAATAATGATTTCCTTCGGTTGTTATTATTGTATCGGTTGTATTGGTCAGTATCGGAAAAAATAATTTTCTTTTAATTTTAAAAAATAATAACTTAGTATCGTTTAATAATAAAAATTTAAAAGAATCTGGAACTGAAAATAAAATAGCAATTTCTTCTTGTATGATATATTTTATTGTTAGATTATTAATGCCGGGAGTCTCGGTCGCGTAGTGAGTAAGAGCGTATAAAATACTCTGTAAATACCGAGGCAGTGTGTGTTCGAATCTCACACACGTCGTAAGAGTTATTCTCCCTTACGACATTTACAGCTACGCCTGAAAAGAAAAGGTTGTGTAATTTCCTATTCACATTTATGTGGCAGAGAAATGCTCTAAAAAAATAAAATAAAATTATTAATGCTTCCGTTTTATATATGTAAGAAATACACCTCTGTATAAAATTTAAAAACTTAAAGTTAAACTTAACTTAAAGTTAAACTTAAAGTTTCTGAAAAAAAAAATTAATTTTTAATAAAAATTTTCTTTCTGTGATTAAATTACCAATGAGGATTTCCAAATAAATACTTAGAATAATATTTAAACTTGGAATAAATTTTAATTTACATCACTCATCATTTCCATTTTCTTTAAAATGTAAATGAATTCTATATATATTACATAATAATATGTGTTTTATTATTTCCGATTAATTTCATACATATATTCACTTACATATAAAAAATATCATTTTGAAAAATCCGAACTGCCGTGAATCATCATTCTTGGGGTATGATCTGTTAGAATCATAAAATAGTTTGGTACTAAATTTACCTTATATTATTTAAAATTCTTAATTTTATTTGCAGTTCCGATTTAAATTATTTAAAGCATACTGATTTTGTTTTTTTTTTTTTTCACACAAGTTAATATATTAAAAATAACCGACTCCTTTAAACACTAATAAGACCATTTTTGGGTTTGGTATTGGAATAAGTAAAGTATAATAAGAAGAAAGACATTTTTAGTGGCCAGATGAGTTGATTTTTTGTTTTTTGCTTTTTGTTGTTTTTATAAAAAAGACAAAAGAAATTAATTTTAAAAAGAACATCAAATGCTATTCATTCCAGATTTTATACTTATTTTTTTCTTTATTCACCTATTCACCTTAAAATTGAACAACAAAAAAAAAAAAAACTGATCTAGAAAATTGTTATTTGGATATACTGGGTGTTAAATGTATAGTTCTCCACAGCAGCTGTTGCTTTTGCATAGTATATATGGCATTTTAAATATATTTTAAGAAAAAGATAGTGTTTTTTTGTTTTGTTTTTGTGAAACTCGACTTAACATTTAGGACAAAAACTTCATATTGACTGCTGTTTAGGTTTTTGGAATTTTTTACTTGTCTATTTTTTAATTAAATCTATGATTATTGACTTCTGGTTGATTTGATTTTTGCTATTTTCTATTTTTTTTTTTTTCTAATATAAAATTGAAAGCTGTTGAATTTTAAGCGCAAAAAACAGCTAAACTGTAAAACACAAAAAATAAAAAAAATAAAAAAAAATTTTTTTTTTTTAGGTGTAACTTTAAATTGAAAGCTGCAAATTGCTTTTTATTAAGTTAATGAAATGTAAACGTGATCAGTTGAAAGCAAAAAAAAATGAAATTACTATATAGTATAGTTTAAATCTACAATTTATTGTACATTATATACTAAAAAATTGTTTTTTAGAACCAGAAATTAATAATAAGTAGCAGTAAGTTTGCTCTATAATTTACAAAAGGGACTCATATAATATTTAATTTGTTATTTTTTTCTTCCTTTTTTTTTTTCTTTTTTTTTTTTTTTAATTTAAAGATTTTTAACGAGATTATAACTTGTTAGTTTTTCATTTCTTTTAAATAACAAAAATAACCTTACATCATACTTTACTAACAAATATAAATCAAAGCTTAAAAAATATAGACGAAAATTCTAATTAAATTTTTATAACTTTATAGATTTAAAATACCAGAATAATTTTTGGTTTAGGTATATAATTTTCACCTGATAATTACCTTTTTGAATTCATTTATTATATTTTTATTTTTTCATTAATAATATTTTTAAATTATAAGGTTAGCAGTTCACTTGAGCTTACAAAATATAATGTAAAGGCTACGGAAACAGGAAATATAGTATGTTATTTAAGAAAATATTTGTTTTTGTAAAAAATAAAAAACAAAATCAATAATATATAAATTAAATTCTTTTTAAAATTATGATTAAATTTTTTCATGCTTTAATTTACTTTGATTAATTTGGGGGAATGATTAAAATATGTCTATATTTACTTGAAAATTTTGTAAAGCTTTACAAACTCATTTAATTAAATATAGGCTCTGTGAAATAATGCCCAACGAAAAAAAATTCTAAAAAAACATGAAATTAAACACCAAAATTTCATAATGATTTAATACCCAAAAACAAAAATAAAATAAAGCTCCAAAGAAGTTAAACAAAGCCTTAAACAAAAATGAATTAACCCACCCCCATTTTTCGTTAATTTGGGACTTTATTTCATTCTGAAAAAACAGCCAAAAATAAAAATGGAATAACGACCAAAACTATTTATAATTCGAATTACATTATTTTTTTTTTTTAAATTTCTGGAAAAAGCAAATTAATAATTATATTTTCCTTTTGCCTGAAATTTTGCATAATCATTCAAAAATTTTTGTTAAAACTTCTGGAAAAAAGGAATATACTCATTTTTCCAGAAATTTTACATAGTCTTTCAAAATTTTTTCTAAAACTTTTGCTAAAAAGATAATATAACCCTTTTTCTAGATATTTTACAAAGCTATTAAAAATTTTTATTTTTGTTTGGGGCGTTATTCCGTGCAGCCTTAAATATAGAATTAAATTACAGTAAGGTTATTTTTTTTTTTTAAATTGTACTCAAAACATTGTAAATATTTATATAAAGCCATATTATATTCACAATTATAGGAGCAAACTTGTTTATTTCTAATAAATTTAAAGAAATCAATGTAAAAATCACCGCTGACAATACAGAAAAATAAAAGTATTTGTTCCTAATAGTTGTGTAATTAATAAAAAATAAAAATTTCTACAATAATAAGAAAATTTAAGAAAAAAAATTAAACAATTAAGCAAAAATGCTTAAGTCAAAGTCATTGTTCGGATTATTTTAAATAAAATGTAAACCAATGTAACATAAATTGATTTTTTTTGAAGAACCCTTATTTACATAGAGTTTGAATTAATTGATTCGAAAAATAGATTAACACCTGTATTTGTTTAAGTCTCACGTAATAAAAATTGGATTATGTCATGTTGGTGAAGAATTTGGGCGAAAAACTACATAGGACTGCGCAGCGGAGTTCTTTGAGTTCTACTTGACCAGAATCTATTTGAATGGAAGCATAAAACTTTTAATCTCGTCAGAACAAATGCCTACTCCTATAATGGTATGCACAAAACAGGATAAGTGGCCCTGTTAGGTGGCGAAGGCCAAGTGGAGGAAGCATTGAGGTGACATTATGGGATCGTTTATTAGGCGTATTGCTCTTTTTTGCATTTTAACGAAATATGTGGACTGTACTCTATTTTTGGTCCTATATTTGTTTTATAGATGTTTTGAAGATAAAAAGACGAGAACGAGGTTTACAACGATACAAGAAACACATACAGCTATAGCTGCATCTTTAGCAATACCCAAAATATGGTGGGACCAACTTAAATTTTGTTTTAGTTGCATATCTCCACGATGTTGAGTTCGTCAGAATGTTGCAAAACCTTCGCTTGAAAAGTTAAGGTGAGTATCGAAGGAAAGATTATTTGAAAATTTATTCAAGAAAGTTATAAGTGTTATTGTTGTCATTTGTTAACCCAAATTAATCTTAACTTTATAAAAGTGTTCTTATCATAAGATACTATTACCGAAAAAGAAGAAATTATTCTTTTTAATGTTACTTATAACTGATTAGATTGTTTCCAAAATATGAAAGTATGGTATTTATTTTACAACTACTTTTACAACTTACTTTACTTATATTTCAAATTTAACTGCTACATATTTGGACAGTTTATTTTATTTGGCTTATCAAAAATTAAAATCTGATTCAATTTATATTGAATTCAAAATGAAATCGATTGCAAACCTGATTAAAATTTTTTATTATTTCAATTTTTCAACTCAAAACTCTTAACCAATTTTTCAATGAATGAAAACTTTTCACTTTTTTACAGTAATTCTTCTGTTTATAGAAAATTTAAAATTTTCAATGGCTTATTGCCAAAATAATTTTTTCTTAAATAAAAATATTTCCAGTGCTTGTCATCTAAATGACATTGTTGCTACCGTAATTTTATAATTATAAAGTTCAGTTGGAACTTCCATTCAATAAAAAAAAAAAAAAAAAAAAAACAATAACAATAACAATAACAATAACAATAAAAGAAAAATAAAAATAAAGAAACATTTCACTTTCATTTTCGTCAATATTGGAATCTTAATTTTCACATTTTTCTTTACATTATTTTTTTTTTCTAATAATTTTTTTTTACGATTTTATTTTTTTATTTCTTTTATAATTATTAATGAATACAACAAACAAACAAACAAATGAATTAACAAAAAAATAAAAAAAATAAATAAACTGGCAGCTTGTTAAAATGTAATTATGTGATGCGAATAATTGTTCGCCATCTATTGATAAAACTAGTAAATAGATGATAATCTCTATTTAAAGTGCGCACTTACATATTATAAGGTAGCATATACATATAAGGCAGCAAATCATGGGTTTTTAATGGCGTACATTTTTAAAGTGCTATAAAAATTTTTTTGTATCAATATTTATAATTTTTTTTGAAGAAATTTCTCGTAAAGGAAATGATGAAAAATTAAGAGACATTTCTTGAATTTTAAGGAAATTCCATTTAATTAAGGAAAGCGTTTAACACAATTAACATTATATTGTTTGAGCATTAATTTTTGAATCTTATCGTTGAGTGATTGGCACAGATGTTCAGAGTATAGGTGTCTCAAAAAACAAAAAACAAAGTAAATTATTCTCAAAACCTTACCATTTTTCTACATTTCAACATTTTAACTTTAAGTTTTAAAAGGTACGGGAGCTTCAAAATTAATGCTCCGAAATATTGGTTTCTCATAATGATAAATTTAAATGTTAAATTTCAAATTAAAATTAATTATAATTAAAATTTACTGTATACTACATGATTTATAAAACTTAAAAAAAATCCTGTATCTTTTTAAAAACTGAACCTTGTAGAATTTGAGTTATAACTTATAAGGTTAATTGATTTTAACTTTGCAATCTATATAAAAATGGTCTTCTAGCATGCTTTAAAAATACCATAGATATGTTAAAATTAAATTGCTTTATTTTAAATGGTATAAAAATTTTGTACACAGATGGACTGACCAAGAGCCCTAAAATTAAGCTCATTATTCAAAATGTATAAAAAAATATTTTTGAAAAACTAACTGTAATAAAAACAAAAACAACAATAAAAATAAAAATAATGCTGCTGAATCAATGAAATGTCAGTTTGTGTTTAAACAGTCAATAAAATATTTAATAGGGTTAAAATGTTTTATTTATTCCTTTTTACTTTTTTATAGTTGATAATGGTTATAAATATATAGATAATTCTTGTTAGTTATATATTAACATACATATTTGAAATATATACGTACACATATTTGAAGATGTGTATTTTATTTTATTTTATATTTTTTTTTGTAATTTCGAATTATCATGTTTATTTATTTGAGACGGAATGAAATGAAAAGGTATAATAAAGTAATATAAATAAACTTTTAAAGTGTAGTTATTGTTACTGATTGTCATCCATTTAATTGTAATAGAAGTATAACAATAGAATGACGCAAGTTAAATGATTTGAATCTATGAAATGTGTTATTTTTTGTATGTAAAATATAGAAAGAAAGTTTGAAAAGTAATATTTATAAATTTAATTATTTAGTAAACCTTTATATTTTAGGTATATTTAAAAGGATTTTTTTTTTATTTTTACAACATTAAAATATGTATTTAAATTTTAGTGATTTTCAATTTTAGTATTTACGCTTATAATAATTGGATTATAATCAATTATTTTATTAATTTTTTTTTTGTAAACAAATAATTTAATTAAATGTTTATTAAATTTTAATAAAATATTTTTTTACGCAACCGTCAGAAAAATTTGTTTTTCATTTCTAATCCTTTCTAAAAATCAATAAAATTGGATTAAATTATATTGACACTTATGGATATTTGATCGGATTGAAGTTGTTTTTTCTTTTTTTTTTTTTGAAAGGAATTTGTAACTTTAAATAAATACAAATCAGATTAACGTATTATAGTTAATAAAACTAATTTAACTTTTGAATAAAAATAAAAAAAAAAATAGGTTTTACTTTAAAATATATTATTCCAACAAAATTATTAATACATTTTAAATTGTATACTTTGTTATTTAAGAGAATATTAAAAAAAAAAAATGGCATTTAAAATATTAAAATTTCAATTAAATAAATGTTACAAAATTTTATTCATAACTAAAAAAAAAATTATTAAAATATGAAATTTAAAAAAAAAAAAAAAATAGGTTTTTTTTTCAAGTCTTTCAATTGTCAATTAATTGCAAAATAATTGATTTAACACTAGATTTCTAAATGCCGGAAATGCAACAATTTAAATCAAAAAAAAATATGATATGCTTTTTTTTTTTATTTATGCAGTTATTAAATTTTTTTCTATTAACATGTATTTATATATAGCTTATAAGATATAATTATAGCTATATATAAAGCTACAACTTTTTTTTTTTTTGGGAAATTAAAAGTAATTTTTAATTTTTAAAATTAACATATAAAAAGAAGATATTGTTTAGCCAAATGTAAGTCTAAAATTTAAAAATGTATTTTTACATAAAAATTTAAAAAAAAAAAATTTATCGCCTTAAAATATGCAAAGAAAATATGTATAGCTTAGAAAATTTAAACTAAGTCCACAATGACATTAGCAGTTGAGGATTGTATCAAAGTTGCGTGTAATTCAGTGTAATACATAATATTCAAATAAAAAACAAAATTAAACAAATATTTAAACTATACATACATTATTTCTATAGTATATATAAAATATCATGATTTAAAACCATACCTCGCACTATATCTGCATAAATCTTATATAAATATTTTGTAGGCCAAAATTGTTTAAAATCATTATATAAACCTCTTAATAATATTTTTCTATATAGGTATTTTTAAAAATATTCAACTTTTATTCAATAATTTCATTCAATTTTCTAATTTCGATTTAATAATTATTATCTATGAAATTCTTTTGTTACCGTTTCTTCCCTTTTCTTTGTTACTATTTGACAGTATAATATAGCTTTATTTTTCTCAAATTAAATTAAATCAGTCAAATATATATTTTAGCCCTGAATTAGATTTTAAAGATTTTTTAATTTTGTTGCAATTATAAAAGACAGCAATCAAATTAGCAACGTCATTCTATTTAATATGTCAATCAATTTAAAAAAAAAAAAAAAAACAAAAAAAAAAAAAATAAAATTTTCTAATTAACCCATACCACAGGTACTAATTTATTTATTTATTTTTTTTTTTCGCTTTTTTATTGTTTTTTTTTTGGTTTAATTTTTTTTTTTGCGACATTACTTGTTAATACCCTTAATTTGGCACATACCAATAATTCTTATTTATTTCTTGCTAACGAATACACAATAGGAATATAGAATAGGAAACAACACAAATAACATAATTATTTCCGTTATATATTCATATACATGTATATATAAATACATAATTATTAAGTTTTGTAATAACAGTCAACTATCTTAAAAAAAAAAAATTGTCAATTTTTATTATATACTATAATATATATGTGTATGTATTAGTATATTTGAGAACTGGAAAAAAAAAAAAATCAGCAAATCATGCAAAAACTAATAAAGGACATTCATAATCATTATCTATAGATGGTAGGTAAATTAAAAAATTTTGTGATCAAAAACAGCGCGAAAAAAAAAAGATTAATCATAAACGTAAACGTTTTTTTTTTTTTTTTTTTTTTTGTAACAATTTAAGTAGTATAAAGCTTATAGTATCCAGTTTTTAAATGCTACATTAATTTTTTGTCAGCATACAATTATTTAATCTGGTATATTATATCAAAATCACAGTTGGATATTTTACACTATTTTTTTTTTTTTTTTTTTAATTTTATAATATTTTATTAAAAATAAAAAAAAAAAACATAGATATATAATTAAATTAACTATGAAATTTTGTTTTTTAACTGATTTGAAATTCAGAAACGTTTACAGAATAATAGACCCAATTCAATTGTATACTAATAATGTAATAATTAGTGAAAAATTTTTAATAAAAGAATTGAATTTGTGAATGGATTTAGATTTGAAATTTAACTTAATATTTAAGTTAAATAATGTTCTAAAGTTTTTAAATTTATTCAACTGCATGATAAACTGTTTTAGTACATTTAAAAAAGAAAAAAAAAAATTTTTAAATTTGCTTATTTGTTTCACTGCGTCCGTCCATCTGTCTATCTGTCTGTACTACCAACTGTCTGTTTGTTTACAAACCTTCTACGCCGTTAAAGATGAAATTTGAACAATAGATAAATCTCTAAAGAAAAGTGCTCCCTAGATAGATCTCTAGCATTCATTCTAAAAAATGAATGAATGCTATAGAAAAATTTTTTTATGTAGATTATGCTACAACCTATCAAAATTTTGAAAGCCTTGTATTCCAATGTATATATCTCAAGATTTTACTTAAATTTTTTTTTATTTTCAGAAAGTTTCGTTATAAATTAATATAAAAATTAAAAATATAATTTTATTATTATTTTTATATTTTTTAAGTAACAATATCTGAAACTGTTATTGTCTTTTTGAAAAATGTATACCTTTAAAAAACTTTCCTTTTATATTTTGCTTTGTTTTAAACAGTTTTTCTCAACTCAAATTTATCGTTCAAGTATTATACTATAATATAAAATATACTGATATACTGCAAATGAAAACTAAAAGAGATTATTTATTACACGATCCCTCTAAAATAACAAACATATCTTAAGATACAAATTTTACTTTCTTTCATTTTTGTCACGATTATTATCTCAATTCTGTCAATTGTAAATTTTAAAATTAAATTTATTTGTGTAAATGTATGTATACGAATATAATAGAATATTATCCTGTAATAAATAATTTTTAAAAGATATAAAAGACAGTCCCAAAACAAAAACTGTTATAATTCAAAAAAAACATCAATTCAATATAATTGAAATTTTCCAAAAAAATTTCATTAATTTAACATTTTCTTATATACGCGATATTATTGTCAAGATTTTTATAAAAAATTTATTATATAGTTTAAAAATTTGGTTTTTTTTTTCTTTAACATTTTTTATATAATTTAGGACAATTAGTATATTAAATATATTATTTATTAGTATTCAATAAATGATTTTTATTTTTTTTTTTTATTTTTTAAATTAAAATTCATTTTTTTGTACTTTTTTAAATCTATGCAGTAGAAATTCCAGAATTTTAAACCTCAAGCAAATTATATTTGTGTAAACTGAGAAACATGAACAGCATTAAATCTATATAATAATAATCAATATGGAAAATATTTAGTTATTTAATAATATATTGTATGTGCGGTAGTTAAAATAGTTGAATTTATTATAAGCTAGTTATATAATAAAAGAGTGACAGAAACTGAACATAAGTATTTAAAAATTACAAAATTGTATATATATATATATATATATAAATATATACATAATCTAAGACAGTTTATTAAAATTATATGGTCTTAATAACACTGTCAAAAAAAAAAAAAACTTTTACATTATACATATAGCTATGTACATACATTTTAGCTATAGTTTACATATAGTTTAATTTAATAGAAAAAAAAAAAAAAAAGAGTTAATAAATTCAAAAAATTAATACTTCTGTGCTTAAAGTTTGAACTAATACTTGTTAACCCAAATAAAAAAAAAAAAAAAAAAAACAAAAAAAAATCAAATGACTAGTAAAAAAATAATACAATATATTAAATTTTTTTTTTTTTTTTTGCAAAATGCTACTTTTGCATACCACATTGCTATACTTTAAATAATTATTAACTGATATACATTAAATAGTACTAACTACTAGGTAAATATAATAAAGAAAACAAAAAAAAAACTCATTTTATTGATTAATATAACGTCAAATTTTTTAATGTTTTTCTATACTATTAAATTGATTTCAAATTAAAGTGGTAAGTACCATCATTTATAAACATTGAAAAATTCTGACGGAATAAACTTTGTATATATTGGATACATACAACCAAAAGTTGATAACAACTTAATAATATATTATTTAACTATTTGGTTATTTAAAAAAAAAATAAAGAAGGCAGAATGAAAACCGATGGAATTTTAAAATCGCACATTTTCCAAAAGATAATAAAAATAATTTAGAATTTTTGTGACTTAGACCAAAATTTCTAAATTTTATTTTTTTTTTTTAGTGCTTTTTTCTGTCACATAAATGTGAACAGGAAATTACATAGCTTTTCCTTTTCAGGTGTGGCTGTAAATGTCGTAAAGAGGAATAACTCTTACAACGTGTGTGGGATTCGAACCCACACTGCCTCGGTGTTTACAGCGTATTTTATACGCTTTTACTCACTAGGCCACCGAGGCCCCAAATTTCTAAGTTTTCTTTGAATTTTATAAGTATGAAAAATTGTGAAAAATCATGATACATTTTCTTCAGTTTTAAGGAAATCCTTTATAATTTAAAAAAAACTGTTACCATATATTATGTAAACCATAATGTCGGATTTTTAATACTTACGTTTTACTTTGAAAAAAATTTGTACATGTGACTAAGTTGTACAGGTGTCTAAAAATTGTAAATTTTAAATTTTTTAAACCTAATAGCTCTGAAAAAAAATATTTCTAAGGTAACTTGTGCTAATTTCAAAATATATTTCTACTCTCAAAATTTTAACTGCCAAATTTTCAAATTGTTCTTGGAATTATATGGAATATAAGAGTGCTTTAATTAATTAAAAAAATTTGAGCCGGTGTCTAAGTTACAGTATTCTAAAAATTGATTTTTAAAGCTCTTGCAAAAATAGCTCTTGGTGATGCAGAAAAATGTTCTGAGTTAAGTTGTGCTAATTTTATAAAACATTTCTTTCAAGGCTCCATATAAAAACGTTTCGAAGATATGAAGGTAGCAAAATGTTGCAAAATTTTGTTTTCACATAACGATAAATTTAAATACTAAATACAAAAAAAAAAAATTTATAATTTTAATATTGATTTATAAAGGTAAAAAAAGATCCTGTCATATGACGTTTTTATATTTAAAAATTATTAAGTAAAGCTTAAGATATACATATTTAAAAATATGGCTTTTTCAAAGTTTTAGGCGCTGTAGCTTCGTAAAGAGTGGGGCTACATTAAAAAACAATTCTTCTACAGCATTAATGTTTTTACAAGACCTACCCGGTGTTAAAATTTCAATGTTCTATCTTTAGCGGTGTAGAAGTTTTACAAACAGTCAGATGGAAGGACGGACAGAGTGGACTAATAAATAAACTAATAAATAAATATCGAAAAAATTATTTGAAAAATGTGCCGAAAACTAATAATATAATATATACTAAATATTTCTTTGAACAAAAAAAAAAAAATAAAAAACAAAAATACAAAAATTAGATTCAGGTTAACATTTGGACATTGGAATGTTGAAAATGTTGTCAGAAAATTTGGATCATATTATATTAGTTATTATATTTTGAAATTGTTAAAGTGTTAAGAATTCTAACTAATTATATAAATAATGGTGTAGATTGTCTCTCTTTTTGTTTTTAAATTAACTTGCATGTGTTTTTCACATTTCATACATTAAACGATAGTTTAAAATATATACATAATATATTTTGTTAAAATTATAGATAATTGTTTAAAAAACCAAACTAAAATGTAAATAAATATTTATAATATAATTTTAAATTGTTTTTGGTTTCTTTTTAAATATGATTAATCTTAAACTTCAAAAATTCTAAATCTATCAATTAAAAAGTATCAATGATAATTAACAAAAAATTATAGAAAATATCTTTAAGAAAAAAGATAATAAATGTATTCGTATCGCGTGCAATAGAAATAAACTATTTTTGTTATTTATGGAGTTTTTATTGTATCAACATTTTTCCTAGTAAAAATTACTTTGATATTTATTATATGCTTCGAAAAAAAAAAAAAATAAAGAAACATTAGTACAGATCAAATAAGGAAAATTTTCTTTTTCATAACATTCTTATTGCATGCAACAGGTTCAAAATTCTAAAAAAAAAAAAAAACGTTATTAATTGCATTCAACTCTTAGGAATAGTAGCTAAAAAATAATAAAAAAAATTTTGTAAAAACTCTGACATTAATAAAAAGCGTTAAAACACAAGCATTAAACCCCTCTTCAGCTAATTAAAATTCCAAATCAAATCAAGCATATTAATTTCAACAATATATTGATTATTGTAAAATCTATACAGTAAAATAAACTTTTAATACAAACAAATATTATTTTTAATTAAATTTATTTAATTCATTATTTTTAATTTTAATTTTGAAAATTAAAAAAAACAATTTAGTTCAAGTCCATTCTTTAATTATACACGTATAAAAATTAAAATTTAATAACTTTTATATCAAATTAATTTAAGGGGCAAAAATAAAAGGCGCGTAAAATTATTTTAAATTTTATCCAAATTATATATCAATCATACCTTTTTAAAACATGTTCATCATAATATTCTAATTTTGTTATAAAAAAAAATTTTTGAAAATTCAATAAGATTACCTATTACCGAATTCACAACCAATTATTATTTATTTAAATTCATTACTTCATTAATATTTTAGGTTTACTTTAAAATGCTTTTGAAAAAATAAAGAAATTTGTTCCGCTGAAATGCTAATTTTCACTTAAAAATGTTATTCTACTTATCAAAAATCAGAAGGCTTAAAAGAATTAGATCTTTAGATATATCACAAGGTATAGATTTTTTTAGGTATATAAGTACAAAAACAAAATGATATCAAAAAATTAATGGTTATAGTTATAGTTCGACTAGTTTTAATAGAAATCTGGGGAAGTTTAGTCAGTAAAAATCCGGTATGTATTGTATATATTGGATGATATCTTGAATCTTTTGAAGATTCCCATTAACCCATAAGGGAAAAATAAATAAATAAATTATAAATTGAAATAGATATAATAGTAGTAATATTCGTAGTAGACATAATAATAGTACAAATGGGGCCTCGGTGGTCTTCTAGTGGGTAAGGGCGTATAAAATACTCTGTAAGCTCCGAGGGAGTATGGGTTCGAATCCCATACATGTCGTAAAAATTATTCCCCCTTACGACATTTACATTTACAAATACAAATAGTCTTACATGTCGTACATGTATAACATACAACTGGCCCAAAACCGTAATGCAGTTATATTTAAATTAATATGTATTAATAAAATAATAATCTATTGTTTATAGATGAAAAATATGACACTTTTTTGAAAAAATTGAAGTAAAACTTACTTTTAATAGAAGGAATCAAAAATATCAAAACATTTATTAAATCAAAAATGGTACAGTATCTATAGATATAATATAATAATATTTTTTTATTATTAAAAATTCATAAGTAAAAAATAAAGTTATACAAACTGAAAATATAATTTGATTACATTGAATTTAATCACTGACAAAAGGTAAAAATATTTTTATTTTCTTCTTTTGAAAAAAAATAAAAATAAAATAAATTGCAACCTTGATATTGTCTCGGATTGGAATTTTTGCGTTCATTTGTGCAGGTTGAAATCAAAATGCCATTTTTTTTTTTTTGTTTTTCTTTCATTTTTAAATTTATTATTAATATTTTTATTTTTTTTAATTTGTTGCTAACTGGTGACTGACTGACTTCATATTAAAACAAAAAGAAGAAAAAAAATCCGAATATAATTCGTCAAGATCAAAAAACAACGTCAGAACCAATTTGAGAAAAACAGAACAAAAAACAAAAAGAAGTTTTTTTTTGTTTTTGTTTATTGCCAAAAGCAACGGCTGTTGTAATAAAACATTAATATAATTGAAGGAATTTGAATCAAAGAGAGTATTAAATACAATTCGCTTGGGGTTCAGACCAAAAAAAAAAACTTCTATATGAATTCTGTATATGTATATAATATATAATAAAAATAAAAGATTGACTAAAGTAAAAAAGAAAAGTATTAAATTTTTATTTATATTTAAAAAATTTTAATAATAAGAACACAAATGAAAAGAACAACTGTAGGATATGATTTTTGTTATAGTTATAATTATAAGCAGTAAAATCTTAAAACAAATATTTTATTTAAAATCTCGATAAATAGTTTTTATACAAATTTTTTCTTCGGATTGTATTCATTTTATTTTTTGTTTTAACTTTGATCTGTCATCCTTCTCTATAAATTTACCCGTTTGGCTCAGCTGTTTTAGTTTCTGTAGAGTATAGTATTTATTAATTATATATAAAAATTAAAATAATGAAATGCGAATCATGAATTGGTTTAGTTAATCATTCCTTTTTTTTTGTTATCCTGCAGAAGTTGTAAATCTTCAAAAAACATAAGGAACACTGAAGCTCTTCTCGTAGTGTGGAATTTTTACTTATTAAAACTATCTTCATCCATAGATAGTATAGTGGTATAATCATCTTAACTGAAAAACAATATAATGGCAATTAGTAGATGCCAGTTCACAGATTCCTTTTGAGCTTCAGTTTATTATACGAATTGTAAAACACCTGTAATGTGTTCAACAATTTGAACATACTATACAATATAAGAATGCTCCTATATTATACATGTCGGCGTTGATATAAATATGATTTTGCAATTTTTAAAATCATTAATGATATTAATCGCTATTTTTTGTATCTTGTTCAGATATTATAGAACAGTACATAGTGGGCCATCGAAGATGTAAAAGATAACAATATTCATTTTAAATCAGACACATAAATTAATAATACATATTTAGAATCAATAATATTGTAAGTTATATAAACTGAATAGAACGAAAATAATTTTATTTACAAATTAGCGTACAATAATTTGATCAGTAATTCTTAAAATAAATCTTATATGAAAGACTTAGAACTTTTACTATGTTTGCTATTTCGTAAAAGGATAAAAATAACTCATAGTCCATTACTGCAACATAACAAAACTAGTATTATAGATGGAAAAAAACTTTTAATATTTCCCTGCATAATTTTTTTTTTTTATACGATTTTATTTATTATAACAAAAAAAAAAAAAAAAATACGTCAACGTCTTAACAATATCTTATTTTATTTTTAAATTGGTTATTTTTAGTTTTATATAAAAAAAAAAACTTTTTTTTTTTTTTTGTATTCATAAACTAGACTTTTGGTATTGTTGTACATAATATAATAATATATACGTAATTCAATTTTTTTTCTTTGGTTCCTTTTTGTCTATTCTATGTATTTTTTTTTTATTTTTTTTATATTTTTATTCTTACCAATTTTGAAGGCTCTTAAATTGTTAATGTTAGATTTATTTGACACCGTACGCTTGTTATTTTTGCCACTTGGCGCTATATGCGAATAAATATAATATGCGTGTTATACTGTTACTATACCACACCTAGAAGGTCATTTCTAATTCTGAATTGTCAGCAAACGCATTTTTTTTTTTTTTGTTTTTTTTTTTTTACAGAAAACACAATTAAAATATCAAAAATGGTCAGAAAAGACTTAAGTCTTTAATTGTTATTGTTGGTAAACAGTATTTGGTATTGATATAATGGTTAATGAGCAAATGAATTAAAATTTTTGATCATTTATGTACTGATTTTAATTTTTAATTTTTATCTTTGAAATTTTTTGATTCGTTTTTTTTTTTATTTTTTGTGTAATGAATAATGAGGGAGTACAATAGAAATTAAGCATGAGATATGGATCAAAGAATTAATTTTTAACTATCTATATAGTGTCTTTCAAAGTATAAAAGAGAAAAAAAAAAAATTAAATAAAAGTTAATTTTAATGTGACCATACACTATTACAAAAAATTAACTATATAAATATAAGACAGCATATAACGTATATTATTATAAAGAGTAGATCGCAGTATGTATTTGTTTTTATCTGCATTTTAATTCAAAGTTTCTTCTTATATTATTTTCAAAAACCATAGCATTTAATTTTAGTGTTATTGAGCGTTAATTTTAATTACAATAAAAAAAATTATATATATATATATATATGTATACATACTATACAACAAAAAGGTATATGATTTTAATCAGATCAATTAAAAAAATCAAATTCTTTTCTTTATTATTTATTTTGATTACGGAAATGTAATTGAACCATGACAATTGTAATTTGATTTATGGTACATTTTCGGAACAAAAAAAAAAAAAAAATTTTAAAATTAACCATTAAGTTGGAGAAAAACTTTATAATTTTGAAAAACTGAACAAAAAACTTTATAATTTTTTTTTTTTTGTTTTTTAAGTGAAAAACTACGAACAAAAACATAAATTTTGATCAAATTGATGTGATTTTTGAAGGTTTTCTAAAGGTTCTAATTTAAAGAATTACTTAAAGTAAATTTTAAGTACATAACATCACAGTACTTAATATACCATTATTTATATATATATATATATAGTATATATCTATTTTTGTTTTTATTTATATAATAATTATAATAAAAAAAATTGTTTTATGATAAAAAAAAAATAATAGTATGTAGGTAAAAAATGTTATTTCCGAATTGTTTCGATTAATTGACACCCTAATAACCATTAAATACATAAATGATAAATATGAAGGTGGTTTATAATTAGCAATTTAATTTTAATAATTTGTACAATAGAACAATATTCTAAACTTTTTATATTATTATTTCTTTGGTGTTTTATTTTAAATTTTTGATTATTGGAATTTATTTTAAATTTTTCTAAAATATATGTACATAAATATCTAATTTAATATACTATTGATTATGTATATATACTGTTGATTATGTATAATGCATTTTGAAATGACTGTTTTTGTTTTAAAAATATTAAAGAATAAATTAAATTATAGATTTTCATTGCTGTATTAAAGGTGATCCGAATTAATCAACTTCAATAATTTTGTTCGTTATAATAAATGTGCCAAGAGTTCAGGAATAACTAAAAATTTTGAGCGCCAATTGATCCTTTGACAAAAAAAAAATTAAATTTATACCTATAAAATACTCATATATGTATTTCAATTATCCCAAATCTAAATTTCCAGGCATTCTTCCCATATCCTTATCCCCAAAATAAAAACTACTGTATGTTCTGCTATTATCACCCACGACCCATTCTAATGTTTTGGTTTTAAATAGTGTGGTTTTACTTAATTAATGGCCAAAACTTCAAAGAGAAACCTCACACAGAGACTTGAGGTATTAGTGTTTCATAAAATCGTACATTCTTTGACGTTTTCCACCGTCCCTCGTATTAAAAAGAAAACATTGACAATACTAGATTATAACAAGTAAATGTAACAGTAAGTCGATGCAACCGACTTATTAATACCCTACACCTGAATAATTCGAATTAAATTAACAATCCATAAGTGTTTTTGGCAGCTGCTTGAACTTCTTCCCTTTTCTGTCTTATTCAACTCGAATTTCAAGAACGTAAAAGAGGCATCCGCTTGGGATATGCTTGACACCCTTGTATAAAATTTTAAGTTTCTATCTTAATTATTTTCGAAGATTGGTAGTCCTTGGGATGTTTGTGTCAGCTACCCGAATTGCCACTCCAATTCATCGAATCCATCTCAGGAACATAAAGAAAACTTGCCAGAACACCATTCTATTAAATTTAAAGGTTCTACTTTTGTTGGTTTTGGAGATATGCTCGTTGCTCTTGTGCTCGTCCGGAAGTTTCCAAAATACGAACCCATGGTTCAAATTCTTTCAAATGTCAGTTTCCAATTTTACAGAAAAGGAAACATAACAGAACACCTTTGTACTAAAAATAAAAGTTCTATCTTTGTTGGTTGTGGAGATATACTTGTTTGCTCTGGGGCTCGTCCGGAAGCTTCCAAGATTTGAACCCATGGCCCAAATCCTCACAAATTTCAGAAACATAAATCAAACATGAAGGAACACCATTCTGCCTAATTTAAAGGTTATATCTTTGTTGCATTTGGAGATAATATCATTTGCTCTGAGGCTCGTTCGGAAGCTTTCAAAATCCGAACCCAAGGACCAAATCCTCTCAAATTTCAGAGGGCTAAATCATACATGAAAGAACACCATTATGCCAAAAGTAAAGGTTACATATTTGTTGTTTTTGGAGATAATCTCATTTGCTCTGGGGCTCGTTCGGAAGCTTCCAAAATCCAAACCCATGGACTACATCCTCTTAAATTTTAGAGACATAAATCAAACTGGAAGAAACATCATTATAAAAAATTTAAAGGTTCTATCTTTATTGGTTTTGGAGATAATCTCGTTTGCTCTGGGGCTTGTTTGGAAGTTTCCAAAACTCGAACCCATGGACCAAATCTTCTCACATTTCAGAGACTTAAATAAAACATGAAAGAACACCACCCTGCCAAATTTAAAGGTTATATCTTTGTTGGTTTTGGAGATAATCTCATTTGCTCTGGTGCTCGTTCGGAAGCTTCAAAAACCAAACCCATGGACCAAATCCTCTTAAATTTCAGAGACATAAATCAAACACGAAAGAACACCATTGTACCAAATTCAAAGGTTCTATCTTTGTTCGTATTGGATATAATTTCATTTGCTCTGCGGCTCGTTCGGAAGCTTCCAAAATTCGAATCCACGGTTCAAATTCTTTCAAATTTAAACCCATGGCCAAATCATCTCAAATTTCAGAGACTTAAATCAAACATGAAAAAACACCATTCGGCCAAATTTAAAGGTTATATATATTTGTTGTTTTTGGAGATAATCTCATTTGCTCTGGGGCTCATTCGGAAGCTTCCAAAATCCAAACCCATGGACCACATCCTCTTAAATTTTAGAGACATAAATCAAACTGGAAGAAACATCATTATAAAAAATTTAAAGGTTCTATCTTATTGGTTTTGGAGATAATCTCGTTTGCTCTGGGGCTCGTTCGGAAGTTTCCAAAACCCGAACCCATGGACCAAATCTTCTCACATTTCAGAGACTTAAATAAAACATGAAAGAACACCACCCTGCCAAATTTAAAGGTTATATCTTTGTTGGTTTTGGAGATAATCTCATATGCTCTGGTGCTCGTTCGGAAGCTTCCAAATCCAAACCCATGGACCAAATCCTCTTAAATTTCAGAGGCCTAAATCATACATGAAAGAACACCATTTTGCCAAAAGTAAAGGTTATATCTTTATTGGTTTTGGAGATAATCTCATTTGCTCTGGGGCTCGTTCGGAAGCTTCCAAATCCAAACCCATGGACCAAATTCTCTTAAATTTCAGAGACATAAATCGAACGGGAAGGAACATCATTGTACAAAATTTAAAGGTTCTATCTTTGTTGGTTTTGGAAATAATCTCATTTGCTCTGGTGCTCGTTCGGAAGCTTCCAAAACCCAAACCCATGGACCAAATCCTCTTAAATTTCAGAGACATAAATCGAACGGGAAGAAACATCATTGTACAAAATTTGAAGGTTCTATCTTTGTTGCTTTTGGAGATAATCTCGTTTGCGGAGATTATCTCCAAAAGCCCGGAATCATTCGGAAGCTTCCAGAATCCGAACCCATGGACGGATTTTGTCCAGATTCGAACTTAGCCTTTCTTTCGTAATTAGTAACCTACTATATAAATTTCATCAAGATAGCATCATTATTTTTTGAGTTATCGTGCGTACGGACGGACGGACGGACGGACGGACATCGCTAAATCGACTCCGGCGGTGATCCTGATTCAGAATATATATACATGTCTATACCTAACTCGCTTCCTTTTGGTGGTTACAAACACCATACCAAAGTTAATATACCCTATACTTTAGGTGTAGGGTATAATGAAGGGTATAGGAAAGATTCAAAACTAAAAGAATTTCTTCATTTGAAAAAGGATCGAATTATAAAAAGTTTATTACAATATTTATTGTGTTAAAACTTCACTTTTTTTTTATTTAAACATATAATAACAAAAGCTAAAGAATACTAAATATTATATTATTTTATATCAATTAAAGATATACATGTACATATAATGAGTTTTTCTTAATATATGTACATGTATACCTTTAATTGATATAATTTTATGAATACTATGCAATATATATAACTATCACGCTGATAACCAATTAACCTTTAAAGGCAATAAAACGAAAAAAACAAAAAAAATTTTGCATAAATTTTATGACATCAAACTTTAAAAAGAAAAAATCAATTTTTGATAAATTTTAATCATTTAAAATATAATTTAAAATATAAAAAGATTAAAAATGAAAGTATAATTATAATAATTGAAATTACTTTAAATTAACTCAAAAAATTTAATCTAAAAAAAAATATATTTTATGTCCTTCAATTTGGATGCAATTGTACAAAAATTAAGAAAATTTATATAAAAAATGTCTAGACAAATTTAATTTATAATCAATTTTTTAATTGTAACGTCAACAAAATCGCCCTATTAAATTTATTCCCATTATTAAATTTAATATAATAATTACATTATGATATTTTTATACATATATATATATATATATATATATATAGTAATAGATGTTTTAATAATCGTTTCAATTAAAGACAAATGATTTATTGGCTTCTAATTAAAAGACTGAAATTCGAAAAATGGTAAATTTAGCTTATAGATTACTTTTGTTATAGTTATTGTTATAATTTTTTGTTTTTTTTTTTTTGAAATAGATTGACTTTTTATTTAATGTTTTAATTTAAGGTAAAACAATAATAATAATAATAAAAAAAACAGTACATGAAAAATATTTTTAAACTCTTTAATCTTAATTACAAAATATTTTTTATACAATATCTGAAATTTAGAGCAAAAATATAATAATAATAAATAATAAGAATAAATACATATATATTTATATATATATATATACAAATTGACTTATATACAAGAGTCACTTTTAGGAGTCAATAGAGTTAAAAGTTTGAGCCTTTTTCATAAAATGAAAAACAGTAGAAAACGAGATAAAAAAAAAAAATTAAAACAATTTTTTGTTTAAATTGTGATGTAAAGTACCTATATATAAAAAAAAAAATATTTTTTCATTCTATCTATAACAAGGTTTAAATACAAATGGAAATTGAAAAGTTTTAAAAAATTTTTTTTTTTTTTTTTTGAAATTTAAAAATTTTTACCCTTTGCATTATTTCTTTTATTATTTTATGACTTTTAACAATGTTCGTTATGTTAATGTTGACGGCAATTTTAAAATAATTTTCTATTGTAACTTTTCTAAGATCTTTTTAAACTTAAATCATTTTTTTTTCGATCTATATCTATAGAATTATAGGTAAAAAAATCTTTTAATGTAACAAACATACTTAAATACTTATAATATTATCCATGAAACTTTTTAGCTAACCCTCATCAATATTTACTATTACGTGCTTTTATTTTTGTTTTTTTTTTTTTGTATTTTTTTTTTTGCAATGAAAAACAAAAAAAAAAAAAAGAAAACAAAATGTAGGTGGTCAGCACGAATTAATTGTAATTATTGGAAAACATCGTTTACTTTACTATTATTGTTGTTGTTGTTGTTACTTTAATTGTTACTATTCGTGGTGTTGTCTATATGTTATTGTTGCCGATGTCTTATTGGATTGGATGAAAAAAAGAACAAAAAAAAAAAAAACTAAAAAACTTGAAACCGTCAAGGTCATTTATTGGAAATGACTATAAAGCACCGTTTAATACTGCTATTTAGAGCAAATAAAACATTTTTTTTTTCCATTTTTTTTTTTTGTTGTTGTACATTTGAAGTTCTTTTAATATAAAACTTATTTTTTTAAGTTAGATAGGTATTTGTTGTTTTCTTTAGAACAATGGCACACCACAAGAAAAAAAAATTTAATAATATGACCTAAATAACTTCTATGAAGTGGTAAAAAAAAAAAAACAATTTAAAAAAAACAGCTTGACTTTATTTACCTTTCGTAGAATTTTTATCCATAAAAATGAAGTAAGGATTTGATTTTTTTTTTTCGTTTTTCATTTTTATTTTTAGTGATATTTCTGGTGATATTTGAAAGTGCTATTTTCAGTCTTTTTAAGTTTTGTATATAGAATGAAAAACTATTTTTGTACATTATATTTTAAGATGGGGTTCAGTTATGTTTTTCGAATTCAAATTTCAAAATATTGTAAAATATTTTAAACATTTTATATCAATTTAAGTCTAGAAAATATTTCGAAAATGTTTGATCAACAAAATAAACTTATGTAAAGTTTAGACTTTAATTGAAATTTGAATTTATGTCAAATCCATAAAATATATATAGGTTGGATACTGTTTGTATATTGTACAATCTTCTGACTAATGACACGTTAACCCATCAATTTCTCAATCTAAAGATATTCATTTACTCTGGAGATCATATACAATATTATATCATATATATATCCCTGGTCAGATCATATTCCATATTAGCAACTTTATATCGTAAGAATTAACATCGTAATATAAAATAAATAATTTTTAAATAAAATAATAGATGGCGCACAAATAATATTGGTGTTTCACAATTTTACTAAGTAATTAACAGTTTATGGGCAATATTGGTTAAAAAATGGAAAATTTGGCTAATTATAACAACTTATAGTCGCATAGTAAGTGGAAAGGATTATTAATAAAGAATAAAAGGATTGTAAAGGAAAAAAAATATAACGATCATTTTGTTTAATCATTCATTAAAATATGTATTATAAAAAATAGTTATTATTTTTTAATTGATCTTTTGTGATCCTTTCTATTTATTTTTATCTGTTTTTTATATTTAAAATAATAATAAAAATTATTCACGATAATGGTATTCACGATATATCATTTTAAAATGCATTCATACCCTGACTTACTATTACTACACCCTTATTACAATAATATATATTATTTAATGATACAAAACTATATACATATATATATATTTTTAAATATATATAGTTTTAACCAAAAATTTGCGGTAGATAAATTAAGTTATAATTGAAAAATATAAATTTTAAATTGTTGTTTATTTTTTTTTTTCATAATATCAAGTTTCACTTTTTGGCGGAAAATAATCAAGAAAAAAATTATTCATTGAATTTTAAATTTATTACACGATTAAAAAATAATAAAAACAGAAATAAAAATTACTATATATATGTAATTATAAATTTATTTGTAAAATGTTTTTTTTTTTTTTTTAATTTAAATAGATCAACTCCCATTATGTAAGGGTGGAAAATTAAATAATTACTTTTAGTTGTTATAACAAAAACCTGATATTTGTCAAACACCAAACCTTTAAACATATATAAAAACCATATTTAATTAAATTAATTGTTTTACTCTACACCCTGCAATACAGTCCAGAATTGTTTTTTTTTTTTTTAATTATAATTTTTTTAAGATATCACCACTTTTGAATCGATATTCCATAACGATGCAAGGTCTTTTGAACTATAAAATATGTTCAAAAATAAAACTTCAATTTTATTAACTTAACTTTTATGAAGCTAATAACAAAATCCTAATTATTTGATTTATTAATTAATATAATATGTAATGTAATGATGAATCCTTTTTCATTAGGAAGATGAAATTTTTATAATTAATCTTAAACTATAAACAATAAAAGATAACAATAAGAATCAAACTAGAGAAAAAAAATAGATAAATAATATGGAGAGACACAGAATAATATCGTAGAAATTAAAATAAAATAAAAAAAACTATCACTACAACATAAAATGGAATCTGGCTGACAAGACAAGGACCAAATTTTAAACGTCTAATTCATTAATAAACGCACAAAATTAAAATTTTACAAATAATATGATTTTTTTTTTTTTTTTTTCTTATGGTTAATATCTTATATAGTTTTTCATTTCAATAATTATTTATTTATTTTATTTGAAATAAATTAAATTATAATTACAATCTCATGTTAACAAAAAAAGTTAATCCAGATCAATTGCAAATTGAACAACAAAAAAAAAAAAAAAATTAAATAAGTCCAATATCTACAATTATACTTTAACAAAATTATCATAAAAAAAAGGAAAAAATTCAATCTAAGATTTTTTTTCAATAGAATTACAATTATTTTAATTGAATCAAAAATTAAAAAACAAAAAAAAAAAAACAATCATAATCTCAATAGATAATATTAATGCATTTTTATTATTATTATTTTCTTTTTTTTTTTTGCAGAAATATTTAAAAAAAAAAAGAAAACAAAACATAATATATCAATAACATATGTGATAAAAAAAAAAAGTTAAATAAATAAATATCAAGGTTACAACCTACTACTTCAATCATTTACACCTGATCATACATTATATGAATTAATTTTGTACTTAAAATTATTAGAAGCTAAAATATTTTTTTTTTTTTTTAATTGATAACCTAAAAGCCTTCAAGTTCAAATACTATGACCAGTAACATTGATTTTTTTGTATACGTATACATATAGGAGTATTGATTATCTTATTATTATTACTATTATTATGATTATTAAATTTTAATAAAGCAAATGCATTCAATACCAAAAAAAAAAAAAAAAAAAGAAATAGTAATAAAAATGTAATAAGGCTGGGAAACATTTTTAGTTACGAATACGACCATTTTTTATATTAGAAATTTAAAAAAACAAACTAATTATGTAAATAAATAAGTACACCCTTTATTGTTTTAATAACATTTTTATGTATATAGATAATAGATATGTACTTTTTATTTAATAAACTCATAAAAATTAATAATCACCTTTCAAATAAAGTATAATAAAATTATAAGATATATGTATATATGTAGTATGTACTTACAATTTTTAAATATTGAGTTTCTAGTGCAATCTTATAAAATTTTTATTACATTAATATTGTAAAATTATTATAAAAGTAACGATAACATTTATTTATGGGTGGTATGTTGGTGGTATGATGGCTTATAATAGAAAAATGTAAATAAATGAAATTCTAATGGTTTACAAGTATAACACAAAATAAAAGTTAATAATTAGGTAGGTAGGCAAATTATAACATTTTGCCTACCTAAGCATCTGAAGCATTTAAATAATATTATTTAATATCGATGTAATATAAAAGTTACCCCTATAAGTATGCAATATAAAAGAATTTTTAATTAGGATTATTTAAATTTTAGGGGGGCTTCGGTAGCCTAGTGGGTAGGCGTGTGGCGTATTAACCGAAGGAGTGTGGGTTCGATCCCTGCACAGGTCGTAAGTGTTTTTTCTTTATATACCCCCCTTACGACCAAATATAATGTAAATATATAGTATATAATATAAACAAAATACATAATATTAGTATATAATTTAATAATAGTATAAAAACCTATAATGGCCTTTAGTAGCCGATGGTTCAATAATATTGCATCACATTTATGTATGTAATATTAATATAAATAAATAAATAAAATAAATTTTAGGGCATCGATGACCGAGTAGGAATGCACATGCCTTAATAATTGAGGGAGTTAGAGTTCACATCCTACACAGGTAACAAATTTTATGAATTGATAACAAATCCCCCTTGCTATCAAATATAGTGTAAATATATAATAAAAACAAAATAAATAATATTAGTGTATAATTTAATAACAGTGTTCGACCTGTAATGGCCTTTAATAGCCGATGGTTTTGTAATATTGCAATATTCGCAGTGATTTGTAATATTAATATAAATAAATAAATAAATACTTAAATATTCTAAAATAGGGGGCCTTAGTTAAGAAGTCGTTAAGCTAATCGCTTACTAAACGAAAGAGTGTGGGTTCAAATCATTTACAGGTTGCATATATATTTTTAACTTTAACGAATATTACTGTAAGTCTAATTATTCTTAACAAATTCCATGTTGCCACCAAATACATAATATAAACGTATAATATATATATATATATAATATTAAATTGTTCCTGCAGAAGTAAATAAATGAAATATTTAAAAAAAATATATATATACATAAAATTAATAGGAACCTCGGTGGACTAACCACCAGCTTATGTGGTTAGTATGTGGCTTATTCACAGAGGGCTAACAACTAGCGTATGTGGTTAGTAGGTGGCGTATTGAAATCCTATACATAACACAGATTGCAAGTTTTATTAATTAAAAGCAAATACTCCTTATTGTACGCTATTGGTTTAGTAATATTGCATTATTCTGTGTGTGATTTGTAAAATTAATATCAATAAATAAATTAATTAATTTATAATTCAATACTCTTTATAAATGGTATAAGTAGTTTAAAATCGATTTCTTTTATATTAACAACTCTTAAAATACCATTAAAAAAATGAATCAATAATGTATAGTTTAAATGCAAATTTAATATTATGAAAACATGAAACTGAATTAATAATAATTTAGAATTCTGAATTTAAGTTAATTTCACTTAAAGTCTTGAATATTTTTAACAGAAAGATAAAATAAGTTAATTAAAAAAACAATAAACATTTATTTTAACAACAAAGAAATGAATAGGAATGGCTAATAGGAAATAGCAAATAGTAAATATCTTGACAGTAATGGACAGATAGCCAAATAATGATAAAATAAAGTTTAAAAAAATTATTTTATTATAAATCAAAACAAAAAATTTTTTTTTAATAATTATACATATTATATTAATTGAAATTCAGTAAAATTTTTAATAAAAACCCATACCAAAGATACAAATTTATTTAAATTCAAATATATAAATAGAAAAAACTAAAACTAAATGATAATGATGTTATTGAATGACGGATTATAAATTTTTACAAATGGTAAAAGAATGAATTAAAAAATTTAAAGTGATTTTGAATTCAAAAAAAAAAAAAAACGAAAATTATATACTTATATGATTAATAAAATAAAAAATTAATTGGTATTTCTTGTATCAATTTTTGGGGTTAAACTTTAAACTGATTATTTGAATTTGGATTTAAATGTACAAGGTGTTAATTTACTTGTTAATTAACTTATGATGAATGTTCAAAAATTATTTTGTTTTTTATTTTTTTTTTGCCTTCAAGGATTTGTTATTGGAATATATATACATATATATATTTATTGTACACAAATGATTAAATCAGTTCATTTTTTATATTAAAGATATGCAATAATAATATATATATGAACTTTTTGGCGCTTATTTATACCTAGGTATATACATATAATATATTTAACATATTTTATCTACAACAACAAGACAATGAAAAACTCAGCTTATTGCAATGACCTGTACATGTACCTGTACATCCAAAATGCTATGGAAAAAGGATTTATCCCTCCAGAAGGGTTCATTTATTTGGACCAACATAATTATATACAAAATGTCGAAAAAGTTTCTCTCTTCTACCACTTTGAGGGAAGGGCCACAGATACTAAAATATCATCAGGTTGGGTACTATTAAATATGATACCGCAAAAATTTAACAAGTCATTGTCGGATAAAGACAGAAAAAAAATAGAACGAAATTTTTGATGGCTTCTATAGTAGTCTAAAAAGAAGCAGCTTATGGTTTAATTAGTTGTAAAGTAGGTTAGGGATTAATTTTAAGTTTAGAAGTGTAAGTTTAGGTTAATTTTTATCAATATGAAAAAATTATAGTTGGTTTTTTAAATTTTCCAATTAGTATAAAATAAATAACACGTGTTAATATGCATATAATTATAGGTAAGATAATAAAAAATTGTTAAAAGTAAAAAATTAAAAAAAAAAAAATATATAATATGGATAAGGAACAAAATATAATTTAGGATTTATATTCTTATTGTTACTTATTTAGTTAGAATTGTTATGATATTTTTTAATATAAGTACTAAATTCAACATAGTGAAGAAAAAAATAAAATTTAAGGCAAATATAACACATTCAATATTGACGTATAATAATATTTTTCTAAACAATGCTCTTTATTTTTTAATTATTCCGTCTAAAGTTATCAGAATTTACAAATTTCTTATAATTTTATTAAGAACTTAAAATATTAATTCCTTTAAGAATTTTTTTTTTTTCTGGATCTGAAACAGATTCCTGTATAGTGTATACTAATGTAGATTTAGGTAAATGAAAGAGGGCAAACTGGAGAGAAATATGATATTAAGAAAATTTTAAGAAGTAAATTAGAAATGTACCTAAAAAGCTTCGCTTTGAATAACTGCAAATTGTAGAAATGGAACAATATTAACAGAGAGAAATAAACAGGGTAGATGCATATTCCACATGCACATCTTAGCAGTTATCACAACGAATGAGTTTCTATAACCTAAGCCACCTTTAGCTTCTAAACTACGAATTTAAACCACATAATATGTTTTTAAAGTATTTCAAAAATTTTCTGAAACAATTGAAACATAATATATTGAAGAACCTTTTTATTAACAAAAGTGACTTCACTTCATAAACTTAAAGATAAAGAAGAAATATCCAGATAATTCGCTTAATCCATTTAAATAGAAAAAATTGCTTTTATCTCAAAAGAAATATTTTTTAAATTTTATTATTTTGTTGACACTGTATTTTGAAAACACTTTTCAAATAATCAAAAGATATTCTTTTTATAAACGGACGGACATTTGAATTTGAACAAGTTCGACCGACATGTTTGATTATCTGCCATACATTTTCTTTTTTGTATGACCATAACTACTGATTAACTTAGGTATCTGTTATTATCAAAAACCACTAAATTTTATGCCCACGAGTAAAATTTTGTTTGTCTATAGGGCAACAGGTAATATAAAACTGTAAAATTTAAATCCTTATATCTTGATACTTAATTAAGCTAGACATTGTTCTAAAAAATAATCAAGTTTTATGAACATAATTTCTGTGAAATTTTGTTGCTTTAGCGTAACGAGTTCAAATAGCTGTCATACAACTTCGAAATCTTTATATAAATATATACATATTTGTACATAATTAATTCAAATATCTAGAATTATATAAAAGATGTTGAAATTTTATAGAAATAATATATAATTATGATCGTACGGATATTCTAAAATTGAAACAGTCAACTACAATATAACACTCTTTTTCCTTTTTCAAATAAATTGAATTTTTTGCTTTGAAAATAATGAAAAGAATTTAAAGATTTTCATCAAAATTTATTTTAAGAAGTGCATATGCACTATATATATAATATTTAAATATAAATAGGAAATAAACTATTCGTTACTTTTGTCTAACAATTTCCTGTTCAAAAATTAAACAAAAATATATTATTTCCGAATAGAACAAAAAATTATAATAAAATAATAATAAATTCTTTCATTTTAAATACAGTATATCTATTTATGTATGTAAATTTTGTTCAAAGAGATTTTATTCAAAACATAAAGACTTATTTTTTTTTTTTTTTTTTTGTTATATGATATATAAATCTCACAATCAAGAATTTTTCTTTATGGCGTTAATTCTTTAAATGCAGCATAATAATAATTTTTAAATTCAAATTTATGTACACATTTTTATTCATATAAAATTTTCCAACCTCTTCTAAAAAACAAAAAAAAAATTTTTTTTTTTATTTTCTTGGTTGATTCGTCGTAATTGTCATCAGTTATTTACCACTTAATAATATTTCTCTTATGAAAAACAAAATAATTTCGCGAAAAATATTTATATTATTCTATATAACGCGAATCAATTTACAAAAAGTATATATATATATAAAAAAAGAAAAAACAAATTCTGTTTTTGTTTTGAATGATATTTTTGCATAAATACAGACAATTTAATTCCGCCATAATATAAATAAATTTTAAATAAAAAAATTGTTTTATTTTTTTTTTTTTTTTAAATAAGTAGATATCATAACATACTCTGAACTTCACTTTATTCAATGGTGTGATTTCTAAATATTATTCAAAAAAAAAATAAAAACTAAAGAATTCTAGAATTCTGTTAGTCTCACTCTTTCCTTATTTTTAGTTTTTGAAAACGCTAGTTCAAAAATAAGCAAAAAGTCTTAGTCTAAAATTTTCAGATGCAATTAAACTTTGGAAGAAGAAAATTACTTTGAGTCTTACGGCGTTTTTTTTTTTTTGTTTTTCCTAAGGGAGGTGGGAATCTTCCAAAGACACCAAGAATGTTCCCCTTGGTAGTGTCAGATTCTTACTGACTAAACCCACCTCCCCCTTTAGCCAATATAATGGGATGCGAACGCAGCATATTGGCTAGGGAGTAGGGATAGAATAGGAAATGGATACGGAAACATTGAATTGGGAGTGGGACTGTAAGGAAACAATGAATCCGCCTATTATTATTACAATTTTGCTAACAGTGACTAAAGCCGTCACAACAGTTACGACATGTAGTAGTAGTATATAATAACTACATGAGGTAATTATTGAAGGCAACCCCCACTGTCACTGTAGCGGTTACTATTATTGGTATTAGTATTCTTATTAATATTATTATTATTTTACTATAGAGTCAGCGCCATTAGTGCATTACAACGTGCAGCAGTATATAACACCTTACTTGCATGATATAACCAAAGATGGCTCCACTGTAGCAGCTATTATTATTATTATTACTATTATTATTATTATTATTATTATTATTTATAATTATTGTTATTATTACTATTATTATTATTATTATTACTATTATTATTATTATTATTATTATTACTATTATTATCAATAATATTATTTTACTACAGAGTCAGCGCCATCCGTGGATTAGGACTACTTTTCTAAACGAAAATTACATTCGATAATTTGTCACTTTGAAAATCGAAAATCGTAGTGTTGCGAATACAAAATTAAAATTTTAATACTGATGCCTAACTGTGTAAGTATTATTACAGTACCAAAATTTTAATTTCGCATTCGTAATCCTGAGATTTTCAATTTTCAAAGTGATGTCAAATTTTTGAAAGCGTTTTTCGTTTAGCGTAAGAAACACTACGCGGTAAGGGCTCTTTTTGATTTTAATTAATTACAAAAATATGAAAAGAAATTATTTTTTATATTTAAATTTTTCCTGTGTTCACATTGTGTAAAATGCATTTTTTATTTTATTTATTTTATTAATAAACTAATTTTAATTTTAATATTAATATAAAAATAGTTATAGTAAGATTTGACATATCAAATTACGATATCAATTATTTCATAAAATTCATAGCATTATAAAATACTACCAGTATCAGAAGGCTGAAGCTACCAGACAATTGAATTAAAAGGGGTCAATTAATAGGGTCATTATATGGATACGACGTAATATAAAGACTTAAATAATATATATATATATATTTACATATACATATAAAATAATAACAAATATTTATTAGTCAGATACAAAAATATTATAGTGGATGGATATATTATATTTATGATGATTATTATTTTTATTTTGTAGCTATCTATAAAACTTTGAACTTAATATTCAGTAGTTTCTATTTATAAAACACCAAGAACGTATCGGAATATTTTTGTTAAATAAATAAAAAAAAACAAAAAAAAAATAAATAAATAAATAAAAATATTTAAAATATATAAATTAATATGAAAAAATTAATTTTTTTACATTTTATGTTTACATTTTTTATCTTTTTAAATCAAACGGTTAGTGATTTCTTAGTTTTTTTGTTTTTCTTTGTATGAAATATTTAAATGGAAAATTAAACTTAAATCTAATTTGCATAATCTGGGATAATAATTTAAAGATGATATTTTTAGATAATAAATATAACTGAAGATGTTTACCTGTTAATATTTCAAAAATTTTAAAAACACATATCAAAATTATTAGACAAAGCCTTGTTTGTTTTTCCTTTTGGATTTTTCGAAACATCATTTTATTATAAAAAAAAATCTTAATTAACTAATTGTGTTAATTAAAAAATGTTTATTATTTACTATAAGAAAAACTATATCGAATATAAGTGCAAGCATTTTCTAGTTTTTAAATGCAATGCTTCTTTTTTAATTGCAAGTATTTTGTTATTTAGAGCAAGTTTTTCTTTTTAAGAGCAAGAAATCTTTGTTATCTGAAACTTATTTTAATAAAAGGTTTGTCTGATTGAAAGTGTATTTGTTTTAAATTTTACAAAAAACAAAAAACCTCTTATAGTCTGAAAATTCTGAAATAATCTGAATTATCTGAATTTTTTTTTTTATAATATACATATAATTAATTCACTTATATAACAAATTACGTAAATACAAAAGCAAATACTTGCACTTAAAAACGAAAATTTACTCTTTCAATTAAATTACTTCCATTTAAAGAAAAAAACTTTTACTTAAAATTAAAATAATTTTTCTTAAAGCAAAAAAAGTATATTTGAACTTAAATATTTTAAATATGAAACTTAGAGTTACAATTAAAAAGAGTATTTCAGAATTAAAAGTTTAATTAGAGTTTTTTAAGACAATTAACAAAGTAAAAATAAAATACGAGGGGCCTTGGTGGCCTAGTGGGTAAGAGCGTATAAAATACGCTGTAAACACTGAGGGAGTGTTGGTTCGAATCCCACACAAGTGGTAAGAGTTATTCCCCCTTACGACATTTACAGTTACGTCTGAACAGGAAAGACTGTATAATTTCCTGTCCACATTTATGTGGCAGAGGAATGCATTAAAAGAAAAAAAAATACGTTTTCTGACTAATTGTTTAAAATGTAGTACTTCATAATGAAAGTTTTATTTTAAAAGTACTTACAATATATTAAAAAATTTAAAATTTTTCAATTAATTTTTTTAAAAATATACATTAATATAAAATTGTATACCTTTTTTTTTCTTTTTTTTTTTTACAGAATCATTTTGCAAGATCACAATTTTTAGCAACATTAACAAATCGATTAAAAGAATTAACATTTATTCATTTAAGTGGAAGATTTGTAGATATGTATGTACATACATATATAATAAAATTAATATTAATTTAATTCACAAATTTAAATTTTTTTATTTTAATTTTTTCTTTTTTTTTTAGAAATAATTTTACACTTTCTTTACAAAATGGTGATTGTTTATATCCAAACAGCCCTCATCTTTTTAGTAAATTATATTGTGATATTCAATTTCAATTAACAACTTATAAATATAAGGATGCATTATTATTAAAACGACAAACATTTTCTGATATGGAATTTTATAATGAAACAATAGATGGTGGTGAAATGTTTAAACGTGATGCAAAAGATTTTAAAATTTTATTAATTATTAGACAAGAATTTATTGAAATAAAAATAAATGATAAATATTTTGCATTATATTATTATAATACATTACAACCGATATATCGAACAAATCATATATTAGTAACAAATGCAATTATTGATGTTGCTGAAATAAGAGAATTTTTATTGGTTAATGAATATGAAATAGAAAATAAAAATTATATAAATTTGGAAAATATTTTTGATTTAAAAAAAAATGATTAATATTAAAAAGTTAATATTATTTATCTGTAATTTTATTTAAGTTTTGTTAATTAATGAAAAAAAAAAAAACAAAAAATATGTAATAATTTTAAAAATTAAATAATAAAATTAAATTATTTTAAATTAAAAAGAATTAAAATTAATTACTTTATTTATTACTTTATACATATTGATAAGATCAAGTAACAGAATCTAAATATCTTATTTTTATGTTTGAATATATGTCAGTTTTATGTCTTGTTTTTCGTTGTACAAAGTTGTAATGGAAAACAAGTATTTTTCATCAATTTTCTTTTTATTGAAAATTTAGAAATGAAAATTTGTATTTAAATTTGCTACCATCCGAGCTTATTTGTACTCTTTTGTTTGATGCTGCCAGGTGGTGTTAAGGAGTAGTTAAATTGTTTTTTAAACTGTAGAATTTATGATGAACGTTAAAATATAAGGCTCCCGCGTAGGGCCAAATGTCTATATCTGCAAGATACTTGGTGTTGCTACATTTCTCAAAATATATATCCTTAATGGCGTATTTTGAATCCAACTCTAAAATCTCTCCTGATTAACAATCAATAAAAATAACCAAAAAAAATACAAAGCAGAACAATTTTTTTTTTTCATAAATGCTTATATCTTCTAAACTCTACGATACAGACACAAATTATGTATGTCCGAATTATAGAAAAATAATTCCAACAAGGTATAAATATTGGAGGAGTTTTTTGGTAAAATCATGAGATATTTAGTTTTTAAAGAAAAATAAAAAAGATTGTTTTTTTTTTTTCAAAAATTTTCAACTTTGAACTACAATATCTCCAGAACGGCAACACCTATCGTCACCAAATAACTGTTAAAATATTTTTCAGATTACTATCTTATAAGATAAATAAACCGAATATATATATATCTTACAGATTATCAGATATAACGGTTTTTATATAAAAACACTAAAACAACAAAGATACTTTCAAATGTCCTTTTTGTCCTTAAAGGATAAAATACAACATTAAGGATATATATTTTTAGAAAAGTGGTAATAACACCAAGTATCTTTCAGATACAGTCATTTGGTCCTACGCGGGTACAACTTTTAACATAGTATCCTCAAATTTAAAATAAAGATTATACAAAGAACTAACATTTTTTTTTTTAAATAAAACATCCCTCTTTTACGATCTCTTCTGTTCACTATAGATATACTATACATATATATAGAATATTAACTGAAAAATGTAAAATTTTATAATGCAAAGAATCAAACATTATATTTCTGAAAATTGTGTTTTTCAAATGTACCTAATGTTATAATTATTCAAGCAAAAAAAAAAAAAAAAACTTAAACTAAGGCACATTTCAATCACATAATAAAAGACTTTCTGAAAGTTACCTACCTTCAGAATCTAACCATACACCTATTTTAACGAACCCGAAAAAGGATAATATTTACCTATATTATGAAATTTAAACACTTTTCATACAAAGTTAATATGTATATAGTTTAAAAATTGCCTCAATACATCTTTTAAACTATAAATCAATTATACAATAAATATTTTATAAAATAACTTAAGTCCATTATAAAATTAAATTGCAATGCACAATTATATATTTAAAATTGAATAAACAAATATTATTAAATAATCTTAGAAGTCTATAATTAAATTTTTAACTATTCATATTCCTTTTTTTTTTTTCTGGTTTAAAATACAAAAATCTTATCTCAGGCAACATAATTATTTCATTATTTAATTATATAAGTTAAAACAGAAGAAAACAAATAAACTATTTATTGTAAAAAAAAAAAAAAAAAAAGAACCTTCAAGCAATACAATTGAAAAATTAAAATAAAAACAAAAAAAAAAAAATATTAAATAAAATTTTGCCTTACATATTCTTATTTTCTAGTTTTTCTCAAAGAAAAAAAACACACAAAAATACCATAAATGCAAACAGAATTTATACGATTTAAATTCCCTTAAATAATGGCTTTTACACTTTATAAAATAAGAATTATCATTAAAAATCATTTGGATATAAAACTGCTTTGGTAACAAATCATATTTTTTCTTTTTTCGTTTTTCTTTATTGTTATACCTTTCATTATATTTTAAATACTGATAATGAAAGTTCTCTTTTTGTATTATACATATTATTATATACATACATAAAAACTTTAAAAAATTATACCGACTCTTGTATTTTGAATTTTGTATACCCCATATAACATATAACAGAATCAGAGTCAGTGGATATTTTAAAAGTAAACAGATATAAATTTCAAAAAAAAAAAAACAAAAAAAAAATCTAACTAACTCGGTTCAACATTTAAATGACCTAAGACGTGACCATTAAATCAGATTTGAAATATAGAATTAAGTTTATGTTAAATATACATACATATATAAAATCACAGAATATAAAATAGAAGAAAAAAAATAAAAAAAAAAAAAAAAAAAAGACAACAGCTTGTTTTCTATAAATAAAGCAAAAATTTTTCTCTTAAATAGTTACTATTAAAAGTTAAAAAAAAAAAAAAAAATAAATGGTGCGGATAGTTAAAAGTTATAATATAAGCTACGAGCACAGTATATGTTAATTTATAAAACCCCTTTCAATTCAATTAAAAAAACAAACAAGGTAAAATGTAAACCAACGGTTTTTAAAAGCGCACATTTCCAAAACTCAATACAAACTGTTTAGAATTGTGACTTGCACAAAAATTTGAAAATTTCATGTAATAAGAAAAAACGTGAAAATAGGACATCTTTGAAATTTTGAGGGGCCGTAAGTCCGGAATCCTATATAACTAAGAAAACCCGTTAACACACGTAAAAATATATTATTGAACCTTTAATTTTCATGTCTTGCCGGAGAAAAATTTGTACAGGTGCCTAAGTTACAGGTGTCTAAAAATAGCAAATTTTCAATTTTTGAGGCGTTATAACTCTTAAAGAGGGCTGCTACCAAAAAATTTTCTTAGGAAACTTATGCTAATTCTAAAAGTTCTTGCTTGTCTCAAAATTTCACGTTCCTATCTAAAGGCGTGTCGGAGTTTTGAAAAAAAAATTTCATGCAAAATGTGGTTTTCACATAACGGTAAATTTAAATAGTAAATTACAAAATATTACATAATTTTGATATTGTTTTATATAGATAATAAAATTTTCGATCTTCTGGCGGTTTTAGATTGCAAAACTAATACACAGAACCTGAGATATATAAATCTGAAAATGGGGCTTTTTCACAATTTTGAAGAGCTGCAACTTTGGAACCCTTTATAACTAAAATAAACCTTTAACACGAGTGAAAATATATTCCTGTAGCTTTAATTTTGATATCTTGCAGAAGTAAAATTTGTACAGATTGCTAATTTACAGGTGTTTAAAAATAGCAAATTTTCAATTTTTGAGCCCTAATAGCTCATAAACAGGGGGTGGTCCAAAAAAATTTTCTGAGCAAACTTATACTAATTCTAACAATAAACTAATTCTAACAAGTTCTTTCTTGCCTCAAAATTTCAAGCCTCTATCTATTAGCGTGCCGGAGTTATGAAAGTAGAAAAACCATGCAAAATTTGGTTTTCACATAACGGTAAATTTAAATACTAAATTTAAAAAAATTGTATAATTTTGATATTAATTTACAAAGTTAAAAAAAAATACCTGTCGAATGACGTTTTCAGATTGAAAAAATCTTAAGCACAACATAAGATATATGCATTTAAAAATAGGGCTTTTTCCAAGTTTTAGGGACTGTAGGTCCGTAATGGATGGGACTACATGAAAAAGTTGTTCCATAAAATTATTTTTTTTATGAGACCTACCCATGGTTAAAATTTTTTTTCTCTATCTTTAACGGTGTAGAAGTTTTGTAAACAGACGGACGGACGGACAGAGTGAAACTAATAAGTACATTTTTTCAAATTTTTTTTTTGGAAATGTGCTAAAAAAGACAAATTAAAAAAAATTGTGTTTACCAAAAACTCATTACAAACTAATTGTTTCGTAACATTTTCTAAATACATATTTACTATATACATAGTTATACCCTCTATACACAGAGTATACCCTATAGTTTTTAGTTAATTTTTGTTATCGTTTATTATTTATTATTTATTTGTTTTTATTTTTTTTTTTTTCTAATTTATCTTTATCTCTGTCAATTTTTAAATTCGTTCATTATTTCTCAAAAAAAACAAAAAATTTTTACTTAGAAGGACATTTAATTAATTAATGTAAGAATGGTATTAATATAATGTACATAATATGTACATATAAACATTTTTTATATGTAAATAATAGGAAATGTAAATTAAGATTTTCTTAAGATCTCAACAAAATGATAAATTTAAGACATTTTGTAATATAAAATCAATTTTACAGATTAACAAAAAACAAAAAAAAAAAAAAATAGATTTTATTAAATTAATGGGAGTTATTTTAAATAATTAAAATTAATAATGACTAATATATATTTTTTTTTGTTATTTTTTTATTATATAAGTTATTTTTATATTTATTATTGGAATCAAATATATCAGTTCAGTTGTATATGTTTTAATAGTGCAGTGGTTAAAATATCGGTCTTTTATTTTAAAGGTCTCGTATCGTATTCAAAACACCGGCTGAGTCATATAGATAGATAGGTATAACAAAATATATACACATAAGGTATATACGAACTAAAACACCAAGAATACCTTTTTAAGATTAGATTCTTACTGACTAAAGTCACCTCCCTCTTTAGCCAATTTAATGAGATAAAATCTTTAATTGTAAACGGAATATATTGGCTAGGGAGTAGAGATAGGAGAGGATAAGACAAAGATCCGGAAACATTGATTTGCGGAATGGGACTTTAACAGAATAATGAATTCGCCTATTATTATTATATTATTAGTTATAAAAGCATTTGTGTTACTATTTGATATAAATTAAATGTAAAATAAGGAAAATCAAACTTATTTATACTTATTTATGATTCTGCATTTTAAATCCGAAATAGACTATCAATTAGTAATTGTAGTTAAATTGATTTTCAAACTAATATTATGATGAATAATTTACTTCAACTTTCATATTTTCAATAATTTAACAACTCCAAAAGAAAATTTCGAATTTTCCAATTCAAAATTTTCAAATTTCTCTAAAAATTAATAAATTGAAAGAGATATTCAATCAAAAGTTTAAAGCTAGATGGAAAAATTAAAAGAATGTGAAGAATGTGATGATCAAATATAATTTTAATCTGCATAAAAGAGTTTTATTAAAAATACGCTGTTTAAAAAAGTCCAAAAACATCTATAAAACAAGGCAGAATGTAAACCAATGGTTTTTAAAAGTGCACATTTCCAAAAGATAATACAAACTGTTTAGAATTGTGACTTGCATCAAAATTTGAACATTTTATATAAGAAAAAATGTGAAAATAGGACTTTTTTTTACAAAATTTGAGGGTCAATAAGTTAGGAACTTTATATAGCTTAGAAAAACCGTTAACACACGTAAAAATACATTACTGAAGCTTTAATTTTTATGTTTTAAAAATATGTTTTAAAAATATGTTAAAATATGTACAAGTGTATAAATAGTTCAGGGGGTAGTCAAAAAAATTTTCTGAGCAAACTTATACTAATTCTAAAAGTTCTTTCTTATCGCAAAATTTCAAGTCTTTATCTAAAAGTTATGTCAAGTCTTTATCTGCCGGGGTTATGAAGCTAGAAAAATCATGCAAAATATGGTTTTCATATAACGGTGAATTTAAATACTAAATTAAAAAAAATTATATAATTTTGACACTGATTTAGGTAAAGAAAATTCCTGTCAAATGGCGTTTTCAGATTAAAAACATGTTAAGCAGAACATGAGAAATACGTATTTAAAAATAGGACTTTTTTAAAGTTTGAGGGACTGTAGCTCAGTAATTGATGAGCCTATATGAAAAAGTTGTTCTACAACATTAATTTTTTTAATGAGACTCATGGTTAAATTTTTTTTTCACTATCTTTAACGGTGTTGAGTTTTGAGACGGAAGGACAGAATGAAACTAATAGACACATTTTTTTAATTTTTTTTTGGAAATGTGCTAAAAAAAACAATTCATATTTAAAGTCAGAAAGAAGTACATATTTGTAAAAAAAATGGTAAATGTAAAAATCGGTAAAAAAAAATTTATCAAGTATATAGTAACGATTAACATTGGCATTAATAGTTTTCAATAATTTAATTCTATATTTACCGATTTTTAAGAAAACACACAAATTCAAAAATTATATAATAATTTATAAAATTATATCACAAAATTATATTATAATGAAAGTAAAATAAAAGTTGAAACATAACAACATAATTATTGTTTAATAAATTTTAATTGAAAAAAAAAAAATTTATCATCTTAAATTAATTAAAAAAACAGCGGAAAATATATTAATTGCCCAGAGGTGTTATTTTTTTTTTTTTTTTTTTGTGAATTTTTCGCATTTTATTTTAATAAACTCTATTAGATTAACATCGCCATATGACGATAAATTGATTTTATACTCTTGTAAATTATTAAAACAAGTATACTTAAGTTTTATTATAATGTAAAAAAAAAAAAAAAAATAAACTTTCAAAAAAAAAAAATTTTTTTTTACTCTGACTCAACTACATATTACATATATCTATTTTACATAATATACTGTCATTAAAATTTAAGAAATAGTAATTTTTTTTTTTTATGATTTTGATTAAAACGTAAGGATCCTTTCCCAGTTTATTTGATATTCAATTAATTAACGAAATCATAATTTTTAATTCATAAAATTTTAAAACGTTTCCTGATATTTTAAATATCTAAAAAGTATGAATAATGGAGAATAATTCAATGTGAGTATTTATTAAAAATGATATTAATAATGAATAGTTTTTCTATATAACTGATAATTCACTGTCTAACTGATAATTCATAATGCTTCTGAAATCATTAAAAAAAAAAAAAAATAGTTTTAAAGTACCTACACAAGAAATCCTTACATTGAAATGCATATTGCACATAGTGAAAACGTAAAATCTGTTTATACCTATAACCTACTAAAAACTTCTTTATAAAAAATATGAAAATGAAAGATTTTCAGTATATACATATATAAATGCATAAATCATAAATAAATAAAATAATTATAATAATATTTTTGTGTCTTATGCTGCCCATACACAACGGACTAGGTTGTAAACTTAGTACGCGGACAGATTTTAGAACCATACCACACACTTATCCAAACTATCATCCAATCGTTGTAATTATGTATACTATATATTTTTTATTATTTTCGCAAATCAAAAAAATCTCAATATTAAAATGACATTTAAGTTGTACAACTTGTCCATACAACTCAACTATACAAACCAAAGACTCCGCCAACAAAAATCAAAAATTTTTTGATATTCTTCCAACCAACTTTTCAATCATCAAAATTGTTTTACAACTTGCCCATACACGATACAACTTATCAAGTTTTCAACCTAGTCCACCGTGTATGGTCAGCATTACATAATATATGCATTTATGAATAAACATTTTAAAATGTTCAACTATAAAAATTTTTTATTTTTTATTTTTTTCTAATAAGTATACGATCCTTGTAAAAATCATTTTATTATGATATTTATTAATTTATTATGATGTGTTTTTTTTTTTTTTAATCTTATATTTAATTTCTGTTTGTGAATAAATTGTTCAACATATCAATTGACATATCATAATTAGGTCACAACTTAATAATTTTAATTATTTCATTTTTTTTTTTTTTTTTGTGTTTTTTTTTTTTTATAAATTACATTTTGATATGATAATTTTCTTAATAAACGGTAAAATAAAATTCAATTCATTTTGTGTCATTAAGTTTTCATATACATACATATATATTATTTTCGAAATAAAAAAAAAATTCAATAAAAACACTGTTTAAAAATCTCATTACTGTCTTTTAATACTAAATGCACTTTTTAAACTAATAATTTACCTTTAATTTATTGAACATTAATCGATAAAATGTTTAGAAAATGTCTTTTTATCTAAATAACTAAGTCAATTTTAATGCAAATTAAAAAAAATTTCAATTATAAAAAAACAAAAAAACATTTTTCTTTTATCTAGGATATTATAATACATAATATGTTTCCTTAAATACTCGAACTCGAACTCGAACTCGAACTAATAATTAAATAAAAAAAAAAAAAAAACAAAATTGTAAACTAAAAAATAATGGTTATTTTAAAAATTTAAGCATTTTATGATATAATTTTGTAATAAATAAAAATTTAAAAAATATGATTACAAAATTACAGAAAATTAATTTATGGGAAATTTTTTTTTTTTTTAGTTTTTGAAAATAAATTAATTTTTTTTTTTTTTTTTTTAAATAAAAATAAAATCTGATTTAGTTCTGTGACAAATTTCATGTTATTGAATTCTTATGAAATTTTTTAATGTGAATTTTTAATTTTGTAATTAAATATTTAATATTTAGTTTACGCAAATTTTAGAACTTTATTATGCAATTAACTTTTTAAATTAAGAATGTATATGGGGCTACGGTAGCCTAGTGGGTAAAATTGTATGAAATACGTTGTAAACATTGAGTGAGTGTGGAGGTCGAATAATTCCCCTTTACAATATTTACAGCCACGCCTGAAAAGGAAAGGCTGTATAATTTCCTTGTCACATTTATGTGGCGGAGAAATGCACTAAAAAAAAAAAAAAATTGTATATATTATCGCCCATTTTCAAGCATTCTCGAGAATGAAGAATGTGAATGAAATGTGAATTTGCAATTCTCTGGAATTCAAAATGGGTGTTATAGCATTTTCCCGTATTCGAATTATTCAATTCTATTTTCGAATGCCAAATTAATTTCAAAGCATATAAATTTTGTATACATATTTGAAAAAAGTTTTGTATTCAAAATTATTCTTTATAAATTTTATCTATATAGTTTTGTTTTAAAAAATGTATAAAAAAACATAAACAAAAAATATGAATTCAGTTATTCAGTCAGTTATTAGAAGAACAAAATGGGGCCTGGGTGGCCTGAGCTTGTAAAAGGGTATGAAATACGTTGTAAATACCGAAGGAGTGTAGGTTCGAATCCCAAACACGTCGTAATAATAATTCCCCTTTAAGACATTTACAGCCACGCCAGAAAAAGAAAGGCTGCGTTATTTCCTTGTCACATTTATGTGACAGGAGTATAAACTAAAAAAAAAAACACAACAAAATAGACGCAATAAAAGTAACAACGAAAAAATTAGAATATTTTTAGAAAATTATAAGATTAGAAATTTTAAAAGCAAACGTTTTTGAACTTTTTAGATTTTTATAAAGTTTTAGATTAAATAAAAAAGCGTTTATCTACATTTTAAATGATATACAATCATTTGTTCGTCAATTTTCTACTCCGGCAATTCATCAACTTTGTGCTTCATTTATACCCATATATCATGTTAAACTTGTGATATGTATCATCAAAATTTTTCACTTAATTTTGCTCGAACTATAGAACTTTCAATTCAATTTTGGAACTGTAAGCCTTTTAGAAAAGCTCCATGATTATTAGGTACGTCATGATACGTATCACAAGTCTAATATAATATGGGTTTTAGATTCTTGGCAGAAGGTTCTTATAAAAGATTTATAAGAAAAAATTTTGACATATCCATGTATCCATATACATATGTTTTTAATTTATTTTTACTTACATTTTAAAATGAAATAAAAAAATTATTTAAAAACCTGTGTAGAACCTGTGTTATAACAATTTAAAGATAGGGCTTTTTCGAACTTTGTAGGGCTTTAGCTCAATAACGCGTGGGGCTACAGAAAAAATTTGTTCCACAAAATTAGTTTTTTTTTGGCGATGCTTATCCGTAGTTAAAATTTTATTGCTTTATTTCAAACATAATAGAAGTTTTGTAAACACCCAGACGGACGGATTCAAAGACTGACAGAGGGAAACTCATAATCGAAAACACCATTATTTATGTTTGAAAATTCTATTCTCATGGCGAATGCGTTTCGTATTTTGTGGGACACCAATTTTCATATTCTCCTATTGAATTTTGATTTTGAGAAAGCTGGAACATGGGCGAATATGTTTTTAAAACAAAATTTTCACTTGTCAAAAATCTTAAAAAAAACTTTATTTTAAATATAGATTTTCTTATACAATAAAAGTTACAATTTATGGAAATTTTAAATATTGAATTTTTGAAATAATTATTATTTAAAGTTTTGGGAGAAATCGAAATTAAAATGACTAAATAACATAACATTTTTAAATTTATATAAATTTTTAAGTTTGCCTGTATAATTTAAGATATTTTTCATATGTTAATTTTTTTATTTTTTTTAAATACAACATTACCAGTAATACTTTCTATTACAATGAAAATAAATTAATAATAAAAAAGAAATATATTCAAAAATTAAAAAAAAAAAAAACCGTAAAATATATTATGAAATTATTATTTGAAAATATAAAATAATAAATAAATTGTGCAACATATGTTACAGAACATTTATTCAACACTTTTAAAATGAAATAAATTCAATTTAAAAATCATACTGTCAAATGACATTATTTATAAAAATTTATCTTTACACATACTTATATATATATGTATGTTTGTACTAATTTTAATATAAATTAAGATTTATCAAAAAGTAAACAAAAAATTCGGTCCCCACCCGGAAAATTATACCTGGAAAAATAAACAAAAAAAAAATCAACAATAAATTGCAACAACAATAAAAAAAAAAAACAGACATGAAAATACGCCCAAACAATTTAGTTATTATAATAAACAAACGGTATTCAACAGATTTTATAACGGTCTATTTATGTCTTTTCGTAAAAATATTAAAAACAAAAAAATTAAACGCTATTAGCAACGTGCGCGTTTAACACTTATGTCGTCATCTTCATAACCGTTCTGGTACTTTTCTTTATATTTAATTTTTATTTTTTATTTTTTTCTTCTTTATTTATTTATTAACTACTCGCTCGCATTTATTTTTATTTATTTTTTTTTTTTTAATTTTAATTTTTATGTTAAAACTTTGTATGATCATTATTGGATTTGGAAATAAATGTGTATATAATATACATACATACATACATACATATACATACATATATGTATATTAAAATTAAAAACAAAAAAAAAAAAAAGAAAATACGTATGAAATTTTGAATTTATTGTGTTGAATTTTGGCGCAACATGATCATAATAACAATAAACGATTATAATAACAAGAATCAGCGTTACCATAGTTAATAAAACCACCAACATAATGAACGCATTTCAAGCATAGCAAAAAAAAACTTAAAAAGAACTTAATGAATGCTATATATGTAGTTAGAAATCGCTTTTAATTATAAAAACAAAACAAAAACAAATTAATATGTAGTTATTAAAATATAATTTTACAATTTATTATGAAAATTTTTTTTTTAAATAAAATTAAATAAATTGTGTAATATTTTAATTTAAACTATTCGCTTGTACTGTGATATTAATGATTTTGACATAAACATAGTTTTTGGTGGAAAAGTAACGCATAATTTTTGTCAAAATAATTACTTTTATTTACAAAATTAATATAGTAAATATATACAGGATCGGCCAAAAGTTACTTTCTACGAAAATAGATTTATATTTTTATTTTATGTATCTGTTTAATTAAATTTTAAATTATTAAATTGTTTTTTTTTTTTTGTTTTTTAAACAAAACTAATTAAAAAAAAAGTCTAAAACAAATTAACACTTCAAGAAATAACTTAAATAGTGAAATTTTACTACGAAAGTTAAACAAATTTTTGAGAAACAAAACAAAAAAAAACGAGAAAGAATACAGTTGACTTTGTCAACTCTTAGATACCCGTACGAACCGTTAGTATGTTCACAGCCTGTCACTCTGCTTACAATATTATTTTTTTAAAAATATTTTATAATTTTAAAATAATTTGGGTGAATTTTATAATTTCTAAAACTATGGGTTGTACATATATTCAAACTATATGTTTATACATTCTTCAAAAGCAGATTTTATTAAAAGATGTATATTAAATTTACTTAGTACAAAATAGTAAATATAATTTTAAATATTATATTATATTATATTTAAATATTCCATTGACAGAATAATTTCTTATAAGTACAATAAAATACATATATGTATGTAAATACGGCGCTATATAATATACATCTATACTTTTATCATTCATTCACTAGTGACATATACGATATGTAAATAAACATGATATTATATAAGTATGTAAGTATATCAATATCATATAAATAAAAATTCTTCAAGCAACCGTTATGTTGTTTATTTATTTACATTTTTTTATACTACGCATTATATCCTCAACAATTTCAAATTATCGAGTAAAACAAAATGCAAAAAATTTGTTGAAGAAATTTGTTAGAAAATTTGAAAAAATCAAGTAACACTTTCGTCAATTATAAAGTAACCCTATATTATTAAAAAAAGTTGTTAACAAAAATAGGAGTATAATGTTAAGGCTTTAATTTTTGTGTATTACTTCAAAAAAATTTTAACAGGTGTTCAAATTACAGGTGTTTAAAAATAGGAAATTTTCAGTTTTTGGCCTCTTACAGCTCCTAAACAGGGCGTGATACAAAAAAATTTCTGAAATGACTCATACTTATTTTCAAAGATCTAACATCTGTCAAAATTTGCAAGTTTCCAACTTAAACCGTTTAGAAGATAGAAGGGTTAAAGGATTTTGCAAAATTTTAGTTTCGCATAACGGTAAATTAAGACACCGTATGCCACAAATATATATTTATTGTACATATACTTTTAAAGCTAATAAAAGCCGTAATCGTTTGTCGTTTTCAGAATGAAGATAAACCTTATACAACTTGTGCTATAACAATTTAAATATAGAGCTTTTTTGAACCTTTGGGGAGCTGTAGCTCCGTAACGGGTGGGGCTACAAAAAAAAGTTATTAAAAATAAAATTAATATTTTTATGAGATCTATGAGCAGTTAAAATTTCATAGCTCTATTTCAAAAAAAATGTGAGGACCTAAAAGTTAGGTGTTCGAGAGCTACCCTAAGTTTTGGTCCAAACTCAACGAAAAAAAATAGGGAACTTACAAATTACTCGCAGAATATTTCGTGTAAATTTCAAGATTCTAGCTTTCTTAGTTTTTGAGTTAGCGTGCTAATGGACGGACGGACGGACATGGCTCAATCGTCTTAGAATTTTTTTCTGATCCGATCCATACCTTTGAAGGTATATCTAGCTCACTTATTTCGAGGTGTTACAAACGGAAGAGTAATTTTATTATACCCGATCCTATCGTACGGGTATAACAATAATGCGATAACTTTTTTTTTTTTTGAGCCTAAAAAAAACAAAAAAAATTTTATAATAAACTCCAAACTTTAAAATATTAAAATCAAAACATTCGAGACGAAATAGAGATAATATAAGTACAAGCGTCAGTAACGGAATATGATTTATAAAATGGCGCACATTTATTTCTTTCCGAAATTTCTGGCTAGCACCAATCTGAAAGAGATAACTTTAAAAATATAATGAAAAAATCTTGTTTGAGCATAAATTTAATCCTAAATAAAGAAATTTTATTTCTTCTTACATTTTAATGTTTTAAAATTATGAATATATATTATGAACTTTCCGTCCACCCGGTAGTTATACTTTTTTGGGTAATTCCAATTACTCAATTTTTCATTTTTTTTTTATATCAATTTAAATTATTAATTAATAATTTTACTCAATAAAATTGCTTAGTACTCGTACATATTGTAATTTTTATATATTTTACATATTGTAAAATTCAAGTCTTGAGCTTACAGAAAATTAAATTACTTAAAGTACAGCATATAGGTACATATAAGTTCTAAACCTTAATTTTTAAAATTTAAAGGTTTTGAAAATGACCATAAGATTAAGATTAAGATTAAAACAAAAAAATTTGATAAAAGAAAACGCAAAAATAATTTAAAAAATTTTTAAAGTTGAAAATCACTTACGTGTACTTCCTGCGTTTAGTACAATACAATTTATAATGAAAGAAAAAATAAAAACAAAATAATCACAAAAAAAAACAAAATATAGGTAAACACAGTGAAAGTAAAAGTTCTTTAATTTTTAAAGTAACCAGAAAATGAAAGATAATAACATTTTTTTCTTTTTGATTTTTTCCTTTTCTTTTCAAAATTTGAGAAATTAACTTAAATGATGACTTGTTCCAAATCATTCACTTCTCAGGTTTCAGATTTTTCTTTTTTTCTTTCTTTCTTTTTTTTTATTTATTTGTAAATTAATGATTTTTGATACCATTTTTTTATTTTATTTTTTTATTTTATGTAGGTTTATTTACTCACGATATTCATTTACATGATATATGTATAAGTATATGATATGTATCAAATATATTATATATGTATTAATAAAGTAATAAGATGCTTAGAAAAATAAAAACAGAACGGAAACTAATTTTAATTTTTTTTCTACTTTTTAGAACATTTGAAAATCACAATGCACATATATTGTGCGTAACCAAATCTTTTATATCTTAATAATTTTTTTTACTTTACTTAAACCGAACGTACTGTTCTAAATTTTAAGATATCTTTTATTTTTTATAAAAATTTATATAAGATATTTAAGAATTGTATCAAATTAAACTAATTATTTGTCTTCTTGTATTATTAAATTTCGAACATTTATTTAATTTGATTTTGAATTCTTTTATGAGAAGCGATGCACTTTCATATGCACTCATTTACATTTGCATAAATTTAAATTGTCATCGATCTTCGGAAAACGGTTTAAATTTCTTAAAATTCTCTTTTTAGATTTAATTCTAATTTGAAAGAAATTAAGGGTATGAAAAATATTTATTTTATTATTTTAACCAAGGAAGCACATCTTAATAATAAGAACAATCCTAATATAGTATTTAAAATTTTTTTTTTTATATATATACCTACTAATTAAAAAGTACTGAACTGTCACGTGAAAAACAATACAAATGGTCATCCCATTCTCAATATTTAATTTACCACAAATCAACATAACAACGATTAAAATAAATATGTAAGTAAGCGGTAAATAACAGCTGGTTGCTGATGCCTAACAGTGTTAGTATACAATGCTTTCTAAAAGGTACGCACAATAATAATTTTAATTTTAGTGGCCATATGGTTAGGATGAAATTAAAGAAAATTAAAATGAAATTTTATTAATTTTTTTTTTTTTTTTTCTTTTCGATTTTTAATTTGGTTGTATTTTGGCACGAATGGTGATTGGTGATATAAAGTGAAAGGGAAATTTTTCGAATTTAATTTTATTTTTATTATTTTTTGGAAATTTATAGTTTTACAAGAAATAAAAATTTTAATAAATAACATTTTAACAAAAGGGTCATTTAATTTTTGGCCAAAATTTTTTAAAAAAATTATGGAATTGGATCACCATATAAGTATACTTTTTCTTTTATGAGAAATAAAAAACTTGTATTTTCGAATTGCATTTCTGCACTTAACATTATAGCTCGTAACCAATTTCGATTGTTAAAATTATGAATTTAGTTGAATGTATATATTGTGCATATAATGTGTATATAATAATTAAAAAAAGCGAATGATTAATAAAAGGATTAAGAAAGTATATAATATCATATGATAGTGATTTTTTTTTTTTTTTTAAGATCTACCGTACATTCCTTTTTGTATATATTTTTTTTTTATAGATAATTAAACCATAGCTTTGTACATTAAAATAAGATAAAAATATAAATGTTGATTATTTATTATATTATTATATCATTGATAAAAGAGTCAACTGTACCCAATACAAATTTCCAATGGAAGAGAAATTTTATATTTTCAATTTTATTACACTTTTTATATTTAAATTAATAACAATATATAAATTTAATATAAATGTATCTCTGACTCTGTTTTTATTGTAGTATATGTACTTTGCAATAAAATGAAAAAGAAAATGTGAAAATAAAAGATAGTGGGTGAAAAACACAAAGGATTACATTCATTATTATTAGTCATCTTTTAAATCGAATGAAATAAAGACGATTATAGATACAATCAAATATAATTAAAATATTGGATTATTTAATGTAAATCATCAAAAATATCATTTTCATAAAAAAAAAAAAAAATCTATTCAATTTCCAAAAAAAATTTTCTCAAATTTCAAGGTAATCCTATAAAATCCCAATTCTCAAAACCCAAAAGCCACAAAATCCAAACATTTTTTATTTTCAGAAATTCATAAAATCCAAAAAGGATATATATATATAATCCAAACTTAGTATAAGCCAAATACTACATAATCCAAACACCACATAACATGACAAAATCTTACTTTACATAAATCCAAACGTAAGAATACATTTAGCGGGTGACAGCTCACACTATTTTGAAATATATATGTACAAATATATATGCACAAAAATAATTATTAGGCACCTTACAGTTCATTACAAAATCATGGTTATAGGCCTTTTACATAATAATTTATGTGAGGTTTAGGAAAGTTTTTATAGTTGGGTAGAAAATCAGAGTTTTAATAATTTGTTTATGGGAGGTTTGAGGACGGTAACCTTCATGGTTGATTTGGTAGTTGTTTAGAGGAGGTTTGAGGACGGTAGCCTTCATGGTTTGTTTAGAGTAGTTTTGGATGTATGTAAAAAAGTAATTGAGAGTGCCTTTATAGTTGGCTTCAAAATCAGGATTTAATATAATATTTTTAGGCGGGGTTTGGGTGCAGCAGCCTCCACTATTTTAAATACCTTGATGTTGTAATATACATATATATATGTAAAATAAATATTTAATTTTATTTAATTAATTAATTCCATATTAAATGGGAAATATTGTAGAAAAAACATAGCTATTAAAAACAGCCGGAGATTGTGATTTTGTTTTTGAGGTATTTTAACTTTGTCGTGCTTGAATTTTGTCGAATTTAGATTTTATTGTGTTTGGACTTTGTACGGTGATTGGATTTTGTGAGTTGAAATTTTTTAGGAAAACGAAATTTCAAGTATACCAGAAGGCAGGACATAACAAAATATGATCGAATCAATTACTGTCAACTCATACTAATTTGTTACATTTTAATAACAGATCGAAAAAATCAAATCTTAACTTAATTTTATATGGTAGCATTTTTTATTTAACTATTATTGATCAATTTCATAGATTAAAAAATCATAATTTTAAGACGTTTTAAAAGTGTATTAGGTATTAAGATTTAAAAATAAAAAAAAAAAGTATGTACTTAAAAAATCATTCCCCACATTAAAAAAAAAACGTATAAAAATAATCTCAATTAATACCAAAAATAAAATCAAATTTCTTAACATCCGTGAAATTTTATTGTAACATTTATATGAATGATCTTAAGTCTCTTAAGTATTTCTACTTTAAAATTTTTTTTTTTTTTTTTTAAACTTATATATATTTTTTTCTTTTTTTTTTATTTTTTTAAAATGATTTAAAAAATTTAATTGATTGAAAATATTGAAAATTATTGCAAAATAATATAAAAAAAAAAAATTCCATATTCTATAAATAAAATACTTTTATTATACCAACTATACAAATAATATCAACCCACATATTAACCAAAAAAAAAAAAAAATAAAAATAAAAAATTTAAACAAAATAATTTAAACAAAAAAATTTTAAAATAAATTTCAATAAAAAAAAAAAAAAACAAAAACTTATAATTACTATCGTTACAAGCTTGAAATGGAAATAAATTACATAAAATATATTAATAGATAATTTCCTGTCCTTAAAGAAAATCCAAATTTGCAATAATAGAGTAAATTGCTTAAGTTTTAAAATACAAAATAAAAAACGACATACACTTTAAATTGAAATAAAAAAGAAAAATTTTTTCACCGAAAAGTGTTAATTGAAATCAATTTTTTTAAAGTATTTTTTTCCCTCCATTTTTTTTTTTTTTTTTTTCAATTAAGAACTGAGCTTAATCCTATATATATACAATTCAAATTAATTTTTTCATCTATATAAAGTATTGTCAGTTAGTTTTTAAACTTTTTTTTTTTTTTTTTTGTTCGGAATACTGTGTAATAACTGTGGCGTAAAATTAGACATAAAAGAAAAAACAAAAAAAAAAACAGAAAATTTAAAGTGCTTGTAAAAACAATAAATGCGTTTAACAAACATAACAAAAAGTCTATATAAATAATGTAACAGAAGCACAAATATCAAAATTGATCTGTATTATAATAAGATATTTAATGATTTCGCATCAAAGATTATATTGAGTTTTTAAATCATATGCCTTAATCTAAGATAATTATCTTCCATAGATTTCTGTAGCCCATGTACAATTGAATTGAAGAGATAATAGCAGTTGTCCAACAGCATTTCTTTAAAAAAAAAATTTTGTTTTAAAAATAAACTAATATTGATATAAAATAATTAATAATTTTTGGATATAAAACAATTTCTTTATACTTTACATCACAACCGCACCAATTTTTTTTACTGATAATTACAAGTACATGATTCTTTTTCATACGAGTATCAAACTTACATATTCACAAAACGAAAATTTTACACGGTAGCTAAAATTAATTTAATAAAAAAATTTATTTTTATTTTAATCATAAAATTGACCTTTATTGACGTAAATCTTTTTTTTTTTTTTTGTAATAATTTGTATATTTTGGAATTACATATTCTTTTTGACCTCCCAATAAGCATTCTCAACTTTTTCTTAAAAATTTTTCATCCATTTTGTACCCGAAATTAAAATGATTTACTTTATTTCGTTAAACATACTTATACATATAGTGTATATATATAATCCTCTTAAATCTTACCAGAAAAATTTTGTCAATAATGTATACAATCTCCAGTAAGTTGTGTTTCAAAAAAAAAAAAAAAAAAAATAAAAAAAAAACCCAAATAGGGGATAAAAAAAAACTTTGTTCAATAACTAAATTTATTGGTCTAATTAATTTTTTTTTTTTTATTTTCAATCTTATTTTCTTCAAAAATAAGCACCCAAAACGTATTTAATACTAAGTAGTAAAAAAAAAAAAAAAAACTAATCTAGTTTTTGTTTTCTAGGCAAATTTTATGCCATTCAGTGCAAATAGAGCAAAAAAAAAAAATTTAGTAAAACTGTGTTACATATAATATAAAAATGAAATTATTTTTTTTTTTTTTTCTTTTTTTTAACAGAGTATTTGAACGCCAACGCACTAAAATTTAAAAAGTTTTTGAGAGAATTTGAAGTTAAAAATACTTGGTATGTATTTGAAAAATTTGGTACTAATAAAGAAAAAAAAAAAAAAAACAAAAATAAAATAAAAAATAGAAAAGTACCAATAATAAGTTAAAAGTTATTGCAACAGGTTATTATTACAAGTGAAGTTTTAAAGAGAAAAACTTCAGTATACTGAAAAAGAAAGTATAAATTTATGATAAATGGAACTTAGGCACAAAAAAAATTTGAAAAGTTTTTGAAAACTATTGTTGGTAAAAATCTTCAAAAAATTTTAAATCATTTATAACCCCGGATCTTTATTTATACTTTTACTTATATAAATAGCTAAATTTTTTGATGACATAGTTATAGTTGAGTTCAAATTTTTTAGACACCTGAATAAAACTTTACATCTTTACAGATACCTGTCGAATGTCGAAACTTGGAATGACCTCTGCAATTATAATATTATAAGAAAGGTATAATATGATTTGGCGAATCCTTATATATACTTTTAAAAAACATTTCCAAAATTATTGTTTAATTGTCAAATTAAAAAAATATCAAATCTTTAACCGATTTAAGTGTTATACATTAGGCATTATTCTTTTTTTTTCTATTAATATACAAATTTTTTCACGAGTTCACGATTATATTTAATGAGTGTTTTAAAAAAAATTTTCCGAATATCAGAAAAAATCCATAACATAGCAGTAAACACCCATATAATTGAGTTGATTCTTCTAATAAATCATTTACTGTACATAATATAACATTACAGTATAAAAAATTTTTTATATAAAAGAAATGTATATTTGAAAATTTATAAATTCAATTCAATCTGCAAATATTATATTTAAAACTTTACATATATGTTTAGTTTAAGAGTAATACAGCAGCTTTTAACTATACATACAGTAAATAAAAGTATCTATACACATATTATTTTATGCTTTTTGATTGATAGGCACGTTGAAATAATTAACTTAAGGATTAAAAAAATAAAAACAGTTTTTCTCTTTCTTTCACTGTAATACACATTTTCTTTTGCTTTTTGTTTTTTTTTTTTTTTTTGATCCAAGTTTAAAATCTTATGTTTAAGATAATGTTATGTTGTTGTGTTTTTTGTTTTTTTTTTTTATGCATTTTATTACATTTTTTTACAAAAATTTTTATTATTACCATAATTTTGAAAAATCATAGAAAAGAAATGAAATTCTGTTAGGCATATCGAGCCTTTGGCCTGAATTATTTTTAAATCATAATAAATGAAAAACATTAAAATTAAAAATGTTTTTGATTACAGGTTATGAAAATATTAAAATAAATGTGAAAAAAAAAAAAAAAAAAACAGAAAAGTTTGTATAATTGCTGTAAAATTTCAGGATAAGATGTAATTAACGTTTTTTTTTTTATTTTTATAAGACAAATATAAATAATTACAAAAAAAAAAAAAAACTATTGAAATATACTATATAAAAAATATCATAATGCAGAATATTAGAAAAACTTTAAACTTTTTCAGAAGAAAATAATGTAGTGTTTTCATTTTGAATCATTTTATTTATAATTAAAGTGTAGGTAAATTTAAAGTATTTTTAATATGTGAAAAGTATATATATGACACATTAACATTGTATTCGAAAAAAATATAAGAAAAATGGTTTTAAGGAAAACCGATGTATTTTAAATAAAATTATAAAAATAAAAGTTTATTGAACATATGCTTTAAAAAAAAACACATGACTTCAACACAGTCGCCAACAGGTTTCATGAAATATTTCTCCATCTGAATGTTACAAAAACCAAATTACTTCTAATAAATTTCCAAGCTGGGGACTTATCCCATTTTCGAAAATTTCCGTTCAATTTAATTTTTTTATTTTATATTTGCCGATTTATTACATCCACTTCGTATAATAAACAGAATATACAATACTTCTAACAATCAATTAACTTGGATCTGCTAAAATTCTCATTTAATCTTACCCCTACAATTTAATATCAAAATGTATCCTTCTTATTGACTTTTCTTTCCTCAACAGTTTGGGTGATTATATCGTTATACTAGTTACGAAGGTATGTGGTCTCAATGAGTAAAAGTCCCACATTTACATACAAGAGACCTTAATTTTTTAAACAACTTTTGGTATTCGTTACAGGTAGTTTTATTAATTTTTCTTCTCGAAATTTTGCTTTTATTAGCCAAAATCAATTTGTCCGTTTTTGTTCTTCAAGGAAATTTTGTAAAAGAGAAAAAAAAAAGTTTCTAAAAGTCTTAATTTATTTTACAAATCTTTCGAAAAAATCAGCTTTTCCCAGAGTTTAAAAAAAAATATCTTAATTTATATTCTAAACATTATTAAAAAAGTCATGATATACCCTTCAAAACTAATCTTCCCCTTCTTTTGTATTTCTATTATTAAATTTATTGTACTAAGGTTTTTATTGAAATTAATAAAAAATTGAATTTAAAATTTTGGATGTACATTGTATCTTATTATCTCATTTTTCCAAAAACTTATTTTTCATTATCTTATTTACTAATATCTTATATGCGTTTTGAAAATCTTAATTTTCAAAATCAAATTTATGTAATCAAAATTCTTTTTTTTTTCATTCTGCTTAATTTTTTGAAATTTGTCCTAAATTACAATACATAGTCATACATACATATACATAAATACACATATTCTAAAAAAAGCGTAATACTTTATTTATGGAACCAAATATTTCATGCATACATATTTAAACAACAAAATAATGGGGTCGACCACCATTGGAACTCAAATTTTGCCACAAACCTCCACTAAACAAATAATTGAAATCCTAATTATGAAACCAACTCTAAAATCCCTCCTATAATTATTTTTTTTTTATATACATATTCCAATATTCAAATATTTAAAATAAAGGACAGAAGCCCGAAATCTCTATACTAATAAAAAATTTTGAAATCCTATAATAAATACGCAAATTTTTGGTAAAAAATTCAATTTTTTAATTTTGGAAAATAAGATGACGAAATAAGTTTTTGAAATAATATAAGATTTCAACAAATAAAATAAAAAAAATGAAAATTTCCATATACGCTCCTTAAAACTTTCCATTTGTTATTAAAATTGACTGCCACCGAATTATTTTATATTTGCGTTGGTACTATTAATGCGTGGAGTCTCGACAACCATAAAATTCATTGAATGAACATAATATAATTATTATTACGATCTACTGTTCTAAATACTAAAAATTCTCCTTAAATTTAAATAAAAGCTGATATAAAATCCTTTGCAAAAATGCTTTAAATTAAGACATACATACGTATACCTATATTTGTGTATAAAAATTTAATTCGACTTAAAATTGAAATAATAATTTTTAAAAAAGAAAAACTCAAATATAATAAAATAATATTTGATAAAGTACTAAAAATTTTAAATATATTAAATCTATATAATCTAAAATAATACAATAAAAATTTCCAATTTTAATAATTTTTTATTGTATATATCAGCAAATTAATTTATGAATTAAATTGTAATATTTCAATAAAACAAAAAACAAAATTGTTAACGTCCGGATATTTAAAATTAATTAAATTAATTCCATAATATAAAAAATTTTATTAAATTTTTAATAAACTAATGGTAATAAAAAAAAAATAAAATACCTCAACTAATTTTTTTTTAATATTTTTTATCAATTTATATATGTACTAAATAATATACAAATTATATCTCTTCTAAAGTATTGTTACTATAAAACAATTATTAATTAGGTAACCGGATCATTTTACTATCTATATCTATATAAAAATAAAAAAAACTATCTAAAATTTATTAATAAAAATCTGTAACAAAAATGTAAATAAAAATCAAATCGTTGCGGATCTAATTAATAATTCATAATAAAAAAAAAAAAAAAAACCAGAAATATATGCAACAATTTTAGTATAGAAATAAAATTATAACAGATTTTCACACGCGACTATAAATAATACTCGTGCTTTTATACCTACATATTAAAAAACATAATCCCTGTAAATTGTCTTCTATACTATATCGGCTAGATTGGCTATTCTTAATCTATAGTTAAATAATGCAAGTCCATTTATGTCAATTATATTGTGTTGATTTGTTAATTTTTTATTTTTATAGTTATAGTTATATTTTCCTTTCAATTGAAATTGAAAATTGAAATGCCATTCATGATTTCCCACTCATAGATATTAATAGATATTATTTAAAATTTAGAAAAACGCGGGCTTAAATACATTAATTTTTGTATTGTGTTGTGCTGTGGTCTTTTAAAACTATTGAAAGTTCAAAAGTATTTTTTTTTTTTTTTATTGTTAATAAATTGTATTTATAAGATAAGAACTATTTTTTCCTTTTTTTTTGTTTAAATACGAATCGTTCCGAATAATTAATCAGACAATTATTGAAAAAAAAAAAAAAAACAACTGGAAAAAAATCTTATTTTTTTTTTGTTTTTTTTTTTTTTTTTAGTGCAGGTGTAAATTCTTTAAGAGTTTGCTAATTGAATTGTGTAAGATTTTTATGACATTAATTATTAATAACGTTTTTTTTATTTTTTTTTATTTTGCAAAATTTTTATTTCTTTGATCAAACTATTAAATATAACTTTATTATTATTAGCTTAAAACATGGTATATATTGATTTTTGGAGATTAGAATTTTTATACATATTTAATTAAAAGAAAAAATGTGTTCGATTTCGATATCATTTGTAAATAAATTGCTATAGTTATAAAAAAAATACATATATATATATTTATATAGTTATAGTTATAAAAAAAAAATTAAAGTTAATAACGTTTAATAAAAACAAAATATTTATATAGATATGATATGATATACAAGTCAAACTGGATTTTCAAATTAATTTATTTTATTAAAATTTAAAAAAAAAAATTGTGACAATAATATAAAGGCATTGCATTCATATTTAAGTTGTAAAAGAAGATGCAAAACAAAAAAATCTCATTGAGGCTGTTATCGCCATACCTCCACTAACAAAATTAGTAGAAGTCTCATTTGGTTGCCTTATACTCTAATACCGACTGTTAAGTTTTTTTTTTACTTTTATATTTAACAAAAAATTATGGCGGATATTCAGAGTTTGCCTACAAAATATAGGTCTTCCGCTTTTTCCACAATTTTTTACAAAAATAGTTTTTTATACAATTAGTTTTTATTTTCATAAAAAAAAATTTTTTTAAAAAACACCTTATATATAGAGGAATTCAGTCAATGGTGTAGTTGTTTAGACACCGGCCTTTTATACGAAAAGTTTCGGGTGCAAACCCCGACTGGGTCATATAGATTATTAAAAAATAATATAGATTTTTCTTATAATATATAATTAGTAGAATATAATTAAATTAAAAATAAGTATATATGTATTTCCTATAAATTATAATTAATATCATATTGTTATAGCTAATATAATAAAATAATAATAAACCATAATTCTTGTATAAGATAATAGATGACGTAGAAATAAAAGGAACGTCTTAGTCTTGTACAATAGATACAGCCGTGTAATCAACGCCTTAGTGAAATTAATGATTCACGAAACTTAAGCTTAGTCAAATATGAATAATAAATGACTTAGTGGATGTTCTCTACTCCTCATTGGAGTGGCAAGGAAAAAAACAAGGTAGAATGTAAACCAACGGTTTTTAAAATCGCACATTTCCAAAACTCAATACAAACTGTTTAGAAGTGTGACTTACACAAAAATTTGAAAATTTCATGTAATAAGAAAAAACTTGAAAATAGGACATTTTTGAGATTTTGAGGGGCCGTAAGTGCGGAATCCTATATAACTAAGAAAAGCTGTTAACACACGTAAAGATATATTATTGAAGCTTTAATTTTTATGTCTTGCCGAAGAAAAATGTTTACAGGTGCCTAAGTTACAGGTGTCTAAAAATAGCAAATTTTCAATTTTTGAGGCGTAATAACTCTTAAAGAGGGGGCGTTACCAAAAAATTTTCTGAGGAAACTTACACTAATTCTAAAAGTTCTTTCTTGTCTCAAAATTTCAGGTTCCTATCTAAAGGGGTGCCGGAGTTATGAAAAAAGAAATTTCATGCAAAATGTGGTTTTCACATAACGGTAAATTTAAATCGTAAATTACAAATTATTACATAATTTTGATATTGTTTTATATAGATAATAAAATGTTCGATCTTCTACCGGTTTTAGATTGCAAAACTATTACGCAAAGCCCGAGATATATACATCTGAAAATGGAGTTTTTTTATAATTTTGAAGAGCTGCAGCTTTGAAACCCTTTACAACTAAAATAAACCTTTCACACACGTAAAAATATATTATTGTAGCTTTAATTTTCATGTCTTGCCGAAGAAAAATTTTTAAAGGTGCCTAAGTTACAGGTGTCTAAAAATAGCAAATTTTAAATTTTTGAGGCGTAATAACTCTTAAAGAGGGGGCGTTACCAAAAAATTTTCTGAGGAAACTTATACTAATTCTAAAAGTTCTTTCTTGTCTCAAAATTTCAGGTTCCTATCTAAAGGGGTGCCGGAGTTATGAAAAAAGAAATTTCATGCAAAATGTGGTTTTCACATAACGGTAAATTTAAATCGTAAATTACATAATATTACATAATTTTGATATTGTTTCATATAGATAATAAAATTTTCGATCTTCTCCCGGTTTTAGATTGCAAAACTATTACGCAAAGCCCGAGATATATACATCTGAAAATGGGGCTTTTTTACAATTTTGAAGAGCTGCAACTTTGGAACCCTTTACAATTAAAGTAAACCTTTCACACACGTAAAAATATATTATTGTAGCTTTAATTTTTACATCTTGCAGAAGTAAAATGTGTGCGGGTTCCTAAGTTACAGGTGTTTAAAAATAGCAAATTTTCAATTTTTAAGCCCTAATAGCTCATAAACAGGGGGTGGTCCGAAAAAATTTTCTGAGCAAACTTATACTAATTCTAAAAGTTCTTTCTTGCCTCAAAATTTCAAGCTTCTATCTAGAAGCGTGCCGGAGTTATGAAAGTAGAAAAATCATGCAAAATTTGGTTTTCACATAACGGTAAATTTAAATACTAAATTTAAAAAAATTGTATAATTTTGATATTCATTTACAAAGTTAAAAAAAAATACCTATCGAATGATGTTTTCAGATTAAAAAAATCTTTAGCAGAACATAAGATATATACATTTAAAAATAGGGCTTTTTCAAAGTTTGAGGGGCTGTAGCTCCGTAATGGGGGGGGCTACATGAAAAAGTTGTTCCACAAAATTATTTTTTTTATGAGACCTACCTATAGTCAAAATTTTTTTTCTCTATCTTTAACGGTGTAGAAGTTTTATAAACAGACGGACGGACGGACGGACACAGTGAAACTAATAAGCACATTTTTTCAAAATTTTTTTGGAAATGTGCTAAAAATATAGAGGTAACAGGTAGATATCGTTAAAATAAATTTTCAAAATATACATAAATTGGATTTTAAAAAATATATATATATATATATATCAATTTTGACATTTTTACATAAAAAAGTGAAAATATTAGAACTTCTGACACTTGTCAAAAAATCAAATATTTTCATTGACTAGAACTATTATAGGTATCTTATAGTTGTAGGTTAAAAGTCCCAAATGATTTTTATCTCACAGAGATAAGATAAAAGTGTCAATGGGATTTTTCAGTATGCACTGCAAAATAAATCAACCAAGTCAAATATATTTTAATTGTCAACTTTTTTAACTGTGTTCCAGTACACTTCATGAAAGACCGAAGAATAAGCTGAAGTGGTATTATTAAAAAAATGAACAAAAATTATATATATGTATATAATATATTCGAAATTATACTAAGTACTAATTCAAGTTGTCATACAGTAGCAAGCCGAAAAAAGAAGTTAAATAAATTATATAAAATGCAATGTTATATAAAATGTCCTTTATCTAACTATAGATCTTTGCAAGTAAGGAGGCTATTTAACTTTTATAACTCCAATTTAGGGGATGTGTTAAGCAACAATTATAAAACAATAATTCTCTCACTACACGATAATTGTACATTATGGTCCCCTCGACAAGGAAAAATAAAAAATAAGATTCATAATACACATTTATTAGATATTTATCAATTTCAGCAGTGATTTAATAAAAACAAATCATAAGATAATGATAAAGAATGTAAAAAGAATCATATCTAATTTCGTTGCACATCCTTATATCCAGAAACTTTACATTTGTATTAATACTCAAATCCTAAAGTTTGGTTTAAAATGGTGTGGTTTTTGGTTAGTTAAAGTTCAATATTATCCGAAAGAATCACGTGTTATCACTAATTTGTATCTTTTGAAGTTTCCCACTGACCCTCGTCAAAAATACAAAATGAATAAGAAGATGTAAATGAAAACACGTTGAAAATTGGAATAAACTGAGAATATTTAAGAAGAAAGTATACTGTTAAACGTAAACTCTGGAAATAGCGCAGCTTAAATTAAAATATCACTTTCATTAAGTATATATCAGTTTAAAATTTTGTTTTTTGCCATTTTATAAATAAACGATTAATGTTCTTCATTTCAATTCAAATACTCAAAAACCTTCAAATAACTTCAGATTTTTTAAATTAGATACTAAATATTAAAAATCACACAAAACAAAAAAATTTATGACTGTACTGTACAGTGTACTGTACTGTATAGTAAAAAAAAAAAATTAATCAACTTAGTATTCAATTTGAAATTTTATTCTTATAAAATAAACAGTTAATAAGACTTTTACTTTTACAAACTTAAAGACAGTTCATTATTATAGGAAATGTCAGATTAACTCAACACTTACAATATTATAAAATACAGGATACTCTCATTAATAAAAACAAAAAAAAAAAAAACATATAAAATTAATTACGTCAATAGTCAATACAAAATAAAATTAACTCACAAATTTAATAAAAAAAAAAAAAAAATGTTAAAACATCAAAAAAAAAATTATTATTTATGTTCAATATATAATTAATAACTAATGAACGCTAAACAACTTAGATAATACATATAAAAATTAATTAATTATTATTTGCTTATACATATTAATTTATTGAAAACAATTTAATTTTATCTGAGATCTATTAAAATTTATAACAAATGATCACAAATATAAAGTATTATTTACGTAATAAATTCTTTTAATCATTTTAATGTCTTTATTTTATAATTAATTATTAGTTTATTATTTAACTAACTATTCAAAAAACAAAAAAAAAAAAACAAAAATCTATTATGTAAACTATATAAAATCTTCAAATTGTATATTATTTAATTTAAATTATATATGGTTGAAATTTTTTTTCTTTTTTTTCTTTACTTTCATAAATTTCCTATAAATCAAACCGGAAGGAAAATTAAATTTATATATGCAAATATATTTATTAATAAATATATCTATAATATAATACACAAGATGTTGGCGAGACCTTGCCAACATGTAAAAAAATATATTTTATATCTATAATAAAACACTCACACTGAATGTAAACTAAACTGGCAATGATGATATTTCTGTATATTTATTTAATAATTTAAAATTTTATTACCAGAGACACAAATCTTTGACTCAAAGTATTATCAAGAAACACAAACCGTTCATTAAAAATATAAATAAATTTAGTAAATATGATTACGAGTGACCAAATTTTCCACTAGAAGTATTATCAGAGACACAAACCGTTCATTAAAAGTGAGTACAGTCAAAAAAGGAATACATAGGCCGATTTTATTCTTGATTTTGTTTTCATTAGTATAAAAGCTGGTAAAAGCTTCGTAACATGTAACATACTTCAAAATAGTTTTGTTTATTTAGGTTGAAATTTAGATTTTGAAGCTAAATTTTCGGTAGAACTGGTATAACATAAAATAATCGAATTTTTTTATTAATATAAAATTCGGCAGACTTAAATAATTATATTTCATAACAGAAGTCAGAAACTTACTAAATATTATAGAAACGGATATTTTTCTTAAAAAAAAAAGAAAAAATATATAGAAAATATTATTTTAGAAGCCTTCTCTCACAATAGATTCATAATTTTGTACTAATTTATTATTAGACCATTAAATTAAAAAGCTGTCGAAAACGACCGTCAAAAAAAAAGGCCCCGAAAATTTATGAAATTACATTATCAGAGACATGAATCTTTTATTAAATAAACCAAAGACCTCTTCCAAAGTACATTTAAATAAAATAAATTCAGCAAATTTTTTTCAAGCAAAAAAAAAATAAACGCAAAAGACTTGAAAGTAGTTTTGGTAATTAAAGTAATTTCGCGGCGAAAACAACTGTTTTTCATCGACATAAAAATTTTTTTTTAAAACTAAAGAAAAATAGAGAGTCTGGTAAAATTTTAACAAATATTAAAATTATTTAGATTATTGGTATTGTTTTAAATGTAACAAAAAAAAAAAATGTCGTAGCGGTTGGTGTTGGTTGGCTTTTCGCCGGTTTTTATTGTGCACTTTATACATGTGTTTCAAACAATTTTTGAGATATCGGCACGAACTTTTACCCTGAATGTGTTTTTAGCTTGGACCATTTTTTCTCAATGATTAAAAAACTGTCAAAAATTACGGCCACGAAAAAACGGCGAGAAAAAATTAATAAACTGTACCTAACATTTTTAATTTTATGTGTTTAGATTTGTTTTATGTTTTTTTTCTATTACAAGTAAGTAAGTGATTTCAACATTTTTGTAATGGTGCTGATGTAAAAATGAAATTTTTAGGTAGTTTATTAATGGGGGCCAGTATGATACCGTAAATGTTTTTGAATCTATAGAAATTGTGCAATTGCACAGGGGATTTTCTAGTTAATAATTAAAAATAAAAATTTAATTAAAATAAAAATTATAAATAATAGTAGGTATACATAATATTATGTATGTATATGCGTATTCATATAATATATAAAGAAATTTTAAAATAAATATAAACTATTCTTAAATCCTAAAAGTATAAGATAACACAAATTTATGATCTAAAAATTATAATACATATTATATGTATGCATGTATGTATGTATTCTTAATGATTTTTAAAACCATATATTAGGTATGTTTTGTTTTATCAAAAACAAAAAAAAAAACAAAACAAGGTAGAATGTAAACCAACGGTTTTTAAAAGCGCACATTTCCAAAACTCAATACAAATTGTTTAGAAGTGTGGCTTACACAAAAATTTGAAAATTTCATGTAATAAGAAAAAACTTGAAAATAGGACTTTTTTGAGATTTTGAGGGGCCGTAAGTCCGGAATCCTATATAACTAAGAAAAGCTGTTAACACACGTAAAAATTTATTATTGAAGCTTTAATTTTTATGTCTTGCCGAAGAAAAGTTTTTACAGGTGCCTAAGTTACAGGTGTCTAAAAATAGCAAATTTTCAATTTTTGAGGCGTAATAACTCTTAAAGAGGGGGCGTTACCAAAAAATTTTCTGAGGAAACTTATACTAATTCTAAAAGTTCTTTCTTGTCTCAAAATTTCAGATTCCTATCTAAAGGGGTGCCGGAGTTATGAAAAAAGAAATTTCATGCAAAATGTGGTTTTCACATAACGGTAAATTTAAATCGTAAATTACAAAATATTACATAATTTTGATATTGTTTTATATAGATAATAAAATTTTCGATCTTCTGGTGGTTTTAGATTGCAAAACTATTACGCAAAGCCCGAGATATATACATCTGAAAATGGAGCTTTTTTACAATTTTGAAGAGCTGCAGCTTTGGAACCCTTTACAACTAAAATAAACCTTTCACACACGTAAAAACATATTATTGTAGCTTTCATTTTCATGTCTTGCCGAAGAAAAATTTTTACAGGTGCCTAAGTTACAGGTGTCTAAAAATAGCAAATTTTCAATTTTTGAGGCGTAATAACTCTTAAAGAGGGGGCGTTACCAAAAAATTTTCTGAGGAAACTTATACTAATTCTAAAAGTTCTTTCTTGTCTCAAAATTTCAGGTTCCTATCTAAAGGGGTGCCGGAGTTATGAAAAAAGAAATTTCATGCAAAATGTGGTTTTCACATAACGGTAAATTTAAATAGTAAATTACAAAATATTACATAATTTTGATATTGTTTTATATAGATAATAAAATTTTCGATCTTCTGGCGGTTTTAGATTGCAAAACTATTACGCAGAGCCCGAGATATATACATCTGAAAATGGGGCTTTTTTACAACTTTGAAGAGCTGCAACTTTGGAACCCTTTACAATTAAAATAAACCTTTCACACACGTAAAAATATATTATTGTAGCTTTAATTTTTACATCTTGCAGAAGTAAAATGTGTGCAGGTTCCTAAGTTACAGGTGTTTAAAAATACCAAATTTTCAATTTTTAAGCCCTAATAGCTCATAAACAGGGGGTGGTCCGAAAAAATTTTCTGAGCAAACTTATACTAATTCTAAAAGTTCTTTCTTGCCTCAAAATTTCAAGCTTGTATCTAGAAGCGTGCCGGAGTTATGAAAGTAGAAAAATCATGCAAAATTTGGTTTTCACATAACGGTAAATTTAAATACTAAATTTAAAAAAATTGTATAATTTTGATATTAATTTACAAAGATAAAAGAAATACCTGTCGAATGACGTTTTCAGATTGAAAAAATCTTAAGCAGAACATAAGATATATGCATTTAAAAATAGGGCTTTTTCAAAGTTTGAGGGGGTGTAGCTCCGTAATGAGGGGGGCTACATGAAAAAGTTGTTCCACAAAATTATTTTTTTTATGAGACCTACCTATGGTTAAAATTTTTTTTCTCTATCTTTAACGGTGTAGAAGTTTTGTAAACAGACGGACGGACGGACGGACGGACGGACGGACGGACGGACGGACAGAGTGAAACTAATAAGCACATTTTTTCAAAATTTTTTTGGAAATGTGCTAAAAACAAAGCTTATTAAATATCTTTAAATAAATTGATAAATTATTCAATATTCATATATACATAATATACTTACTATGTAATTCGCATTCAATATAAATTATATTTATTTTCTCATATAAAAAATCACGGTAATTTATTTAATCTTAGATTTAAAAAAAAAAATAAAATAAAATAAAATAAAACATAATGCAGTTTCTGCTGTCAGCGTGTATACTGTATATGTATGCGATTATTTCATAATTTTTGTTGTTTTTTTTTTTTTTTTAATTTTCGAAATTAATTAATCAATTAATTGTATCTATGTTTTATTAATTCATTATTTAATAAATATTTAGCATTATAATGAAAGCTACATAATGAAAAATTAAAATTAACAATAAAATGATTGATATCAATAAAATATAATCAATCATAATGGAATTTTAAAAATTAATTAAATTTAAATCTTGAAAATGTTTGAATATGAATTTTTTTTTTTATTTTTAATTTTATTTTTTAATATAAAGTGTATTTAAAATAAGTACTTGTATCTATTTAAATATAACATTATCTTATTATTATTAATTATGAAATTTTAATTTAAATTGGCAAGGATTTTTATGACATGAAGAATTTTTGACATGAAGATATCGTTTAAGATAGGTAAATACAAACACATGTTAATGTACATTTAGACAGGCTTGTAGTCTAGATTTTAGGCTTTTAGTCTTGTTGTAATACTTCGGATCTACATTATATTAATTAAACTATTTTGAGCTTTTACCAATGGAAAAATTACTTAAGATGAATACTTTCAGAAACCATTTTCTTTTGGGTGTATAGGGGTTGATATTAACATAAAAAATGTGATGTGTGATGTCTACATTCAACCATTTGATTAAGATTATTTAAGAAGAATACTTCCAAAAACTATTTTACTTTCAGTGCGTGGGGTTGACATTCTCATAAAAAAAAGCATGAACAATTTATTTCTTTTAATTTTTGCAAATTTCCACTAAAATTATTTAAGGAAAGTCTTAACCTTCTGACATGTCTGTCGATAGTATAGTGTCCCGTTAAAATCATGATTAAATTACAGATAATTCAACGATTTAGAGATAAAAGAGTAATAGATAGATAGCTTTAAGTTCAATTTGAATTAAGTTTGTTTGGTTACAGCAGCTGTGATTATTATAGTGTACCATAGAGCACCGGTTCGTAAAAGACTTGTTATTTTTAGATCGATATTTATAATTCTTTAAATAGTCATAGAAACTTTGAGATTCTTTTTTGTCTTAGATAATTTGAAAGTTTGGATATCATTTCACACTCCTAAAAAATTTAAAACGATAAAATATATGAATTTTAAAATTTGTTCAAAATTTGTTAACCATATAAATAATAATTTATATAATATTAAAGTTTTTGTAGATTATACAATTGATTCTCAAAATAAACAAATTTACAAATAATATACGAATTAAAACCCATGTAAAACTTTACCAACTCTCTTATATAAACAGAAAATTTTTTCCTTTCCTTTTTGAAAAATAATAAAAAATAAATTTTTTTAATAATAAATCAAAAATGAAAACAAAATATAATTTCATTCATAAAAATTCTAAAACTTATATTATAATCCCAATAAATTTCCATTCAATAGCATCAGATTCATTAAACATCTTATAACAAAAAAAAATACATATTAACATTTTATTTTTATTGAATATCATATGATACGAGCAACAAGTAACTGACTAATTATTGTTTTGAAGTTATTAAACCTTTAACATGAGATGAATATTTACAATAATAATTATGTAATATTAAATTCAAGATTATACGGCTTTATTATAAATTCCCTCCTTTTTTATTTCTTGTTTTTTTCTTTATTTTTTTTTTTTTTGTATCTTAAAATTTTTATCACATACACAACATATGTTCATCTTTTTAAAGTTTACTGACCCATATGATGATTATGATGACTGAATTGTCTATACCATTTGCTTGCGTACATTCCTATGTAATATAATATTATATTTCTTTACACCCTGCCTGTATTTTTTTTTTTTTATAGAATAATCAAATGAGATCGCATCAATTTACCGTTTAAAAAGCTCTTCCTCATATTCAATTATTTACGGTTATTATAATAAATTTTATTTTTATTGGTTTTTGTTTTGATTTCATATGTTTACAGTGAATAATGTCGTACTATGCGCGATTATTTTAATATAATTGCTTTTTTTTTGTTTATTTTTTTTTTTTATTATTATCCATCTCTTTCTGTTACGTTGTTGAACTATGTTGTTCTGTGGGGAGTATTTTAATTTATATAAAAAAAAATGCTGATATTGTTTACATTCACATGACATATGAAATGAAAATTATATTCGCGCAGTTTTTTTATTCAAGGAAAACCTCTTAACATTTTATTTCTGATTTCTTTTATCTTTTAGTGTTTTGTTTTTTTTTTTTTGTTTTTTATTGGAAAAAATTTAATTTATTTATATAAAAATTCTCAGTGAGTTCAGAGATGCGATAAGTATAAATTTATTTTTGCCTTTTAATCTATGTTATATGTATGTATGTGGAAATGAGAAAATGAAGTAAATTTTGTAAATAAATGTATATATGTAAATTTTACTAACTATTTTTTTGAAAGGGTAACATAGTTGCTTGGGCGAATGGAAAATTTAAATCAATCGGAGTGACTAGGTGACTTATAAAAGTCTGTTATATTATCCATCTATAAATAAAATAATTTCAAAATTTCTAAAATTGCTAAATTTCATTTATTTGACGTCAAAATATTATTTTTTTTATGATTAATTATTTAGAAATACATAACTACATAACCAATATCTACTACTTAACGATATTAATTGTAGTATATTAAATCTTATTTATTACTAATTTTATAACACAAATACTTAAGATTATTTTCCAGGATCTTTCTTTTTTTTCCTAAGGAAGGTGGGAATCTTCCAAAGACACCAAGAATTTCCCCCTTGGTAGTGTCAGATTCTTACTGCTGACCTTTACCCAGGAAAGGATAGGAAATGGATACGGAAACATTGAATTGAGAGTGGGACTGTAAGGAAACAATGAATCCGCCTATTATTATTACTATTTTTCTAACAGTGACTAAAGCCGTCACAACAGTTACAACATGTAGTAGTAGTATATAGTACTACATAAGGTAATTATTGAAGGCAACCCCCACTGTCACTGTAGCGGTTACTATTATTGGTATTAGTATTCTTATTAATATAATCAGCGCCATTAGTGGGTTACAACTATATAACACCTTACTTGCATGATATAACCAAAGATGGCTCCACTGTAGCAGCTATCATTATTATTACTATTATTATTGTTATTATTATTATTGTTATTATTGTTATTATTTTACTACAGAGTCAGCGCCATCCTTGGATTACAACGTGCAGCAGTATATAACACCTTACTTGCATGATATAACCAAAGATAGTTCCACTGTAGCAGCTATAATTATTATTACTATTATTATTATTATTATTATTATCATTATTATTATTATTATTATTATTATTATTATTATAATTATTGTTATTATTACTATTACTGTTATTATTATTAATATTATTATTGTTATTATTACTACTATTAATTATACGATATACATTATTACCATATAAAAGTACTACATATTTTTTTTTATTTATGACCTGACCGGGGTTTGAACCCAAGACCCTTCGATTGAAAGGTTGGCGACTTAACCACTGCGCCATGAGTCAGATGAGGATATGGTATTAATGGTATAAATAAATTAATTAATTAAATAAATCAAAAGTAAACAGTTTTATTCAAAATAAATTACAAGATAAACTTTACTAAAAATCTTACGTAAAGGAATATTTACAAAAACACTGATGACTACTGACAGTAGTTAGAAAGTGTCTTAAAAAAAAGTTATTAAATTATTGCATTTAGGATATTGTTGTTATAATTGTGTCGAATGAATAAAAAGGCACTTAAGCTCAACGTTTGTAAGCAAAAATGTTCAAGCTCATCAATATACTTTCTCTACAAAAAAAATTGCTTGAACTCAATTTCGATTCGGTATGCAAAAGTTAAGAGTTCTTTTGCAGACATTATACAAACATTTTTTTAATAGCTTCAGATTTTTATATTATCATATATTAAAAATATGAAGGTACTCTAAATATTAAAAATTATCCTTTATTTAAAATCAGTAAAAGTAAAACGGTGTACTCATATACATTACAAAATTCATTTATATTACCAAATTTGAAAACCCGGATTATTATTTTTATTTATTTATTTATATTAATATTACATATGTACATAAATGTAATGCAATATTATTAAACCATCGGCTACTAAGGCCATTATAGGTTTTTATACTATTATTAAATTATTATAAACTCTTATTTTTCTTAATTTACTTTGTTTTATTATAAGATCAATAATATTAACAAAAATACATAAAACACTTAAACCATAAAGATTGTACCAGCTTGAAACTTTTACTTTCAACTGAACTCATCTTTTTATTTAATATCTTTTTTTATATATTTCTTATAATTATTAAGTAAATAGATTATCATATGATCTTGATACCGTAAGCATCATTACATTCTTTTATTTAGGTATTGCCATATATATAAAAATAAAAGCCTACATTATATACTAATTTGTATATAATGTATTTTGTTTATATTATATACTATGTATTTACATTATATCTGGTCGTAAGGGGGTTATTTAAAGACTTACGACCTGTGCAGGGATCGAACCCACACTCCTTCGGTTAATACGCCACACGACTACCCACTAGGCTACCGAAACCCCTCACGGATTATTAATACATCTTAAAAATATAAAAATATTTTCAAAATTAGATAGCATACTTTTAGGTTCTGTAATAGATCTCAGGTTTCATCAACTTCTTTTAAAATTAATTCCGCTAAAAAATTCATATTTTCTTTTATACTAAATTTTTCTTTTTTAGTAAAGTTTTTTAGATGCATTATTTATTGTACCTAAACTCTTTGGGTCTCATAACCTTCGATTCAAAAACGAAGAAAATTAAGACTATTACACTTCTCTGCATACCAAACAAATTACAACTTTTCCCTTTGAGATTAACATTAATAGGCATTAAAGTTCAGGAATTTTTTATTTATCAAGCAAGTTCTCACACTCTGGAAAATTTTTAAAAGTAACATAGCTTAAATTTGATTTTTTTTTTGTTTTTGCATGCCGAAATGACATTAAATCTTATAATAGCAATTAAAAAATTAATAATGCATTGTAAACATTATATACCAACATATTCATATTGCATTGTAAATATTTTCTATACCAATTCATAGAAGTATTATTATATTTAATTGAATATAACTAATATGCGATGTGTATTAAAAACCAGTTCCATCATATCATGGGTATCATCATATTTATTTAATAATAAAAAAAACTTTTTCACAGCATATAAATTAAATAAATATACCTTTGAAAATTGAAAGTACTTTTGTACCTGAACTGATATAAAAAAAAAATTAATTTTTTTTTTATAAATTCAATTAGCTTCGAAAAATTTTTCATTTTACATTATACGCTTTTTAATTTAAAAAATTGGTTTTTTTCTTTTATTTTTTTTTTAACAGCCCACGAAGATCGATGCATTGTTATTTATATTGAGTTATACTCTATACAAATATCAAATATAAATGGTGAGAAAAATTAACAAAAAAAAAACAACAACAAAAACTTAAATATTTTAATCAAAACCATCTTTTAATGTTAATTTTTCTGCTTATTAAGGATGGGTCACTGCCAATGTTTATTTTGATTTTTTATTTCATATTATTAAAAAAAAAAAAAAATTATTTGTAATATAAAATACGCTTGATTTATCAAGGTTATCGATCAAAAAGAAAATAAACCTGAAAATTAAAATTTAATGTTTTATTAAAAAAGAATAGAATTTAATAATAAACATAAAAAATAATATATTTTTAAAATTTGAAAATAACTTTAAAATGTCATTTAAAAATATTTAAAATTTTTAATTTTAACTACAATATAAAAACTGAATAAATAAAATTAAAATTTATTTAACAAAAAAAAAAAAACTTAATAAGCATATACATTTTTATATTTGTAAGATAATAAAATGAAATAAATCAATTAAATCATTTAAGTGTTCTCAAAATAATTAAATTTTGGATAAAAAAATAAAATAAAATTTTAACAAATTACAAATAATAAATTATAAACAAACACACAAACAAATAAATAATTTAATTGATTAATGTATTATTTATGTATGTATTGTGCCGATCAAATTGTCAAACTACTCATTAATAAAAAAAAAAAAAAAAATCCTACATAAATTGCAAAATAATTTTAAAAAGATTAACTACAAACCATTACCTTTAATCGGTATAAATTACAATCATCTATAGATGCAAACAGTTCTACCATTCGTATAATTAACATTATTAATCTTTTAAAAACTGGGCAAGTGCTAAAATAACAGTTAAGAAAAAAAATTTATATATACCTATTTATAGTACTTTTTTTTTTTTTTTGTTTAGTATCTAAAAATATAATGAGTCATAGTTTCGTGTTAAAAGATTTAATAATTGTTATAGCAGACTATATAGAAAATAACAAAATAAACAATTATAATGTGGGTAGTAAAATTAATTTTCCTTTTTTTTTTTTTTTTCTTTTCTTTTACATATTATTATCACTATTTCATTTATTTATTTTTCAATCTGACTTTGATTCTGACTTTTTATAGTCAATACATTTCAAGCTGAGAATGTCAGAATTGCAAAATTTTTTTCTGATAGATATGATTCAGTGTTAATAGGTTAATTCAATTTTATTCCATCTAGTTGAATTCAGTATTATGTATTTTTATGTATCTGTTAAATAGAACAAAACTTAAAAAAAAATAAAATAAAAATATTATTAAAATACATAAAACGATAGATAAAATAAAGTTAAGACACATTAATTTCGAATTTAGATAATTTATTTGTTTTTTTTTATTAAATTCATTTGACACTTTTGTGAACATTTTTAAATAATTAAAATTTATTTCTTTATTCTTGAACTTTATATTAAAAATACAAATTTTTCAGGAAATCTTGGAAAAAAAAATTTTTTTATGTTTCATATTGGATTTACCAAAACGATTATACACAATAATATTAAATATATAATAGTTGCAACAGGCGGATTCATTGTTACCTTATAGTCTAACTTCCAATTCAATGTTTTTACATCCTTGTCCTATTCTTTCCTATCTCTACTTCCTAGCTAATATTTTGCGTTTGCAGGTAGGTGTTCCGTTGTCATTCCGTTATATTGGCTAAAGGGGCTAAATATGGGTTTAGTCATTAATAATCTGACACTATATTAAGTTAGAATTCAGTCACTAAGAATTCTAACTTGGTATAGTGTCAGATTATAAATATGGGAATAAAAACAGAAGGGAAATTTCTTTGTAAAGCTGTTCCAGTTTATTTCAATAAAGCAGGTAAGTCACTTTCGTAATATATAAGCATTTAAAAATTCCTATATATTGCAATTAATACTGAAAAAAATAGTGCAATATTTTTCACATATAAAATAAGACCTTCTCTTATTCCCTCGTCTAATTTACTGCTGGGGAATATTTCTGTATCTTGGGCAGATACGGTAAAATATTTGGGCGTCCACTTTGATAAAAGATTGACTTTCAGTGAACACGTTAGCCAAGTAATCAACAAATTGAATAAAACAACTTGTATACTGTACCCTTTTATAAATAGAAATTCCGAACTATCAAGAGAAAACAAACTTCTAATTATGAAAATAGCGTTTCAACCGATTATCTTGTACGGATGCCTAGTTTTTCACAATATAACAGCTACTCACATCAAAAAGATGTAAATTGCTCAAAACAAAATATTAAAGTTAAAGCTTTAATTATTGAACCTTTACCTTTTTATTATTGAACAAGTTTACTTCATCAACAAATAAATATCGGCTTAGTATCAGAGAAAATGAATCAAACATATGTCAAATTCATCAATAAATGTATATTTTCTGAAACTTAGTTAATAAGAAATTTAAACTCTGTTTAAAATTAACAATCCTGCTTAATACAAATTAGACTATAAGATAATTTACACTAGATTAAGTTAGATTTAAGTTTGAATTAAACTAAAAATATTAGTAAGGTTTATTTTCTAATTTTCCTTCAACTATTAAAATTCAAACAAAAATAATATTTCTTCTCATTTGTACATTTTTTTTTTTTTATTTTCAGCTGTAAAGATTATAATAATAAATCTAATCTCTGCAAAACATGTATTAAATAATACAATATTGTAAAAGGTTAATATTTGAATTAAATAAATAAAAATAAAATTAAAAAATGTATAAATTTTATCTGTATATTACTTATTATTACATAATAAGTTCAAGCTGACCATATAATTTATTAAAATAACTGACTAATTAAAGAACTATTTATTAACCAGAGATACTGTCCGATTGGTAGACATGCCAGAAGATTATGTCTCACCTCATATGATCTTTACAGGAGCTGCAAAAATGAACAGAAATTTAATTTTTCACGTTCTGTATCAATATCCGCAACTCTTGCTTTAAACAGAAAAAAATTTCTGGAGAAATGCTTCTTAAATAACATTTTCGACCATTTAAGTGTAAACCAATAAAATCATTTTTTTAATTAGAATAATAGAAGAGAATTTAAAATTATGGATATTATAAAATTAATACAATATAAGAATTATTAAAAAATAATTCACATTCCACAATTTCACAATATTAAAATAACACAAAAAAACCACAAAAAAAAAAAAAAAAAACAATTTAAATTTTTAAATACATAACTTCAAAATAACATAATATAAAGGTTTCATTAAAAATTCCGACTTTTATAAATTAAAATTATTTATTTCTTGGTTAAAAAAACAACCAATTAAAATCTCATATGCACATTAAAATTATTTCCAATATTTTATAGTAAAATTTCATCATAGTAAATTTATTAGAAAATTATTTCGTAAAAAAAAAAAAAAATATTTTGTGTTTTATGCTTCTCTTTTTTAATTAAAACTCTTAATGCACATATATACTATACATATAAACATATATGTACATATATACTATATAGGTACATATATTATGTCTACATGATAAAAAGATTACAATAAAAAACAAAATTGTATAAAAACCATTTGATTTTTCCTAAACTCCATTTTTTCATGACAAGTGCGCATAGAAAATGCATGCATACATTAATGTTCCTTTTTTTTTTTTTTTTTTTACTTAAATAACAGTACACCATAAACTAGGACAAAAAACAAGTGTTTAAAAAAAACAAAAAAAAAAATTATCAGCTATCATAAAACTACAAAATAATTATTATGCTTTAACTTCTAAAAGTTAATCAAAGCTAAGCTGCAGTTGTTAAACACTCATAATGCACTCACAGGAAAAATCAAAAAAAAAAAAAAAAAAATTCATTGATCTAAATTTTTAAGAAAAAGTCGTCCACTACTGAAAAAAAAAAGAAGGAAAATCACAAATTTCTTATGTGAAAAAAAAATTCCACTGTAAAATTTTTAGATCTACTATATTTTATTTAACTGATCATAAATTCCTTATAATTATTATTGGCATAACAATTTTTCAATATTTACATAATTAGAAAATAAACGTTAAAGTAAAACATAAAAACTTGCAATAAAAAATTGTTTTTTTTTTTTTTTTCCTTCTTAAAAAATTTATTATTTAACAACTTTTTAACATTAGGTACCACCTATATATTGTATATAGATGAAAACCCACAATATTTTCGATTTTTTTTTTTTTTTTTTGCCTTTTCGTTTATTATCGTCAAATCGTCAACTGATTGTAGTTAATAAAAATTTTCCGATAACCACAACAACCTAGTAATCAAAAATTAAATCATTATTATTGTTAATTTTAAAGCATTTAATATCAGATAATATTAAAACTTTATTTTTTATTTTTTTTTTTTTCATATACTTAGGTACTAAATTGGTATCGAGTGCATAAGGAATGCATTTTACTTATATCTTAAAAAAATTAAATTTTCATTTAAGTTATATAAAAAAAAAAAAATAATCCTTTACTTTTACAGTACAAATCATACAGACATCTGAATAGATCGGATCATTTGTATATAATATGTATTACACATATATATAAAAACCGTAGATACATACATATATATATATTATATAAATCGTATGAGAAATGAAAATTTTAACATTTATATTGGATAAAATTGTCAGACACGTCATTTTTAAAATTATTAATTAATAGCGTAAATTCTGAATTCATTGTTTTTATTTTTTTCTCTTTTTTAAATTTTTACTTTCAATGAATTCATTTTTTAATGACAAGTTTGTCAAGTTTTTGATAAGAAAATTTCTATAAAAAAAAACAACCATAAAAAAAAAAAAAAACAGAATTAATTTATATGAGAAAAATTTAAATTTAAATTAAAAATTATATAAAAACTAAAGAAAAAAAATAAAAAAAAAGAGTTCAGTGAGTTGAATAAATGAATGAAAAAAGTTGTAATTGGAAACTGATAAATTATTGTATATTACAAAAATTACGAAAATAAAAATTTATTATTAATTTGAAAATCAGGTTGGATTTTTTTTTTTTCTCTTTTTAATTAAAATTCGAATAAAATTGTGTTCAAAAAATTTCAAAATATTAGGAAATTTTAAATTACCAACAAATTTGTCAACATTAACTTCAATTTTATTAAATAAATTCATTATTTATAGGTACTTTTGTAAGTTTCTTTTATATAAAAAAAAAAAAGAACTTAATATTAGTAATTAAAAGATGCTTCAGATTATTTCAATAAATTTTTTATTTGAAATAAATTTTAATTCAATTGAGATGAGATATAAAATCGTCTTGCGTTATACTGAACTATAATTACAAACCTGATTTAAAATATAATTTTAAATTTTAATATAATATTTATATATTACCTATAACCTCAAAATTATTTTTTTAATTTTATTCCTTTTAATCAATCCGATTTTTTGACTTCCTTTATTAAATTTGGTTTGGTTATTTACTATATAGAATACAACAAGAATGGTGTAGTGGTTAAGACACCGGCTTAGGTTCAAATCCCGGTTGGGTATATATATATATATTTTTTTTTTTTAAGAAGAAGATTAATAAAAAATAATAATAAAAAGTATAGATAGATAGATATATGTATTTGTTATAATTAATGTCATATTGTAATATAGGTATTATAAAAATAATAATAAAATAATTCTTATATAAGAAAATAGATGGCGTAGAAATAAAAGAAATATTTAATAGTGTAATCCTTTTTCTTTAATAGTCTAATAGTCTTGTACAATAACTACAGCCGAGTAATCAACGTCTTAGTGATATTATTGATTCTAGAAACTGAAGCTTTATTAATTATGAATAATAAATGACTTAGTGGATACCCTATTACTTCTTATAGAAGTGGACTCCCTATTTAGTGAAAAAAAAAAATTACTATAGAATCATATATGTAGTTAAAATATGTATTTTAAAATTCTTAGTTACGATTCTAAAATTCTTAATTTCTCAGTAGTTATAAGTAATACTTAATCAAAAATTAATTGTCATATCTTTCAAATAAAAAATACTTTAGTCATTCCTATACAAAAAATAAATAATTCAATTAAGTGCGAAAATTTACGGCCAATAAATATGTTAAATATTTTTGGAAAAATTTTGGAGAAAGTTGTACAAATCCAATTATATAATTATTTTGTATGTAACCAGTTATTAATTGAAGAGCAATCTGGATTCAAAAAGAACCACTCATGTGCAATTATTGAATGGAAGGACATAAATGAAAATAAATACGTCGGGCTTGCAGCATTTATTGACTTCAAAAGAGCATTCAAAACTATTGACAGAAAAGTATTACTTCAAAAATTATTTAAATATGGAATAAAGAGTATACAGAATTAAAATTCTTCGATTCATATCTAAGTGGCAGAAAGCAAAGTACGAGGGTGAAAAATTGTTATTTTGATTATAAAGAAATTAACCTAAGAGTTCTACAATGTTCGGTGCTTGGAGTACTTTTGTTTTTGATCTACATCAATGATTTAAAAAGAGTGATGAATTTTTGCAAAATAAGACTGTTTGCTGATGATGATGTCACTATCTTCCTTAATTTATTTGGAAAATAGTGACATCAACATAGTGACATCAAAATTGAAATTGATTTAGATATGTTAGACTAATGGATTATGGACAAATTAAACGTAAACAAAACTAAATTTATTACAATTAATAGCAATGAGTCAACGGCAACATTAAGATTTCAAAATTATAGTATAGAAAGAGTTAAGGAAATTAAATATTTAAGGGTGATAATTGATGGAAAAATTAATTTTAAAAGCCCTATCGATTTTATTTATAAAAAAATCAATAATTAGTAAGAAATTATCTTTATTTAATGCAATAAACATTTTTAATGCCATAATAAAACCACACTTTGAATACTGCTCAACAATATTGTATTTAAGCACCAAAGAAGATATTGACAGATTGAAAAAATTACAAAACCAAGCAATGCGGACTATACTTAAAGTAAATAGATATGCGTCTGGATTAACTGGATTTTAGAAGACTGAAATGGTTAAGTGTTAAACAGAGAATTAACTTGAATGTTCTTATGTTTATTTTTAATTTAAAGAATGGAAAGTTACAAAAGTATTTGTCTAATAAACTTGTGACAGTTGAAAGTGTGCAGTTATATATGTTAAGAAATGCAAATATTATTATCAGAATTGGTAATTTTAGAAGAGCCAGCACGAATAATTCCCTAACATCAAAGGGTTTCCAACAATTTAATAATCATTTAAAAAGAGAAAATAATAAAAAGGTTTTTAGAAAATTATGTATTAAATTTATTAAGCAGCAATACATGAAAATAAGATATGTACTTGTTATTGTAAAATTAATTTAAAAATTTATATTGTTAATAATTTTAATGTATTAGGTTCTATTAGCATAATTTAGTTCAAATTTTAATAATTTATAATTTATAAATTACTTTATAATGTTAACAGACATAAAAATGAGATGTTAAAAAAAGTATTTTTTTATACTAATAAATAAATAAATAAAATTAAAAAAAAAATAATAGATTAGTTTTTTTTCGACTTTTTCAGAAAACTATGTTTTTATTACTGAAATCGAAAATCTAAGATAACTGTATATTTTGTGGCTCCAAATGTTACAAGATCATTGAAAATTTTTTGTGCTAAAGAATGAATATTTTCAAGAAAAAAAAATCCCAATTAAGTATTTATTTTATTTTTTATTTTCAATCATTCATCAGAAACTGACAACTAATCATACATTTTTATATGATTTAAAAAAATGTAGGATTAGTTGTAAAAAATTCAACATTATTTTAAAAATTTTAATTGCTATTGTTTAAATAATTTAAAGTACAAATTATCTGGACAAATTCTATAATATATATTATCATTTTATTACTTGAAAAAGTAATTAATTTTGAACAAAATAATCTCCAAATTATAAATTAAAACTCTTAACTATAACAAAAGTCTAATATTACTCAATCAATCAAAAAAAAAATTGAATTTAACCTTCAAAAAATCAACAACAGTCATTGCACGTTATTGTCATACTATCAATAACACATCAATAAATATTTTCTTTCAGATACATATTATATAATTTTTTTTTTTTTGAATTATTAAAATGAAAATATCATTATTAAAACTTAAAATTACATTACAAATAAAAAAATTGGTAAACAATAATAATCGAATAATGGTAACAAATAATAATCGTTAACATGGAATGCAAGTTAATTTAATATGAACTTTAAAGTGTAGCAATCGTCAACATTTTTTTTTTTTTTTTTTGTTTCGTTTTTAGTGTTTAGATCAATTACAAACTTTTGCTTTTACCTCTCAAAAAAAATCTACTTTTTAAAATGGTAGTAAGTTAAAGTACATGCGTATCTAAATCTTAAAAAGAATTAAACAAAATATTCGTTATAATAAAACGTATATATATATATATATATATATGTATCTATATAGAAATTTCATAAATATCATGTTAAATATGTAGCAATTAATTGGGCGTGTAAATCCGCGTTTATTACTTACACAAAATGATAACAATAAAAAGGTATAATAATGAAAATATTTCATTGAATTAAAACATAAACATATATACATACATACATACATATATTTATATATAATTTAAATAAAAGTTCAGTATAAAAAAAAACATGAAATACCCTTTGGCAATCATAGAACGCAATACAAATATATTATGGTAACGACAGCAGCAGCAACAGCAGCAACAATAACTTCCACCCTGTCTTATTTAATATCGATCATATAATATATACATGTATGATTATGATAATATTATAATATATATTATATATATAATAAGTATGAACTATGAATAATTTATTATATTGTGTACACGCGGCACTTGATTTTAAACATAACATAAAATCATATATTTTTTTTTTTTTAAGTTTTATCAATAAATTCATCTATATAGTTTGTATATTTTTTGACTTCCAAATAATAAAGCCTTCGACCTTGCCAAAGAAGTCAATTTTAATTTTTTTAATTGGCCTGAAGCTATTTAATGTTTTTTTTATTTTTTTTTTTTTTTTTGTCTGTTTTCGTATTTGATTCAAACTTAAAGTAAAAAAATTGTTCCGTATTTTTTTTTTTCCAATTTTTTTTTTTTAACAATCATTTCAAATACATTTGTTTAGACTCTTATTAAATGGTAGAAGACCTTATTTGTAAACTTTTAGTCTATCCACAATACCACCCTTTTATTTTACCGTGACCTCGAAAAACAAACAAACATTTTCATGAATAATTGAATCATTAAATGAACATGTTCGATCAAACATAATTAGTATGACATGGCACACCCCTTTATGTCTGAGTTCGCAAAATCACGAATTTTAAATAGCAAATGTCAATATTGAAAAGAAAATTTTGTATTTTTATTTTTATTAACTATAGTTTTGATTTTCTTTGTTATTGAACTTATGACATTAAATATTGATTCAATTTTTTTTTTTTTTTTCATTTTTTAAAATTAAATTATTAATCATGTTCAATTTTTTAACGAATTCAGTAAATTGAAATTGTTCCGGTACTTGTAGTAATTCAAATACATATTGTAATTAGAATAATAAAATGTCAATAAAGTTTTAGTTAAATAAAGTGTAAAGTTAGTATCATTACATAGATATTGGGCAATGAACTTAGTTATGCTCTGTAAAGATAGCCGTATTTGAATTCTTATATATGTATTTACTTATTGCAATTGTTCATTTTGGCCAATTGGACTTTTTTTTTAAATTCTTATACATGTAAAAATACATTATGTACTGTAATTCCTCAAATAAATTCCAACGGAAATTCAAAATAAAAATTTTCTTCAAATTAAAAAAAAACGTTTAATGAAATGGGAGTTTGACATAAGAATAATAATAATAATAATAATAATTTGTATACTATTTTCTTAATTCTCTAAAATTAACATGATTATTTCTTTTAGCTTCATTTTGTGAACTTTTTAATTTAGTATACTTGTATATGTATAGGTACTTTATAAATATGTTTACTTATACGTTGTTTAGCATAGCTAAAAAATTTTACGACCAAAAAGCATTTTAATATCAACTAGATTCGCACTAAAATTATTGCATTAAACAGTGCATAAATATATATATATATATATTTCTGCCAAACTGAAAACACGTATACATTTAAAATTTTAAAACAGATAATATATTTTCGACCACCCTACGTTAATGTGTACGTGGTTTGCCCTTAAATATGAAAATTGCCCGATCTAAATATGAAATTTTAAAATTTGAGTGACCACAAATAAAATTTAAAAAAAAAGTGTTTGATTTGAAGATATAGTGATTATTCTGACCTGAGAATAAATAATTCATTGCCTAAGCGAATATAATGACACATTGTAGCAAAAATCATCAGTTTACTTTCAGAAGATGTTAATTTTCGAAATAAAAAGGTGAGTAATAATAAAATCATAGATCCTCTAAATTCAGAGTTTAAAATTAGGACCTTAAAAGAAATTTTAGTTTCTTTTAAGGTCCTAATTTCTACGTGAAATTAATATTAATTTTTAATGAGAAATAAATAAAAACATTATTTTTCACATTTATTGATCCATTTCTTTGTAAAAAACAAAACAGAACAAAATATACAACATATATTTTTCCCAGCGCATTCTCGTATACTCGTATTCTATCCAAAATAAAAAACGCGACATAATAAAAACAAATAAATCACAATTTCCTTTCTATATTTTACATGACAAATATTTTCAGCAATTCAAAAATAAAAAAATTTTAAGCCTATTTCAGTGCTTCGAATATCATGACTTTTAATCACTTAATAAAAACAATAATATGATTTTAATTGCCGTCATAACACATCCGTTCAATAACCGTAAAACAATTACTTTTAAGTATTAAAAAATTGATTTTTTTTTTTTTATATAATAAAATTTTCTCACGTAATTACTTAAAATTAAATTTGAGTCACAAATGTAATGTAATTTTTTTAAAAGTAATTTAAAAACAAAAAACTAATGGATATTGGAATTTTTTTTCATATTTTCTTTAGTTTTCATTTAATGCATTTTATCACAATATTATAATCATCATTTGATTATTGTTTTTAAAACTATTAAATCACACTTTTGTATCTTTTAATGACAGACGGAACTCCAAAAACCACAAAAAAAAAAAAAAATTGAAAAGAAAACCTCATAATTCAGTATTTATATTGACTTTTTTTTTTATCATAAATAGTGAGAATTATTATGAAATACTAACGCACCATTTTTCTTTTAAATGTTATATGGACAAAATTTAATGGTACGAAAAATATCTTCAATATAAAGTGAAAAAACCCATATGTAAGACTTTATTTTAAGAATTTTTGTACTTAAATAAATTACTTAATTATCAATACTGGCCCAATTAAAAATCAAGATTGAAAAAAACAAAAAAAAAAAAAACTTGACAATTTCAAAACTATATAGAATTTTATTTTTGGGTAGCCATTTAAGGAAGTTGTTGATTGTTTTTTAACTAAAATATAATATTTAATTGATTTATTTCTCAAGCTAATAAAATTCAAAAAAAAAAAAAAAAAATTTTTTTTATTTTTTTTTTATTTTTTGACAATCTTATTACAGATCATATAAATAAAAAATCCGATTGATTGGATTATAAAATTGTTGTTTATACATAAACCAATTCAGATTATTACTTTATCTGTTAATTTTAAATCGTTATTTACAAAAAATTTTTATTATCTGGAATCAATATTATGTATTATGTATTAGATCAAAAACTAAGAATTAATTTTAAACCTACACATACTTAAAAAAAAAAAAAAACAAAAAGAAAAATAATTTTTCCATAATTATAAGGATTTAAATTGAATTAAAATAAATTTTATTTCAAACAATCACGATAAGCTTTAAGCTTCTATATATAAAATTAAAAATTTTTCATCAAGGACATTGGACATTTTTAATAGGATTTTGATAAATATTTTACCAATTTATAAAAAATTTCCATGCAATTTTGAAACATTTGTTATATGTAATAAATTAATAATATATGTAAAAAAATGTTGCCTTAAAAATATGAAAGTATCTATAATTTAAAGTAAAGTTAAAATTTGTATATTAAGAATAATTGTATAATGAAAAGTTTTTTTTTTTTTTTTTTTGCAACAGTAGGTAGCCAAATTTATACTGGTATATTACTATCATTTTATATATATTTACCTTGAAAACTTTTGAAAATAAATTGGAAGTTTATGAGTTTTATATATGCGTCATTTTAGTAATAATTATTTCTGCTATAATTGATATGCAATTGATTATTATGCAATTTTGCACACCTTGTTAATTTTTTTATTAATATTGATACCTAAAATTTTTTTTTTAATATATTTTTTATATATATACGTACCTTGTTTCAAAATTCAATTCTTTAATTGATATTTTCATAATTTGCAACCAAACTCTAAACTTTTCAAAAATCATTTTAAAAATCTTATACAGATTTATACAAAATTTTTTATTTCATTTAAATTAGATAATTTTTTGTTTTGTTAGTTAGTCACAGTCACAGCCACACAGTTAGCCGAATCTTCAACTACAAGATGCCAATTTGTCTAATATCTTCTGACAAAAAGGACATTTCGCAACTTTCCATTTGACATATTTGATCATTTTACAAATGGTTGTTTGGCATAATGAGGCACTTCGCAAAAAGATATTTGGCAAGCATATATTTTGCAAATAGTATTTGGAATTTAGAAATTTTTGCGCAAAAATTTTTCTAAATTCCAAATACTATTTGCAAAATATATGCTTGCCGCCACTTCTTCGAAATAAATTAAATCTATAAAATTATTTAATTCATGAAAATAAATAATTTAATTCATTTTATTTTGAACATTATGTGCTCATATATATATATATACATATACAAATATATAAGTATACATAATATAAAACATACAAAAAAATATTAGAAGTTTTATTTATATTTAAATAATCGGCTATTAAAAGTAGTAATTTAACTTCCTTATAATCATCTTTTTTTGATAAAGTTCTTTTAATTTTTTTATCTTTTAAAAAGTACTTTTGCTTTTTTACAACAGGTTCACCACCAATCTAAAACTTCTTTATTTCTGTCTTTACAAATCCAATTTCTTTTTTAACACGTCCATAATTCTATAAAATCCGATATGTTCTCCATCAATAATTTCATGTTCAATTGCATTCATTGCCACGATTCTACATAATTTTGTGTTCGTGGAATATCTTTTTGATCTAGTTCAAAACAACTCCCAAAAAGTTGGGGGAAATAGTGATGGTTTACTTTTATCCCAAACAACAACAACAAAAATTAGAAAATAAAGCTGTTATCTTAAACTCGCTTTTAGGACATTTCCAAAAAAAATTTGAAAAAATGTGCTTATTAGTTTCACTCTATCCGTCCGTCCGTCCGTCCGTCTGTTTACAAAACTTCTACACCGTTATAGATAGAGAAAAAAAATTTTAACCATGGGTAGGTTTTATAAAAAAAATTCATTTTGTGGAACAACCTTTTCATGTAGTCTTATTACGGAGCTACAGTTCTCAAATTTTGAAAAAGCCCTATTTTTAAATGCATATATCTCATGTTCTGCTTAAGACTTTTTCAATCTGAAAACGTCATTCGACATTCGTCATTCTTCATTTAAATTTAGTATTTAAATTTACCATTATGTGAAAACCAAATTTTGCATGATTTTTCTACCTTCATAACTCCGGCACGCTTTTAAAAAGAGACTTGAACTTTTGAAATTAGTATAAGTTTACACAGAAAATTTTTTTGAATGAGCTATTTTGGCTCAAAAATTCAAAATTTGCTATTTTTAAACACCTGTTTAAAACCTAGACACCTGTACACATTTTACTTCGGCAAGATATAAAAATTAAAGCTACAGTAATATATTTTTATCTGTGTTAAAGGTTTTTCTTACTTATATAGCGTTCCGGACTTACAGCCCCTCAAAATTTCAGAAAAGCCCTATTATCACATTTTTTCTCATTACATTACAAAAAATTCCTTAAATTTTATTTCTTAAATTTTCAAATTTTTGTGCAAGTCACAATTCTAAACAGTTTGTATTGTCTTTTGGAAATGTGCACTTTTAAAAACCGTTGGTTTACATTTTACCTTCTTTTATTATCATTATTCATTAATAACGAATTAAAATAATTATTACTTGAAGTTGTTATTTGTTAAGTGGGTTGTTGTTAAAAGTATTAGTTGCAAAGTGCCCTATTTTATAAATAAACTATTTGCAATAAAGTAATTTTTTTTTTATTACTTTAAATGGGTATATTAATATACCCATAAAGAGTGGGCCCTTTTCCTTTCGGATGTGGGCCATAATAAAGTAATTTTGCTAAAATGAAATTTGTGAAATAATAAATAAATGCAAAATTAGGCATTAGGTGAAATGGGAATTTGACATATAGATTTTGCAATAGATCCGCTTCCTTATTTGTTACTTTTTGGCGTTTCCTTTTAATGTAAAAGAACAGTTGATTTTAAACAATAAATAAAAGGTGATAAATTAATTTATAATGAATGCGGTATAATAAAAGTTTCAATGAAAATTTTCAAAATTTTATTTAAAAGGTAATAATTCCCAAGTACTTGTTTAAAAATAAATTGCGTTTTTTTTTTTTATTTTAAACCGATTTTTTTTTTTTAACATTATCTGTAATACACAATTATTTTAAAAATGAAGAAAACCTAATCCGAGTATCATATTTCTAATCAAAAAAACTTCACAGATATTTTATTGATATACAAATCTTTTGTCAAGATTACAAGTTGTCACTTCATTAAATCACATTAAATTAAGTTAAAAATCAAAATTTTTATCAGATTTTTAAATTATACAAGTAGTACAAATGTTTTTTTTGTACACTTACAAAAAAAAAATTTTACATATATATAACTTTTAATAAAAAAATGCATGAATCAAATGAAAATGAAAAATCTCCCGAATAAACATAAAATTTTCTTTTATTTATGTAATTTTTTGTCTTATGTCATTAGACTTTCCAAATTTAGACACAATTTCTCATTTTTTTTTGTTTTTATATTTATTTTTTTTTTGTAACTACAAATAATTATTTTTATACATATATATACAAAAAAAAATCTATAAAGATCGGGTCCATTGTCATAACAGTTCGACCAAAAATAATATAATACGAGTATACTTTTGTAACTATTTTCTTTTTCTTAATAAAACATTAAGGTAAATTTTAAGGTAAATTTTCAATCCATTTCTTATAAGATTTTTATTTATGTTTTTTTTTTCTTTTGTGTTGTCGGAATTATCTTAATGGATCTTTAAAACTGTAACAAGAGTAACGGCACAGCAGCAGTCAATATATTATATGTATAGTAATTACAAGGGTGTGCATTATTTTAACTGAACATATATACATAATATGCCATAATAATTGACTTTCCGTTTTTTATTTTTTTTTTTTTATTTTCTTGTTAAATTTTTGTTGTTCTTTAACAAAAAAAAAACTCGAATTGAAACAGAAGAAGGAAAAAAAAACAAACAAATACAAGCTATATTGGTTTTTTTATACCTATACATAACAATATACAAGATATATTTTGCATATAAAGGTACCGAAACTAAAATAATGACAACAACAATATATAACAACAACAAAATGTAGTTTAGTTACGTATTATGATCTTAATGTTTTATATGATCCCTATAGAAAATGAATGCATAAATAAATGTATAATTATAAGGTAATATCTATTGAAATAACCAACCAACAAAGACAAGCAACCAATTGTATGGCAATATCTTTAAAAATGATATATATACTTATGTAAAAAATATATTAATACAATATATAGGCCTATATATTATAATATAATGATTATTTTATTTTGTTTTTTGTTTTCTTTTGTTTTGAAATATTTAATTACATAATTATCATTTATGCAATAATAAATATTATTGTAAATCGAATTAATAAAAAAAGAAACTAATAATAATATAAAAGTTTTAATTCAACATTATTTGCAATATATGTATATATATGTTGATGTAAGATTCGTATTCATTATTACACAAAGTACAAATTGATAACTTCTTCACCCCAACATCTGGCGTCGAGCAGAGGTATCCGTTCTCACTTTTCCTCTCCACAGTCGTCCTAGACAACTAATTCAAAGAAGTGTGCTCAATAAAGAGAGGTATAACTTCGGGACTCACAAATCAACTTAAAGATGTGGATTATACAGGCGATAACTGTCTTCACTCCATATCGAATAACTGCAATGATATACAAAGCAAATTAGAACATCTTGAACAACTCACGATGGATTAAAGATCAACTTGAAACAAACCAAATCGATGAGGGTAACAGCAATTATACCGGACTCATGAAACTGAAAGGAGAACAAATAGAATTTGTAAACAATATTTTCTATCTGGACAGCATAATAAGCACCAGCGAAGGTGCTCAAGAAGACGCAGAACACAGATTGAAGAAAGTTAAAAAAGCTTTCGAACTCCTGCAGCTCCAGATATTCAAAATAATAAACTAACGGCGTATTTCGAGCGTGTGTAAAATCTGTTCTCATATATTAAAGCAGTTATACTTGGCTTGCAAAAAATGGAAATAGATCGACCATACACTTAGAAAATCAAACTTAAGCATAACGAGTACGGCCTTAGAGTGAAATTCTCAAAGGAACAAGAAGATGCGGCCATTCGAACAATAAATGGCGCAGAACAATCCACCATTCGAACAATAAATGGCGCAGAACAATCCACGAAGAATTGGCTAAATTTAATATTTATTGGTATAACATCAAATATCAGCGCAAAACCATGTGAGATGCAGGTGTCAAGTATGTCCTATGGTCCAAAGAGGAGTATGGAAAAAAATGCAAATCCTGGAAGATATATTTAGAATAGTAATTTCAACAGCCTCATGTGAGCGAGTTTCGTTAATAACATCTAGTTTTGAAAAGATGTGCTCCTGCCAATTCTCAAATTGGAGGACCACTTAAATTTATTATTCAAAATAACAGTTAAGTTTATATAGAATAAGCGAATTCATTACCACCTTGTGCATTCCCACTTATTATTTTGCTTCAAATCCAGTCATAATTTTCCATCCCGACATGAAATAATAACAAGCACTTGATGTTAATATAGCATATTTGTGGGGATTAAATTTCCAGTAAACTGAATTTTATATTCAATGCTTCTTTAGAAATTTTCTTTAATGAACAAATTTTTTATTTAAATTTTTTTTTTTCAGTTTAATCCATTTTCTTTTAAACGCTTCATTTAATTTAGAAAAAAATTTATATATTAATCACATTAGATATATTTCTTTAGGTTAAAAAACCCTTTTCATAATTATTACTTTATTATGTTTCATAATATGTTATTAGTATTACATATTATATGAACTGAAAATACAATAAAATTATATTTAAAAGATTTTTCAAAATCAAATCATTATTTATTTTTCAATTGAAATTCATTACAAATCAAATACATATTATGAATCTGATTACAATATTGAAAATCAAATTAAATTCCATACAATACAATAATCAATCACTTCAAATTGAATTAATTTTAAGTCAAACACTTAACTTCAATTACATTTTTAAGTTAAGTTTAAAAAACCGGATGTAAATTTCAAATTTAAATTTTTTTTTCCTTTTTTTTTTTTTTGCATTTTATTGAATCTTGTTCTTTTATTTCAATAACAAACAAAAAAACTAAAATAAACAGACACATTTTAACTGTCATTGAGAATTCTCATTATTATGTTTCATTTTCTTTTTTTCTTTTTTTTTTTTTAATATTTTTATAAAGAGAAATTTTATTCCTTTTGTATTTTTAAATTTAGTTCAATGATAAATTTTACATACACAATAAAGAAAGAAAACAAAAAAAAAAACATTTTTCTCCTCAATTTTCTTACTATAATTTCTTATACAAGGTTAACGAATTGATTTTAACGATTTTAATTTTTCCCCATATCATTTAGAAAAAAACATTAATTCAAAACTGTTTGTTTAAATTAAAACTATAACAAAAATAAAAAGTAAATATAATTTATTGACAGTCACTGAGCAGGTGAATTAAATAAATACACTGGATTTGGACATCATTAAAAATCATTCGAAATTATTGGAGTTTTTTATACATACATATGTATGTATGATATAAAGTTTTTTTTTTGGTCTCATATAAGAAAAACAAAAAAAAAAAATTTATTTTCAATACCATTTATTATATTATCATAAGATACAATATGAGTACATATAAATTTCAGACAAAATCAACATATACACAATAAAAAAAAAATAAAAAAAAAAAACAAAAAAACAATAAATTTCATTTCAGTAATTTTACACGCATGTTATTTTACACGTATAAAATATTTTAACATAACAGCTTCCAGCTACGTAAACATTTCTATACTGTTTTTGAAACATGCATTGTAAAAATCATTGTGTTTTAATATCACACAGTATTTATCTAAAAAAAAAAATTTTTTTATTTCTTTTATTTTTTATTTTCATTCTGAGATACAATTTAAGTAAAAAAGTCATTTAAATACTTTCATCAATTTAATTTTCTTTTACTCTTTTTGATATATTTTTCTCTCATGAAATACAAAAAAAAATAAATAAGAAAAAATTAAGAATTTTTCTTATATTTAAATATATGTCAAATTAATTGCTTGAATACTTACTCATGGCTGATTGATTGACCTGTAATAAGTTTTTTTTTTTTTTTTTAATTTATCAAAATTTTTGTATTACTTTTGAACATTGGATTTAAGTCAAATTAACCGTAATAATAATAAGAAAACTCATAGAATATAACCGAAAATTGTAATAACAATAAAAAAAAAAAAAAAATATATGGAATATTTGTATTACAAACAAAAAAAGTAAAAGTTGTTTGAACAACAATTCAGCACCAAATCTTAAAGTTTCAATGCGAAAATATACCAAAAAAAAAAAAAGAAAACTCAATTATAAGTACCTTACAGTTTGCTCCACATATTGTTCTTCTTTTCTTTTTTTTTTTTTTTCTTGTTTATTGTTAAGAAAGAAATTTCTGAAAGAAATCCACAACAATTTGTTGTTATTTATTGTACTCCTATTTTTTTTTTCTTTGTTTTTACCTTCTCGCCCATCATTCAATTTTAAATAATTGGTCAAAATATTGATTAAAGTATATTCAAATAATTGAAAAATTTGAATAAGAACAATTTTTTACTTTAAAAATATCATTTTAAATTGTCAACCTTCTTTTTATTGGTTTATTTTATTTAATATTTATTATGTAACTTTATACACGCATAGGTACTTTCATTTCTGATTTTAAAATATAATACGTTCATTTTTGTAAATTTGGTTTTTTTTTTTTGGTGGATTGATGAAAAACAAAAAATGTAGAATGTGGAAAAAAATTAAAATTTTTTAAATTTAAAACAAGACTGGGTAATGATTTTTAATGCATTAAAAATATGAAATATGTACAATTACAAGAGTAAAATTCAATAAATCATAAGTCGCTTAAGATTTTATAGGATAGCAGAGCATTATTTTTAATAACACCAAAAGAAACAAAAAAAAAAAAAGACATTAATTATGATAATAAACTTTTTTTGCTAAAACGTAACAGATAAAAACTAAAAACAAAATATTTGCTGAGTTGCAATTTTAAATTAAATTGGATCAGGTTGATTGTAAAATTAAATGGTAACTATTGTTAGTTACACGCAAAATAATTACTAATTCAACAACTTTAAAATGTTGTACTATATTATTGTTATTATAATATACTATCATAATTATGACAAGTACACCTTTAAAAAAAAAAAACAAAAAACGAAAGTAGTTTTTTAACTGATGGAGGGTTGTAACCTGATAAAACGAGAATTTTTATTTTTTTCTTTAATTTTTTTAAATAAAAAAAAATGTTTTTTTTTTTTTTGTAGATTGATTGTTTAAGATTAGGTATAAAAAAAAAAGTTTTGCATAACTTTTACTACAAAACAAAAAAAGGAAAAAAAACAAAAACAAATTACAGAGGTACTTTATTTACACTAAAGTAGCTAATCCTTTAATGGATTTAAATTTCTCAATTTATTGTGAAAACAAAAGGTTAAACGAAAACTTTCATTCCAATTATAAATAAAATATTTTTTGGTGGCCAACTAAAAAACAAAAAAAAAATTATTCACTATTAATTTAAAAACTTTTAATAAGAATTTTAAGGTGATGATTGATTGATTGATTAAAAATGAATTTTTGTTTTTATTTTATGATTGTTGACAATCGCCTATTTTATAGTGTCCAAAACTAGTTGCTTGTTAATGAAATTTACAAGAAACGCACCTATATGTTTTGTTGGTTTTTTGTTTTTTTTTTTTTTGTTTTTATTATTGTGCCACTTTAAATATAGGTACGTACTATTATACAATTATTTTTGACAATTAAAAATTTCACGGTTATTTCTTTTTGACAAACCGAAATTAAAAAAGGATATGATGAATATATTCAGTATTATTATGTTAAGATCCTTTTACGAATTATACAAAATTTTTATTTTATATTAGTAAATAAAAAAACAAAAACACAAGGTCAAATTTTTTAATTTGCTTTTATTAAAAAACTTTTCAAAGGGTCCGTTTCACTTTAACATGATACTCATTTTATTCAACTTTCTAACTTAATTTATTATAATATTCCCAATGATGTCTATAATACAAAACAAAAGATCTTGTGGTAGTTATAATTATTTACAGTTCTACTCAAGTTATAGTTAAGTAAGATATTGACTTCTTAATCGTGTTTTCAAAAATCGTGTTAGAACGATAATGATATAATAAAGCATATTGGCATTATATTCAATAAATTTTGCGCTTTGCAAGATTGATTGTGTCATGCGCAGATTTATTATTTCTGGTTAAATTTTTTTTATGATTTACTCACCATATTTAGAAATTTCTCAGTTTGTTGAATATTTTTAATTTTCAATTTTTAGAGGGTTTGCAGTATTATACAATCAATATTCTGTTTGCATTCAAAAAACATGCTGTGAAAAATCAAATAATAAAACAATGTTAAAAAATTGTGTCCTGTTAAATAAACTCCATTATAAATGTCATATAAATTAACAAAATGTTTTATAAAATAAAAGTATTGAAAACATTCTCTTAAAATATTTCATATTTTGTTGGTAAGAAAAAATTTTATATCTATTATATAAAAATATAAAATAAATATTGAACAAAAAACACTGACCATTTAATTTAAAAAAAAAAAAAAAAAATGTTTGCCAATCAAAATAAAATTCACCTTCTTTTTTATTTTCTTTACTTTTTATTTTAATTAAAATTACATTTTCAATTATTTTTTCAAAATAAAAAACAAAATTGTTACTGGAAATAAATGTATGAGCTCTAGGCAAAATATCAAAGTAAATCTAACCTAAATAATATTTAATTAAAAAAAAAAAATTAACAGTTTAAAATTATGATATATTGCACTTTTTTTTCTTTTCTGTTTTTTTTTTTTTTTTTTTGCAAGCACTAATAAAATTTTGATCTTATTAACATTTACATATGTACGTCAAACATAAAACGAACGCGATTACTATTCACCATTTTTTTTCACAGTTGTTTGTAGAACTTACAGAACTCCTTAATAGTTAGTTAAAAGACTTTGTTTTTAATTAAAAATTAAAAAAAGAGAACAAAAAAAAAAATAGATTGGTTTACTGTTTAATTTTAGAATAATTTCTGAATTTTTAATTAAAAAAATGTATACAGGATATACTTGTTGTAATTTAATTAATTAACTGCTGTAAAGTCAATAAATATATATACGCAATAATAATTAAAAATTAATTAAAAGCATATTATAGTAAGTTGTTTTATTAAAAAATAAAATTATGCTTTACTTTAGGATACATATTGTCCGATCGTTTTCAAAGTTTACTGAGAGATACCTTAGATCACGTGATGAAAATAAAGGTTCAAAGGAAACCTGAAAAATGTACGGGAACAACTTACTTAAAGAGCCGTAGCAACTATACATTTGTAGGAACTACAGAACGAAAGCCTTAAAAATTTGTTTTCCAAAAACGTGTATAATGTTATAAGATATTCAACCGTTTAAGTACAGGATGTTTAAGAAAAATAAAATATGGTTTTTATTTAATTAATTAAACAATATTTATTTATATAGCGGTACATTTTTTATGACGTCATCAGCTTCCCTTTTTATTGTTCTTTTCAAAATGGTTCTAATAATTCCTATATTTAGAATAGTTTTTGTTTTATTAAAATAAATGGATCAGGTAAACACCCGAGAATATAAGAACTTCATATAAACCTATGAAAAAATGCATTAAAAAAAAAAAACAATTTTATATACATACATATATATCTGACCAATGGTGCTGTGCGTAAGTCACCGGTCTTTCGGGCGAAAGATCTCTTGTTCAAACCCCGGTAAACCCCTCAAAAATAATATATAAAATATAATAAAATAATGTAAACAAAATATTAAATGTAATTATAAATTGAATACTTGTACCAAGATGGCCCACATGCTAAAGGCAAAATAGTTCTAAAAATATCGGCAGATATTTATATCTGCACGATATAATATAAGAAAAAAAAAAATTTATATATTTAAATGTATATGTAGAGTTATAATATACATTCATATATATATACAGAAATCGTTGAAAATTTTGTAGATATGTATATATGTATACGTATAGGTAAATTTACTTATACACAATTTTAAAATAATGTAATTATGAGTATGTACATTTTATGTTAAATTAAAAGGTGATTTTTTTCGCTTTTCCTAGAATATTATATATATAAAGAAATTCTCTTTTTTCTCAACAAACAAAATTTAAAAATTAAAACACAAAATTGATATTCTTTTTAATAAACCATATAAACTTTTCAACTGTAATTCAAATTTTCTTTCCTATTCTATGTTAAAAACAAGTAATTTTAATTTAAAAGGCTATATCTACCTAACGAAAGGCTATATCTACCTAACGAATTTAAAAGTGCTTTTTGAAGCCCTTAGTGTTCTCATCGCTTAGTCAAACCCATATAGCGTTTCATTACGCGATTTTAGATATCTCTCAGTAAAGTTTGAAAAGAATCTAACAATACACCTAAAGTGTATAAGTATCCAAAAATAAATTTAAATTTTTGAGATCAATGTACATTTTCATTTTAGATTCATTTTTTTTTTTTATATTTTTATAGATATAGATTTGTTAATAAAACAAAACTTTAGAATCATTATTACCTTACTTTAGCCAGTAATAAAACCCTGTTATCCACTACTATACAAAAGAAATAATTACACATTTAATTTTTTATCAATTTTACCTTTTTAAAGGAAAATTTTATCGACTTTTAACGATAATTCTATAATCTATTTAGTACGTAATAAGATATAAGAAAGTCTTCTATGAATTTAAAATAGAAAAATAATTTTTATTTCTTATATATACAAAAAAAAAAGGGTTATTAAATATTTTCTTTTAAATTTAAATCCAATGATTATTATATATCTGATAAAGTTCACAAAATGTTTGTTAATCTAATATTAATCTGACAACATTTTCATTTTAATTCTTTATTACATAATAAAATTGAATATATGAATGAAATATAATTTTTTCAAATTTTTATTTTGTTTTTTTTTTGTTAAGGATTAAAAATTATTTTTGCTCGTTTAAATTTAAGTTGCTGCATATTTAATAAAATATTATTACTATCATTAAAACGTTTTAGATTTCATTTAATAAATTAGTACTATTGCATACATCTATGCATATATATATATATATTATATATACATTTATGTTGAATATAACACGTTGTAAAAACATAAAATAATTTAAATTAAATTAAAAATAAATCTTACAGGTGTATCATACATATATACTAACTATATATATATAATTTACCCAAGTGAATTAAACTAACTGAGTTTTGAATTTTTTTTTTTTTTAATTGATTCACTTCTTCTTCTTATAGTTTAACCTAGATAACATTACCTATATGTATAAATAGATTTTTAGTAGAGCATTAAATTCCTGTTTAAAATATTTAAGGTTATAAATTGATTTAAAAAAAAAAAAATCCTTTTGAAAAAAAAAATATACGGTATAAATATATATATATATTTTTTTTTCGCAATTCTTTGGGAAAAAATTGCACACATTTATTTTATTATTAACCGTTATTTGGGGAAAAAATTATAATTAAAAAAAAAAACTGATTGTATTTTAATTACGCAAAATAAAAGTACAGTATAAAAAAATCTTATAAAATAATGTAATAATATTATGCTTGATGCAAGCTGTTGTTATATTTTACTGCACAGTATTTTTTTTTTAAATTTTTCTTTTTCTTTTTGTCTTTTTGGTAAAAAATAAAAGTGATAATAAAAGTGATGTGGTTTTTGTTTTCTAGTTAAGCTAAAAGTGCAAATATAGTTTTTGTTGAAAACAACTCAATTTTTACATTAATAAAATGAACATAAGATAATTGATTTTTGAATTATAACAGTTTTGAAAATAGTATAATGTCAAATTGAATCTATATTGATATAAATATTACTTAAATCAAAAATTACAAAATAAATTGCACCAAATATATTTCCTGAAACCTTACATTATATTATAGCAGATTTTAGAGTTGTGCTTTCAAAATAAAAATATGCAACCTATAATAAAAAAAAATCATATATATTTTAACTCTGAAAAAAAATCTTAAATTCAGGAAAACTTTTTCTATTCTTATTTTATTTGTATACTTCAGTTTTAATTTACCAGTTTAAGTTTGTTTTATTGTGTAATACAATCATACTATAATTTGGATCATATAAAATAAAATATTTATTATATACACTATTCAAGTTTCTTATTTTTATTATCCACCGGTAACTCATTATATGTTAGACACTTAATGTTTGTTCAAAACATTGTACGATTTTTTTTTTTATTGCATTTGCATTTTTTATCTGCCACATAAATATGAACAGGAAATTACACAGCCTTTCCTTTTCAAGCGTGGCTGTAAATGTCGTAAAGGGAAATAGCTCTTACGATGTATGTGAGATTTGAATCCACACTTCGTCGGTGTTTACAGCGTATTTTATGCGGTAGGCGTATTACCCAGTAGGCCACCGAGGGAGGCACTCATTGCACGATTTCCTTAATATGATATTTTAAAACAAAATTATTTAACCCCTGTTTCTGTTATATATTTTTTTTTGGTTTATTGCACCCCAAAGTTTAAATGAACAACGAATAAACAGCTTGAACAAAATTTAATTTTAGCGTAGGTCTGATTGATCTCAATTTTTATTTTATACAAACAATTTTTTTTTTTTTTATTTTTTGTTTTTTTACTATAATATTTCAGGAATATGCACGACAATTAACTAAATTAAGTTTATAAAATATTTAATAAAATTTATTTGTTTATCGTTACTCGTAAGTAAGTAAAACTATTTAAAATAAGAGAAAATGATATCAAAAATAATCTGTTAATACTTTGCAACATTAAATTTTGTTTTCGTATTACTAAATATATAAATTAAACTAAAAAAAAAAAATTATGAAACAAAATAATACATATTGTGATATTTATAATTTAATTAAACAAGAGTTATTAAATTTCTATATCTTAACTTTGTAAGACAACTATGAAAATCTTAAATATCACTTAAAAAATAAATACTAATATTATTGTAACACTTTAAATTAATCTCATATTTTCAGATTTTCAAATAAAATGTGATATTTTTATCACTATATGCAATATAATTCCTATGAGAAAAATTAAATCTATATTTTATTAATATTTTAAATTATTCTAAAATTCTTCATATAGCAACTTATAACTTAATTCCATTTTCATTATTTCTAAAACCAAAAAAAAATAAACATTAAAAATTTTAAAAAAATTGTGCGTGAAAACATGCAGTTTTCAGAATAAATTTAATTTAATTGATTTGATATTTGAATCATCTAATTCCGAAAAATTTATAAAATCAGCTCACAACAAATTCTGAATCACTTAAAATAAAAATAAATTATTAAAAAAATATATATATATGATTACAACTTACAAGATATCTTTTATAGGATTTATTCAAAACTTTAGTCAAATGAAACTGTCCAGATGGCGTAATACAGTATTGGGAAATTCGTTTGTTATGCGCACGTCACACTTATAGAACCATGTGTTCCCAAAAATAACGATATAACGTAACGAAACGTTATTTAACGTATCGTTTTTTAACGTATAACGTAAAAAAACGATATAACGAAATTTAAGACAAACATTATCTTCCTTCTTCAAAATAACTCTCCAAATTTTTTCCTTCATCTTGCATAATCCTAATTATCCCAAACCCTATTTTCCAAATAATCCTTTCCTAATCCTTTTCCCCAAAACCAAACTGTACATTTATTACTATGTATTAAAGGACCCATCCTGAAGTTTGATTTTAGGGGGTGTTTTTGGTTGTTAAAGTCCAACACTATCCAAAGAAACCTCGTGTAGTTCCTTTGAATGACTTTCGATGTTTTCCACCGTCCCTCGTTGAAAAAAAAATAAAAAAAAGGTTGTTCTTTTATTTTTGTCATTTTTCTCTTGATAAATGGGATATATCTGTAATTTTCTCTTTTCTCGGGATATATCTGCTTCATATTAATGTAACTGATGAAATATTCATCCAAATAACGCAATATACACACCACACAATAAAAAAAGAAATTAAAATAAATTAATAATATTCATACAAAATTCTATTAATTTATAATGATAACAACCTAAACCCTAACTTTAAGTATAGCTATATTATAAACGATAAAGTATATTTGAAAGCATCATAAAATATTTCATATACAATTGAATGTTTTCAAAAATGTTTTCCTCTTTAAATTTATGTGGATATCTATAAAATGTTTATTTCTCAATTTTTTTTTTCCTCGATTATTTTTCACTCACGTCAAACCTACAAGAATCTCCCTGCTTGATATTTACACAAAAAATTACATACTAATCTAATAAAATCATTTAAAGTGCGTCTTTATAATGCACCCTGGAGTAGAAAAAAAAAATGGTGTCTTTACGTATTCAATTAAATTTCAAAATTTTTAACAAAAAAAAAAATGTTTTTTTTGAAATAGATTTTTCAGATTTATTTTATTTCAATGCAAAAATTTTTAAGAAAAAAACTTATAATTGATATACCTGTATATAAATTGAGTACTGTATTTTTTTTTTTTTCAATTAGACTAAAACAACGAAAAAATAACAAGAAAAAAAATAAACAAACAACCATTTAATATTTGTTAATTCATTTAAACATTTAAGTTATGTAACAATATAATATATTATATTATAACATTACATTACAGATTGTTTTTTTTTGTATATAAATTTATTATTTCATTAAAAAAAATTAAAATATCATAACAGAAATCCTAATGCTAATATAATAACAGTAGTTGATATAAAATAAATAACATAAAAAATTCAATTAGGAATTTTTAATCTTAGTTGCCCCTAAATATAGGCAATCAAAACTAAAATCGTTTTTTAAAAATAACTATTCCTGCAGCTAGATGGGCTAGTGCTTATTAACCGAGGGAGTAACAAATTTATTAATTGAAAACAAACTCTCCTTCCTACCAAATATAGTGTAAATATATAATAAAATAAATATATATATATATATATTTTTTTTTTATTCCATTTCTGTGTCACATAAATGTGGACAGAAATTTACACAGCCTTTCCTGTTCAGGCGTGCCTGTAAAAGTCGTAAGGGGGAATAACTCTTACGACATGTGTGGAATTCGAAACCACACTCCCTCGGTCTTTACTACCCACTAGGCTACCGAGGCCCCAAAATAAATAATATTATTGTATAATTGAATAGCAGTATTCAACCTATAACGGTGTTAAATAAATAAATAAATAATTATTCCTGGGGATCGGTGTCCGAGTGGTAAAAAAAAAATGGTTATTTTAATACAAGTAAAGAAAATTATTGCTTTTATGTACAAAACCAATTTTAACCATCAATTGTCAAAAGGTTCTTTTAAATTTCTAAAGAACTAATTTAAAAAAACGTTTGAGTTTTAACGTTTCATAATTTGATAAATTTTGACAGTTCCCTACACATTAAGATTATCTAATTTTTCAATAGTTTAATCAAAAATGTTTCTTGATTAAAAAAAGTTGGAGACTTCGGAGATCGAGTGGTTAAGCACATATACCTTATAAACTTAGGGAGTGCAGATTTAAATTCTACACAGGTAGTAAGTATTTTAAATTGGAAGAAAAATGACTGAAAAAGCAAATACCTCTACTTATCCTATGTAATTTGTAATATTAATATAAATAATTTAAATAAATAAATTAAAACTATTCATATATAAATAGCATTTTAAAAAGGTTTAAAAAAATAATATGTAACAAGATGTACTGTCAACAGAAATAAAATAAATCATATTTATTTTTTTTGTTTTCATAAATAGTGTAACCAAAAAAAAACAAAGCAGAATGTAAACCAACGGTTTTTGAAAGCGCACATTTCCAAAATATAATCCAAACTGTTTAGAATTGTGGCTTGCACCAAAATTTTAAAATTTCATATACATTAGAAAAAATGTGAAAATAGGAATTTTTTGCAATTTTGAGGGGCTGTAAGTCCGGAACTCTTTATAACTAAGAAAACCCGTTAAAACACGTAAAAATATATTATTGACTTTAATGTTTATGTTTTGCTGAAGAAAATTTTGTACAGGTGCCAAAGTTACAGCTGTATAAAAAAAGCAAATTTTAAATTTTTGAGCCCTAATAGCTTATAAACAGGTGGCGACCCAAAAAAAATTTTTGAAGAAACTTATACTAATTCTAAAAGTTCTTTTTTATTTCAAAATTTCAAGTTCCTATCTAAAATCGTACCGGAGTTATGAAGGTAAAAAAATCATGCAAAATTTGGGTTTCACATGATGGTAAATTTAAATACTAAATTTAAAAAAAATTGTATAATTTTGATATTGATTTACAAAGTTAAAAAAAGCACCTGTCGAATGACGTTTTCACATTGGAAAACTGTTAAATAGAATAGGAGATATACGTATTTGAAAATACGGCTTTTTCGAAGTTTGGAGGGCTCTAGCTCCGTAATGGATGAGATGGAAAAGTTGTTCTACAACATTAATTTTTTTATGAGACCTACCCATGGCTAAAATTTGTTTTTTCAATTTTTAACGGTGTAGAAGTTTTGTAAACAGACAGACGAACGGACACACGGAAAGACAGAGTGAAACTAATAGACACATTTTTTCAAAAATTTTTTTGACAATGTGCTAAAAAGCAAAATATTGATCGTGAACTGAATGTCATATTGGTACAAATATCGCGAAAATGAAGACAGAATATGTGTAGTTTTTCTTTTTTTTTTTTTTTTATTTTATTTTTATAATTATTTTTCTTTTTTGATCTTTAATTTTTGCACCTCTTTATAATAATCGTTACTTGATCACCTCTTAAATCAATCAATATAAAAACATTTGGTACTTTATTTCATCACCTGACATTTATTTCAGTTTCGATTTTTAGACAAACAAAGAAAAAAAAAAAGAAAATCAATTTTTTTTTTTTTGTTGATTTTATTAAAATTAAAACTTTATATAGATCAATTAAATTTTATAGTTTGGGTATTACGAAAAAATTTGTACAGAATATTAATGATTATGTTATAGATTTAATATAACAATAAAAATTAAATTAAAGATTTTATTACAATTCAGAATCAAAAAAAATTAATTAGTTTTAGTCAATCAATTATTGCCCTATACAAGTATTTATTTAGAATTAATTAGAAATGTAGGATTTTTAAATAAATAAAAAAATAATAAATTTTTAAAATATTAAATGGAATTTGATTATCTGTTAATTAAATAGAAAATTAATTATAATTAACAAAAATAATTAGAAGCTTAAATACTTTTAAAAATAGTTTCAAAATATGTTTAAAATCAATTTGGTACCATGTGTGATTATATTTACATTAAATTAACACATTTCCCCATTAAATATCTAATTTTATTATAAAATGAAGGTTTCAAAGTTTATCTTTAAAAAAAATATCATTATCGACTTTGGTCATTGCTTTTTTTATTTTTTGGGTTGAATAACTACGATATTATTGCATTTAATTGCATTCCATTTCAGTTCTATATCTAACATTATAGTGCTATAATTTTTCTATAAATTACTATTAAATCGTTATGAAATCGATTAAAGACACAAACCATATCGATTTCGATGTTTGCAGATTACACTTTACTGTTGTAAATTTTTTTTAAAATTAAAATCTTGTAAAAATGACGGACGATCGGGGCGACGACTTGGAGAATTAAACTTGAAAAGGGTCTTGCTGCTCATAATTCGGAGAACCCACGGCGATGACAAAATCGACTAGAATTTAAATATGGATATAATTTAGACTTTACGAATTATCTTTTTTTAAATTATTTCTATAAGCTTTTTGTCTTAGATTAAAAATAATTTGATGTTGTCTAACTAATTCAATTAATTGTCTTCAAAAATCTTGTTTAAAAACAAAAACAACCTTAAAATTTTATTTACAACTACTTGTCAATAAATTCTATATGTCACCCATTGTGACTACCGACGGTAAAAAGAGAAATAGATTTTTTTTTCTCCACATCGCGTTTTTTCGCTTTCCACCAGTCGTTGATAAATGTCGCCTTTCACTCAACATGTATTTTTATATTTTAAAAGGGGAATAATCGCTACCTTTCCGAACGGTAATTCCCTTACAGTCAGAATAAAACATTATTATTTTTTTTATTATTTTAATTATGTCATTTATGACAGGTTACTCGAGTAATCGCCAAAAAATATTAACAGATTAAGGCTAAAGAGCAATAAATAATTTTTAAATTTTAAGAATTTAATGTTATTTCTAATTTATCTATTTTAATAATCAAAACAAATAACAAACTGTTCAGGTATTTTGTAATAATTTAAGAATAATCTTAATTTTGTTAGAATAAATTCTAAATAATAAATATTTTAAAGGTGTAGATTTCATTATAAATATTGAATAAATTTGTATCAATTTATTTCATTGCAAAATAAATTCTTTTATAACCAAAAATATTTATAATATTTTTTTTTTGTATACCTATATAATTAACTTTACTAAAATGTATTAATTATTAAAAAAAAAAAAATGTTTCGTTAGAATCATGTCAATGTCTACAAAAGAAAACTTGTCAATATCAATTATTGATTGATTGCATATTAAAAGTATAAAACTTGAAACAAATTGACAAGAACTATTATATAATAATAATTTAACATAATAACTTCAAACTAAACTAATAACGTATTATTTTATTAGAAATAAACCGTATCGTATAAACCAATATAATATAGTTTTTTAATCAAAAAATGATTAAATAAATAACTATAGCTTTTCGGGGTACACCTTTTATTTGAATTAGAATATTTTAACCACACATCGTGTGCCATATTTTTTCTTTTCTTTTTTGTTTTTGTTTTTGTTTTTGTTTTTTTTTTTTTCAAATAAAAATTATGAATAATAAAATTTAATTACCTTTAATAATATTAAATATCAACTATAAAAATTTTACAGAATAAAAAACAATCTATAAGAATAAAAAAATTGATATACTTTATAGTACACACGTACACCCTAAGATTAATTTTAGAAAATTGCATACCTACTTACTATAAATTAAAATTTAACGCGCAAAGACAATATCAATAGTTTTGAAGAAAATTAAAATCAGTATAAGTTTAATATGGTAATATGTTATTTTACATTTATGTTAACATTTATCAATTTAAATATTGTTGTTATTAGATATGCTTATGACTTATAAATATTAATTTTTTTTTTTGTTCATAAATAAAAAAAGATTCAATATTAAAATTTGTTGCCTAAAGTTATTACACAAATTTTAATTATGTGACATTATTTAAATTTACTTAACAAATATAAATAACTTTTTAAGTTATATATATTTTTAGGCCTTTATTTTCTTAGTATTAAAACTAACTAAAATGAAATACTTTATTGACTCTTAAAACTAACATTTAACAAGATTGGTTAACATTTAACAAGATACATTAAATATATACATTACAATTTTTTATTTAGAAAGTGTAAAAAATAATGATCGTAATAAAAACAAGTAGGAGGTGTCAAATACATTTGATAATCACATAAAATATCTTCGTTTATTTCAATAAAAACTATTTAAAATATGTAAAAATGAAAATAAGAGTAGCCAGTAAGAAAAAAATTTTGAATTTTATAAGAATTTTATTTATAATTTGAATTAATCTTGTGATTTAAGTTATACATATATATTTTCCGATTAAATGAATATTCCAAGGAAAAATTAAGCAAAAATTACAATTAAAATAGATATTTAATGAAATAAATAATAAAAAAGATAAAATTAAGATTTTTATTAATTCAGTTTTAGTTTTAACTTAAAAATTAAGATTTCTTCCCAATATTAGATAATTATTGCAATAAGGAAAGAATAAAAACATATCCCATAATAATTTCATAAATAATTTCAAAAAGTCATAAGATATTCTATTTTAAAAATAATAATTTTTTTAACAGACAAACATTTATAAGTCAAGTCTTTGCTATCCTGTTTTGTATTTATAAAATTAGAAAAAAAAATTTATATTTTACACTTTCACTTTATAAACAAAAAACATTTAGAATTTGTCGGTGACCAGGCAATAAAGCCGAAATCGCGAATTTTCCAAATTCTCTCTCACTTTCAGAATTTTGCATATACTCATATTATATATGTACATATTCTGTAAAAATAACATTGATGGTTACATTGATTCTGTAACCGAGTATAAAATTTAAATAATTTTCACATTATACATTTATTTTCCATATTCTGGCCCGCCCACCACGAAAGCAGTAGCTTCACACGATACAGTCTAAGGCAAAATCAGGATTGTCCCTTTATCCAGTGTAATTATACATTTGTTCTGAAAAAAGTGAATACTCTGCTTTTGTATATACAACTCTAAAATATCTGCTAATTATTTTTAACATATTTATACATACGAGTACGTCAACAGAAATTCCACCACATATACCACTGATGTAAATTTAAAAAAAAAATGAAATATATAGAAAACAGAAATAAGACCTATTCGATGACTTTATTTTCTTTTTGAACCGCAGTAATAAAGCCGAATGTTCAAAAATTCACAATTTCGGCTTTATATTCCTGCATCAAAAGGAATTATGTTCTGGAGCATTATTTTTTTTAACTAGCAAATTATGACAGATATTTTAACATGTATATATATGGGTCTGTAATACGTTTACTTTTAATTAGAGAAAATCAATGAAGTAAAAAAAAATACTACAAACTTCGAAATGGGTTTGCTAAATATAGGAATAGTAAAATGTTTCAAATTGCAAGATATTTTTGATTTTAATCTGTTTTGGTGACTAATATTTGAACTTTGAAAAAACAAAAACAAAAAAAAAATAATTTTAACTAACAAAATGATTTTTTTATGTTAAACACAAGATTTTTAAATAAAAATAAATCATTTTTTCACCATCTAATAAATTTTTTTAAACCATCATTTTTGAAATACCTTCGAGCTTTTTAATCAATTTTTGATTACTAAACCTTAATTATAATTTCGTTAGAAATAATAATTTTTAACTAGAAAATTCTTATTTTCATATCGATAAGTACTAAAATCTCATGCAAATTATAAATATGTTTTTTTTTTTTGTTTTTTTAAAGGAACATACATTTTTTGGTTTTACAGTTAACTTAAGATATTTTTATTTTCTATCCATAATTACTAATTACAATTTAATTAACCACAAAATAAAATAAATGAAAAAATTTTAACTTCTTAATAAAGTGTCAATTTTAAACGGACAATTTTGACAGTATAAGAATCTCATTAACCTTTATTATATTACAATAATTGCAAGCCAAATAAAATAATTTAATCATTTCAAAATAGTTAACTAGATAGAATATTAGTGAAAAAAATTTGAATTTAGTTTTTTTAAAAGCTCAAAAAAAAAATATTTATATATGTACGAATAGAAAAAAAAAATATTTTAACGATGTTTGCAATTTATTTGAATTGCACTAAAAATGTCATAGTTAAACAAATTCTTAAAATTTATAAAGTAATTTTTTTTTTTTTCATATACATAAAAATAATTTAAAAAATTTTTTTTTGCCGTCATTAGACAGTTACTCTTACTTTGATGAGAAGGTGTGTGAGACAAGTGGGGTGTGGGGAATTTTCTGTCTTTGTTTTTTATTTTTTTTTGCTTATTGCTGTTTAGCACAAAAATTTGTCCTCCAGTCGATTTTTATTACACAGTTCATTATACAAAATTGAAGTTTTTAAAAAAATAACCACATCATGTTTTATTTTTTATTTTGCTATTTATCATGAATATGATATTTCTTTCATAATATTAAGAAAAGGACAATCGTTTCGACATAATTTTACAGAAAACGAAAGAATAAATTGACTCATTGCTATATCCTAATTAAAAGTTAATAAAATATCTTATATTCAATTATACTGGCACGCCACTTAAACACAGACTTGTCATTTCACAAGTAAAGAATTATATATGTATATGTCTTGGCTAACAAATCTACTAACTTAAGTTTGATTTACGGTTGGTTTTTCATTGCTGTCAAATGGATTTGAAATTTATTACGATTTTAAATTTTCCTTTTACTATAAGTTTAACATAACATTATCATTTATCCTATTATAAATTAGAACAACTAAATTTTTCTCATTTTATCTTATGAAAATTTTATAAGATAAAAAAAAAAATGTCTTGTTGGTACCGCAAAAACAAAAAAAAAAATTACACTAAATTTATTATTAAGCAACAAAGCAAGGTGAACCAATTTAAAATAAAAACAAAATGTAACAGTGTTTTTTTTTTTTTTTTTAATTTTTTTGGTCATATTATAAAAAAACAGTTATTTACTATTAGTTTAATCAATATGCATAATATATTATATACCTTAATATAACAGGTGATTTGATTTGCCTTTAATACCGCGAAATAAAATAAAATCAGATAATTTAAATATAACAAAATTGCTAACTAACTTTAGTAAAATTAGAGCACAGCTAAATTATGAGGTTATGCAAAGTCGTAAATGAGATGAAAATCTATATGTAAGTTAGAAATACTATTATAACTAATTCTTTTTTTCTTTTTTGGAATTCTTTTTTTAATATAATAAGATATAACTAACTTGTTATGACGTTTTTAAATTCAATTTAAATTTATTTAATTCGTATATCGAATATGTTTATAATACTTTTAAATAAAAATGTATAGAGTTTAGGGATTATTATTTTTTATAAGTGAAGTATTTGAAGTTAATCGCAGGTATAACACATACAGAATATTCTTAAACTTTTATGAAAAAGTAAGAAAATTTTATATCTAAAACTGATCAAACTTAAGCTATAATTATAATAATGAAGCTTCCAGTTTAATATTTGCATTTTTACATTTCAGTTTTTTATTAAGCTATTGTTTGCATATATTGAAATTTGTTGTTAGATTTATTCATTATATCTGCAATTTTTTCCTTTATCATATTCAAACCTATCTTCTCATGTAATTATTTAATCGAAAAATAAAATGGTAAATTTCAGATGAGTTTTAACATTTTATTTTGGACAATTTTGTAATTTATATAAATGTATTTTAGCACTTTTTTTCTAAATTGAAGCTTCATACATTAAATTAAGTATGTAAATTGTTTTTAGAAAAATCCTTTGATTATGTTTTTTTCTTTTTACATAACAGCCAAATTCCAGATTAAATACCTTTATACAGTGTTGGTGTAGGTTTGACTACAGGCTAAATAAACTATACAGGTGAACAGTTTCATATAAAAATTTTAAGTTTTTCTTAGAAGCCAACATGAACATTTTATTGAAGCCAGACTAAGTATTTTAAAATATTTAAATAGCAAAATTAAAAATTAATAGAATATTTTTTGAATTTTCTATTTTTGTAATTTATGTTCTATTTATTCTAATATGTTTAGTCTGGCTCTAAAAAAATATTTTTATAAAAACCTAAAAATTATGAAACTGATCGTCTGTATAGTTTTAGTCTGGTGGTTTGACTAAATGGGATATGCAATGGAGTAGGAAAATAGAATAACAAGAAGCAATTGGAAGGTAAATTGGAAACGAACCTAAAAAGGTTATTTTTGAATAGTTGCAAATTGTAGGATACAATATAATCGATGGAGGGAAATACATTAGTATATATGGAAGCATGTTCCACATTTTAGTAGTTCTCTAAACAAATGAGTTCCTATAACCAGTTTTAAACCTGCACCTAGAGATGTAATAAGAAAAATTAATTCCTATTAATGAATGGATGTAATATAATAGTTATAGTTTTGTTTATTTTCTTAAGGATTATTTTATGTTCATAAAAAGTTAATTTTTTGTCTAGTTGAATACCTATATGCTATTTTACAGTTGCAAACTACTTTATTTCATAATTATGAATGACTATTTATTTATTTGAGGTAGCAGTACTGCTTTTATTTTCTTTGTGAAAAATGTAGGATTTGTTTTTACTGCATTAAATTTAATTTCCCACTTGTTGTAGTACTAACTTAATAGGTTTAGATATATAAGTAGGTGAAAGTTTTCACTAACAATTTTATCTTCTTTAATATAATTCTTTTGATTTAATTTTATTTTTTGATTTAATTCTTTTTAATTTAATTATTGATTGTTAAATTATTATAATTTATAATTAAAAATTTTCTGAATTATTTAGCGAAACGTTTTTAAAACCTCACATTCCTTTAAAAAATTAAACTCTTAAAAACTTTAAAACAAACTTAGGAAAAAAATATGAGTTAAATATGAGTTAATTAAATAGGAGGTTTCAAAAATAATTTCACGCTCTAAAAATTTCGTTCAAGATTTCATCTAGTATTAGAACCTAAAAATTAATATTTTTATCTCTGATCAACTTTAAACTTAACTTTTGTAAAAAGAATAAAAAACACAGTTCCTATAATACTTATACAATTTTAATTTTAAAACTTAATTTTTTATGTAAATTTAGAAACTTTGTATATGATTTATTGCCAAATAATCTATTTAAATAATAAATTTCCGAATTTAATCGTTAAACAGACCAAATACTGCATATCGAATTATAAAAATTCATTTCATTTTAAACTTGATTAAAATTACGGATATAAATTAATTGGAAGTAAATAACAATTTTTTATGTTCCTATTTTTTTCTTAACTTACAAAAGTTAAAGATTTTTAAAGAAGAAAAAAATTAAAAACAGAACATTGGAATATATCCCTTTGACTTTCTCGTAAAAATATAAAAAAAAAGAAAAAAAAAAACTTATATCTTAACATTTAGAAATAGGAATTATCTAAAAATAAATTTTGTATTATCTGCACTTTTATATTTATAGATATGTAAATTATAGTATCTATGTATCATAAATGTTTGTGTTCAGTATCGAAATTTTCGGTTGATAAAAACAGTATGTTCCATACTCGCAGAACAATTAAGTAAACTTTTTTAAATAAACAACCATTTCTAGTTATTTCTAGTTACAGTTCCCGAACTTTCCACAAATTCTAACTGGTTGTTAACTGCTTTGTTAAATTTTGGTAATCTAAGTCAAAACGCTTTTGACATATCGCAGTTTTGAAATTTAATTTAAGGCTTGATCGTCATAGAATCAAAAATATTATATTTTCGGACTAAAGGTAATCAAAAAAACCGAAATTTATTAGAATTTTGAAATTGATTTTTGTCCCGAAATCAATGCGCTTTCTTTGTACTAAATATATTATTAAAAATTTAAAAAAAAAAAAGTAAAACATAAGAATTCGTATTAAATATTTGGTATTAGAAGAACGTTACATTTAATTGACAATTAAGGTTGACACTTTCAACATTACAATTGTCAATTTTAATTTAAACACGAAACCTTATGTATACTTATACATATACATATGTAAGAAGAGCATACTTTAACGCCGATCTTTCAAAAATAATTGTTTATTTTATTTTGAATTATATTTAATTACTATTGTACTCGTAATATGAACAACATATCTTTTTAATATAACTAATATTTGTAATATAATTTTTACTATTGCGAAATCAAAATAATTAAAACTTTTTTAAAAACCATATATGCAGTAAAGAATATTATAAAATGTCAAAATAAAACATTAAAAACTTTTTATAGTCATAATACTTAATACATATGTTTTCATTTAATTTATTTTTTTTAATGTATATTGTAATATTAAATAATAAAAATATTTTTTTTATTTAATCATCATTTAATAAACTAATTTTTAATTGCCATTTCCTATTACTGTGTATTTTATTTTTTCTATATATGAATCACAATAATATATTTCGAAGTTTTTATTTTTTATTATAAGTTTTATTATAATTTCACAATAATTGTCCATCTATTCATCACAAGAGAATAAATTCATCTTACTATCAAACAGGAGAAAATATAAAAAGTATAAAAAATAAGATAATTTAATGATTTGTTGCCGATAATTAGTCATAAACCATTTAAAGTATGCCTGCAAAATAGGTTTAAATGAATTAAAAAATTTTAAATGAATAATAATTTCACTGTCAAATTATTTAAAAACTTATCTCTTATTGTATCTTCCCTTGTAATCTTTCCAATTTTGAGAACATGATACTACTGAATTAGTTACACAATGTTTAATATTAACCCCTGTAAAGTAGTATGAAACTCCACTTACGATTTTATAATAACATTCACTTTCAAGAATTTTCGTTTTCGATCTCTGTGTGGTACTAAGATAATTCTCAGTCAAAATTTACTAAACGAAGGAAAATGCATAATATAAGTACTAAAAACTTAAAAGAAGTCATATTATAAATCGTGTCAATGATAAAAATTATATTAAATTTTACTAAGCATATTACAAGTTTTTTTCTATGTAAATTAAACTTCGGCATCCAATGTCTTAATTTTCTTTCCTTATTTGCAAAAAAAAAAAAAAAATTATTATTTTAATTTCAGTTATAAATTAAACATGAGGTATACACAATTATAAAGCCATTTACTCTAATTTTTATTTAATTTAATTTTTTTTTTTTTTTTTATTTTAATCCTGTATTTGAATAAAAATCCTGTATAGTAAACTATATATAAATGAACACAAAATTAACATTTACAATATAAAAAATATTGAACATAACATACAAACCATAACATATATATATATATATATATATATATATATGACCATTCCATATGACCATCATTTGTATATTGAGATGAAAAACAAAACAATATCAAATACATACAAACTTATAAATACTAAAATTATTATAATTTTTATTTTTAATGATAGTTATTGCACCATAAAATGCAAATTTTCAGTCGTTTAAATTATAAAAAAAAAACCATAAAAATTCCATTTGCGGTTTTCTTTAAACAGGAATTAAATATTGTAAAAAAAAAAAACAACAAAAAAAAAAAAAAATTATACCGACATAAGAAATATTTAACATTTTTCTTTTAATGTTATCAAACAAAAATATTTTTAACCAATATTATAATGCTCATTCTTAAATTTCACTATAGTAAATTATACTTGTATGTATACATATGTATAACAATATATCTACGTTTAATATATAAATATATATAATAATTATTTTGCCTAAGTAATTTTTTCTTTAAAAATAATTTATCTTAAAATTGAATATTTATATATATATAAAAATTAACTTACATAATTTATTTTTTGTACTCTAACTTTTAACATTCTCAACTTTATTTGGTGTACCTACGTACCTATATATTTTTTTTTTTCTAAAAATTATTACCATACTCTATACCCAGCATTTAATGTCAATAATTTACAGTAGGTATTAAATGTCCTATATATATGTTAAAAAATAAAATGATTATTTTTTAAATAAAAAAAGGTGATGAATTTAAAAGTTATCAAGTTTTTAATTTATTAAACTCTAAAAGTCAATGTATTAAAAATTTTGAATTATATCGTGTTACAAAAATGTAAAAAAAATTAGTAGTTATTTGCAAGAACAGTTGAATTATATCCGAATTAAGAATTCATAATTAAAGAATTTTCTTTAAAAAGCGAAACAAGCTAATCGCAATAATTCAAATACTAAATTCTAAAAAAAACTTTTGAATTAAGAGACCAGTCCTTTTGAGTCATGACAAATACGATCATGACCATTATTAGAGTAAAAGATCCTTTTTTTTACCAATTTACTTACCACAAAATATAGAATTAATACATTTTACAGTTATTCCAGTATCTTTCTTCTATAAAAAACATTTGAAAAGTGTCTTTTTAGGTTGACAGGTTCATTATTTTAATAACACAGCGCAGATTAAAATGTCTTTAAAAAAAACTAAATGACTCCATGAACAGAATTATATTCACTTCTGTATAGAGTAAGATTCTAAAAAAAAACCTAAAATTGATACCTAATTGAAAATGGTAAAAACTGATATAATTTTTGTTGCTTAGTGTTTTATATCATATTTAGTAAATAAAATCTATATACTTTTTAAAACATTTGATTTTAGTAATTGTCATTTTTCTTTAAACTAAAAATGTACTAAACTAAATTTGTACTAAAAACACAAATAAATTTATAATATAATTGTATATGACAGTGCATTTTCTATTACTGTACTAACTACTAAAACGATATTTTTTACATTTTCTTAAATTTTTCTAAAAATTTCATGAAATTAAGTAATAAACTCGCTTTTTAAATAATACAAATAATATGTCCGATATACAATGATTAATAATAATCGCTATAAAAGTTATACAAATTGAATTTTATACACCAGATTTAAATACAAATTGCCATATTAACATACGGTGAAATTTAAATGTTTCTGGTAATTAACTCTCATTTATTTATAAAAAAACTACATAAATTTTAATCATTATTTTATTGAATTATTATAGTTATTAATTAATTAAAAAGAAAATTTATTGTTCAAAATAAACTGATAATTATTTAATGTATTAATCGAATTTATTCATTTTATTTTAAAGTCAACAAATGGTGTAACAATTTTTTTTTTTTTTTTTTAACTAAAACTACAATATATATGAAAATGGAGAACTTTTGCATAATACAATTTTATTTTATATTATTTTTAATTAAAATTACTTATTTATTGAAAATTGATATTTTATAACACTTTATTTTAAGGCTTAAATAGTATCAACATAATTTTTTTTCAAAATTTGATAATTTTAATCTTAAATTTGTATCGACTGTCTTTTTAATAGAAAAACAAAAAAAAACAAAAAAACTTATGTTGTTTAACCCAAAATATTTCGCTATTTTATTTTTTTTTTTTTAAGGAAATTAAATATTTAAAAAAAAAAATTGCAACTTTTTAATTTATATTTTTATAATATCGCTCCTAGGTAATTATAAACTAATAGAATAACTCTTAGCTAACTGAAAGTACATAAATAAAATTATTTGTCAATATTACTTTTGGCTATACAATATATATCAATTTGTCAGCGATTAATTGTGATAAATGGTGACATTTTTTTGTAAATTAGTGTGTGAATAGAAGGAAGGTTATGAATTTACAAAAATAAAAATTAAAAAAAAAAAAAAAATTAGAGCACAATTTTGTATTTTACTCGGTTATTAAATTTTTCTTGCAATTATTATTATATTATAGGCAATATTTTGGTTTTATCATAAAAAAAAACAAAAACCTTCAGACAAGAATCTACAATTCTTTTATAAAATCAATTATGAAAATATATATATATATATGTATGTATTAATAATATTTGTGTATAATACATAAATTTAAAAGATATACATTTTTACTTATTAAACGGATTTGAGACTTAGTCAGGCTTGTTGTGATATACTGGATTAGTTTTTCTCCTATAATTAAACCATTGATAGCTTATTATAAAGTACTGTAAATCTTTTAAGTCCACTTGTGACAGATCAAAAAGGTTATTTAAAAAAAATTTCTTCAACAAAAGCTGGACATTCTCACAAAAGGGGAAAATTGATTTCTCTTTCTCTTCATCTCTGCAGCTTCTGTAAAAATAATATGAGGATAGTCCTAACCGAGTCTGGCATGTTTGCCAATCGATTAGTGTTCCATTAAAACAAAAAATTATTTACAATTTTAAATTTTTATACACCAAATTCCCAAACTGTTTAATTTATGGGGCCCTGTACACTACCGTAAAATGTTACCAATTATATGTTCAATCAATTAACAACAATTTGAATAAATATTCGATTTGACAAATAGTGACATAGACTAACTACAGATGTTTACATTCTAATTGACAAAGAGTTACAATAACATTAAAAAAACAAAAACATATCTCTTAAGTCTTAGTCTAATTGAAACAAAATGCAATTGATGATCTAATAATATTATCAATCCTCCCAATAAATTTAAATTTAAATAAAAATTCATTTAATTACATAAAATTTATTGATTTAAATACAACAACATGTTCGCCACAATTATTATGCTAATTTTATATATCTTTTTTTTTTTACAAAAAACCTGAAATCTAATAAACTTGAAAAGTCTAATAGTTTTTAGGACATGTTTTGGACAGGATATTTAAAATCAGCATTTTTTATTTGTTAGAAATTTCATAACTTTTTCACAAAATTAATTTTTTTTTTTTTGTTTTTCTTTAACTTCCTATCAAACATTCATCTATATGAACTTGTCAAGTTCAATTTTTAAATATCAATTTGAACAGGTATTTTTCAACAAACTATTAATTTTTATTTTTTTTTTCTTTATTTTTTTTTTGTAGGTATATCAAATCTGAAGTAGCAACTTGTCAAAAACAAAAAAAAAAAAAAACATTTTTTATAAAACTGCAAATTTTCAATTAAAAAAATATACTTGTATTTAAATTTTGAGGCCGTTTAAAGACTTGTTTTAAGAAAGAAAAATAGTGTTAACAGTTAAAAATTTAGTTTTGTTTTAAATCATGTATCCGCATTTTAATTAAGATTCAATGTTTCTTAAAAATCAAACCACGAATAAGTCTTATTTTGTTAAAAAATTGTTTTCATTTTCATTTGATTGGTTAATTGCCAAAAACTAAAAGCAAAGAAAAAAACCTGTGCAAAACTCACATGTATTTTTTTTTTTATTGTATAGTGATTTCCCGCTCAAATCAAAATCTTGAACATATATTTAATGGTAAATATAAAAAAAAATGCATTACTATTGATCATCATTATTGCAATCAATAATAGATAAAAAGAAAATTTTCAACCAAATCTGCCCACCATACAGGAATTTAAAATCACTATAATTATAGAGATTACTTGGTGAATTGAAGATGGTGCGGTAATGAAACGGATGCGGTAACATTTTTATAACGATCCTCAAAAAACAAAAATAAATAAAATAAAAACCTCTAATTTATATTGAAATTATACATATTGTATTAAGCAAATATTTCACTTTTAATTTCATTTTCTTTAAATTTTGTATTTTTTTTTTGTAAATTTGAATTTCACAAAAAAATTTGTTATTTATTAAAGATTCTTCAAGTAAAACAAACATTCAAGACAGGATGTTCAAGTTTTTGTTTTTTATACATGTATGAACATAGTTTCAGGTTATAAAAAAATTTCTATTACGTTTGCCACACCTTAAAAGAGACGAGATAGATATGAAAAAATATATATCGTATATTTTTTGGCGGATTTGATTATTTACTATATATAATTTCCTTTTTTTTTTTTAGATTAAAATAACTGAGTTTCAAATTATCATAGGTATCTGTAATTTTATTAACAGAAGAATAAATATTATACCAATATTCTCTGTAAAATTTTATTGGTTTAACTCGAGTAGTTGTCATACAATTAAGAAATTTATAATATATATACATATGTATATATCTCCGTACTGTAATTAAGTCGAATATATTCAAATTTTATGGAAATAGCATACATTATGTTCGTGCGAGTATCCCAGAGTTGACACAGTTAACTATACAGTCTTCCGTGTTTGTTTTTTTTTTATACCCGTATGAACTATGTTCAAGGGTATAATAAATTTGCCATTACGTTTGTGACACCTTAAAGGAGTCGAGCTAGATATAGTGTCAAAGGTATGGATCGGCTCAGAATCGAATTCTGAGTCGATTAAGCCATGTACGTCCGTCCGTCCGTCCGCACGATAACTCAAAAAATAAAGGAGCTAGGGCGCTGAAATTTTTTTTACGTCACTTTTGCAAAATTGTTAGTTTTGCTATTTAAATCCAACATTTTCGGTCGGCGGGTTCGAGTAGCTGCCATACAACTTCTATCTTTATATAGAAATAACTCAGTATCTATTCAAGCTAGGTTTCTGAAATTTTGCAAATGATGATCAAGTTTTATGGCAACAACTTCTGTAAAATTTGGTTGTGCTGGTGCGGCGGGTTCGGGTAGCTGCCATACAACTTCTCCGTTTAAATGAGAATAACTCAGTGTTTATTGAAGCTAGGAATCTGAAATTTAGTAAAGAGGTGTCGAGTTACATGCCAACAACTTTTGTAAAATTTGGTTGGTCTAGAGCAGTCGGTTCAGACTTCTTGCACCTCTTGGAACCTAATGAAGCTAGGCGTCTGAAATTTTGCAAATGATGATCAAGTTTTATGGCAGCAACTTTTGTAAAATTCGGTTGTGGTGGTGCGGCGGGTTCGGGTAGCTGCCATACAACTTATCCGGTTAAATGAGAATAACTCAGTGTTTATTGAAGCTAGGAATCTGAAATTTAGTAAAGAAGTGTCGAGTTATATGCCAACAACTTTTGTAAAATTTTTTTGGTCTAGAGCAGCCGGTTCAGACTTCTTGCACCTCTTGGAACCTAATGAAGCTAGGCGTCTGAAATTTTGCAAATGATGATCAAGTTTTAATGCAACAACTTCTACAAAATTTGGTTGTGCTGGTGCGACGGGTTCGGGTAGCTGCCATACAAAATCTCTTTTTAAATGAAAAGAACTCAGTGTCCGTCCGCACGATAACTCAAAAAATAGAGGAGCTAGGAGGCTGAAAATTTTTTTACGTCACTTTTGTAAAATTGTTAGTTTTGCTATTTAACTCCAGCATTTTCTGTCCCCGGGTTCGGGTAGCTGCCATACAACTTCTTTCTTTAAATAGAAATAACCCAGTGTCTGTTCAATCCAGGTATCTGAAATTTTGCGAATGATGATCAAGTTTTATGGCAACAACTTCTACAAAATTTGGTTGTGGTGGTGCGACGGGTTCGGGTAGCTGCCATACAAAATCTCTTTTTAAATGAAAAGAACTCAGTGTCCGTCCGCACGATAACTCAAAAAATAAAGGAGCTAGGAGGCTGAAATTTTTTTTACGTCACTCTTGCAAAATTGTTAGTTTTGCTATTTAACTCCAGCATTTTCGGCCGCCGGGTTCGAGTAGCCGCCATACAACTTCTTTCTTTAAATAGAAATAACCCAGTGTCTGTTCAATCTAGGTATCTGAAATTTTGCGAATGATGATCAAGTTTTATGGCAACAACTTCTGCAAAATTTGGTTGTGGTGGTGTGACGGGTTCGGGTAGCTGCCATACAAAATCTCTTTTTAAATGAAAGAACTCAGTGTCCGTCCGCACGATAACTCAAAAAATAAAGGAGTTAGGAGGCTGCAATTTTTTTTACGTCACTTTTACAAAATTGTTAGTTTTGCTATTTAACTCCAGCATTTTCGGCCGCCGGGTTCGAGTAGCTGCCATACAACTTCTTTCTTTAAATGGAAATAACCCAGTGTCTATTCAATCTAGGTATCTGAAATTTTGCAAATGATGATCGAGTTTTATGGCAACAACTTCTGTAAAATTTTGTTGTGATGATATGACAGGTTCGGATAGTTGCCATACAACTTCTCTTTTTAAATGAAAATAACTCAGTGTCTATTGAAGCTAGCTATCTGAAATTTAGTGAAAAAGTGTCGAGTTGCATGCCAAAAACTTTTGTAAAATTTGAATGGTCTAAAGCAGCCGGTTCAGGCTTTTTGCATTTCTTGGAACTTAATGAAGCTAGGCGCAATAGATTCGGGTAGCTATCATACAACTCCACAATTTACATAAATATATCTCTGTAGTTCGGTACTAAAACTCTGAATATTTTTAAAAGATGATCAAGTTTTATAGAAACAGGATATATTACGTTCATACGGGTATCCCAGAGTTGACACAGTCTACTCTATTGCACTCTTCCTCGTTTTTTTTTTGTGATCACTTTACTTTTGTAATCGACGACCTAACAAGTTCAATATTGCTTTCAATTAATTATACGTTATAGTAAAAATAAATTACAATGTAAAAGAAAATCAAACATAGTTGAATGAATTACAGAACTGCACCCAAAATGCAATGAAAGTGATTTTATTTACATAAAAAAAAGTGTTTTTGATTTTTGTAGTCTATCATGATCATCACAATAATTCTTATGCTGAACAAGTTTTTTTTTTTTTTGTTTATATTTATATTTTATATCTATATTGCATTGTTTTACTACTGTAAAGATGCACTTAATGCAAAATAAAACATAATAATTTCATCAGAAGTACTTCAATATTACAAAAAAAATTACAAATAGCTGTCAACTAGGTTGAATAAATTCTAATACAAGTTTTTTTATTATTTCATAATTTGAAAATTTTCAAAAATTTTTAGTAATTAAATTGCTATTTTAAATAAATATAACGCCTCCCGTCATTTTCCCGTCATACATATAGAAAATTATTTTAATAAACTTTAATTCTACTTTGGAGGTACATATGTATAAAAACAAATAGGGTTTTTCACTAGACTCATTTCACTCACTTTCAGACTAGTGATGAAATGGCTTTCCATGGAATGAAGCTGTGTACAAATATGAGTCCCAATATATATACCAAGAATTGGATTTCATAATAGTGCAAAATATTTCTGTTTTAAAAAGAAAAAAAAATTTTTAATATGCTTAGAGCTCATTTTTACAAATTTATAACAAGAAAAAAAGTTTTTTTGCTTTTGTTTTTTCTATACATTTTTTCATAGTTGACGTCTAACTTCAAATTAAAATTCAAAACATTATTTTAAATCAAATTACAGAAGATTCACTTTTTTTTTGTGTTTTAAAAACTGAGATTAAATTATAATATATAATTATATATGTAAATAAATTATGTACTATTATTAAAGTAGACAATATCATTATTAAAGATCCAATTTTATCATTCTAATTTTTTTTATTAATAATAAATTATGGGAAAATTTTTATTTAATAAAAAATTAAAAGTAAAAAATATACACATGGTATATATTTATATCAATCATTATTTATATTTATTATTAATTATATTAATTATTAATTAATAAAAAATAATATTAAAACAAACAATGATGTAGATTGTAGAGAAAGTCTTAAATTAAAATTAGTTTTTTTCCTTTTTGTATTAATCACACTCAATGTCATTACTAAATTTTTGGTTAAAATTCATATTTTTAAGACAAATACTAAGCTTTCACTGAAAAAGTAAAAATGATATCAAAATATGCTTAAAATCATTGAAAAACAACTAGAATGGGTAAAAAAAATGGATTTAAAGATAAGATTTGGATTTCGATTTTATATTTAGAAATATGATCCTCCACACATAAACTTAATTTTTTTGTTAAAATTCCTATTTTTAAAAAAAATATTCAGCTTTTATTGAAAAATCAATAGCGAATTTTCAGTTTTTAAGCCCTTATAACTCCTAAACAGCAGGAAACATAAATATTTTCTAAAATGCTCGTTTTCATACTTAATTTCAAAGATTTAACTCCTTTTAAAATTTCAAGTGTCAAACTTAAACCGTTTGGAAGATAGAAGGGATCAAAAATTTTGCAAAAATGGAGTTTCACATAACAGTAAACTAAAACACCGTATGCAAAATAATAAATGTATTTTATATTTTTTTAGAAAGCTTATAAAAGCAGCTATTATTTCGCATTTCTGGATTAAGTATAAAGCTTTTTTGATCTTTGGGGAGCTGTAGCTACGAAACAGGTAGGTCTAAAAAAAAAAAGTAGTTTCACAAAATTAATTTTTTTTGCTATACTTATTCACACATCAAATTTCATTGCTTTACGGTAAATTTATTTCAGACTTACAGACGTACAATAGGACATTCAAAATTTACTATACGAATTAATAGGACATTCAAAATTTTTTTTAAAAATATGCTAAAAAGAATATAATGCCTTTTCAATAATATATTATTTATAGTTTAACCAGCATTCATCACCTGTAACACCCAACCGTATTAACCACTAATAATATCCCAAAGATATTAGTAATTTAAATATTTTATATTAAAAACGAATTGATACATGAATTGATTTTCTTTTATGGAAAATTCTAGTTTTTTTTTAACATACAATAAAATATCGATTTATTACACTTTTTATTTACAATAGTACCTAATATTTGTTCATGTTTCTCAGTTTATAAAACTTCAATTCATTTTATCAAGCATGTTTTAAATTTATATAATAATTATAACTATTAATAAAATAACTAACACCAATAACACTAACACCAACAATACCAATAATAACTTTTGTTACAATGACAGAGGCGTTACCTTCAATTATTACCTCATTGTTCCCACTCTCAATTTAATGTTTCTGCATCCTTATCCTATCCTCTCCTATCCCTATTGTACTCCCTAGTCCCTAGGCAACTGCGTTAGCTAGTAGAGCTTTCATCCCATTATATTGGCTAAAGGGGACGATGGGTTTAGTCAATAAGAACCTGCCACTACCAAGAAAGTATTCTTCGTGTCTTTGAAATATTCCAATCTCCCTTAAGAAAAAAAAACAGTACCTATGTAAAACGAAAGAAGTAGTATGTAAGAAAGCAAAACGCTAGTTTTCTAAAAGACAATATAAACAGTTTAGAATATTTCTTAGAATTTTATAATAAGAAAAAATTGTGAAAAATCATGAGATACTTTCTTCAAGTTTAAGGAAGCGTTATATAATATTAAAGAAAACCGTTAGCACGTCTAAGAATACAATATTAGAGCTTTAATTTTTGAAAATTTTCAAATTTTCAAGTTCTAAAACCGGAGGAGATACAAAACATTTTTCTGAGCTAACTTAAACTAATTCTGCATAATCTTTCTTCTCTTAAGATTCTATTATCTAAAAGTGAACGCCAGAGATAAAATAAAAAATAAAAGCATTAACTGTTGTTTAGCATTTTTAGATTGAAAACATTTTTAGTAAAATCTGACATTTGACATTTGAAAACAGGGGTTTTTTTAACTTTAAGACGCTGTAATTTCGTAATGATGAACATTACAATTATTCTTCTAAACAAGATTCTACTGTTTATTAGTGATTTATTTTTTAATTTAATTTTAAATAATAAACTTGTTAAAAATTCAAAAAAAAAAAAGAAAAAACCATGCAGTTTTATCACTGTTATTAATAAACAGTGAACTAGAAAAAAGACTCTTATTGCAATAATAAGGTTTTATTTTAGTAACAATAGCAAGATAATCATTTTATTTTTATTATTTTTACTATTCGTATCTGTTTAATTGTTCTAAATAAGAAAAACGTGATGTTTAATAACTCGACAAAATCTATAAACAACTTTGTAGTAATAAAATAAAAAAATAAAAAAAAAAATTCGCTTTTGTTTTAGTCATTTTTTTTTTCTTCAGAATTTGTTAAATTGATTACATTTTAAAGATAACATATTTTAATATATACTTTTAATTTTTAATTGTTTTTTTTTTTAGTTTAGTTTAAAGAAACATATTAAAATGGAATGGTTTCCTATTCTATACACTTTTTAAATGTGTAGTTATTTGAGTTATTGAATAAGATTAAAAATTAAAAAAAATAAAAAAAAATTGTTTATATTTAACAACAAATAGAGCATAGAATTTTGTATTAAATTTTTGTGAGAAATAAATAAATAATAAATCCCGCAAATAAAATTTTAAAATATCCATATGAACTTTTATTTAAATCATAAAGGAAAGAAAGAGAACAATAAAATGTCCTTGAATAATATTGTGTTATTAAAACTTTATTTCATTCACACAAATTAATAATTCAATTTCCCATTTTTATAATATAGTTAATAGTTATACTGTATAATAATTGATCATATTAATGTTGATTAGAAAAATTTTAAACCATTTTTGGAGACAAACTATTGGAGACAAAACCATTTACACAAATTTTTAATATTCAAATACCCTTCAAGCCATTGTATATTTAAAAAAAAATTTTTTTTTTAAGGTAAATTTTATATTTTATTTTAATTTAGAGATTTATGTACAAATTTGCATATAAACATGAACATTATATATATATATATAAATTTAAGCTTAAATTTAGACATTTTTTTTTATAAGATTAGTGTAGAATGATAACATTAAAATTTTAAAGTATTTTATTTTCATTACAGTATAAATAAAAGGAAGTATTAAAAAAAAAATGTTTTTTTAAATTTTGTTTAAATAAAAAATGTGGTTAAAAACTTTTAATAAAACTTAAATGGTAAGCTAAATAACAAAATATTACAATATCACTATAAATGGCAATTGGCGGATTCATTGTTCCCTTAAAATCCCACTCCCAATTGAATGTTTCCGCATTCTTATGCTATCCTTACTCTCTAGCCAATGAGTTAGCAGTTGGCGGTTTAATCCCATTATATTGGCCAAAGGTACAGGAATAGTCAGTAAAAATCTGACACTACCAAGGGGGAATTCTTCGTGTTTTTGAAAGATTCTTACTGCCCTTATAAAAAAACTAAAGAGTTAGAATTTAAATTCTCTGTGGTTACTTTTTTTTCTCTGTGGTATTTTTAAAGTGCAGTATAGTATAAATATTTATAAAAATAAATTTTTAGAGTTAGTATAAATTAGAAAATAGTATAGAACTTAAATTGTAAATAAAATATAAATAAACACTTTATGTGACAAAAAAAAAATATCAAAATGATTTCTTCATTTTACTATATGGAATTGCCTTTAGATATCTTAGTATCTTAGTATCTTAGATATCTTTAATATAATTTTCAAACCCATTTAAATATTTTTCTGCCAATTTTAACAAATAGCTAAATTCTTTTATATTTATCCTCTCTGTGTAATTTTTAATATGCCGCCTATTTTGTTTTTTTTTTTCTTTTTTTTTATTCATGTCTTATTTCTTTTCTTGCGGCTAATAAAATCAAAAAATAAAACTGCATGCAAAAAATATTTTAATTTTTATTATTATTACAATTATTATTTGAAATATAATCCATTTAAGAAGTCACGTTTAAACCATTATTCTCCAAATACTTCCAAAAGACCAAAAAAAAAAAAAATTTAACAAAACTTAAAATAGACCAAAAGAAACTCAGTGGTTGGTCTATAATTCTTTAATGGGACACGAATCATAAAGAACTTTAATATTATTTTTGTGGTAAATTTAAACAAAAATAACAAAATCCAAATTAAAAAAAAAAAATACAACTATATGATGAGGTCAAAAATTATTCGCTCTATTTACCATTTAAATATCACGCATATAATATTTTAATATATACTATATCTTAAACCCTTAAGTCTAGCTTAAAATACCTTATAATTTAATATAAAATCAAATTAATTTTAGATTATAGAATTTATTTAGCAAAAAAATTTCATAATGTTTGAATTCAAATCAAAAATTCTTAAGTATTTAATATGAATATATAGTTAAAAAATTAGTTGCCCTTTTCCCATTTTAAAAAAAGTAAATGTAACAGTAAGTCGATGAAACCGACTTATACCCTACACCTAAAAAATTCAAATTAAATTAAAAATCCATAAGTTATTTTAGTTAGGTATTTAATATAAGCTAAAAAATAAATGCTTTTACAACCTTTGTACAAAATTTCAGGTTTCTATCTTTATTAAATTCGAAGATATGCTTGTTCGGTCTTGGGACTTTATTAATTTCGAAAATATACTTGTTCGGTTTTGGAAGTTGTGTGGGAGATACCCGAACAACCACTATAATACATCTCAAAGTTTAGGGATATCAGGGATTCAGGAAAAACCACCATCGCACAAAATTTTAAGTTTCTATCTTTATTAATTTCGACGATATGCTTGTTCGGTTTTGGAAGTTGTATGGGAGGTACCCGAACCCATAGTTCGATTTCGCTCATTTGCAATCCCCGCCTTTCTTTAGTCATTGTTACAGTATAAATTTCATCAAGATAGCATTATTATTTTTTGATTTATCGTGCGTACGGACGGACGGACATCGCTAAATCGACTCAGTAGGGGATCCTGATTCAGAATACATATATATATGTGCATATCTAGCTCGCTTGCTTTTGGTGGTTACAAATACCATACCCAAGTTAATATACCCTATACTTTAGGTGTAGGTTATAAAAATAGCAATTTCGAAATTACAAAAAACCACTTAGCGCATTTCTCTTTTGACAAAATTAAAAATTTTTTAAAAAGTCATTTAACAAAAAGACTATTCATATACCATTCATATACCTACCAAATAATACCATTCATATACCAAACAAAAAGACTATTCATATACCATACAAACAACAGTACAAACATACACATACATATACCAACAACAATTAAATTAGCCTGCAAAAAGCGAAATCTTGATTTTGTGACGAATAAGAAGTCACTTTTAACTGTAACATTTCTGGAAAAAAGCGAATTAATTTATTTTAACTTATGTATCTGCTTTTTTCAAATCAAATCACATTATTATCATTATTACATATCAGAAAATATGTAATATGACGTTTTATTAAATGGATTTTTTGAAAAATAGGTTTTTGTTTAAACGTCCATTTACTACAGTTTAATATGGTTCACTAAAATTCTTTAAAATCATAATACACCCCCCACCGTTTTTAAAAATAATTATTTTTCTATTATATTATATTTTTCAAATAAAAACGTGCATTATACATTTTTTTTTAATGCATAAATGTGGACAGAAAATTATACATAGCCTTTCCTGTTCAGGCGTGGCTAAATGCTGTAAGATGGAATAACTCTTACGACGTGTGTGAGATTCGACCCCACACTCCGTCGGTGTTTACAGCATATTTTATACGCTCTTATCCACTAGGCCACCGAGGCCCCATTATAAATTTTTAAGTTACAAATACTTTTTAATATAAAAATATAAAATTTAAAAACAAAAATTCAAATGTTTTTTAATCAAAAAAAAAACTTAAACTCTTAAGATTTTTCATAATACTTTTAATTAAAATGTAATTTATAATTCAGGTTAAGTATTTTATCTCATTTGAATTTAAAATGTTCTTTTAACTAACCATTCACTTGTGCTCATTACATATAATATATAAATTTTTTTTTTTTGTTTTTATTTTTTCATGATTCTTTCAATGCTGATTTGAAAAGAATAAAATTCATTATTAATTATATTTCAATTTTATTTATTTTGTTTTTGTTTTCTGGCTTTTTTACAGTTCTAATTAAAGTTAATTCTATAAACAAAAATATTGATTACATTATTAATTTATTTTTGAAATAATGAGCAACTATTTTCGAGGTGTCCTTAAACCAATTTATTTTCCTTGCATTAAATTAAACTTAATTTATTAAATTACCTATTAATTAGATATTAAAAAAAACTGACATGAAAGCCTATAATTCTTTAAAGTTAAGAATTAGATTTTCATGTTAATTGCTTCCATCAATTGTACACAAAATTATATATATATATATATACATTTATATATAAAACATTACATATAACATATATACATATTAAAAAGAGGCAGAAAGTTCCAAGAAAAACATAAAAAATTTATTACTCGAAGGCATACTCGAAATCATAACAGAAGCCCCATAAGGTATAGTGTTCTCGGACCAATGTTATATCTATATTATATACATATCAAATCTTCTTACATCAAATGAAATTGTTATATCAACTTTCATCAACGAATAGAAAAACTGTGTCATTACACTGAAATAACCATCTAAGAAAAATAAAAGAATGGCTATCAACATGTAAAATAAAATGTTAATGAATTTAAAAGTTGAAAGTTACCTTCACCTTGGAAAAAAATTCAGACCCATCTGTTATATACTTAACAGAATTACTGTTCCTCAAAAACAAATTGTTAAATATCTTATATTGCATTTTGATCGCAGTTTAACTTGATCGCAGACCCAGACTTAATACATAAGATATCTATTAAAAATACATCCGATTGTACGAAATCGGATCTAGATGCAGATGTAGAGTGTTTTTTTTTTAATAATAAGATTTTACTTAATCTCAAATAGTAAGAGCAATTACTGAGACTCCATTATAAAGAAAATCTCTACATATAAAAGAAGAAAAAACATCAATTTATATGTAGAGTTCTTAAAGTACCGCTCATAAAATATAAAATTTCCTCTACCGAAAAAATAATCAAAATTTAATAACAAAAATTTTAATAGCTTGAAAAGTTTTTCTTTTATTTTTAGTTTATTTCTCTGCTACATAAATGTGACAAGGAAATTACACAGCCTTTACTTTTCAGGCTGGGCTGTAAAAATGTCGTAAGGGGGAATTATTGTTACGACATGTGTGGGATTCAAACCCACAGCGTTTACACTCTATGTTTACAGTGTTTATACGCTTTTACCCACTAAGACACTCAGGCCGCATTAGTATCTTCCAAAAAAAATTTGTATAATTACTCTCTTTTATTAGGTACTTTAAATTTTATTATATTTGTTTAAATCGAACCCAAAGGACTGGCTGTGTGTACAATTTTCAATTAGATTGTAATAGTTTTGAATACTATTTGTAATTTTCTATACTACAGAAATATACAAAATATAAATTAAAGTAAAATGATAAAAAAGAATTTTTATTGAAATAATTTCAGCATCCCACCTTATAATGTTATTTTTATTTAAAAAAAATATAAAACTTATTATAAGAATTTTGTATTGTACGAGTAGAATTTTACTATTAAATTTAGCTTAAAATTTTTAAAATTAACATAAGGAAACATCTTTATTTTTTTGCCAACAATATGAAAAATTTTATATGTTTAATAAAATGAATTAATTAAATATTTGATATTATTTTTCAAAAAAATATCACATAATACCAAACTATACACTATAAAACATGACGCATTCGGCATTTATAACCACATATTAATTTTTTTATTCTAAAAATATTATTTATAAAATTCATATGAAGGTTAACATGTTCTGCAAAAATTCTCTAGAATCATCATAACATACAACTAACAGAAAACTATTAAAATGTTTTTAATTTTTTTTTTTATTTTTTTTTTTCATATACATATAAAAGTAATTTTATACATATTTTTTATATTGTCATAAGGTAGTCATTTAATGTCAACCAGCCTGTTTTTAATTAATAAACATTTCAATTTATAATGAAATTTATTTTTTATTTTATAGTTTTATATTGCGTGTTCCATAACTGACATGGAATAATTCAATTTTTTGATTTAAAAATAAAAAAATTTTTTTGCAACTATAATTATTAAAAAGGTTTTTTTTTTTTTTAAATATTCTGTAATAAGAATGATGATAGAACGAATAATTTAATGATTTTACAAAATACTAATTAGAATTTAATGTGAAAAAATTAGTTTTAATAACACAAAATTAAAGATATATATAACATTTATGGTTATAAAATCAACTAATTTGTTTTTCTTGAAATTAATTTCTTTTTTCTTTAGAAATCTTACGAACTTAGTGTTAAAGACTAAACAGGTTTACTATAGATGGAATACCTGTCTATTCGATTATCTATAAAAGTAAAAAAACTAAGGACATTATACAGGGTGGGCCAACTTGGACTAACTGATTTGAAATGCTTATAATTTTTTATATTTAAAGTTTTTTATTTTATTATTTTTTTTTTAAATCAAATTATAAATTGTTAAATATTTTTTAAGCTATGTGTGAAAAATTGCATCTTTTAAATGGCTTCCAATTTTTTTTCCTGTTGGCAGTTAATGCGAATGTTGAGCAATTTCTGTGCGAATATTCTGCTTTAGTTCCTAAATATTTTGTGGTTTGTTGACGTAAACGCGTTCCTACAAGAACCCCTACAAAAAATATCAAGGGTCGTCAAATCTGAGGAACGAGGTGGCCACGCGAAATCAACATTTTTTGAAATTTTTCTGTCTTTGAAAAGTTCTCGCAGAACCTTACGTAACAATTTTGAGAACTAGCATAAGTAAAAAATTTTCAAACATGGTCCGGTATACTGCCCCAGAGATGGTTTCTGGATCCTCAGTTTCATTTTCGAAAAAATATGAACTGATAACTCTATCGACCATAATTCCAGACCAAACAGTGCATCTGAGAGGGTGTAATTGTCGCAAATGCACTGCTCTCGAATTCTCCGTACCCCAAATTCGGCTGTTCTGTTTATTGACATATCCATTTAAATGAAATATATGCTTCATCGCTCATAATGAGATTTTTCAAAAAATTTATCGTGAAACATAATAACATTCAACAATTTTTACACGTTCTGGCACTGAGTATGATGACATTATAAAATTTTATAAAATTCTTTATCATCTGCAAAAAAAATATAATAAAAAAAACATAAGCATTTCAAATCAGTCAGTACAAGTTGGCCCACCCTGTGTACAATTAAATGTTTTTTTTTTTATGAATTTTTATTACGATTTTCTTTGCATTTTAAGACTTCAAATTAAAATGACACCTTTATGACAACTAAACAAAAACATTAAAATAATTAAAAACTTTTTTTGTGAATATATTAATTTTGCAAGCAGGATTGATAGAAATACTGTATAATCAAATTTATCCTTCAATTTATTGATAACCCTGCAATAATTTTTTCAAACAAGATTATGAAATTCTTACAAAATTACCATTATACCTTTATTAGATAATGAAAAAACTTATAAAAAAAACTTTTTTAATAAGTTTTTGGACATTTTCAAGGTTTTTGAGTGCAATCAACAATTTAGAAACAGAAGAAAAAAAACTAATATTTTAAATTGAAATTTTTTTTTTTTTTTTGTTATATCAGTCATATCAAATCATAATTTTTTACTATCTTTAGTTTCATTTCTTTTTTTTCACTTCGAAAAACACCCAAAAAACTTTTCAATTTCAAATATCATATGCCGAAATGCTCTAAAAACTAAAAAGATTTCATTTTTTTTTGTTTTGTTTTCTTTCTCAATTATCACTTTACAGTATACCAATTGTGTTTTGTATCCATATAGGGAACTTAAGGTAATTTAGAAATTATAAAATATAATAAAATAATAAAAAACAAAATTAAACAATATGAGAGTAAAAAAAAAAAAATATCGTTAAAATGGATCATTAAATTCGTTCCAATGTTTAATGAACTAACAAAAAACAAAATTGCGTACCTGATAAAAGGCAAGTATTTATTTATTTTATTTTTTTTGATTGAATTTTTATCGCTTCAGTTAATATTAACAATTTTATTTTTCACCTTTTCCTTTTCTTTTTAATTTGTCGATTAGTTGAGTGAAAATTAATGAACATACATTTAAACAAATGTATTTATCAAAGTAAAAGACAGAAAAATCAAAATCAAATAACTAACTTCTTTAATGCTCGCTTTAATGTTGATGACAAATCCAACAACACCTATTTTTTGTTTAAAAACACAAAACAAAAACCTAAATGTCACTTAATATGGTATGAAAAACTTTATTGTAATGAAAATTGCGTATTAATTATATTCTTAAATTTGTAGAATTTTGAAAAATTTAACTGTCGTATTATTTGTGTCATGATATACCTTACAAATTTTTTACAATTTCTAATTCTAATGTACTTATTTCTAAACGTCAATTAAATTTTAAATTTTAGTAAGTTCAAACCTCACTATACTATAGCTTAAAATCAGCAATTGTTTATCCTTAACCATTATATCTTTAAAGCATTTAGGCGAGCCTCATAAATACATTTTCTATACATTCCTCAATTTAAAATTTTTAGAAAAAAATCAAGAATTAAGTATATCTGAAAAAAAAATTTATTGTATTTTGATGATTCAGGAAAACTGGTTACCAGCCAGGCTGAAAGATTTTTTTATTATAAAAAGCTTTTTCCAATATGTTGCTGCATCAAAATTACATTGTTTGACACTATGATCCAGTAAAGCAAATTTTAATCACTCAATGTAATATTATTATTAAAGTGTTTGTATTTCAAGGATTGTGCCTTGTTCTGATTTAAAATATTGAATCCATAATACAAACTGGGTTATTATTTAAATAACTATATAAAAATATACATAAACAATTTCGTATGTCTTAAAATTCTAAAGATGTGGTGTCTGTTATTCGAATTTCCTAAAAACTTGCTTCAGCTGTTATTTCGAAGTAAATATTTTCTAAATTTAAATTAATTGAAATTATTTTTATTCTTTATATTTTTATTCTGTCTTAGAAAATTATGATAGAAATGTGATCTTGAAAAGATCGTCAATTGCACGAGGAATTTCCACACAAACTTATAAGATAATGATTGGTTGATTGGTTGGTTTATTAACCTTTAAACTTAAAAAGGGTAGTTTAAATTCTTAATAAGGAATGAAATTCTTATGAAATTATTTTATTTTAAACTTTTGTAAAATAAAATTCCTGAAACTATTCCTCAAAATTCTAAAAATTGCCCCAATTTTAAGGAATTCTTTTTAATATTATAAGAAATTAAATAAAATATATACGTATGTATTTGTATTCTACATATGTCTTATGTAGAATAAACTTTCAAAATAATATAAAACAAAAAACATCTTACAAGAAACTAAATATACCATTAGTAATAAATTCAAATATTTGAAAGAATAAATAGTTTATGGGACCTCGGGGTCCGAATGGATAATAACGTATCAAATATGTTGTAAACACCGAGGGAGTGTGACTTTGAATCCCACATACGTTGTAAGAATAATTCCCCCTTACAACATTTACATAGCCGCGCCTGAAAAAGAAAGGCTGTGTAATTTGCTTGTCACATTTATGTGGCAGGGGAATAAAGTACAAAAAAAAAAGAATGATATATTGATGAGAGTTTGTCTTTAAAAAATAATAAACAAAGTATATCGTACACCCTTTAAAAAGTATAGGTATGTAGCAAATAATTGTTACAATTAAATAAAATTGATTTCAAAATAAATTTTATGTTAAGAAAAATGGACAGACTATTGTTTATTTTCATAATTTGTACAAATTTGATATTTAAATCAAAAATAAAATTTAATTCATAAGTTAACGCTTTTTCTTTTAAAGTTTGAAAATTCAAAATTTTATCAGTCAAAAAGAAAAAATATCATATTTATTAAACGTAAATTTAATTTTTGAATGATTGGAAAAGTTGCATTTTTAAGGAAAAGTTTTTTTTAAAATAAAGCTAAATAAAATTGATTCACGGTTGAAAATTTTCTTTTTTCTTAATATTCTATATTATACTTTGAAAATTAAATTCTATAGTATTTGGTAGAATGATAAGCGATCACTTTTTGAAAATTAAAGTTTCACTTAACATTTCCACTTAAAATAAGAAATTCATTTTAGATATTCTTTTAATTTGTGTATAAAACTTTAAGACATTTTATTATTAGATCTATTCATGACAATTACCATATCATCATTTACATTTATATATATATCTATATGTAAGTATTATTTGATTTGAGTTTTTTATAAACTCATCATCTAGCTTTATTTAACATGCTTCCATTTCAATGCATAATTTTTCGTAGGAATTTTACAAAAATAAATTTAAAAAACAAAATATCTAAGCAATTTTCTATTATGTAAGACTATATGACGTTACTTTATTCTATAAATGATGTCGTGTTACCGTTGCTCCAGTTTTCACTTTTATTTTAATACTCGATATGGATTCTTTTTATTTTGTGTTTGGATTATGAACTTTAACTTTTTATTTTTAAACAGTGCAAGTTTTATGAAATGTATTTGTTTTGTTTTTTTTTCTTTTATTTTATTTTAAAGAACATAAAGATATCAGGTTCGTGTAATATCAAAAATGATACAAAAAAGAAATTGGTAAAAAAAAAAAAAATACGATTACCAAACCACGCAAAATGTAAATTCAAAAATGTTTTTTTTTTTTTTTTTTCATTTTTACAAATCTGGATCTACTCTCATAGATTGTATAAGTATATGATGAAATGCAAAAGATTTTTATTTTACTTTGCAATACAATTTATTTCGATAAGCTGCACACTTGGTGGTCTTATAGATTATAAATTGATGGTGGCTTCAGTTTATTTATACTCGTATGTACTTAGATAATTTTTGGTCACAAAACAAAATACTTTTACAAATCAGTTTTAAATAATTTAACGCTAAACATATATTTAACTATTCAGAAAATTGAAATTTTATATTTTTAAATTATTATAGTGTTTAAATTTATTGTTATAGTAACATAGCATATACAAAAACCAAAAAAATCTAACAAATAGCGACAGAATTAAAAAATCAAAACATATTTTTTTAGTTTACCTGCTGATTTTACAGCTCCATATTTCAATTATAAACTTTAATTCGCAAAAAAAAAAAAAACACAAAATTAAAGTTACCTAAATTTTAAAGAAGCTTTTTTGATCTTTTGAGCACCAAAATGGAATTAAATACGATAAATATCTGATCTTTATTTAAAATGTAAACAAATAATTGGTATTATTAAGTATTACAAAAAAAAAAAAAGTAAAATAAAAAATTTCACAATTTTTAAAATAATTGTTATAGTTTTTAAAAACGATAAAAATAAAAAAGCTTTTCCAATAATTAAAAATAAAACAAAAAAACGCTTTCATAACACCAATTATTACAATGTTTCAAATACTAAAAATATAGAAAAGGTGTATTATTCGATTATAATGAAATTATTGTATAGTTAGTGGGTCGGTCATTATACTCAATATCTCAATAATTTAAATATGTAATTAATAAATGATTAATTTAACCGTTAATATTAAAATGTTTTTTTTTTAAATTATGATTAAACTTTAAAAGTTCAAATAGCTTTTTATTAATTATTATTAATAATTTAAAACATAATTTTGCGTAAATTTCTGAAAAAAAAAAAATCATAAAAAATAACAATAATTGAATTTAATTTAGAAAAACTTCAATTATAATTCTTTTCAATTAAATTTTCTTAATTCTAATTTATCATTTTTATACCAGTATACATATACGTAGTTCTCATAAATTTGCTATTATATTTGTGATACCTTAAATTAAACGAGATAAACATGGATAAGTAAGTATATAATATATATAGTCTTGTTCATGATTCAATTCTGTACTGATTTAAGTTATGCGCGCCCGTTTGCCTAATAACTCAAAAAATAAGGGCTAGTATTTTAAAATTTTTATATAAATGCCAGTATTATATTAAAGTTGAATAAGTTCGGCTGGCGCATTCAAGTATCTGCCATACAACTTCTTTCCGTATATAATTATAATTCAGTATATATACTGAGTGTTTAAAATTTTGTCTATGCCAAAGATTTCTGCAAAATTTTTTAATCTAACGTAATAGGTTTTGATACCTATGACATTTATATACTCATATCTTGGTATTAAATAAAGCTAGAAATCTGAAATTTTATTAAAGAGCTGTCATACAACTGCGAAATTTGCATAAAAGTATCTCGATACTTAATTAAGTCAAATATCTTAAATTTTTGTAAAAGAGGATTAAATTTTATTCAAACAACATGTTAATATCTATTAGTTTAGTGAATACGTCACGTTTGTATGGATATCCTAGAATTGATACAATCAACTCTACACTCTTTCTTGTTTAATCCTTACTTAAATTCGTCTTTATTCATTTGTTGTACATCAATGTACAAACAAAATTTTACTAAAATATAGTAATTTATGTAATTTATTATAGTTTAATGCTACTTATTAAATAAAAAACTTATATTTTAAATAAACAAATAGGGTGGTTTGGTTTGTTTAATTTTAAATTAAAGAAAATTTAAATATTAATCAAAGGTGTGGCAAATCACTTAATAAAATTATTGTAATTATTAGCATATGAATTTTTCAAAGAAAAATATAAATTTTTCATAAAAATTTATTATTTTTATTAAATTCTTCAAGCTCTTCTTGTATCAAGGTTATAAATGATTTTTGTATCATAGATTTTTCAAGAAACTAAAATAGAAGTTGATTCTATTATACGTGGTATAATAACCATAATTGCATAGTTATTAATCTTTTTAATAAGAAAATCGTCTAACAATGTTTATTTTGACTGTATTTGTTATAGCAACATTTTGCATTTTTATGCATTTGTGACAAAAATTTTATACAACAATTTTATATTTATTTTTTAAATATTTTTATTAGTAATATATAAAAATATATGACTCTGAACCCCAACCTAAAAAATTATATACACATTGAATTTTATTTAAATTATTTATTTTTTAAAGGATTTGAATTTTAAATTTTTGTTTTTTTTTAAAGGTTTTAAAAAATCTTAGAATAGTACTAAATTGTGTGAGGAAAATAGATTTAGTACATTTGCTAAAGAAACATTATCTTTTACAAACTTACTAACATTACTTCGTTCCAATTATTAATTTAGAAAAATAATTTATTTTTTTATTCTTAACTTGGAACATCAATAAAACCTTGTCACTATATATAAAAAAAACAATAAAAATTTATTAAGTATATACTCTTAAAAGTACATATATATATATACATAAATGTAAACTAAATAAATTACTAATTTTACCTAATCTTTATTACAAAATTGTAACCTTTATTAAGTACTAATTACAAGAAATTATCAAATTATGTAATAAATTTTTAAAAATTATTACTAAATTTATTTTTACGTGTATACAAATTGCCAATGACACAAAATTCCGAACTACCAGTTAATATATACCTATACCTATACCTATAAAAAAAAAAAAAATTTAATAAAATAAATATAAAACTAATAATAACACGTTAATATAAGTATTCTCAAATACATTAAAAATTAAACAGACTCAAATTGACTTTACAAAAAAATAACCTCAAGAATATTATTTGAAAGAAAATTTGAAAATAAATTTATAATTCATATTTTCTATAAGTTTCTCGCTTCATTAAAGCGTATTTAATTATATTTAATAACCTTAATTATTTTAAATTAAACAGATTTTACTAAAAAAAAAAAAAAAAACAAAAAAATTTGTTTAACATTTCAATAAATATGCGATCATATTTAATTTTAAGTTTTGTTGAAAATCTAGTGGGTATGTCAATAACATTATGCATCTCTTTCTTTCAAATACTTATTAAAAAGATTCAATTTTAAATCTAAAAAAAAAAACAGAAAATAAAAAAAATATAAATAAAAAAAAAAACAAAAACAAATTATAAAAAGTAATTTGCATTGGCCAAAAATTTTTAATAAGTTTAGGTTTATTTTAATTACATTTAGTATTAATATCAAGAATTAAATTGACACTGTATCACCACAGTACACTTAAATCTTTAAAACATCACCAGGTGTGTTCTAATCAAAATATTTATATATAATAATTTGATACAAACCAAAGTTTAAATGTTATTTAAAAATAGTTTATTTGTTTATAATACACTCAAATAATTTTTTTTTTTATAATTTATCCATACTAATTATTTTTTTTTTATTTTTTAAGTAAATAAAACATCTAAAATCTAATGATAACGATTTTTTGTAAAAGTTTTTTTTCTTCAATAATAAAAAAAAAAAAAAAACAAATCAATGGTACTTTTCTAATTGTTTTTTCAAGCAACACTGAAATATATACAGCTATATCCTAAACTAAACAATGAAACATATAGGTTGCAATTAATTGTTAAAGATGGAAATTGCATTTGTTTGGTAGAAAAATCCGAACAATAAGAAAGAGAATTTACCATACTCTTGTTATTGTTTTTTAAAATAGCAATATACTATCCAAAAAAAAAAACCAAAGCAAAAAAACTACCTTTGTTTAGTATCTTATGTATAAAAGAAACAAAAATATAAATAAATTATATTTATATGAACATTTAAAAGTAACATTGATAGACACATGTTTAACGTTGTCTGTATCAACTAAAAACTACTTTAATTGAAATTTTCTTCAAAAAATGAGGCCAATGTCCAAAAGAACTTGCTGGAAAATTTTTTTCTATTTATCTTCTATATTTATTTATTTATTTATTTTTTGTTTTTTTTTTTTTGATTTTGTTTTACTACGTCCTTCACTTATAGCCAAAAATATTAATTCAAAAAATATTTTATTACTTTTATTATTTTTATTATACATTTTTCTTCTAAATAACAAGTTAATATTTTTCTAAATATAAATAAGCAAAACATATACTGAAATATTTAAAGTAATTAATCTTGGTCTCATTTTTACTAAATATACGTACAAACAATTTTAAGTATTTTGCAATGTACTGGCAGCACTTGAATTTTTCAAAAAATGTTTAAAAAGTTGACAGTTTTGTTATTTTTTTAAATAATTTAATTCTATAGTATCATTTAAATTTTATAAAAGACTTACATAAATAAATAAATAGTTTTAAAAAAAAAAATACATAGTTTATGACATTTTTTCAAGTGTTTTCTTAACATCATAATACAAATTTGTATAATTTTTCACATTTTATTAATGAAATTTGAAAATAATTATTTTAAAAGGTCAATGAACAAAGGTCATTACCAAAATTTTGAAACAGAATCATATTATATTTCAATGAATATAATTATAAAGTTTATAAGTACTTTTTTCTTGATAATGCTCTAGTTAAAGTTCTTCAACTAATATTATATTACAAAATTATAACTCACAGAAATTTATTTTTATGTGTGTTAAATGTTATGTTATATAGCAGGAAAAATTCTCAATTTTCATTAAAATAACCATAACATAATTTAATTATATAATTTAAACCGAAAGCATACTAAACAAAACAATATGTAAAGGTCAAACGTTATTGAAAACCCACTTTTTTTATAGTATAATTTTTTAGGAATCCTAAAATTGTGATGGTTTTTGCATCAACAGTTTTAATTTTTCTTAGATTTTGCTGTCATAAAAATGATTCAATATTAAATAAGAAACAAAGGGGCCTCGATGGCCTAGTGGGTAAGAGCGTATAAAATACGCTGTAAACACCGACTCGTCGTAAGTGTTATTCCCCCTTACGACATTTACAGTCACGCCTTAACAATAAAGACTGTGTAATTTCATGCCCACATTTATATGGCAAAAAAAAAATAAGAAGCACATTTTTTTTAACTTTATGGAAAATGTATATTTATACCTATATAACCATATAACGTAGCATGTATATGGTTATATATGGCTTCATTAAAGTAAAAAGTTAAGTATTTGTTTTATCAACGTACTCATTTTATTCTTAAAGACCATAGATCATTTTTTTTTTTTAATTTAATTTTGGCTTGAAATCTCTTAATAAAGTCAAAAACAGTGTTGTTGTTAATTAAAAAGCAATAAAATTTTAAATTTGATTTAAAAATCTACATGTACATCTTGCAAAATTCTTCTCAACAAGACCAAAATTTATAAATTAAATAACTCGACTCACTTTGTAAATTTTAGTTCTACTGACGCATCAGTTTCTAATGAAAAACTCATACCAAATAAAAACCAAAAACGAGTACGGACAAGCTTTTTATTAAGCATATAAGAAATGATCATGAAAATATACTTTTCGCAATCATTACATTTCTTGTTTTATGTGTTACATATAGTTATGTATTAAAGTAAATAAAATAAATGCATCAATTTACTTTGTTTTTTTTTTCCAAATTTGGATGGTGTTTAGCACATTTCCAAAAAAAAGATCTAAGATTAAGATCTATTAGGGCTAAAAAATTGAAAATTTGCTATTTTCAGGCACTCGTAACTTAAGCATCTGTACAAATTTTTCTTCGACAAGACATAAAAATTAAAGCTGCTTTTTTTCTTATTACAAAAAATTTCAAAAAATTTAATTTCTTTAATTTTCAAATTTTTGTGTAAGTCATAATTTTAAACAGTTTATATTGTCTTTTGGAAAAGGGCTCTTTTAAAAACCGTTGGTTTACATATACCTTGTTTTTTTTTAAATGGCTCTTAAAATTTTTTTGGCAACTCTGCTTATAAGCAAAATTTTGCAAATTTTTTTGAAAAATATCCTAGAAATGAATATTTTCTCTTAGAAATGGCGATTTCCCTTACAATTGTTTAACATATTAAGAGTATTAAACAAACGGAAAGTGTTAAAAAAAATTTTTCTAAAGTTTTGATTATATTTGAATTCTTACAACTTCCAATATTTCAGCTCAAGTTTAAACGTTTAAAAAACTTAACTTCCAAAATTTTGCAAAATTTTTATTTACCGTAACGTAAAATTATTTAAATACTAAATTCCAAAAATACTTATATTCTGTGTTCATAGTATATGAACTATAATCATTTAAATATATCGAACTTTTATCGAAGGCGGATCGGTGAATAGGCCCTAATACCATTTGAAAAAGCATAAACTAGAATATTCAACAACTAAATAAAAAATGCAAAATAAAATTTTTACTTGACTAGCAATAAAATATTTTTGATTCAAAAAAAAAAATTTAATTTCAGAATATGAAAATATAACTATAGATACGAATTGCAAGTTAATTAAGAAAAAATTAATTCAGTCAAAATAATAAACATATAACTGTAGTGACAATGGCAATGAATGGGCTTAAAAATAATATAAGCTTGAATAAAATAGTAATTACCTTAGGTAAAAGCTTAAGGAAATGTCAAATAAATAAGTAAAATTTTGTTAGAGGTTTCATGGAGTTTTATTTAAGTATATTGAAATGCAAATGTCAGGTTTAAGGGCATTTAAAAATGAAAAATATTTATTTATTAACAATTACGAAAAAAAAAAAACAGGTGAAATAAATAAATTTTTTTTTCTCTTATTCTTTTAAATCTTATAAAATAAATAGACATATTGGCATATCTAATTTCATATTCAAGGTAAACCCTTAGGTTATTAGTGCGTTCTTAATCAAAACCTAATCTTCAACTTTTTTTTTTTATTGTTATTTTAAAAATACTGAATGATAGATTAATATTGTTTATTCCAATAAACCATTCTAGAACAGTTTTACAGTAGTTAATTATGTTTGTTAACTTTTATTAAGTTTTAAAAGTAACAGACATGAATGTTTTTTGTCCTGTTCATTTTTGACATTCCAAGGGTCCAAATTTTATGCCTTAAAAATGAATGTAAAGATATTGTAAATGAATAACTGAAAAATGATATGTATTAATTTTTGATTTGAAAAAAAAAAATAGTATAAAAAATTACTTTTTTAAAATTATAAATTGATTGTCAATTAATTTTGTTTAATCAAAAAATATATTTCTAATTAAAATTATCAAAATAATTTTGCGTACAATATTTAAAATGTCTTCTAATCAACAAAAATTAAAAAAAAAAATGTGGTGTTTTTTTTTTTTTTTGTTTAAATTTAAACTTTTGCAATTACTTTTCAAATTAGAAATATGTATGTAGTTTAAACTGAAAATGACAAGTGTGAACGTCTTTAAACAACACCGATTTTAATTGAAATTAATTTAAATTGATAATAAATATTGCCTAACATTTAATTTTGTGAAATGTTTACATACTTGAGTTACATATGTTTCTAATTAATGTAATATGTCACCACAAACACTTCAAATTATATAAAAAAAAAAAAAAAAAATGAGGTTAATAAATTCTCACATTTTTTACACCTATAATAAAATAATATTTTCTTTTAATTAAATTTTTTTTTTCTTATTAAATATTTCGGATTTTTTTCAATGCAATTTAAATTTAACTTTTTTGTTAAATAATTTAAAAATTACTTCCATTCCAAAATTATAAAAAAAAAATAGTCTAAAAAAATTAAATCCGGTAATGACTATAGCAACAATGTTTTTTGTTGTATATACAATGTATACAATCATAGTTAGTTAGTGCAAAAATGTAACTTTAATAGATTCCTTACACGTACCAGTTTTTTTTTTTTTTTTTTGGTTCTGTTTTACTTAATGACACAATTTACATTAATATTAAGCAAAAAAAAAAAATTTAGATTTTAAAATTAAAAATTCTTTTATTAGTATATGAGTTTTTAAAATGTTGTAAAGATTATTTTCTTATCCCATTCATTTGAAATTCGTGAACTATTGTATGGTCACGCTACATAAAATTTGATAAAATTCAAATTAGGTAATGATTCTACTAAGAATTCATTATTCATTTTTATATGACGAAAAAAAAAAAAAACAAAAAACTGAGGGAAACTTTTTGGTACATGAAAAGGTAAACAATTTATAAGAATAATTCATTTTAAAGTAATTCTGGTTCATAAAAAAGCTATCACAAAAAAAGAATAGAAAAAATTAGTACAAAATTATTTAATATAAAATTATAAAATATAAAAATTAATGATCCCTGTATAATAATGTTAAATCTGATGTATATGTAGGTATAGAAGTATTACAAAAATGAATATATAGCTGTATTTAGAAAATTTTTAAAAGTAAAAATTTGAATTGAAAATTTTAAAAGCTTTTTTGAATCATATTTTATAAATTGGAAATTGAAAACAAAATTAACAGCTATTTAATATTGAATTTATATTTTATTTTAATATAAAATAGACATTTTGGGGCCAAGGATTATTTGAAATTATTATATTAAAAAAGTTTGAGTAAACTATGAAGGATTTCAACCCGTACTCTCACGATTAATACGATGTGCGCTAAGAACTCAGCTACCTCAGAGATCTCTTAAATATAAAATTCTACACATTTATTTATATAATACATATTACTTAATTATTTTCAATAATTTTCTTTCCAATTAAAAAAATCCGCTAGCTGTGCAAAATTTGAACAAACACTCAACCGGTTACTAAGTGATTGAGTACTCAGCCATCGAGGGTCGCAAAAATAAAGAAATACTTATTCAATTATTTTTAATATTATAATTTCATCCAGGCCATTAAAGGTTGTCACTTACAATTTATACAGTAATATATTATTTATTTTGTTTATATTATATAGAATGTTTTGATATCAAAAGGTGATTTTTTCCAATTAAGAAAACTTACTATACTTATGCAGGACAACTTAACATGCCTAACCGGTCGACCCTCGAGATCTCTCTTTAGAAATATTCTTTCAATGTTAAAAGTATCATATCGATACTGCATACTTTTAGGCTTACGTGCTAAATAATAACTAATATTACTAATGCATATTGAAAAACATAATATTTTAACTTGAAGTATTAAAACAGTATTTAAACTAAAATATAGAACAATATTTAGATAATTCATTCTAATGCTCATTAACAAAAATTTTCTAAGGCAAATTTATATTAATATCATTTACTTCATTACTGTGCATTGTAATCATTGACATTAAAAGCCCATCAATATATAAATATGACAGTCATTGAAAAAAAAAATTTTCCAAATTATAAAAAGATCTTTAAAACAATAACTGTGTAAATAAATAATCAATATTTTATTCTATTTTCTTATACTTTTAATGTTAAAGAGCATGACATTTTTCCTTAAAATAATTCAAATATTTTACCATAAAACGACACTTTATAAAAATATTAAACCTTTCAAAAGCTAAATACCGAGAATATATATAAAAAAAACTATTTTCTTAAATAAAAAAAAAAAAAATATTTTTCGTTATATCTATAGAAAATATTGTACCAGTTTTCTAAATTTTCATTTATTTATTTATTTTTTTTTTTTTTACATCATTTGAATAAAATATACAACAGAAAATGTAACAACGCCAACGAACAAAAATAATGAAATACAACTTTTAGGTATGACTTGACTAAAAAGTTGAATAGGTTAATGGTTAATGGCACACTTTTGGCCAGCGGCAGAACACGAAGCAAATAAAAAAAAAGTAAAAAACTACAAAAAAAAAAAAACAAATCGTTATGATTTTTCTTTTGATTTGTAAATCCAATAACCATTGAAAAACTTTAAAAAAAAAAAAAAAGTACGAAAATTTAATTCATGCAATGAAATAATAAACCAAATAATAATAATAATAATAATAAAAACAATAATGTAAACAATCGAAGTATCGAAAAAATTTAAATTAGGCCCTCGCAATATACAAAATTTTATTGTATGATGATCAAAATCGAACAAAAAAAGAAAATATCTAAAATTTGATTCAATTTTCGATTGTTCATGTTATATTCATGATCCTAGAATAACAAAAACTAAAATAAAATGAAAAAAAAAATTTAATGTTAAATAACCATGTTTCCATTATTTTTAAACACGATTTTAATGGTAATGGTGGATATTTGGTTTTTTTTTTTTTTTTTTTATTCTTTCATCGTTATTTTTTTTGTTTTTCTTCAATCTATTGAGTACTGAGATTTGAATAAAACTAAAAAAAAAAAACAAAAAAACTATTTAAATCTAGAAACAATGAAAAAGGGAAGAAATAGGGTATTATTACAATAATAACAATGTTAATTTTTTTTTTTCCTATTGCACTATACTCTAGCGAGTCTATAGGGTGATATAATAATCATATACAAATGTACGTGTAATAAAAATATACATATATCTACTGTATATATAATAAAAATGAAAAAAAAATTATTATTAAGTAGCAAGTAATCATATTATCAAAATGATTACATAAAGTGTTGCAATTATATTGAAGCATTTTAAAAAAAATTATCAAAAATTATTTTTTTATTAAGAAAAGTGTATACAATTTAATGTGAATGTGGGTGGATAGGATGCACAAGCATTTTTAGTTTTCATTTTGTTTTTATTTTTTTTTTTTTTTTGTAATGAAATCAAGGTCTTTAATTTTTTTTTTTTTTTATTTTTATGACAGCTTCCAGACATGTTCAGGTTCAGGTTTTTTTTTTTAACTATAATGAGTATGATAAATGATCATTTTTATTTTATATACTCACTTTTCTCAATTTTTGAGAATTAATAACAAAAGCTAAATTAATAACCTATTAATTTATTAATATAACTTATATCCCTAATTAAAAATATAGTTTTTTGTTTTTTTTTTTAAATTCGTTTTTTATAAAAGAATAAAATTGAAAGTCATAGGTCGCGCTAAAAGATTAATTTTAATTATTTTATTATATTTTGTTTATGACCTGGTTTTTTTTGTTTTTTCTTAAAGAAATAATGAAAAAATGCAATTATAGATATTATTAATGGTTCAATATATATACAAGAAAAGAATGATAATATAATTAGAGCATAACAAAAGAAAAAATAATTGTTTTTATTCATTAATTCTTATTATTCTTACTGCTAATATGGCAAATTTAATTAAAAAAAAAAAAATTGAATTTTATAATGCCATCCATTTTTTTTAAAATGTTTCCATACTAATTAAAAATGCAATTTAAAATTTTTAAAGTTTAACAATTTATTTGTAAGATCAAAAAAAAAAAAATGACTTAAATCGATTTTTTTGTTTTAAACTTAAAAAAAAAGTTGATTTTCATAAAGAAATCAAATCTTTTTAGCTAACATTAATTGAATATTTTTAAGAAAAAAAAAAAATTTGATTGCAGAAAAAAAACTTGGAAAGGAAAATAAAAATTTTAATGCAATTAAAATGTATAATAGAAAAATAAAATTAAAACAAAATTATTCTGATTTATATTTATTTCTTCTTTTTAACTATAATAAAATATTTCAATAATTTTTTATTCATCTTTTTCATTTTTAAATTAAGATGTTATATAACTAAAAATGAATGAAAAATAAAATTAATATTGTTTTATTATTTTTTTTAAAAAAAAAAATCTGGTATATTTTTCCGTTCATTTATAAGTGTTTGTACTTGAAAACGGTTTTTGGAAATATTTTCATCAAAAATGTTAGCTTAGGTTGAAACTGTGATACTTCTAAAATAAAAAAAACAGAAAAAAATTTTAATATTAAATAAAAAAAAAAAAAAAACAGAAATTTTAAAAATAAAAATTTTAATTAAATTTATAACTTACATTTAAATTGAATTTTAAAGTTGAAGCGATTAAAAAAAATCATTTAAAAAAAAATTATTATCCTGTTTAATGGTTACTTTTGTAAATAATATTTATTAAAAATGTTTGTTGTTTTAAACATATATTTGCTTAGTAGAAAAAGAACTACATTACCACAAAATTTAATCGCCTGTCATAACTTGCATAAATTCTATAATTAGAAAATAATTATGGTATTTAATAACATTTTTTAATGTGACTAAAATTATATATATATATAAATATGTACATAAATTAGAAAATTACCATCAAAATCTACTGTTCCAGAACCATCAGCATCAATTTCATCGATCATCATATCCAAATCTTCTTTTGATAATTTATCATCCAATTCATGTAGAATGTCACGAAGAACAGCAACTGTAAGATAACCTTTACCTTCACGATCATATAATCGAAAAGCTTCTTTCAATTCTCTAGCAACAGCATCTGCATCTTCTTCAACTTCAATGAAACGGGCAAATATTTTACAAAATATATTAAAATCTATTTTTTTTGCCCCAGATGGATTTGCTTCACTTAATAATTTCTTTTGAGCTTTTTCATCCAATTTTTGTCCAAACATTTCCAATATAGTTGGTACTTCAGCTATATCTACAGAATTATCGCTACTATGATCAAATGCTGCAAAAGCGTTTCTAAGGACTGAAGAGAAAAATTATATATTTTTTAAAAAATTTCAAATTTTTTTTTTTTTTTTTAATTTTAATTAAAAATATACAATAATATAGAAAATTAAATTTATTTAATATTAAAATGTTTTCATATAATATATAAACTTACCCCTGATTTGTTCTTTATCATATTCATCCTAAACATTTTAAAAGAAAATAAAAAAAAAAAAACATACTTTGAATATTAAAAGATTTCTTTCTAAAAAAATTAAATAAAATGAATATTTTTAATTGCAAAATATATTTTAAATAAATCAGTCCAAGTGAAATCCTTAATTTTTTAAACGTAGAATAATTAATAATTCTCACCAATAAACTAGGATCAATTTCTGAATCTTCATCGCTACTAAAACCTTTTTCATTAACTTTTTTACTTCCTTTACCATTTAAAATATTTTCAACTTCAGAATCATCGCTACTATCATTCTGATAATTTCGAAGTCTTTCAGCGCGTTGTCTTTGTCTTTGACGCATTTGTTTTACGTTTACCATTTTTAAAAATAATTAATTTTTTTTTGTAGTGATTAAATTAAATATAAATTTAAAAAAAAAAAAAAGAAAAAAATGTACACAATTCTTTTATATATTAGATCTAAACAGATCTCTTCATGACTGATCAACAAGTTATCATCTAATGCGTAATTGATTAATTTAAATATACATTGATAGTATTATAGTCAATTAAACAATTAACAAAAAAAAAAAAAAACATTCTTCCCATTAAAAAATTAATTTAAAATTCTTTAATTTAAATTTAGTATTGTCACAAAAAAAAAAGAAGAAAATAACAAAAAAATATTTTGCAGCCTACCTTTTAATTTAAAAACAATCAAAAAAAATTTTAAGTCCTATAATTAAATTCTAATAGATTAGAATGTGCCAATCTTTTCTCCCTATTAAATTGATTAAATTTAGAAAAGAAAATAATTGCATATATTTTTAGAATTAAAAATAAAAAAATGCCATTCTAATTAGAATGTAATTTTTAGGCGCATTTCTTTCATTGTATATACAATAATATGAATATAAGTATAAAACGTATAAGCTATTAATAAAATTGTAAAAAATTTCAGTCACAAAATTATTTAAAAGAAATTAAAAAAAAAAAAAAAAAAATTTCACATACGAGTATTATTTAAAAAGAAAAAAGGAAAAAACAAACACTACAAACATCTGATCACGAAAATTCCGGAAGACTTTTATACCTAATATAAATATAATTTTACTTTTAATTCAACAGTAATCCCCAATTTAACGTTGAAAAAATTCAATAACTTGAAATTTTTAGAATCAAAGCTATCTGATGTGATAATTTCACAACATCAGAACTTATAGAACAAAGAAAAGGTAAAAGCAGTAACATTTAAAAAAACTATTAACTAAAAATTTTTATTTTGTCTGAAACTATAACTAAAAAAACAACTAACAAAGCTGCACATTTTTTTTTTTTTAATTTTGTGCTAAAAATATTTTTTTAACCTTTTGACATTAACTTGCTGCAATCATTTAATATAATTAAAAACATAAAATATAAAAAAAAAAAAAAACTTCAGGTGTCGTTTTTTAGAACAAAAACAGGTAATTTGCCAAAAAAAAAAACAAACAATTTAACTTAACTTTAATTGAATGAATTATTCAAGGTTCTTTTCAAATCGTGTAAATTTTTTTTTTTTTTTTTTTCATTAAATTGTCACCAGTCCATTCTAAAGTTCTTTTGTATACTAGTAATTAATTTTCATCACAATATTTCGGTTCAATTATCAATTATCATTATAATATTAAGGATTAAGGAGAATGTTAAAAACTGCTTTAATTGGCAGACATAGAATGACTGCACTTATTGATACTGGCTGTGATCGAAATTTAATACGTAGAGATTCTTTTGAAAAATTAAATATCGGATTTAATAGATCATATCGAATTGAATTATCTGGTATTGCAAATACAATAACAACAACAATTGGTGCAACTGAAATTGATATGGTAATTGATGGTTGTCAAATTTCAACATTATTACATGTTGTACCAAATTATGTTATTCCAATGGATATAATGTTGGGAAAAGAATTCTTTAAGAAAGTTATTATGATTATTTCTCATGGTGAAGTAAAAATATTTAAAGAATGTGTAAAAAAAAAAAATTTTTCTTGGGATATTTTAAAACGTTTAGAAAAATTATGTCCATGTAATGATCAAGATTTACAACATGGTAAACAAAATCAAAGTTGTTGTGGTGGATTATGTAAATGTAATAAAAATTGTACAACACCAACAGCTACAACAAATATTAAATTAAATGAAGAATTTAAAACAAATTATATTGAATTAATTAGTATGTGTTGTGATTTATTTGTTGAATATCAAATTTTATTAGAAGAATTTGAAATGTTAGAAAGAGAATTTGGAAAATTTCAAAATAGTTTAAAATGTGGAAATTTAAATCGTAAAAGTGATGAAAATAAATAAATATAAATTTTTTTTTTTTTTTTTTTGATTAAAATTATTCAATTAGAAAAAATTCTGTAGGTAAATAAAATTATTAAAATAAAAATATACAATATTTGTTTTAACTCTATATAAATTTGAATAGCCATATAAAAACTAATCAAGGATTAGCAGTTAATTTCTTAATCATTGAATTAATCAAATGATTAAATGAATTTATTAGAAGGTGTTTCATTTGTGTTGACCCTAAAGTCCTTATACGGTAAAAATGGTAAATAGATAGGATTTGATTTAAATTAAAAACCTCTTAAATGAATGATTTATTAAAAAATTTTGAACTCTTTTAAATAAATCAATGACATTATCAAAAATTAATGTCATATATACGTGTAATTTTCTCAACATGTTTATAAAATAATAAATTAAAAAAAAAGAAAAAGGGAAAGCATGTTGTCAATCAAATTTTAAAAGTACATATGTATTTTTAAAATAAATGTGGGCAACAAATATATAAATTAAACAGAAAATGGATGATTAATTTATGAATAGTTTTTTTCTTTTTTTTTTTACAAAACTTATATATTAATCATTGAGAATTTTTGTTTATTAAATGGGCATTGCGTTCTATTAGTATATATTAGCTATTTAATTTGAAAAGATATGAATCAATCTAATATCATAGGAAAATTTAAGTCCTAATATAAATATCAACTTCTATTTTTCCTTTTATTTTCATAATTCTGAAAGATTTCCTAGCTTCAGAAAAAAATTTCTTAAATCATTACCATTTTTTTATCATTTTACTTTAAGCATTTTTACAATATTTAACGGTGCTACATTAAACAAAAATTGTTGAAAAAAAATTAAATGCCTGCCCATGTGTTTCTAAAAGTTGGTAATTTATTTGTGTACGATATACCGAAATTCAAGAAGAACATTAACACCCTTCTTCAAAATAACTATCTAAGTTTTTCCCTACATCCTCCATAATCCTAATTATGACAAACCCAATTTCCTTCCTCATCAATTTCCGCAAAATTCTTCCCTCAAGTAATCCTTCCCTCATCTTTTTCCGCAAAACCAAACTGTATATTATATTACTATATATATTAAAAGACCCATCCTAAAGTTTGGTTTCAAAGGGGGTGGTTTTGGTTGGTTAAATTGCAACACTATCCAAAGGAATCTCGTGCAGTTCATTTGAGTGACTTTAGATGTTTTCCACCGTCCCTCTTAAAAAAAAAACAAAAAAAAAAAACAATTTATACAAAATTTTTAAAGTAAAAATTCAAAAAAAATTTATTAAAGTTTTTTCAAATTTAAAAAAAAAAAACGAATCAATTTTATATTTAATTTGGTTTTATTAATTTTTTTTTTTTTTTATTTTAAAAATTCATTTAAAAACATTTAAATCATTTTCTTTCAAAGTCTAAAAAAGAGGTGGTAATTAATACCAACGCTTTATAAAAATGTTGGATCTAAATTTAAAAAAATATATATACAAAAAATGTTCACGTTTTTTAAAAGTGATTCAAAAAAAAAAAATAACCAATTTCCTTTTTTTTTCTATTTTTTAATTAAAATCAAAAATTGAAGAACGTCTATAAATTATTTTCGATATAAATGTCAAAAATGTTTTTATTGACACATGTACTTTGATAATAAAAAAAAATAAAATTTAAAATTTTATTTAAATGTTCTAATAATATTAAAAATTTATAAACCTTGATAAAAACAATTCAAAAAGTATTAAAAAAAAATGTTTTTATATTTTTTAGCACACCAAATATACATAAAAAAAAAAAATTAATTTCAGTTTTCTCTTTTAATATTAACACACTGTTCATATGTGTGTTATTTTCAATCATCTGTTTTAACACTACATATTATAATAACTTGGCACGTGGCTTATTGACCGAGAAAATACGAGTTCAAATCCTGCACAAGTAGTAAGTTATTAATTGAAAACAAATCCCCCTTGCTATCAAATATATATAGTGTAAATATATAATATAAACAAAATAAATAATATTAGAGTATAATTTAATAATAATATTCGACGTGTAATGGCCTTTAATAGCGGATGGTTTTGTAATATTGCAATATCCTATATGATTTGTAATATTAATATAAATAAATAAAAAATACAATAACTATTATAATCATTCTATTATTTGTAATACTTAATAAAGTTTTTATTTTAAGAAATATTAGAAGGAAAACTAAAACTAAAATCTCTGATATATGATAAAACTATTGACACTTACAAAAAAAATGTTTTGTATTGACCTCGAGTAATAAATTTCTAAATTTATATAATTATTGTAAAAATATTAATCAATTTTTTTTTTTTTACTTTAAAATTATTGTAATAAAAATTGAGTTTTATTATGTTCAATCAATTAAAAAACTTATTATAAATATAAAATTTTCTATAACTATACTAAAAAATCCAAAATCCTATATGAATATTTAATTTTAATTGTTTTTTTTTTTTTTAATAATTGGATTAATGGCGTTGAAAACCATAAACTTTTATTTGATAATATAGTGTTCTAATTTTTGATATGAAAAGAAAATTAAATCATTCTTAAATCAATTAAAAAAATGAAATACATATATATGTATGTATATGTGTTCTTAATAACATAACTTTTTTTTTTGTAATTGGTTCAATTTGTCAATAATATTTTTGAAAAATGTTAATTAAAAAAAAAAAAAAAAAGGAATTATTACCCCCTATAAAATAGATTATGGCTTATAAGTGGTGTACAGCATATAAACAATATTCAAGGACATATACATATTATTATTAAATATGAAAGTAATGCAATTCATTTTTAATAATTTATTTATCTTCAATGTTATTAAAGATTTTCTATTCTATCTGCTATCTAAAATCTTAATATCAATTTTAATTAAATTTTCATCGAAATATATTTTAATCATTCCAACATATATCTATATATATATATATATAATAAGAATAACCTATATATTATATACATTATCATTTTTCTATAGACGTATGAGTGCAATTATGCTAAAAAAAATTTAATGATTATAAAATAATGCATCTGTATGCGTTTTCTTAATAGTAAAATATGCATCATATTATTTTTAATATATTTAATATATTATTTAATAATATAAGGATTTTGTAAATTTTTAAATAAATATTGTATAGCGATTTAATAATTATTTATTTCGAATCTTACAGCTGAGTATATAGGATTAGGTATTGTACGAGTAATGCATTTTTAAGCTATTTATTTTAAGCTAAGCTAGAAATTCTAAGCTAAAAAAAATAATTGAATATAAAAATAATTTTGGTAAAAAAAAAAAAGAATTAAAATTAAATAAAATGTTTTTTTTTTTTTTTTTTGTACATTTAAATATAATAATAGTTATGATTTCATTAAATTAAAAAACCAAAAAAAGGAAAACAAACTAGAAAATGTATAAAAAAAAACTAAAAAAAAAAAAAAATCTATTATCCCTACTTATTTTACATAACATTCTCTAAATTCCAAAATATTGTGTGTAGTTTAAAAATTTTTACAATTTTTATATTTAATTTTATTAATTTTATTTTATATATTTGTATTTAATATATTAAAGTTTATAAAGATATAGTCCCACCATGACATTTATAAATATTTTCTAATTTTATTTAAGTATAAATATATGTATTATATACAAATAAGAGCCTATATAATATTCATAAATAATTTGATACACAAATACATACAAAAAAAATATATTAAAATATATAGTAGTAAGAGTACACTAATATGCTTAGTTCTTAATACAGATATAGTTGTCGAAATAATATTATATATACATTAATTTGAATTCATTTCGATTTTTAGAAATTATTTATTTTGCAATTAACGCTGTCTTATTTTCATTTCAAAAGGATCTTATAAATTCAATGATTCAAATCAATAAGAAAAATTACACCAACAATTTGGTAATATACATTTATATATTACAAAATAAAATAATAAATAAATAAATAAATCTTAGAATATTTTATCTTATGAGAATTGTATTAAATTTATCCTATAATGTATATTAGATTTTATAAAGAAGGGAAAACGATTAATAAAATATCCATTCACTGAATTTATAAATAAATAAATAAAAATGTCGATAAAATTCCAATAAAAAAAAAAATGGATCAGGATCAAATGTTATCTAAATTTCTAAAATATTTTTCCAATTATTAAAATTTTAAAACACTTTTAATTATTTAATCACCACTTTAATATAATATATATATATATAATATGCAATGACCTTACATATTAAGGAAGATAAGATGATACTATAATTGATCCCATAAAAGATTATAAGATTTGTTATAAGATTTTAATTATATACTTGTGTATATATATATGAAAGAAAATTAAATGCAGTGGTGATTACATAATGATTCAAGAAATATCTTAATAAATGCTCTTTTTTTTCATAATTTTTATTATTTTTATAAATGTCTAAGATTTTATTTAACATTATTCAAATAGAGTATTAACAGAATATTCGCCATTTTGTTTTTATTTTATTTTTTTTTTTTTTCCTGTTCATTTTTATTGTAGTGTTAATGATTCACTTACTGATCATATATTAAAATATATTTTGCACTATTTTATTATTGTTCTGCTGTTTTTTTTTTTTTTTTTTAACTTACCATGTTAACTAATATTGTAATTAAATTTAATTAATTTATTTAGATAAAAATAAAATGTAACCGTTTTTGATTTATACTTTATAAAATTTTATTCAAAATTTCTTAATTTTTTTTTTTCACAATGACTTTTAAAGTAAAAACCGTTTTAGATGTCAAATGTTAAATTTTATTCTTTATTACTATTTTTATTTTTGAATGTGGTTCCTTTTTTTTATTTTATGAATTATTTTTATTTATTATGCCGTGCAATTAAAACGACAGCAGGAAAAAAAGTGATGTTTGATTGCTTTTCAATACAAAATATGTTGTAGTTAAAAATTGTAGTATATGTACGTATTTTTTTTTTTTTCACTTTGTATTTCTTAAATTTGTTCTTTAAAATTTTTTATTTTATTTTTATAAATTTTATCTTTTTTTATTTTGTTGTTATTTTTTTTTTTTTTTTATTTAATTTTAATTTATTTATTTGTATTTTTAATTATTTTTATTAAATTTTGTTAAAAAAATCAATTAATTTGTATTGGTTGATATTGATTTGTAGCTTATTTCGTTTTTAACAAACTATTTAATTATTTTATTTAATTTTATATTAGAAATATCTATATACATATAATTATATATATATATATATATATATATTTATATATTCTTTTTATATGTATTTTTCTTTTGACTTTGATATTGGAACACTAGATATTAGATTTTGTATTTAGATTAGCTTGATGAAAAATTTACAAGAAGAAGCTAAAATGTAACAACTTTTGGCGCAATTTTATAAACAACAACAGCAATAACAATGTTAAGTTATTTTTAGATGAACCGCAATTTAATTATTTAATATAAACGCGATTTTAACACAACTTACACAATTTTTTTTTTTTTTTTTTTGTAGGTAATTTGAAGACACGATATCGACGAAAACAAATTAAAAAAAAAAAACAATTGAGAATTATAGAATGAAAATTAGGGAAAAAAAATAAAAAAAAACTAAATTTTGAAAATAACTATTAATTTCTTTTGTTTTACGAAAAGAAAAGAAAAAGATACAAAAAAAATAGAATTGGAACACAAAAATACAAAAATATTGTAAAAAGAGCTATTAACTGTTGTCGCGCCACCACTCACTCTTCTTCGAATGGGAGAAGAAATCTATTATTCTAATCGACGACAGCGCTGCCAGAGAATTGATTTAAGTTAAATACATTTAACGATTCACCCTTAATAGATTTTTCTTAGTTATAATTGTAATTTTCTATTTTTTATTTTTAAATTTTGTTTTTGTTTTCTTTTTTGTTTGTTTTTTTAATTGATTTTATTGCGCTTATTTTTATATACTTGGATTTTTTTTTATTTTTATTCATTCCTAATGTTTGCTATATAGTTTTTTATTTTCCATATTAAATTATTTATTTTTCTTTTTTTTTTTTTTTTTCTATACACATCGTCGAAATATGTCAATTGAATATACACTATACAATTTTGCTGCTCTTCGTAATAAAATTCTTATATATATGTACATATATATTTTATAAATATATATGTATAAAATGTATTATGATAAAATTGCCCACAAGATTAACATAAAATGGTAAGAAAAAATAAAAATAAAATTAAAATATTTTAATAATTATTTTTGGATTAAAAAGTGACTCTTAATTCATCATTGGGAAATTCTTTTGCACACTCACATTCATAATCTGGACCCACGACCAACAAAAAAAAAAAAGAAAATATAAATTTACTCACAAATTATACTTAATCAGAATTTTTAACATCCGCATAAATGAATTTAAATGAACTTAAAAATTTCGGTGCAATATTTATAATATGCAATATGAAAAACTTTTTTATTTATTTATGCTTAGTTCACCGCTTTAGCAATTTTCTTCTGAACTATTTAAAAAAAAAAAGAGAATTTTCTCAACAACGATTCATATTCATCGCTTCAGAAGAATTTTTCTGCAGAAGAAAAAAATGTGAACAGATAAATAATACACAGAATGATAGTTGAAGAAAAGAGTTTCGAAGAAAAAGTTAAAGTTGAATCAACTTTTTTTCCAGAGAAGGTGCGGCTAATATATCCGAAGGGGTGAATTCAGTATTAAAAATTAAAAATCTATAGTTGATATATTTATTGAATAGCTATAAACATTAAACATTTGTAAAGGTTTTCTTTTTTACTAGGATAAATATAAATCTTCATAAAACACTAACAAACCCTAATACTCCTTTGTAGTGTTTCATTTTCACTGACTAAAATCACCACTACGTAATCAGACAGAATAATAGAATAAGCATCTTATTAGGAATAGGATTCTTATTATTAATTTTTTATTTAAAACAAAAAATGTTCACTTTTAGGATATTATATTCAACTTATAAACAATTATTTAATAGCAGCAACTAAATAGTTAATATAGGGTTTTCCAATTTGAGTGATATGATTTCTAAGTCACGTTTCGGCCATTTGTAGTATGTCATGATATGTCGTTTTTTTTTCATTGTATTTAGTAATGTTTACAATATCATCATGGACCACCGTAAACGTCGTGAATTTGCTGATTTTGTCTTGGAACAACTTGAAAACGATAACGATTATTTTAAGAAAATCATCTTCTCCGATGAGGCTCACTTTCATCTGAGTGGTGCGGTAAATAAACAAAACTGTCGATTCTGGTGCGAAGAAAATACAGAAATTATTCATGAACAACAATTACATTCACCTAAATTGACAGTTTGGTGTGGTTTTTGGTCTGGTGGAATCATCGGTCCGTACTTCTTTCGAAATGAAGCTGGTAACACTGTTACCGTCAAGTAAGAGCGATATAGATCGATGATAACTAACTTTTTATTGCCGAAATTGGAAGAAGTTGATCTTGACAACATCTGGTTCCAACAAGACGGTGCTACGTGCCACACAGCACGTGCAACAACCGAATTATTGCGAGAAAAGTCTGGAGATTCGATTATTTCAAGAAATTGTGATTTTGAATGGCCTTCAAAAAGTTGTGGTGTAACACCATTAGACTATTTCTTGTGGGGTTATTTGAAGTCATTGGTCTTTAGCAATAAACCAGACTCTCTTCAATCTTTAAAAGTCAATATTGAACTGTTAAACAAAGAACTGTTCTCTTTTAAAACTGAATACTAAAATAAAACCCAAAGTTTTACATAATTTTGAAAAGTCTTTTGTTTATTTTATCTTTAAGTTAAAATTTTCTACAAAAAACCATAATAAGTATAACTATTATATACCATAATAATAGATTTTAGATTTAGATAGATTTTATTAAATGTGGAGAATTAAGTATACAATATTTTGATATTATTTTGTAAAACCCTTAAAATCGCCCAGACCAACCAAATTTTTTTCCTTTTTTCACAATTATAATTTTTTGATTCTTAATTAATTTATTTTCTTTTTACTACTCTTATGCTTCATTAATATTTGCTGGTAGTGGCATTCTTAAGTATATCTGCTTTTCTTTAAATAAAAAAGAAAATATGTACATATTAATTTGAATATATTATTATGTATTTATGATATTAATATTATGTGGTGAATAAGTTGAATATACATAATATTTTTGGTTTTTTTGATTTTAGTATTTAGTTTTCTTTTTTTAATGTTTGCCCATAGAAAAAAAAAAAAAAAATAATTTTATACATGAATGTGTCTTTTTTTTACTGTCGTCTTTAATTTATTTTCAAATTAAAATCATAAATTTTATTAATATCTAATTTTTTCACAGAAAAAAAAAAAAAAAACAAAAAACAAAATATAATAATAATAATAAAATATTATATATTTTAATAATAATTTTTATATTCACTATTAAAAAAAATAAATAAGTATAAATATTTAAAATATTTATTTATTTTCATAATATTTTTCCCCTTATTTTTATTGATTAATTTGGTAAGTAATGAACATTTTACATTTATTTAAAAAGAAACTAAAAGATAAAAACAAAAATACTCTTTTTATTTTTCAATATTTCAGATTATGTGGGCAACGTTTTTTTTTTTTTATGGATTTAAAAAATTGTCAAAATATTGGAATAATTTGAAAAAAATTTTTTTTGGAAATTTTTATTAAAAATCTTTTAATGTATTTAAATGATAACCCGACAGTAGTTGTCAAAATTTAATTAATTTATTATATACTTGTGTTTGTATTTATTTATTTATTATCATTCTTTTTTTTTTTTTTCATTTTTATCTTATTATTTTTATTTATTTAAATAATAATAATTTACATTATTATTTTTATTTAAAATATTGCATAAAATATGTAAATTCAAATATGAAATTATAAAATTTTATATATACATATACGTACATATGTACATTATATATAAAAAAAAATTTATGTATTTCGAATGTGTGTAAGTAATATTTGTTAATATATATAACTTGATCAATAAGAATTAAAACAAAATGTTGTGATATTTGTCATTTTGTTTTTTCTCTTTTAGTATAACAACAGTGCCATGATAAGCTAACAATCATAATCAAATATGTATTTTATACCTGACTTGTATTAGGTGACAAGATTCGAGGCATCGTGTCACATGGGATAGAACGCACAATAAAATAAAAATATTACTTAAATAATATTATAAAAGATAATAGAAGGTTACTTATTTTTATATTTTTGTACAAGAGAGTAGATGGCGTAGAAATAAAGGAAAGGTCTCATAGTCTTGTACAATATTGCTACAAACGAGTAATCCACGGCTTAGTGAAATTAATGATTCCAGAAACTTAGTCAAATATGAATAATAAATGACTTAATTGATGCTCTATACTCCTTATACGAGTGGCGAGAAAAAAAGATAAAACTTATTTTTATAAATTTGTATTTGTCATAGCAATATTTCAATTCTTTGTACTAAAACAGAGATTATTTTTATAAAGCAATCAGTAATTTTTTTATGGGAAAGAGTAACGAGGAAAACCCTTTCACACATGCTATATATACATAAAATTTTTACATGTCGAATTCTATGATTAAATTTTTAATCATCTAAAACCATTTTTTTTTTTGTTTATACGAAAAAAGATGTAATTATATGATTACAATAATGTTTAAATTTATTCATATATATATGGATAACTAGACCACTAGATTTATCGATATGGAGATCTACAATTTTATTAGATCTATAAGAGCTAACGCAAAATTAATCGTTAGTTTTTCAAACTAGTTTTAATATTTTAAGATGGGACTGGTGTGTTTAGTGAGTAAAAGTCTCTCATAACTGTATTGTGTACAGTATCTTTCGATGATTTTTACCATCCTCACCCAAAAAAAAAAAAAAAATCTAAACACATAAATCTGAATTTAAAATTTGATTACATGTGTTATATTATCTATTTAGTATAAAATTTTTAAAAATCTAATCAGAATTTACATTCAAAATCAATAAAAAAAAAAACATATAATAACATCTATATAGATACAACATAAGGATACCTACTATTTACCTCTACATTAACATATAACTAATCATCATCTAATTCATTTCATGGTCATTTAATTCTAATATCATTTATAAGTAGTTGTGGTTTAAGTTTTTTTTTTTTTTTCTTTTTAAATAAATCAAATGTAGTTGATTAAAAATCTATTTTCATTATTAATTTAATTTTAATTTTATTTTCTTCTTTTTATATTATAGAGTAGTGAAATATATATTTAAAATTAATTTACAAAATTTCAACAAAATTTAAAGCATATTATTACAAAAAAAATAAAAAAATCTTAAGATACGAATAAAATTAAAGAAACCGAAAGTTGAAAAGAAAATTCACCATCATGTATACTTTTAAATACTAGATTTGATACATGCATAGAGTATCTTTTTCTTAAAAATGCTACAAAACAGCTTTTGTTGTTTACTACAAAATAAAATTTAATAGATCTATAAATTTTTTTTTTTTTTTTTGACTTTAGGAGGATGCACATATGAATGTAGATTTATGCTTTAATGATTTCTATGATCTTTTTAATGAATATGATGATAGCGGTAATAGAAATATAAAGTGATATTATCTAAAATATCTGAGAGGGTTGGATGCATATTTAATTACGCTATTAATAATAAAAAAATATTAACACAAATTTCAATTTCATATGAAATAATATGTGATCAAAATGAATTTAAATTATGACAATTATTAATGTATTTATAGGTTTTTTTTTTACTTTTAAAGACAGCCGGATTTTTTTTTATTTTTTTTTTTTTTGTAAATGAATTTAGAAAGAAAATAAAAGCAATAAAGAATGGTTGAAAAGTCTTTTGAACTATCTTTAAAAAAATTTTATTTTAGCCAAAAATTAATTACAAAAAAAAAAACAAAAAAAAATATATATGTAATATGAAAAATATCTATCTATATAAGAAAATATTTGTTCTTAAAAATTACATATTTTTTATTTGAAGATATTAAGGTTTTAGACAAATTGTGAGAATCGTTTTTGAAGGAAAGAAAATATTGTATAAAAATAATGAAAATCCTAACGTTTTTTTATCAGTATATTTTTAATTAAAAAAGTTATTAATACCTATTGTTACGTTTAATTTTCATTAAATTGTTTTTTATTCAGGAGCGCCATCAGAAATTTTTAGTCAAGTTGCAGAAAATAATTTTGCTATTTTATTTACAAATTTTTAAATAAAATTTAAGTATACGAATATTTATTTATTAATTTCATTGTATACGAATACACATACCTAAGTGATATAAAGCATGTATTAATATAGAGAATTTCATTTTTAAAAAATTTCATCTTTCCTGCAAATGCCTTGAACTTGGCAAAACGCTATTTTGACCATTCTTTCTTTAGTATTTTTGCTTACGTAATTTTTTAAACATTTGAGAGTTAAAAATGACATTTACAGGGCGGGCCTCGTTACAATAACCTTAAACAAAAACTTGAAAATGTCCTTGTCATTTATTTTGTTCATTTCAATTATATTTTTGGCGCCATAAATCAAATACTACTTAACCAAACTTCTAATTTAACTTGTATCTATTTTTTATTTTTTTTACTTTTTATTTTTGAAATCCTAAAAAATTCTTCTGGATATCAACGGAAAGAGAAAGATGCAGTAGTAGCTTAGTTATACACATGGTACCATTGCAGTTATTTTTAATTCTTTATAGCTCTTTGATCTATTTAATTGAAAAAAAAAAATCTTTGACTTATGAAGACAATCACATCACATCTCTAGAACTATCAGAATAATTAATACCATTTGAATATGATAAAAATATTTATACAAAATAAAATTTAATACAAAATCATTCATCCTCTCTGAATGCGCCACTGTCCTACATAATTGTATTCAAATGTCATTTCTTTGCTATACTAAGCTTTAGAGTTATTTGATTTTCTTTTTGTTCATTTTAAATTTTTATATTATATTAATAAATTCCAACATACAAATTTATTAATAATTATTATTAAAATTGGCAAATCTAGCAAATTAATTTGAATTTTTACTAATACAAAATAAAAATTGACATATATTTTTTTTTTTATTATTATTAAATAAATTCAAAAATTTTTTGTTTATTTTTTTCTTTCGAAATTTTTGTTTTTAAATATGTTTTAAATCATACAAAAATGCAGGACATTTTTATGTGCACAATCTGTTTTACTCAAATATTTTTTTTTTTTTTAATGCATTTTGATAATTAAAGTAAAATTTAAATAAATCTATAGATTGTGTTATATAGCAAAAATAAATATAGAAAAATTAAAAGTATACATACATTTTTGTATAAGATGTGGGGGAGGAAATTCCCAGTCAAAACCATCGCCATCAGAACATTTCTTTTACATTTTCCCAAAATAAAAACCAATTCCTTAGCCAAATTATCATAAAAAAAAAAATTAAATAAAAAACGAAATAGGAATTTTTTTTTTCTATTTGCTTTCCTTCAATATTTTATACTTGATTTGATTTTTGTATTTATAAAACATTTATTTTTTTTTTTTATTTTTTGTTATTTTTTTTTCATTCAATGAAAATTTATTAGTCGCCAAACGATTTATAGGCTTGTATTATAAATGTTAGATATTAAGGAAAAAAATTGAAATTGATAAATATTTTTAAGTTGAATAATTTCACCCACTTGCTATTTATTTAAAATGTTTTTCTTTCCATTTATCTTTTTGGTTTTAGGTGTAAGTACTTTTATATAAAAATTAAGAAATTTTAAGAATATTGTTTTTATTTTTGTATTATGAAATGTTTAGAATTTAATTACATTACATTTTAATTCATATAAGGATGAAACATTTACTAACAAATTAATTTCATTTTAATGGAAAAACTATCAAAACCATTTTTTTGTGGTTTTCATTTTTATATTGTTTATAAAAGTGTTTGCCTCTTTTTATTTTTTTTCTATTCTAAATTGGCTGTTGTTCCAATCAAAGTATAATATGCATTTCTAAATACTCTGATTTATTTTTATATTAAAAAACAAAATTAGCTTTGAAATTTCTATATTTCTAAATACCAAAAATTTTATTCAAAATAAAATTAAGCATTAAAAATCTGATGTATTAACAATTATGTAAAATTAATTTTTGGAAGTACTAATAAAAAAAAAAAATCGCCTATATTTATGCAAAATATGTATTAACAATATTGAATTTTTCAAATTAAAGCTTCGGGATAAAAAAAATAACACTTAAATTAAAAAATTAGTTTTTCTTTTCTTTATTTTTTCTTTAAATTTTTACTTTTATATTACGTTATTAGAAACAATATAAATTTTTTCAGTTTTAAGTTTAAAAAAATTAAATAAATATTGAAATATTAGAATGATATACTATACACCTTCTACATAGAACAACAATAGATTTTTTATTATATAAAACAAATTTTAGTAAATTTGTATCGTTATATAAAATATTTTCACTAAATTTGAATTATTTTTTATTTTATTTTATTTTAGAGAACAAAAATACATTTAATATTAACTTTCAAAACAATCTTGAAAACAAAAATTATATAATGTTGGTAAAATTACCATATTTCTTTTGCTTTTTATTGTTTTTTTTTTCTTTGAACATAATTTAGCAATCTATTCAGCACAAAAATTTTGAATATTTTTAATATTCAATATAAAATGGTAAAACGATAGCAACTTTTAAATGACAAGAAAGCTTTATAAATGAATATTAAAATTATATAATTTTTTGCAATTTAATATTAAATTTACCGTTATATGAAACAAATAATTTTGCAAAAATTGTGCTTTTAATAACAACCTTGAAATTTTTAAAGGGAACGATCTTTAAGAATAAGTATAAGTCACCCCAGAAGAAATATATTTGCTTATCCCTACGTGTCAGTTTTACTATCGAGTAAAAATTGAAAATTCGATATTTTTAAAGACCTATAACCAGGTTAGTTGGTTGTTTTAGGTGGCTGGCCACCGCCGCTCATGGCAGTGATCCCAATTAGCGCGTTAGCACCGTTTTGCTACCTCTTCCGTGACCACAAGGCTTATAATAGGGCTATATTAATTTTTATTTTAGATCCATTTCGTTGCGTTCAGAAACCTAACTATTTCTGCAGTTTGCTTAAACTAGATCACTAAGATCACTAAGATCGATAGATCACTAAGATCGTTGAGTTGATGGCTACCCAGAGTTGCTCTTCTGGCTCTAGCTAGCGCTGGGCTTTTACAGGTGAAGTGTGTGATGGATTCTTTTTCATTCTGTTCACCACAGCTGTGACATGATGAATTGAATGGGATACCTAGTCTGGCCGCATGTTCACCAATTGGCCAGTGGCCCTTGACACACTTATTGTTCTGGCTATATTCCGGCGGGATAGCTTCAATAGATTTTCGGTTCTTTTTTTATCATACGATGGCCAGACTTTCCTGGCCGTACAACATGTGGCTGGTTCATTCCACCTACGATTTACTAAGAGCAAAAATTGGAGGAAGATATCTCTCTTAACACTGTTTAGCGGTGGGTCTACTTGTTCCGCCAGTGAAGCATTTAGGACACCTATAACCTAGACACCTATGTAAATTTGTTTAAAATAAAAAAAAAAATGTAAAGCCCCAACAATATAATTTGTAAACGTCTTAACTGCGTGTTGCAAATATGAGCCTTTGAAATATATATACTACTTCGTGTAATCATATTTTTTCTTTTTTTTTTATTATGCCATTATGTCGTCTGTTATATGGGTTATTTTATTTTGTTTGTCTAATTATTATTATTCGTTTTATTAAACAACTAAAATAAATTATCCCTTTTCTTAAAGAATTCTAACGCAACACCAATGATGCTTCAAGGGTTCACTTTTATATTTTCAGAATTTCAAGGTTGTTTAAAACTTGTTATGGTAAAATCATTTATTGTAAAAAATGGTAGGATGTGAAACATGCTTTTATCAAATATGTTTGTCTCAGTCAGTAATTTTTCATTTTACAATTTTAAAAGAAAACTCCTTAATATTCTATTTCTCTCTTTAGTTAATCAATGGTTAAACTTACATCACAACTACATAAAAGAACTCATAGAACAATAGAAACGTTTGGCTATAGTATGTAAAAACAAAAAATTTGTCTTTTGAAAAGATAATAAACTGTTTAGACAGACCTCTAAAAAAAATATACTAGATCTATTTTTACTAATATAATAAAGAGAAACTATATAAGACTTGAAGCTGTAGTTGTAAACTTTCTTTAAAATAATACATTGAAATTTTTAAACTAGAGAAAATTAATCAGTTGTGTTAATCCTTCACTTATATACAATATAGATTTAAGACTTTCATTGCCTTGTCATCTGTAAATAAATTTTAAACTATTTATGATATTATGTAGAAACAAAAAAAAAATAAAAACAACATTTATTTTGGTTATTTTCTTAACCATAACTTTATTAAAATTTTTTTTTTTTTTTTTATATTTAAAAATTATTTTTCCTTAACTTTTAAACAATTTATTTAAATATTTTTTGTTTTTTTTTTTTTTTTTTTTTTGGTTTTTAATACACTTTGTTTATCAATCTTACTTCAAAATACGCAAATGAATATGAATAATTATTATTATTTTTATGGTACTTAAATGTTATTTTGTTCTTTTTAATGTTCCATGATGTTTGTGTGTTATTTTAAAATTTAGATTTTATTTCGCTTATAAGAGTATTAATTTTAAGCATTGATGTTTTATTATAGGTATACATTTTATTATTATTTTGAAACAAAATTTTAATTATCTTGGTTTTTGTTTTTTTTTTTTCATTTTTACAAAAAAAAATTTTTATGCATTTTTAGAATAATTTCAGTACAAATTAATTTTGCAAAGAAATATTTCTTTTATTTGTTTTTTTTTTTTTTTTTTGTATTTAATTAAGGTATAAAAGCATTACATTATATTTTTTTTTTTTATATATATATATATATAATTAATATAAACAGTAAACATTTTTATGTGTTATATTAATATATATATCAAACAGAGTCTCAACTACAAACAAATTAATAAATAATTAATAAAAAAAAAAAAACAAACAAAACATAAAAATAAAAATAAAAGCCATTTAAAATTAAAAAAAAAAAAATAAAAAAAATCAAAAACATTAACAATCATTTGGCTTTAATATTTAATAATATCGGAAGTTTTATTTTGATTTTTTATTCAAATTTTAAATTCAAATTTATTGTATTAACTTTTTTTTTTTTTTTAATTAATTTTTATATTTAATTTTAATTTTAACAAAAATCTCTGTCCTTGTTGTTTTTTTTTTTTTTGCTCATTTTTTCTAGAATTAAATTTTTTATCTTCCGAAAAAAAAAAAAAATACATTTAAAACAATTTACTTAATCAACCACACTAAAATTAAATTCAATTTAATAAATTCTTTTTTAATTCGAATTGAAATTGAATTAAAAAAAATTTTCAAAATTATCTGTTAAAAAAATTTCATTTTCAAATACATAATAATATTTATAGGTTCGAATCAAATTCAGTTTTTTTATTTAAACCACATAATTAATATAAAATAAATTTAAAAAAAAAAAAAAAAAATTCTTATTAAAAAATCTTATAATGATAAGATTCGAACCGTATAAAAAAAAAAAACTAATAATATAATATTTTTTAAGGTAAAATAAATGTGAATAAATACAAAAGTATTTATATCCACTTTAATTAAACAAAAAAAAAAAAAACAAAATGTAATTTTAGCTCTAAATAAAAATTAATATTGTTATTTTAATATTATAAAAAAAAAAAAAAATTAACTAAAATTGATATTAAAGCTATATTATATAATTGAATATTTTAACATTTAATATTTCTATCATTGATTGTTTTTTTTTTTTTTTTTTTTGTATTATTTGGACTAAGAAGATGTTAACTGCCTTTTTCATATTTTAATTAATATAATATTTTGATGTTTTGAATAGAGCAATGATAAAATTTTTATATTTAAAGATTAAAAAATTTTAGCAATAATATTTTTACTGAAAATTGTTAAATTTTTTTTTGGGGATTACTTTTTTACCCTTTTTAATTATTTTATTTAGTAGAAATTGTTATACGCAAATAATAATATTTTCTTTATCTTTTTTTAATTGATTTTTAATATTAGTTAAAAGTGGTTGCAAATTACTTTATTAATTATTTATTTTTTTAATTTAACAATCCGTTTTCAATATATTTTTTTTATTTTAAATTGAATTGAAAATTACTTAAAATTTTCTCGTATTTAAATTTTTATTTTTCTGTTTTTAACTTTACAATTTTTTTTTTTTTTTAAATGTTATATGATGTTATTGTTAAGTTATTTTATTGTTTTATTTTTATTTATATATTTTTTTTTTTTTTTTGACAAATTATAGTGTATGAATATAATAATATTGATTGAAATGTCAAAAATCGTTAAGTTTCGTCGTTAAAAATAATTTGTAATTATATACAATATATATTTACATATTACATTATTATATTTAACATTTTTATTATTAATAAGTTTTTTTTTTTATTTTTAAACATATAGTAAAAAAGAATAAAATTCGTTTTTATAAATGTTATAATTAATTTTTATTTTATTTTTTAAAATTAAATATATTTAATTAATCTTATAATTGATAAGGTAAGAATTAAAAATAAACAATGTTTAAGAAATGAATTAATTTCAAATAATATTTTATATAATATATTCTAATTTTAGAAAAAAAAAAAAAAAATCAAACACTGTTTTTACACAATATTAATAACGTTTATATAACAAAAAAAAAAAAAATAACATTTGTATAACAGTTTCTTATCTTTATAATATATTGTTCTGTTATTATTATTTTGTTATAATTTTATGTGAATTTTATTTATTTTAAAAAAAAATACACAACATAATATTTAAAAACAATTTTAAAAAAAACATTTGAATATATAAAATGAAAAGAAAATGTTATACAAACTATTTAAAGATTTATATAATTTATAATATTATACAAATATACGTATTATAAGTTGTATATGAAAATGCTAAATATAAAAACTAAACAAAAAAAAAAAAATGAATTTTGATTAAAATTTTATAATCTATTGTCAAATTATATAAATGACATTCTAATATATATAGATATTATATTAATAATATTAATAAATTTAATTTTTTCTTCTTGAGATTAAATATATATATATATATATATTTTTTTTTTTAAGTAATAAATTGTGTTGCGAACATTGAATATTTTTATATATTAATTTATTTATTTAAACGTTGTCTTGTGTAATTATGGAAGAATTTGTATATTTATTTTTTTATTTTTTATTTTGTTAATAATTTTTTTTTTTTTTAATTGTAAAATTTTTCTTACACAATTATAATCTAAATATTTTGAGCGAGCGAGTTAAATATTATTTCTAATAATTAATATATTATTAATTAATATAAAATTTTTGTTTTCTTATATAAATTTACAAAAAAAAAAAAAATACCTATAGTTATTTGATTATATAATAAAATTTATTAGTTAATTTAAATTCATTTTTTAAAATGATAAAACAAAATAACACTGTCTTTATTACATTAAAACTAAATTAGAAAATTGGTATAGATTCAATTCAGTATATATAGGTACAGGACAAATAAAAAATAATAAAAAATTGTTGTCTTCAAATGGGAAATATAAAAATAATAGTTTAGTTTTTCTTATTTGAATTTCATGCTGACATTTTTTCTGTATAACAAAATTATAAATTTATTCACCGGTCATAACTTCCATGAATTCTGTAATAATAATAAAAGTATTTAATAAAAATTTACATATAGATATTAATTATATTAAATACCATCAAAATCAACAGTTCCAGAACCATCAGAATCAATTTCTTCAATCATCATATCCAAATCTTCATTTGTCAATTTATCATCCAATTCACGTAAAATTTCTCTTAATACAGCTGTTGTTATATAACCATTTCCTTCTTTATCGTATAAACGAAAAGCTTCTTTCAGCTCTTGTTGCATTGCTTCAGTATCCTCCTCAACCAAGAATCGAGCTGCCAATGTTGTGAACTCTTCGAATTCAATTTGACCAGAACCATCTTCATCAACTTCAGCAATAATTTCACCTAATACTTGATCGTCAAGTTGATGTCCTAACATACCCAAAATGGTACCAACCATAGCGGTATCAATATAACCCTTCTTTTCGGCATCAAATGCATTAAATGCATTTCTAAGTACTGAAAACAGAAAATATTATATTCATATATATATGTATATAACCAGAAAAATATATTATACATATTTTAAAAATCAAAAACATAGAAAAATGAAAACTGATCACTATTAATAGCAGTGAGAGTGAATTAATAAAAACTTTTTAAAAAAATAATTTTAAAACAAAAACAAAATCGTTTAAAATTAACTATAAATTATATTGAAATTGGAAATGAAAGTTAAAATAAGTAATTTAAAACATTATTTTTTTTTGTTCATGAAATGAAAATAATAAAACAAAAAAAAAAGAAACTTGCGTGATTATCTAATTCAATAGAATAATCAGACAAGTTACTCAGTTCATATGAACTAAAAAAAAAATAGTTTTTTTAAATATGCAAATATTTTAATTTTTATTTTATTCTTTTGTTTTTTTTTTTTATCTGAATAATAACTGGCGTTTACAAGAATCTTATATAGTTAATTTTAATTCCTTATATTTTTTTTTTACCTTTAAATAAAAATTACATTGCAGTTATTGTAACTTGAGAAAATCATTTCCAAACATTAAAAATCAGATTAAAACATTGATGTCTTTAAAACTAAACTAGAGTATATATACCACAGTTACTTTCAAAAAAAATTTCATAGTATAGAAAAAGATCAAAGTATTAGAAATAGTACTGAAGAAAAATTTAACATATTATGTCCAAAAAAGCATAGAAAAAAAAATATTAAATAGAATTTTTTTTTTTTTCATGATTTTTTCTTTTTTTTTTTTGGTTTTTAAACAACCTGATGGAACCACCTCTTTTCATTTAATTGAAATTTAAGCCACAAAATATTTTAATATAACCAAATCAACTATTGAACAGTACACAACAGTTTTTTTTTGTAAAGTTATCTGAGACACGTTAAAATATTTTCAGAAAATTACAATAATAAAATTAAATAAAATTTTATATTGAATAAAAAAAAAATATCAAAAAAAAGTTGTACTAATTCATTCGACTTAAAATTTTTAGATATTAATCAGAAAATAAATAAACATATGCATATAGTATATATACTATAAATATAACATAAAAGACGTATAAAATTAATTTTAAACTTTATATATGTATATATATTCAATTTTTCGTATAATGTATATACTATGTTTATTAATGTACGATAGTCCCATATGTGTATGACTGTTAACTGGAATTATGAAACTGAATTGCATTAAAAAGTAAATTTAAAAAAAAAAAAACTTTAAAAATGGATATAATTTTTTTCTTTCCTGCAATTTTATTAAAAATTTCCGATTAGATTTCTTAAATTAAAATTTAGAATTTATTGAAAAAAAAAAAAAATTAAAATAGCATGTACAAGGACAACGGTTTTTTTTTTTTTGTTTTGATTTAAAATGTCTTGGAAAGTTCAACTAAAAAATATTTTTTAATAACATTTAGCAGCATTTAATTTTTAATTAAAAATTTTTTAATAAACGCCTAAATGTATGTTATTTTTATTTTACTTGGCGAAAATTTATTTAATTTTTTGCATTTTATTTCTATAATTATGACGATTTTTTTTGGACTTCAATTATAATTTACATAATGTTCATTATAGACTGGATCCGTTTCCGTCCGTTCTCAATTATGACAGATATATATATGTATATATTATATACGTTGTACTTTAATAACAATATATTACTTAACAAAATCAATTATTACTGCGACTTTTTTTTCATATATACACTATACATAATATCCTTTTCTTTTTAATAAATATATTTTTTTCTTTTATTTGTTTTAATTTAATTGTAAATGACTTAAAATTATTATTATTATTATTTATTTATTTATTTGCCTTAATTTTACTAATTTTGCATTTGTCAATTTATATATTAAAGAGCTTACAATCATTTGTTTACATCTATTATAAGTTATAACTTAGAACTATGTAGCATATGCTGACAAATATGTTTTTTAAAAGAAATTTAATTGATTTTAAGGAAAATGTCAAGAAAAACCTTATTAACTATGTATTTTATAAAATTTTAACTAACCTACACTAACTAAAACTAAACTTATATGCTAATCTAAAATCGCATTTATAAGCAGGTTTTCTGTGTATCTACAACTATTTTGGAATGCTATATATAATTTTTCAATCTCCTCCGAAATGGTATTGATATGCGCTAAATCATGTAGCTTTTTTGTAGAGAACTAACGTGGTTTATTATATACCAGTTTCAAAATACCGTTTTGTTTTCTTTGTAGAAATTCTAAATTACTTTTGGCAGCATTTTGTCATACGGAACATCCGTACAATATGATTATTTGAAAGATGTTTTTAAATAATAATAATTTGTTAACTTCTTTTAACCTAGATTTTTTATAAATTAAGGGATATAAAATTCGGATATATTTGTTAATTTTCTCTATGTTTTTGAGAATGTGTGTTCTGAATGATAATTTTTTTATCCAAAAGAACTCCCATATACATAATATGGTCATTTTCCCAAGTTATTTGTTTATTATCCAAATTTAAATTTTTATTTGGTAAAAAACTGAGTTTTCTTTTTTTTTGTAAAGAAAATTGATTTTGTTTTTTCACCATTAACTTTAATATTCCACTGGAGGTAGTAATCTTGAATAGATTTAAAACCAGATTCGAGATTTTTAATTATATATTCAGGTTATTTTAATGAAGTTAACAACGCTGTATCATCAGCATATAACCCTAACACACAATTTGTAGGCTTGGGTATATCTGAAATAAAAATATTGTACAGAATCGGCGTTAATGAGGAACGTTGGGGAATGCCAAGAGCGATATTTTTCTCATCTGATATAACAGAACCAATTTTAACAAAAAAATATTCTATTTTGGACAAAACTGTTAATTATTTTTGTTATGACTTTAAAAATTCATTTGAAGTTATTCAGTAATTTTTTTTAAATAAATAACTCATTCATAAGTTATATGTTTATAATAATAAAAAATTAAATTAATTTTCTGATACACCTACAATAACGATATATATACATAGTTCTTAAACACGAATTGCATTTTTTAAAAAACAAAATTAGTCTAATTTAAAAAAAAAAAAGGAGAATAATAACTATAAAAGACCTTTGGTTTCAATCAAAAAAAATATTTTTTTTTTTTAAATTTATTTAAATTTCATGCAAAATATCCATTCTTTTAAAATAAAATTTGTCATAAATCAAAATGCTAAAATTATCATAATCTATGATGAGTGATAATATTTTTTAACACTTTTCTGATCAAATTCGTGATCAAATTGTCTTAGACGCACAATAAAAATATATTTCGTCATTTCAATAAATCTATATAGATTCTAATCGCTCCAAAAAAATAAATGAAAAAATTCTAAATTTTCTTCCGCCTTCAATCACTTGCCGTCGCTCAATTGTATGTACCACTGTGTACCAAAATCTCAAATTCTTTTTTTCATGATATAAATTGATCTAAGAAAAATAATTTTTTATTTTTTAACAGTATAATAAAATGTAGCCATAAATTTAATGAAATAATTTAGTTGTCAGTAACAACACATAATAGTCATACAGTAACAACCTATATTATACAAACTGAATAAGCTGAATAACTTAGCCCTATTATATTTGTATAGCAAAATTTTTATGATTTTTTTGTTATTTTTTTCCTTTTTTTTGTGTAAATTAATAAAGTAAATATAATATGCCAGACTTTAAAATATTTAAATGGAACAAATTTTTTTCGCAAATCTATATATAAAAGAAATCATAAAACGTTATTCGAATCAGATAGAATGAAATGAAAATTTAAATAGAAAGAATGAAAATGAAAAATTAAATGTAGGAATATAAGAATAGCTTTACGAATTAGTTCTATGATACAGCATTATTAACAATAGAAATCAATGGAATTAAATTTAAATTTATTTTATTTGCAACTAATATGTATATGTATTTAAATTTAAAAATAATAATCAAGGCAAGTAATTATATTTTGTGATTTAAAATCATTAAATAATTTATATCAGTTTTTCTAATAGGTTAATGAGATTTGAAAGAACAACTTTGTTTTGAAAAGATTTTTCTTATACATGTTTCCATTCATTAAATAATACTATACCTCTAGACTTTTTAAATTTATATTTAATAATGGGAAATAAATTTTAATTCTATATTTTACTTGTATCGATGACTTTTTTTCGAATTATTAGAGAATGTTAAAAAAAAAAGTTTTTATCATAACTCAATCCTAAAATATGCTTATAGACTGATTTTTATATAATTCGTAAAAAAAAATCCTAAAATCCCCATTAACAATAGAAATAACAACAATATTCCAATATTTCAAATGAAAATTATGTATATACATATTTTATTTATAAAACTCAAAAAATAAGTTATTTCGTCTTAGTTCAGTTTATTGGACTTCTCAGTAGCATAAACTGAAACTGAACTTTACCTAGACAACTTCTAAAGTAAAATGATCTGTGAGTTGAGAAAATAATTTATAAAAAACTGCAAATATATATATATTTTATTCTTATCATCTATATTCAAGAGTCGATTAAATTAATATGTGTTATATTCTCACACACACGAACAAAATTTTAATATTACCTAAAATTAACTGTCATTAAACTACAGCCCAAAATAGACGTACCGAGGCATAACAAGACGAGTAAAAACTCTACTTGTAAATATATGGACAATAGCTAAAATAGACGATAAAAATGTCAAAAAAACAAAACGAAAAATTATATGTCATATAAACGGGAGAAATGTCACATTAAGTCATAAAAAGATGCCATTATACGTTTTATTTACGTAAAAAGTTTTGTTACAGTCGCTTTGAATAATAATTTTTTTTTTTCACACAATTTTATATATAAAAAATTTTGCAAACAAAGTTATTTTACACATCTTTATCAGTCTTTCATGTTTCTCCATTTTAAAAATAAGTTAAATCTGATAAATAATAAAATTACTATTTATTTAAAAATTTAACATTCATAATGGAATGAGAGGTCTCGGGTTCGATTCCTGGCTGGGTACAATAATTATAATATAAAAAAAAAAAAATTCATATATCGCAATATATAAATACTTAATATATCACAATATAATATCTCGTACACCCCACATTCCTACCAGAAATCAGGGGTTACACCTACCTGGCACATTTATGTACCACGGTAACTGTATATAAAATAAAAATTTAACACACAACATGTAAACAAAAGCATATGATCTTATCGTCATTACGTTTTCATTTTGATTATTTAATAATTACTCGTTTACATTTCGCGAAAGAAACCGTACGAAATTTCTTGCGTTTTTTATCATCTTGTCACGTTTATTTTGAGCTTAGCTTTATAGCAATCATTTCAAAATAAATTTTGTGTAATCTGGTATAACTTTTGTGTAAATTATAGTTTTGTGTAATATATAAAGATAATAAAAACCATATCAATTTAATTTTCCCATTAATTTTAATTAATAACTCTTTTTTTTTTGCTTAAATTTTTATACCTATAATCCTATATGTTTGATATTTTTTTAATCTCGTCAATAAAATTTTCAACCATTTAATAACATTTAATAGTATTTAATGGGAGATAATAGATTATTATTTAAATCATATAATTTAACCTATGATTATAGGTACTTAAGCATATGTATATACATATTAAATTTAAATTGAAAAAATTTAACATCAAAAACTTTTAAGACTTAACTAAACTATATATTATATATTTATAAGAAAATATCTTAAATTCTTGTCATTTCCTTACTTTTTGTTTTTTGCTTTTTAGTTTTTTACCACCTACACAAAACAAACATTAATTTTGAATTATTAATTTCAGTCTCAGTTAAACTTAGAGTATATATACCAAAAAAGTCCTAATATTATAGTTAATCCCAATATTTTAAATGAATTGAACTGAATATCTTCTAAATATAGGATTTGAATTTATTTTGTATATGAAAATAATACATGTATATGTATACTATACAAAATTATATCCTATATATAAATATATATAGGATATTTACAAAGTAAATAATCTAATACAATTTAAATACATAAAAATACATAAAACATAAATACATAAAAAAACTGTATTGAAATTTTACTATGTAACTCGATTTAGAGTAATTCAATAAGTCTAACAAAAAAACAAAATAAGTAACCCAAATATAGAATTAGATAACAGACTAAAAAAAGTAAATTAAAAAATTTACGTAAAAAAAAAATACGAAATAAAACCAAAAATAATAAAAACATATTATAGGAGTACAAAGTGAATGGTGGTTATAGTTCAATGATTGTAACTACCTTATTTTATTTCATTAATATAAGTACATATATATATATATATATATTACAATAATAAGATATGTGTAATTTTAAAAATTATACATTTAATACCTAATATAACAGTCAAATATTTTGAACTTTTCAAAAAATTTTTTTTTTCTTTTTCAAAATTACATAAACTTAAATATAAAATTATGGCAGAATAAAGATGCATAAAATTTTAATCAAAACTTATTAAAATTAAATAAAAAAAAATAATCATAATAAATTTGATTATAACTTTATAACTTTATATATATATATCTATCTAAAGTTAGGGGGAACACATAACTTCAACGGACATAAATTCCATAGAGTTCCTCTTAAATTGTCTTAAGTTCAATGGAAGTGGTCAGACCACTTTTTGTTTGAAGTTATGTCTCAAATAAAATGGCCATTAGTTTGACTTTTCAGTTTTTGATTTAAAATAACAAATATTCTACTTTAATATACAATAATATACATTAAATGTGTAATTCTACAAAAGGTATTAAACCGTTAAAAATTCAGAATTTACATATATGCGATATTCTGATTTTGGAGAGATTTTAAAATTGTAAATCAAAATCAGAGTTATAAGCTTTTTCCAGAATATTTATATATACTTACATGTATATGCGAAATTCTGAATTAGGAAGAATTTTTGAGCTGGTTTGTGGAAAAGGTTATACGTGTAACCCAGATTTTGTAACCAACTTTAAAATGCTTTATAATCATTTATTTTACATAAATATTACAAAATCAAAGAATTTAAAATAGTAGAGACCAGCTCTAAATCTCTTCCTAAATCTTGCATATACGACTATATAAATACTCGAAAATCTGGAAAAATGGAATGCCCTGATCTAACTCTAAAGTCCCTCCTAATTCAGAATTTCGCACATACATATAAATATATATAAATATTTTGGAAAACATATTTGCATAACTCCGATTTTGATTACAACTTTAAAATCTCTCCAAATTCAGAATATCGCATATACATACATATATATGATCATCAAAACGTATTTTTGGTTAAATACTTCTCTAAAATAAATTTCTCTTTCTAATAAAAATTTACATTAAAACTATTTACCGAAATAAAATTTACATTAAAACTCATAAGAACTCATTTTTAGTTTTAATGGTATGGAATTTATGACCATTTTTTGAGCCATAAGTTCCATGCAACATAATATGTCTTCAAGCAAATGGTTCATAAGTTCCATGAAAACTTTTACTCTATTCTAATGGAACTTAAGTTCATTTAAAAATGAACTTTAGTTCCATGGAACTTATGACCGTGGAAATTAAGTTATGCCCCCATATATATATATATTATATATAATATTTTTCGATTTTGATATATATATATAATGAAGTTATATGTTAAACAGATCATATCAAATTTAAATGATTGAAACTCTTTCAAATTTTGTAAATTATGATATGCATATACATACGTACCTAATATAATACATGTACAAATATAATAATCAAAAAGCAATTATTTTTAGATTTAACAATTTGTTGAAAAGTAACTCACAAAATACATATACTTTTTTTTCTTTTGAAATACCATTCTTTACCATTACCATTTACCATTATTACTGCTTGTAAGCACAATAAAAGTTTAAACTATATTTGAATCGAAACAAATTTTTATTTTATTAATTATTTTATTTATTTTCAGTGATATTATATTTCCAATTTCCAAACTTTTTAAATAAAATTTTTACATTAAATTTTATATTTTTATTTTATTTGTATTTAATTGAACCGAAGTAATTTTTATTTTAGCTATTATATATAATCTATGCAATATGTTAGCAAATTCTGTTCTTATATATGTATAGTTAGAAAATGTATATCTAAACAAATTTTTTTATATTAACCATCAGTATATATATACAACTTTTATATAATTAAAAAAAAATTATATGTAAATCATAATTTAATCTAAAATTTTTGAATAGTATTAATATTGAATAGATATATAAAGTATACTATCAACTATACGTTAACTTATGAATAATTATTAAATTAATAGCAAAAGGATTTGTTTTTTAAGTAATGCGAATCCTTTATTTAAAAGTCCTTTTTTTTTTGTGATTTTTCAAATAATTTTCAAAACAAAATTTAAATTTAGATTTCGAGTTTTTTTTTGAGTAAAGAATTTTTTCAAGGAAAAAGAACGTAAAACAAAATATGAAATTGCAAAACAAAATTAAATTGAAAAATGTATAACTGCCTGACTACATAATCTTTTTTAAAACTCCTCAAAAAACTTTTTTTTTTCTTTTTAACTAACTAACTAATTAAAATCCTTGCATCTGAACTGCTTTATTTGAAAAAAATCAGCTGTATCCACCATAGAACCTATTCTAGGAACAGGAAAACTTAATAATTGTTTTTTTCTAATAGAGTTACATATTTACATTATATAAGAGCTATATTATATAAATATATATATATATATAAATATATATATATAAATATAAATATGTATAGGAAACATGTATAAGCTATATTACCTGTTAAATTCTATATATGTATACGTATATGCACGTACATTTATGAACAAAACTATAAAATTGGAAAAAAAAAAGTTTTCCTAGAAAATATATTTCGTAGAAGTAAAAAAATGACTTAGAAAATAATGTGTGAAAATCGAGAACGAGCCTAAAAGTTTTTCGGATCAAAAAGTGTTCTATTAAAAACTTTTGTCCACTTTACTTGTGTAACAACTTTCTCTTAATAACTTTTTTCATAATATTTTTCTGTTTGAAATATATAAAATATATATATATTTATATATATATATTTATATATTCTGTTATATAAAATATAAAAATAGCTCTAGTAAAGTGGCACTTACGAGGCTAATGGATTCTCCTAAAAGCTTTTAAAATACTCGAATTATTACAGACAGACATCATTTCAAAAAACCTTAATTTATACCACAGACTAAATATATTATACAGACGAACAGTTTCATATAAAAATTTTAAGTCTTTTTTAGGAGCCAGCCAGCATGAACATTTTTTTGAAGCCAGACTAAGTATTTTAGATATTTAAATAGCAAAAATAAAAATTTATAGAATATTCTTTTGTATTTTCTATTTTTGTAATTTAATTATTGTAAAATACTTAGTCTAGCTCCATAAATTGCTTAGTCTGGCTCCAAAAAAAAAAAAAACTATAAATTTTTATATAAAACTGATCGTCTGTATAGTTTATTTAGTCTGTGTTTATACGTACCGGAAAAATGCATACATGCAAAAATTCAAAATTAGCATACAAAAAATAAAAAAAAAATAAAATAAACATTTAACTATAGATTAAATAATTAATACAAGCAGCAGGAAATTGTATATGGTTGCGTGTTAAATAAAATGTACAAGATTTTTTAAAGTTTAAAATTCGATAACTAAATCCATAATATTATCCAATGTGATATAATAGATACGTTACTATAACATTTGATATAAATATAACGACAGATTCAGTATAATGATTATGTTGCAACTAAATGCAAAGAAGATGAAAATTGTTTAACATTATTATTTCATTTGAGAATCATTTATAAATGGCAATGAGTTTTTTGAATATAATTTTTTTTTTTTTTTGTTTTGACTTTTTTTTGTTATATATGTACATATAAAATTCAATTTTTCAATGCACAATACATGTTTTTAAAAAGAAAAAAAAAATTTATACTACTGTAAAGATTTTCTTAATTCATGTTTTATTTATTTTCAATAGAAGATAAATATTTAAAAAAATTAATATAATAATTCATGTGTTTTTAACTTATATAATATATGTTCACACTATTCATCAATTCAGAAAAAAAAAAAAAAAATGAATAATAATGGTTTTAAATTATTAACGATGCCAATAATTATCTATATATAGGCTGAGCAATGAATCTAATCATTTCCATTGATATTTTGAAAACAAGTGTATTTATGAGAATTTAACAGCATTTAAAAACCCAAAAAAAAAAAAACATTAAAGGAATTCCATGTTTAATGTCTTGATTAACTTTAAAATAACTCAAATCATATATACATACATATTATAATGTATAATAAATCCAATTTTTTTTATTTTTCCTTTGAATTCAAAAAACGAAAAAAAAAAATGTTACATTCCTAAAAAAAAAAACATTCAACATATTCAAAATTGATCTTATATGTGACATTAACATTGTTCACTCAATTTTGTTTCTTTCAATTAATTATAAATAAAAATCTAAAAAAAAAAAAAAAAAATCTATTGTTGATCTCTGGAAAACTTTTGTAATTTGAGAATTTTTTTTTTAAAACAATAAATTATTCTATTTAGAAAGAAAACTCACGGTTTATGAAAATTTGAAGAAGATTGACATTTAACGAATAATTAAAATTTAAAATATTATTTAAAGGTATTATATATCTACATAATATTTTATAAAATCTAGCACAAAAATTATTATAAAAAAAATAATTGGATAATAATAAAAAATATTCAATAGAGCAATAAAAACGATTTTAATTATCTAATTTCAAAAATATTTTTCATCAATAAAAAAAAAACAGTTTCTCAAACTGTTGTAGAAAATATTTATTACAAAACATTCAAAAATAAAGAGAAACGATCAGTTAGCAACTTTTATTTGACAACTAGACATTTGATTAGTGAACATTTCGGTAAAAAGGCACTTAACAAAAAACTTTTTAGCAATATGGACAATTAGTCACAATTACATTTAATAACTTTAACTATACTATACTAGGCAATTGGCAACTTGAACACTTAACAACTTTTACAAGTGAACATTTCGCAACTTTTAACAATCAACAATATTAATTTTCAATTCTATAATTTCAATATCTCTTTCATTGACTGCATGAATCTGTGTGTCGAAACAATTAATATCGAAAACATAAAAGTCAAGTAAAGTCTTAACCATGATTTTAACATTTAACATTTCGGCTTCTGTTCATAACAGTATTTTTAAATCTGTTATATCAATATCAAAAATATGAAAAATGTTTTGTTTTCCAGGTGGCACATTTCATTTTTGAAGATTGAAGAAGATTTATTTAGTTTGAAATATTTTTATTTTTAAACAAAAAAAAATTAATAAATTTAAAAATTTATATAAAAATTGATAATAAAAAAAAATGTTAGAAATAATTTTTATTAAATTAAGTGTTTGTTTTGCTAAATATCTTTTTGTTAAATGTCTTTTTTACGAAATGTCCAGTTTACTAAATGAAAGTTGTCAAGTGTACCGTATCCAGAATATATTGAAAATTAATATATTAAATTTTATTAATAAATTCTATTAATTAAAAATTAATAAACAAAAACAAATTAATGCAATGACTTTTTTTTTTTTTTGGTTATTATTTTTTTTTTCTTTTTCAAATACTTACATTCGATGGTTTCTTTTGGTAGATCTTCCTGAAATAATAATTAAAAATCATATTAACAAAGTTTTCATTTTATTTTTATATAAAAGATTTAAAAATAGAAAAAGATTAGTTTAAAAATATTTTTTTAAATTAATTTTATTTTTGTACTTTAGTAAAAAAATCAATTCTATAAGTAACTCCTCTTTTAATGAATATTTTTTTAATTTAATTTATTAAAAAAATATTTGTAGTGTGTAGACACTATGAAATATATTATATATTTTTTTTTTTCATACTGTTTTACTTTTTTTTTGTTGTTTTTGAAATATTTTGAAAGATAAAAAACTTTCAAAAATTTTTTATTTAAATATTTAAAATCTAAATTTTTAATTCCAAAAGAAAATTTATATTTCATAAGTTAAGTAAAAAAACAAAAATAATGAATTCTAAATTTTAACTTTTGTTATGTCATTTATGATTAAATTTAAATAAAACAATAGATATTGTTTTATTGGACGCAATACATTTTTAAATGATCTTTAAATTTATTTATTTTACAAAATTTTATAATTCCAGTTTACTGATGAATGACCATAATTTATTACTCCGAATAAAAAACTAAATTAAAATGTCTGTAGATATGTTTAGATAATTATTATATATTGAATAAATATGTGTATATAAAAACTAAATTAAATAAATATTTCATCAATATACATGTAGTGCAAGGCTTAAAAACAAAAAACCTTTAAAAGTTAAAACTATAACATTTTTTTTCAAATTAAAACTGTTATTTTGCACAATTTTCTATATATATATATATATATATATTTAATTCGCTACAATTTTCAATCAAAAAAAAGATTAATTATTATATTATATTATATATATTTAAATCATAGTATAAAAATATATTTTTAATTTGTATTACATCCTAAATCAAATTATCTTTTTAGTGTTACACAACAACTTCCTGTTTCAATATATATATATATATATATTAATATATATATTTTATATATAAATAAATTATTATATAAATTTTTATAATAAATTTAAAAAAAAAAAAAAATTAAAAAAATAAAAAATAATTTAAAAAATATTTTTAAACATTATATAATTCATAAATCAGTATATATTTTGAATAAATCAATATATAAATATATATATATATATATATATTTTTTTTTTTAAATTACCATTTCAATAAATTTAAAGGTGTGATATACAGAAAGATAAAAACGACAAAAACAGAACAAAATTCTTTAACTATATATAAAATCACAAACTTCTTCTTTTTTTTTTATTTATTTATTTGTGATGTTTTTAATTGTCAGGACGAAGACAAAACATCAACAAATAATTTTTAAATTAAGAGAAAACGTTTATGATTTTTTTTTTTTTTTTTTTATTAAACTAAACCATTAAACAAAACATTTAATAGACACGAAAACTTATTTCGAACTAAAAAAAGAAACTTAACTTGTCGTATTTAACAAAACATCCGGAGAAAAAAAAAAAACTTTTAAATAAAAATATTTAATTACATACATATATATATATATATACATAAATATATATATTTTAATTAGAAATATAATTCATTTTATATATTTGTATATATATTAAAAAATATATATAAATATTATTAATTAAAAATAACTGTAAATGTATTAGAAAATAATAAATAAAAATATCGAAACGAACTACACACTATTCGGTACTATTACAAAAGAGGGTGGTTTTAATATATATATGTATATATATATGCGATTTTTATTATATTTACTATCTCTACAAATCATGTTTAACAACTATAAAATCCTTTTGAAATGAGAAATTGAGAATTAAATACATATTACATATAATATATTATAATATATATATAATGCATATATATATATATATTACAATTTATTTATATGTTTTATATACATTTAAAATTCTTTTTTTTTTTTTATTCATTTATTAATAAATTTTTTTGTTTTAATTTTATGTTATACATTCATTGCGCCTTTTTTGATTTTTTTTTTTTTTTAATTTTCAACAAAAAAATTAAAACATAAAACCAAAATCCCTCAAAAAAAAAAAGGAAGCAATACAAATAAAAACCAATAATAAATTGGCCTCGGCGCCTTCACGGTCAAAATTTCCTATGGTTGTTTCAAAAAAAAAAAAAAAAATTTAAATTATTTCTAAAAAAAAAAAAAAAAAAACTACAAAAAAAAAAACTAACTTATTAAATATAATCTAAAACAAAAATAGCAATCATTAAAGAATCAACTATATTATGATTAACCGTGAAAATATTAAAAGCTAGCTCGTATAATCATTTTTAAGCTTTCTCATCGATGTTGATATTGTTTTATTTTTGTCGTTTGTTGTTTTTTGTTCTTATGTTCTGCCGTAATGATCGTTATTATTGGATACCGGCATCATTGCCACCATCGTTTGCCATTATCGGCTACGTGGGGCTTTTTTTTTTTTTTTGCTTTTCTTTTTTTATCTTTCTGTTGTTTTAGATATACCAAACCAATCCAATATTTATGTGAAAAAAAAAAAAACTATTTTAATATAACACCAACACCGAATATATTATAGTCGTTTCTTCAGTCAAAAATTCAATCGTGTACTGAAATTGAAATTTCTAATCTTTTACAAAAATACTTAAAAAAAACAAAAAAAAAACATTTCATATTTATTTGTATAAAATTTAAAAAACAAAAAAAAAAATAAAATAATATTAAAAATTTTATTTATTCATTTCAGGTTAAATTTTCCGAAAAACAACAAAAGAAAACAACTAAAAGAATAACATTATATAGCATATATATCTACATATAGGTAATAATAATATGTATAAAATAAAAAAATAAAATATATCTATTTATTTTATACAATAAACCTTATATAATATATATATTTTGTACCTTATTTCTTTAAATAATTGTATAAATATATATATAGCAAATATCATTTTTATATGTTACATAAAATATTAAAAACATTCAAAAAGTACATAAATGTATATATGTATCTCAAAAGGAAAATGTACACAATACTTGCATCGAATAGTGTCAAAAATAGGATATGATCATCTAGCCAATATTTAATTAAAACATATTAAAGTCCATTACAATAAAAATATATAAAATGAAAGGTTTCTATAATATATTTTTGTTTTTAGATTTTTCTTTTTGTTTTTTTTTTTTTTTCTTTTTTTTTTTATATAGAATTTCAAATAAAAGAAAAAAAAAACAATATAAATTATTAGAAAATATCTTTAGAACAAAAATAAAATGCAAACATTATTTTAAAAAAAAAAAAAAGACCAAAAAAAAATGAACTAGCCATTCTATTCTATTTCGTAGATGTTTAAAGTTCATTTCAAATTGAAATAAATTTTAATTAAAAAAAATTTAAATACCTTCGATATTTTAAAAATTTTTTTTTTTTAAGTGAAATTTTTGGCAATTACTACACGACAAATAAAAAAAAAAATCATTTATTTAAATTTGTATATTTTAAAATTTTAATATTATAAATTAAAACAAGAATAATTAATGTTCAAATCTTATTTTTATTCCAAAATATTTTTTCAAAAAAATGAAAAGCATATATTATATCTAATATGATGTACATATAAAGATTTAAAAAAAAACAGAGGATTCAATATGTTTACGATGCATATATCACCATATAAAAATAACAAAAAAGTTTAAGAAAGAATAAGGTATTTTTATTATTTACGTAATTAGATTTAAAGAGAACGACCACAAAATATAAGTTATTCATTGAAATAAAAAAAAAAAAAAAAAAAACAACTGTTTCAAAGCTCAGTAACTACGATCGAGAATATTATATAGAACTCTATACGCTACTAAAGATACTATGAAAAAAACTATACACAAATTTTGAAGAAGAATTTTGTTTTTGTTTTTGTTTTTGTTAAAAATACATTTACATCATATAGTTGAAGAACAGGACGTTTAATTAAGTAATTTTAATATATCTTACTAATGGTAACATATTATCTGAATTAACAACTAAGTTGTCTATACTTTAAAATTCAAAAGATCTGCGATTTAAATCTCGGTCAGGTCATTTTATCCAATATTATAGTAATTAATATCGTAATATTAAATAAATTATAATCTTGTATACGCATAAGTTAAAATCAGAGTAATCATACCATTAAAAAGAAACTAATGTTTTGTCAAATATGAATAATAAGCGACAAATAATGAATGTCCTATGCTTCTCATAAAAGTGGAAAGAACAAAATATTTTAAATATATATGTATATATTTTTCATTCTATACTTTAAGCATTGAATAGATTTTGAAAAATACTTCTATTAATATTTCTTAACATAAAAGAATATTGTTTTTGTTTTTTTTTTTTATAACTAATCAATTAATACAATTGAAATAAATCACAAAACAATTTTTACAATCATTTTATTTAACAATTTAAATTAAATAATCATTCATTAATAGTTAATTCTAAAAATTTTTCTTTATATTACCAAATTTATTTAGATATTAAACAAGAAATATGTACAATTTTCCAAAAATGGTATAAAATAAAAAAATTTACTAAAATTTTCAATATTCAAAAAAACAATATATACATTATATAATATAGATGTTAAAATAATTATAAAACAAATCTTTTAAATCATTTTTACTTGTCTATTTTATCCATAAAAATCATAAAAGAAAATTTATTAACTATTTTTATTATTTATAGTTCTATAAAAATAAATTTTACTTGTCCGCCTTTTTAAATAAAACATAATGCAAAAGAAAAGAAAATTTTTTTTTTTTTTTTTAATAATTAATTTAATTTCTTTTTCTAAAATATATATTATTTAAATATATATGTACATCTATATAGATACCAATTTAAAAGAAGTGAATAACGAAAGAATTTTATGTACATAATATACATATATAATATATGTTTTTCTTATTTTTATTTGACTATTAGAATGATGTGATAAATTTTATGAATACCGGCATGGATATATCATTTCTTTGTAAAAAATTAAATATTTCTTTCATTACTTTTGAAGTAATATTTTCATTACAAATTCCATTATAATGAAAAAAAAAAAAAAAAACATATTATATAGAGTCTGAAAGAAATTTAGAGTCTCTTTTTATTTTAAGTAATTAAAGGAAATTCCAGGAGCAGAAAAACATATGTACATCAGTTTAAAAAGAATTATGTGAGTCTGTATCGGAGTACCTATGATATAGAGACTATGCATATGCTTGAAATTCTAAGCAATGTTACTTTAAAATATTTAATTAAATCGAAAATAAAGCTACAAAAATTTGAATTTTTAAGCAACACTAAAATAACTTATTTATAATACCCGAGTTATACAATTTTAAAATAGAATCTTTTATAAAAAAAAAATTTATATATATATTATGTATCGTCTATTTTATAATCTTTAGAAATTTTTTATTTTTTTCTTTTATTTAATATTTACAAATATAATTTACTTAAATTACTTTATGCCAAAAAAAAAAAAAAATAAAACAATTTTTTTTTTTTTTTATAATGTGCGATCATATAAATTTTTTTTTTGTTCTATAAATTTCTGTCATGCTTTAAAGTAAAAATGAAGCAATTTGATGAAAGGAACAAAAAAAATAAAAAATTATACTGGGTAAAAACATTAAATTTTAAAAATTTGCTTTATAATATAACATCATACCAATGCAATGCACAGATTATACTAATGGTATTTTTTTTTTTTTTCTATAAGGTATATTTAACAGATAAACTTCTTTAAAAATAAAAAACTAAAAAAAAAAAAAAAAAAAATGTTTTCTTTACAATTTATCAGACAATATTTTCGGTACACATAAGATACATATTATGCCAGAAGGAAAATACTTAATATTTAATAAAGTTGAAATGAATTTTTATTTTAAGAATCGTAGAAAATCTGAATATACCTATAAATAATAATTAAATTTTTTATTTTAATTTTATTTTTTCAATTATTTTTCACATATAGGCACTAAAGCAATACCAGATTTTAAAATAAAAAAAAAAAAAAAAAAATTTATTCTAAATAACAGATGTTAGTGTAAGTGGATGTTTTTATTTACAAGTGCATTAATCTTTATTAATATTTTATTTGAAATGATATTATTTTATTAGTTTTTTTTTTTTATACATACTTTTATATTTTTTTTTTTTGTTTTTTATTACCTATAAAAAAAAAATGTTTTAATTAGGTATATAGTGTGTTTTCAGAAATTTTTACATGTAATTTCAAAAATTCGCTATATTTATTTACTCATGATTTTTTTTTTGTTTAATTTGTTTTTGTTTTTGGGTTTTTTGTTTTTTTTTTTTTCTTTTTTTTTTATAGCTCATGAAGTTGCCCACTAATGGGAAAATAAAGTACTTGTGAAAAAGTATTTAAATATAATAATAAAATCAATATATGTTTAGTTCAGAAGTCAGAATACTGTAGGTACTATAAGAACATTCCTTTGGAATTGAAATTTAGACTGCAGAAAATATACACATTTTCTTTTGGATAAATTTTAATAATTATTTTATTACGTTATTCCTCTGGAAATTTATTTATTTCTCAAAAGAGCTGTTTAAAACTCGTACAGAGTATATTTAATTAATTTGATATTTTATTAATTATAGAGTTACCATAAAGTGCAATATTATAATTTAATTTTCCAAAATTAAGCGAGTATAGACTAGTGTTAAGTAACTAAAGTTACTGAGATCATTTTAATTATATAATACAATTCAAAAAAAAAGTTTAGTATTGTGAGATGTATATTTTTTATATTTTTAAATTTTTGGCAATTTAAATATTTTAAATCAGATGGTAACATGTTATATGCACGCATGCTACTGTTTAGTATTTATTGCAACCCACCCAAGTTGCTACTTGCAGGGAAGCGTAGATGATTCGAATTTCTGGTGTTGTACTGGTGTACATCTTGGTTTGTTGACATTTCTATGTATTACGTTTGTTGACGTTCGACTAGGAAGATTGTATAAATTTTTTATTGCTTTATTTTGAATTCGTTGTAATTTTACAATGTTTTTATTAAAAGTGTTACCCCATATTCCTATACCATATGTGAGCACACTGTGAAATAAGCTGTGATATATACCGATCTTTTTACTTTGTAATGAAATCTTTTTTGTAATTTTTTAAATAAGCCTGCAATTCTTCTAAGTTTTGGTAACAGTTCCTCAACGTGATGGTTCCAATTTATTTCACCATCAAGAATTGCTTGTAAATATTTATACTTATTGGTTCTTTTAATCTTGTGAGTATTGTATTTCACTGTGAAATTTGTGGTTTTAGCTTTTATGAGCATAAATTTAGTTTTGTTGATATTGACCGTTAGTTTATGCATGTTCATCCAATCGTTTATTATTACCAAAATCGGTTTGTTGTTGTGTGCTTTTTATACCATTGCATTCGACTTATTGTTTTCTATTGTTGAAGTAGTTTTGGAACCATTTGTATTCGCTTCCTCTTACGCCACACTCAAATAATATTTTTAGAAGAACTTTCCTGTCTATGACGTCAAATACCTTAACTAGGTCAAAAACACCAGTCCTAGTTTTTTATTTTTACTTGTATTATTTTGTACATACGTGATGACATCAAATAGTGCTGTGTTTGTGCTTGAGTTTTTTAAGAAGCCATACTGCGATTTACACAATAATTTGTTACGTTTAAGATGTTCAATAATTTGGTTATTTATATGCGTTTCTAATATTTTTACTAAAGATTGATGGGACAGCTATCGGTCTAAATTTGCTCGATTAATTTTTATCACCATTGCCTTTATAAATTGGGATAACCTTATTAATTTTTATTATGTCTGGTATTAAACTTTTTTTGATCGAAATATTTATAAACTTTGTAATTAGTTCAATTAATTCTTTCTTGCACAGTTTCACTATTTCTGAACTTATACCATCTGCTCCAGTACTTTTTGATGTTTTGATTTTATTTATTATTTTTTCAGTTTGATGAGATTCAATCTCTTCGAATGCAAGTGTATTTTTTGTTCTTTTTCGAAGGTATATTGAGTTAAATTTATTTGACATATTCTTCCCAATATTACAGAAAAATTTGTTAAATTCATTTAATTTAGTTTTTTTGTCAAAATGTGAAAAGTTTGTGCCTTGAAAAAAGTCATTTTTTAATTCTTTTTTTGTTTCATCAGAAGCTATGTTTTTGATAAAGTTCCAAATCTTTCTCGGATCGTTATCGCATTTTAAGTATATCGTTATCGCATTTCATTTCAAGTTTTATCATATTCTTTTTTTTTTGTTCGTCTGATCGCTGTGAACTTATTTAGCCATATAGATGATATTTTTCTTTGAAGTAATCATTAATGTAATCAATTCTATGCTTTTTAGACCTATGCTTAGATATTTATAAATTGTGTTTATAATTATATGCTTTTTATACCCTACACTTAAAGTACAGGATATATTAACTTTGGTATGGTATTTGTATACTCAAAAAATAATGATGCTATCTTGATGAAATTTGTACTGTAGGTTAACAATGACTAAAGTAAGGTGAGGATTGCAAATGGGCGTATTCGGACCATGGGTTCGGGTACCTCCCATACAGCTCCCAAAACCTAATACGCATATCTTCGAAATTAATAAAGATAGAAACTTAAAATTTTGTACGAGGGTGTGTTTTCCTGAATCCCTGATATCCCTAAAATTTGAGATGAATTGGAGTGGTTGTTCGGGTACCTCCCACACAACTTTCAAAACCGAACAAGCATATATTCGAAATTAATAAAGATAGAAACGTCAAATTTGGTACTAGGGTGTTGTTTCCTGAATCCCTGATTTGTCCAAAATTTGAGATGAATTGGAGGAGTTGTTCGGGTACCTCCCACACAACTCCCAAAAACCCAACAAGCATATCTTCGAAATTAATAAATATGAAAACTTGTAATTTGATATAAAAGTGTTCTACCCTGTTCTGATGATGTCTCTAAAATTTGAGATGAATTGCGGTAGTGGTCCGCGTGCCTTCACACACTTCCCGAGACCTAGCAAGCATATTTTCGAATTTAATAAAGATAGAAACCTGAAATTTTGTACAAATGTTGTAAAAGCATTTAGTTTTTTAGCTTATATTAAATACCTAACTAAAATAACTTATGGATTTTTAATTTAATTTGAATTTTTTAGGTGTAGGGTATAAATAAGTCGGTTGCATCGACTTACTGTTACTTTTACTTGTTATATATTTATAAATTTTTTTGGTTTGAAAAATATAAATATGTATATTTAAAAAAAATATATATTTTTAAAATTTAAAAATATTCTTACTGAATGAACAATATGAATACAATGTTATTTTAAAGAGTAGTTTAGTATACATTTTTAATTTTTTCGCCAAAATGATAACATAATAATATTATAATATTTTAAATTAATCTTATATAGTCAAACAAAAATAACTTGACATTCAAAGAATCAGTGATTTCATCTATATAGTAAATAGAGGGTATTATATGTTTTACTATAGAAAAAGATTAAGACGGCGATAAAAGACCAACGTAATATTAAAGTATTAAAGTTTTATTATAGGTATCTATTTTTAATAGAAAAAAAATATCTCATAAATTTTTATTGGGCATAATATATGCGTATATATATGCATACACAATATCAAAATTTCATTTAATACTATATATATAGGTATGTATAAAATAGTAAATTGGTTTTTATTATTAAAAAAAATGTATACCTATAGTTACATATTATTAAAGAATTTTTCTTCTAATATTTTAATCATTTTATGCGTATGGAAAAAAAATTTTTTTAATTTTTTTTTTTTATAAAATTCTTAAGATACATACAACAAACAAAAAAAAAAAAACTATATACAACGACTTTCTGCCAAATTGTTATAAGATTCATTTTTGTCATGTCTACATTAGTTTTATTGCCAAAAAAAAACAATTAAAAAAAAAAGATTGTTATAATATTTTGTATTAGTTGAATTATTTTACATGAATATATGTATTATGTCAATTTAATTTTGATAATTTATAGTGATATATTTAAAGAGTACCAGTCTATTTTAAAATTTAAGAATAAAAAAATTATTATCTTCAAAAAAAAGTTTTTAAATTAAATCAAGAAAATTTCATTACAACAAACTAAGTAATAAGCACTGGTGAATGAAATCATTATATTTATGCAAAATATAAAGCAAAAATTCATTTGATTCTTTTCTCGCTTCATCATCTTTTCCTCCTCTTCTCAAAAAGAACTCAATTTTTTTCTTCATTATTTTTCTTTTAACAAATAATTTTAAAATAAAAGAAAAATTTATATTAATAAAATTGCAAACAATCTAAAAGAAAAAAAAAATATTAGCCAACTATAACTACAAAATAAAAAGAAAATTTATTCAAAGCTAGAATAATTCCTAATGTGCAATTCTTGTAATTTATATAGCTCTTAATTAACTCTGTCATAAATATCACATCAGAAACCTTGCATTTTTTAATTAGAATGCAGAGATCAATGAGTTTAAAGCCTAGCTTCATAAAATGGTAAGGCAGTTGAAATTGATTATCAGGGTAAATAACAGCAAATATAAAAAATGATTAAACTGTGAGTTTCATAAAATGTTCACTATATACTTGACTTGTATATTCCAAATGTGCTCACATGCAGCAAAAATATAAAGATATAAATATGGAGATATGGATACTGATTTCCATAGCAAATCAGTTGAACTTATTTTTTAGCAATTTAGAATTTAATTAGAATTAGAATAGAATTTTAATAGCAAAGTTAAAAGTGAAATAGTTAAAATTTCAGAATTCAATTAAGGAACGAACACATATACCTAAATGAAATCAGAATTCAATCCTGATTAAGAACATATTATAAACTTTTCCATACATATCTCGTCTACTTTACAGTGCCATAATGTTCGTACAAAAATTGTACACAAGAATTAATAAGTAAAGAAATTAAAAGTCATTTTTAGAGGGAATTAGCATTAAAAGTTTTGAAGATCTTTTTTAGTTCATACAGTTTTATATCACTATCATTAATAACAAAAACCACATCTTTAATAAAAATAATAAACAACAGTCAGCCGAAAAACACGCTGTATTAATCCTATCAACCAAATAGTATTTATTTCACTTTAAGGCCGTTTATACTATGTGAAAATTTACTTTTGAGTTCCCATTTGATCGACTCAAAAGCCAACACAAAAATAAATACATGAAGTGTTAAACCTTTGAAAATGACATTTGGGAAATCAAATGACATTTTTAATTTTAAAAATTTTCTTATTTTATTTGAGTTTTCATTTGAGTTTTTTGATATTTTGATATATTGAAATGAAACTTAGTGCAAACTATAATCAAAATGGAAAAACAATTAGAGAGCGATGGAAGGCTTCAAAATAAGTTTGAATTCAGTGGAAAAGTATTATAAAAATATAATATAATAATAATAACTCTGGTATAAAAAAGAAAAAAGGATAGATTATTATACACCTGTAATAATACATTTCCCGATCCATTTTTCTTTCTTAATACATAATATTTTTATTACACTCAAAATGTTTTTATTTTGACAATTCTCTTTTGATTTGCCCAAAAGGGTACAAATATTTCATTTGATTTATTTGACATTTTAGTTCTTATATTTCAGTTTTTTGACGTTTTTATGTTTGATTTCTGATTTGAGAAATCCACATAGTATAAAATGGTCTAATTTCTTTAATTTGAGTAGAATATTATACTGGAAGATAAGGGATCAAAAGCTTTAGTAAAATCGTTAAAATTACAAACTGATGTCCCTATTAAATCAGTCTAATATTCTGCTTCCATATTTTGGAAGTTTGTTACTGTTCATTTTTGCTTAAATAAACCGTATTAGTAACAAACCAGAAAATATTCTCAATTATATATATAGTTTAAGCTTAAAAATTTTAGGACTAATATTATTACGATAACTAGACTAATAATTATAACGATAGTTAATAATTATGTCTTTTAACAATCTTTTATGCATAGATCTTAAATTAAGCTTAAAAAGTCTTATAATTTCTAGTATGCATAATCCAATTACTGAAAAATTCATTGCTTTTTTATTTAGATGTAACTACGCCGTCACTATATCTTTTGATGAAATATAGTTACTTTAAGTTTACTAAATTTTTTTTGAAAGTAATTATAGGTATAAACTAGTTTTTAGTCAGTTATAAGATTTAGTTGTTTCAATAAGATTTCCTTCAATTTATGGCTAAGAGTGTAAGTAACGTGTAAAAGTTAATAAATGTTTTTAATACAACCTATTGTAACATATTTAATAAAGAAACTAATTAACTAAACCATATAATATTTACATTTATGATCTATATAATTTCTATATAATATGCAGTTTTGTTGACGAAATAATTTTAAGCTTTTAAATTATTTTTATCGACAGATTAATTGAATATATAGTGTTGAAGGATGTGGAGTAGAAAATTTCTTTCAAATAATTTCTATAAATTAAAAATACAGGAAAAAATATTCTAAAGTAAAAAAAAAATAAAAAAAAATGCTCCAATTAAAAAATCAACTTGTTATTTAAAAGTAAAATTCATCAAATCAGTAAGAAAAAAAAAGAAAATTGTCATTTTTTTCACTACCAAGAAAATTTTCTTCTTTATGATTATTTATTACTTGAGATTTTTTTTTAATGTTGCAGTAGAAAAAATTGCGTGAACATTGATTTATTAGTTGAAATATTCAAAAATAAAAAAAAAAAAAAAGATTATTAAGTTTGGCACGCTCATAGTATGTAATTTTAAAATTTATTTTATACAACTAGAATATCCCCTTTTAAAATCAAAAAAGAAAAAAAAATTATTTATACATTTTGCGGGGTTTTTATTAATTTATAAAAATGAGAATCTAAAAGAAAAGAACTTTTTTTTTATTGATTCATATTGGAAAATAAATTCACAATATTTTAAAGTAAACTTTTAAGACAACTATTAAATTTTTAATAAAAAAAAATTAATTTTTAAATCTTTTATTTTGATTTTTATTACAAATTTTAGTATGCATATTAGAAAAACAAAATAATTATAATATTAAAATTAAAATAAATATATATGTGTAATATGTATAATTAGAAATTCATTGTTCATCTCATATTTAAATACTTCTTTTTGGTTGCATAGGCGGACGAATTGTTCCATAAATATGTTCTGAATTTCTTTTTGGTAAAGGTGGTGGAGTTTTAGGAGTCTCTATAAAAAAGTTTGGTAACACTAATTGAGAATCAGTAAAACTTTCACGATGTATCGATAATTGACAATCTAAATCTGAATCAACTGGTGTTTCATAAGCACTATCAATTTCATTATCATTATAAGCAACAACAAATGGTGGTGTAAACCTTATAAAAAAAAAATATTATTAGGTATATATAATAAATATAATAACTAATAAAATATTATATATTGAATAAAAAAAAAAAAATTTACATTATTTCCGAAGTAACTGAATTTTTTTTTGAACAAACTTTTCTAGAAACATTTTTAATAGATCGCCGTTCATTTATTATTGATGGTGGTTCATTTTCTGATTTTTTTACTACAACAACATTTTTACTACCTTTTAATAAATCAGGATAACTTTTTATAATAAAAAATGTTATTGCTCCACCTAAACTAGTTGCAATAACAACAGCTAAACATATTATAGCTATAATAAATGCATTTTCATCATGATTTAAATAATCATTTGTTGGATCAATACCATATGTTGGAATATGAAACGGTGAACAATGAAATGGTGTTATTTCAGAACGTCCATCTGATAATATACATATCGTATAAGTTGTATTTTCTTTTAAATTTTCAATAATGATTGATTCATATTCACGACTTGTACAACCATAATCAAGCTTATTTTTATCTGTAGAAAGTAATTCAATATGAAAATTACTCGGATCACTAAACCAAATTATTTCAATATCTACATCTGGTTCTTCAATAATAACTTTGATCGAATTTGAAGATATCAAACTAATACGAAATTTATAAAGTGGTGGCTCTACAAATATTATGCTTTCTTTGGAATGTTGTAATATATCAGATGTTTGTATTTGAGAATCTACCATATTATTAAATTCATTATATAGTAAACATCGAAGAAGCATTGAATTTTTAGGTTTTGATGTTGTTATAGCATCTTCTCTACTATCATATTTTCCGGTACTTGAACTTGTTAGTACTGTTCTTGTAGGAAATATTTCTGAAGCTGTTGTTAATTCTAACTCTTCACTTTCTCGATGAATAGGTGATGTTGCTTCAACTAATTCTACACTAGATTTTGTTTGTTTTGTAGTTATTTCATTTTCATCTGTTTCATTTATTGGACAATTATATTTGAATGCATTGATTGTTTCGCCATAATATATCTGTGGATATTTACATAATGGGATATCCATAAAATGATCACGATATTTGTAAAAAATTTTTACTAATGGTAGTAATTTACAATTACATTTCCATTCATTATCTCGTAGATGTATAAATATTGGTTTATATTCAAATGCTATTGTTAAATCATAGATTTGTGTTAATTTATTTTCTGATATATCTAAAATTTTTAATGTCATCCAAACTGGTTTAAAAGCATTCTCTTCAATTGATTGTATATAAGAATCAGCCAAATTTAAGTATTGTATTTTAGGTAATAATAAAAATGTAGATTGTTTTATTATACCATTGAAATGATTTTTACTTGCATCCAAATGAAATAAATTTGTCATAATACTTATACCAAATATTTCTTCGAATGCTATTTCTTCAGTCATATAATTAATTTTTATATATTCTAAAGTTGAACGAACCGGTTGTAAAAAAACTCTACTAATATTTCTAATTGATGAACCAATTGTTAAATATTTTAACCTTGTTAATCCTAAGAGCATTCCTGATGAAAGTGTCTCAAGATTTGGTGTTTGAAGTGTTAAAGTAAATGTACGTGTAAAAATATCTTTATTGAATACATCATTTTTTATATGTGTTAAATTTAAATTTGTTATACCCAGTTCAAGAACAGTATAATTAAAATTAAAATGATTTATTTCCAAAGTATTGTTTTCGTAAAATTCATCTTCGATTTGTAAATTATCAATTGCTGTACAATTAGTTTTCTTTAAATATATCAAAAAAGAAAACGTTTTAATAAATTAGATTTAAAATATAACCAAAACTTACCTCGAAAGTTTCTTTTAAATCATGAGATATAGTAGACGAATTTATACAAAAGAAACGGCAATCGAAATAAATACATCCAGTTTTATTAAGTAATTCTTTATCTAACAAATTCATTCGAAAATATGATCTTTATACAAAAAAAAAGAAATAATTATTCAGATTATTACTTTACAGTTATTACTTATTAGTTATTACTTATTAGTAACGTAATATAAAATAAAATTACCTAGAATTATTAATTTCCTCTTCACCATCATATTTAAAACTTGTACTTATATTAATTCCATATGGTATATACACCATTACAAGAAAAAAAATTAAAATACCAATAAAAATCGAAAATCTAAATAAAATTAATTTTCCATTTGGAGGTAAATTAAAACTAAAATTTTTAAATAAAAATTAGAAATAGAAAAAAATTAAAATATATTTGACATAATTACGTAAATTTTTTTGTGAAATGCATATTTTCAGGCGTACAGAAAATTTTATTTTTATAATTTTTGTTATAATATGTAATGGGTTTCTGTCAATTCTTCGAAATGAAAACTGAGTACTAAACTTTATTGGAAAACTAACAAACAATTAACAAATAATTACAAGTAAAATCAATTTTGAAAATATTGATAAAGAAAAAACATAATACGATACGAACATAAAGTAAATATTTAAAAACAAAGTGATTAAGTTGTTATCGGACAACAAAACAAAAACAAAAAAAAAAACATATTATTATTATTAATAAAAGTAATTCATTTAATCCAATGACAGGTACTACACAACTAAGGGTAACCAGATGATATCTAGAGCTCAAAATCTTTTATTTATATAATAAGTAGCTGGATCTGTTTAGGTCATTTGTATATTATCTATGCATACATATTGGAAAGAATTGGTAAAAGACATCTAGATGAAATATTCTTATTAGTATCTTGAATTATCTCAATTTATTCGCAAGCGAATATTTTCTAAGTAATTAAAAGTTCTGAATCAAGATCTTAATTAACATATAATAAATGGTGCATAAAGTCATTTTACAAGTATGGCAACCTTAAACTATATTGAAACATTGTATTCTTTGATATGATTAAAAAATAATTTATTTTCAATTTATGTATTGTTGGATTAGAATATTAGATGATTTCAAAATGTAATATAACTTTATCGACATATAATTGAAATAATCTAAATTTGATTTTTTTATCTTTTCTAAAAAGGATTTTACAAAAAATGAAAGTGAATAATAATGATAAGATAATTTAAAGCTTTTTGAAAATGCTACAAAAAAAAAAAAAAAAATCTATAAATAAAGCTTTAAAAATTTATAAAGATTTATATTTTTATACAAATAATTAATGCAGAACAACTTTAGGTAGGAGCAAATGTTTCTAATTTTTAAATAGATAATTTGAAAACTATATACATAATCATATAAAATGAAGAAAAACTTGTAAATGGAAATTTATACAAAAATTTTTCTTTTTTAAGATTTCAAAAATAACAAAAAAATTTCGTTTTTCAACTTATAACCTTTTTTTTTTTTTTATTTATATTCTTTACTTCTTCTTCTAAGTCTTCCCTTAAAGGGAAAATTATAATTTATATCCTACTATTTTCAATTTTTAAACTTTAAATCATTTTTCGAAAATCATTTTCAGAAATTATTATCAAATATTAATTTTTGATTTTAATCAAAAAATAAAAACTTGTAATAATAAACTCTTAAATAAATAAAATTTTGTATTGACATTTCTCCTAAATATAATTATCATTAGACCATCAATTAAAATAGATAACAATAAAATGAAACATTAACTATGATTATTGTTATGCCATCTTTATTTGTCTAATTATTTTAATTAAATATCATACAAATCATTATCATTAGTTTAGTTTTTATATAAATTAATAAAAAGGAAAAAAAATAATTTACAATTATTAAAAAAAAAATTTTTATCAATTCATTTAGTTATATAGATATATTCAAGGTAATCAAAACTTTTTAATTATTATTTTATACTTTTTGTATATTTAATGGAATCAAAAGTAAATATTTCAAAAAAATATTCTTCGAAAACTACAAAATTCTCTAAAAATGAAGAATCAATTGCTAAATACGTAAGGTATATATTATATTATTATAAATTTAAGATTTTATATAGAACAAAATTTTAATTAACAAATTTTTAAGTTTATTTTGTTTATTCTTTATTGTATTTATAATTACAATGATTATTCTGGCAACAAACGATTCGAAATGTAATGAAAGTAAATTTCAAAATTATATTGATAATACTTATCATAAATCAATGACAAATGAAATCAATCCTTCTACTGAATCTGAAATAATTTCAAAGTAAGTGAATTTCTTATATTTTTCAAAATTTTTATAAATTTAATTTTTTTACTTTTTTTTTTTTAAAAAATATATATATGTATTATGTGCGCGTTTTTATAATATAAATTACTTAATTTTAGAAGAAAAAAACTTTTTTCAAAAAATTTTACACAATGTGTTAGATGTAATGATGTTTGTACACTTGATAGTAATCTACTTATTTGTAATTACATAACAGCTCAAGAATTTAATAATTATCTACATAATAAGGTATAATTTTTTTTTTTTTTTTTTTTCATTTTTATTTAAATTAAATAAAAATTATATTTATAGAATTTTTCTTTGCAAAGTGAATATTTGGATATCTGTTTAAATAATATAAACTTTATAAATAATCGTTTAGATCAATTTTGGTATAATCATTCATTATTTTTACGAAGTATTAAAATAAGTTTATCACATATTGAAGATATTAATCCGAATGCATTTTGTGATAAACCAATGTTATCAGTTGAACGTTTAGAATTACTTGATATAAATGTATCTGAATTACATTATCATATTTTTAAAGATTTACATAAATTAAATGACTTGATTATAAATAATATTGGAATATCATTTAAACCAAAAGGTTTTTTACAAACTGTTGCAACAACATTGCAAAAATTTACATATATTGGAACAAAAGATTCTAATATAAATGATCCAAAACATTTTTTTACTTGTATTTTTACAGAAATTCAATTTAAATTTGATAAACTTGAGTATATTAAATTTGAAAATAATAATTTTAAAAATATTTTAAATAAAGATACATTTTTACAAACTCCAAAAATAAAAACATTAATTTTATCTAATAATCAAATTACGGATTTTACAAAAGGAACATTTGAATCATTATTTAATACACTTGAATTTTTAGATTTAAGTCAAAATCATATTACAACATTACCAGAAAATTTTTTATATATAAAATTTCATAATACAATACAATTTCAATTGGATTTAAGTGAAAATTTTTTAAGTTGTGATTGTCATTTAAAAGAATTTTCTATCATTTATCATAAATTTCAATCAAATTTTATTAATAAAATTTATTGTTCATCACCTTTTGAGTTAGCTGGGCATTTAATAGATACGAATAAAATTTGTTTAAATTCATGTTCCACAAACAATAATTCGAATACTATAACTTTTAAAAATCCAGAAATATGGATATCATTTGGTATACTTATTGGATTAGGATGCGGTTTATCATGTATTTTATGTTGTATTAAATGGAAACCAAATATTTTAAATCGTACTTTATTTAGACGATCAAAACATAAACTTATTGTTTCGACAAAGAAGCTTAGTGATGCAAGTACCCAAAGGTATATATTTATATTATATATAATATATATTTTATATTTATATTTATTTATTTATTTATTTATTTATTTATATAGCCTTTGTTTATCGAATGATGAATGGACAAATGAAAAACAAAGAAAATCTATGATTAATTTAATTAGTGACAATTATATTCTACCAAATTTCTATGAAGCTATCGATTATAATCCTAATGATGAAAAGAATATAGAAATATTTACAGAAATAATTCCAGATAATTCTCCACCACCTTTACCAAAAAGATTATCTGATCAAATCACATTAAAAACAGATGAAATGGAATCTATTAATGATATGCATTTTATTGAAAATGATACTCACATTTGAGTTATCACATTGATGTACAGCCATTAAAGGATATTTAAATTTGTACATATAAATTAATAATTATAATATACATTTGTATATTATATACATAATGTACGTATATATTTATAATAAACAAAATACATAAATACATTTGATTTGATTTTTTTCATTTTATCAATATATTTGTAAATTTTAATTACATAATGTTATGAAATTTACTTATTCTGCGCAATTAAATTCATTTTTATCTATTTTAACAATTTTTATATAATCTTTTGTTTATTAATATAAATACTAAAGATTTATTATATTTCATTGATATTTCAATTGGGCAAATTTCACATTTACAGTAATTACAAAGCAACTAGGTAACACAAAATGGAATAAATTATTTTGTATTCTAAATTAAATCTAGTATTCTAAATAAAGTAAATTTTTATTTATTAATAACAGATAACAGATTAAGTATAAACCTATGAACGGAGTGAAAATTTTTTCAGAAAAGTGAAAAATCGAAGAAAGAGTCTTGGGTTATAGATATAATTAACTAATAATTTTCTCTAAAACAACAACAATAATAATAAAAGGAATTTAAAATCTGAAGTCCAAGAAACCTATATAATAACTGTACTCATTAGTTAGAAATTTTCTTTCAACATTTATTTTATAATTATATTTACATATCGATCTTAGAATATTATACTGTAGAACTTTTTTAAACTAATTATAATAGAATAGTCTACACTATTATATAATAGACAAATGAATTTTGTTACCAATAAAAGAAAATATTTTCTTAATACAAAATTGAATCACGTTTTTCATAATCAATTGTTTCATATAAATCATTTGGTGTTATATAAGAACTTTCAGTTTTAGTTTCAATTGTTGAAATTGAATCGGAAAAGCTTCTTTTCAATGGTAAATGAAAAAATGAATCAGTACTGAAAAAATAAAAAAAAAAAAGTATTATAAATTTTAATTATTATACAGGTTATTTAAAACAAACCATTTAATTGCTTTAGTTTCATTTAATTTCTTTTTTTTATATCCTGATCCTGATACCATTATTCTTTTTCTTTCACGATTTACATTTAAAACTTTTGAACTTTTTCTTATCATTAATGGATTTTTTCTTAATATAAAATACATTCCAGTTATTCCAATTAAAAAGGAACAAATTGTAGCAGAAATAAAAATTATATAAATTTCTATAGTTAATTGTTGATGATCTTCTTTATCTTCAGAATTTGTTCCATTATGTTGATGATTCATAAATGATTTACAATTAAATGGCGAAACAGTTTCACTTATATTAACCAAAATTGTACATATAGTATAACTTATTCCAGGTAACATATTATTAATAATAAATGATTTTTTTGTTTTTCCAATAAAACATTTATATTCCAATTTTTTCAAATCATTATTATAATTATGTACAAGTATACCAACATTTGTATCTTGAAACAATTCAGTTTCTAATACTGTAACATTTACTTTTGAATCAGAATTATTAACATTCTGAATTCTAAAATTTATATTTGAATTTTTTATTTCCAAAACATCATGTTGATTTGACATTGAAATGTTATTTATGTAATCCGTTTTACTGCATGATATTTTTAATGTATCTGAACAATTTAATTTTACATCTATAATTTTTGTATTTATCATATCTGATGGAGTAGAGCATATAATATTTTCTTCAAATTTTTCATATTTTTCAAATTTTACAATTTCTTTTACAATATGCATTATATTACAATCACATATCCATTCATTTCTTGTTAAATTAATTTTAAATTTTTTTTTTTGTAAAAATTTAGTAAAAGTTCCAACTGGATAATTTGTCATTACATTGTTACTTAAATCTAAAAAATTTAATGTATCTAATACTGGAGAAAATGTTGTTTGCGATACATTTGAAATTCTACAATTATTTAATATTAAATTTTGTAAAGAACTGTAATTAACAAAAGGACTATATCCCATAAGAAATTGATCAGCAATAATTATACCCGATAACTTTAAATCAATTATATTATTTTGAAAATTTGTCGAAAGAAAATTAAATATATTTATTGGTTCAAAATTACCATCAATTGAACCAGAATAATCGAATATTTCAAGTTTTCTTAATAAATTAAGTGGCTGTTCTGACTTAAAATCACTTTGATAATTACTAATTTTAAGTTTTTTTAAATTATCTAAACCAGCAAATGTTAAACTTCCAATTTTGAACAAGTTAACTAAATTCAAATCAATCTTCGATATATTTTTAAAAGCTTCTACATTAAAAGCATTATTTTGAATTTCATTTATGATACAATTTTCAATATATAAATGAGAAATTTCAATATTTTTTAAAATAATCCACTTTGCTGGAATAATATTGTTAGAAAACTTACAGTTAATTAAACTTAAATTGATTTTTCCCTATAAAAACAAAATGAAAAAACAATTAGTTAGTATTTTTATAGTTTTTTTAGTATTTTTATAGTATTTTTATAGTTTAAAATACCTTAAACTGGCTTAAAATTTCATTTATATTGCCGAGACTTCCATTAGTGCATTCGACAATTCCAACAGAATTTTCTGTGCAATTTATTTGATTATTTTCATCTATATCATCTACCGTTTTTAAATTACCCAAACTAAATGTTATATTTTGAATAAATAATTTATATAATACATAATTTTTAAAAATGTCTTACTTTAGAAAAGAGTTCTTTTCTGCATTTACATTATCAATATTTTTAAAACATAAATTTAAAAAACTTATAAAATATACTCCTAACAAAAAAAATTTTACAATGCGTAATTTCATCTGCATTTTAGAAATTTTTATAATCAAATATCAATATCCTTTACTAAATTTTTATCAAAAACTCATATCTGTTATCTCTTATCTGATAATGCCAAATAAATAATTGTTTGTATTTAATTCTGATAAGATATTTAATTATTCCTACCGATTTAAAACGAATCTACCGCCACTACAATATATTTTACATATAATGCAAAATAGTAAAGCATTTAAAATGTGAGGACTGCCACCCCAAACCGCCAAACCCTCGTAAGCAAATTATTGAAAGCTTGATTTTCTAAAATCGAAAATCCCTTCAAGCTTTTTTTACCTATGAATTAAAAGACCTTCGATTTTAAAAAAAAAAGAAAATTTGAAAAACGAAGATTTTGCAAATGGAAATGAATAAAAGCGAAATTTTGTTGAGCAATCATTTAATATATCAAATTAAACAAAAATGTACGCAAATATTTATTAAGTTTAACATAATAATACAATATTATCAAACCAAAAGCTACCAAGCCCATTATAATATGTCTAATACTATTATTAATTTATAATGTAATACTTATTATTAATTTTATTTATATTTTTAATATTAATATTATCAGAGACTAAATATAAATGATGGTTATTTTTTAAAGTTTTGAATATACGATTTCATACATATGGCAGTTAAATTAACAGGATTTCTTCCCAGATAACAATTTAGGAAAGTCAAACATTTATGACATACAAAATAATTGAAAACAGAATTACTACGAGAATCGAATAATCGAATAAAGACGACAAAAACATTTGACAACTAAGCTAATATGGACCATGAGCAGGGCTATCGTTTGTACTCCGATCGGAGTATTTGAGTAGATTTTGAAAAGTCATACTCCGCAACTACTCTTCTGGGCAAAATACTGTGATTTGTGTTAAACGGGTACAAAATACTCCTTTTTTAATTTTTTCAAAATTTTTAATTTTTTTCAGGTTATTCTATTATAATGTTATCAAATATAATAAAATTTAAATTTTATATATCTACAATAAAAATTACACAATTTCCAAAATTGAACAGAGCATTTGTTTTTTATGGATGTGTGTATATTTTATGTAAAATATGTCAAATTGTAAATTCTGTGATCACTTAAATTGTTTATTAATTTCATTGTTAAAGAGGTGGTTTCAAAGATTGCGTTTAATAAATGGGTTCCTTCAAACAATACAATTTAAAATTACAGCAAAAATATTTAAAAATTTATAAATAGATATGTTAATAGAAATAATAATGGAAAAAAATTAGCAGAAATTAACGAAGTTTTTTAATTAGGATTATGAATTAGGTGATTTCTTTTATTATTTCTTGATTTAGATTTTATTTTACGTTTTTGTTTTGTTGTTTTATGTTTTTTAATTGTCACGTTAAAATGCAATGTTATGTTAAATATGAATAAAGAAATCTTAATTATTATATATGAAATAATATTAAAAATACTTGTGTTTGTTTGCAATAATTTGCTTATAAGAACTTTCGCGTTCAAATTTTAAATAGAAAAATATATAAAAAATACACTTACATTTTTATAATTGTGTACTCCCTTTGGGTGTAAAACACTCCGTTTTAAATTATGCCGTACTACTTTTGAAAATTTTAAAACGACAGCGCTATATCAGAATTCATTATTTATTCTTTTTCATTATTCATTATCAAAAATATCAGTATTCATTATTTTTAAATTTAAATAAATTAACAAAACAATTAAAATTTTTGAAAATAAAGTTCTATATTTAAAATGGAATTACAAAAGGAAAATGAACTTATTATAAAAGCAGTTTATAAAAGAAATGCAATTTGGAATAAAAACAATCCAAATTATTCAAGTCAAAAGGAAGTTAAAAAACTATGGGATGAAATTTCTGTGGAAATAAATCTTCCATGTATATTTCCAACTTATTGAAACTTATTTTACTTTTAATTAAAAATTTTTTCAGTTGAGACAATTAAAAGAAGATGGAGATCTCTGAGAGATTTGTATAGAGTTGAGTTAAGAAAAATTGAACAATATTCACTCAATAATCTTATATTGAAATCTAATTGGCATTATTTTGACATGCTTTCATTTCTAAAAGATCAAATAAAATCTAAAAAAGATTTTAAACCAAATATTAAAAATGAAGAGATTATAAAGATTGAATCTGAAAATAAGCTTAATATTTTCTGTAACCCTAAAGATCTAGATTTTGAAAATTTAATATATGAAAATAGAGAGTGTACTCATAATTCTTTTCTAAATGATATCTGCTTACCAAAACAACCAATTTCTGATGAATTCATTTTCAAACCAAATAATTCAAGAGAAAATACATTGAATTTAAAAACACCCCCATATATAAAAAAACAAGCATTAAATACAATAAACGAAGTTAAAAAAATAAAAGAAAACACTTGGAATGAAAGTGAAGCATTTTTTCAAAGTCTTCTGCCACATATGGGCAACATGGGGCCACAGCAAAAACTTTTGTGTCGTATAGAATTGCAAAAAATTGTTTACAATCATGCATACAGTATTGAACCCAAGACAAAATAATAGAAAAGCTCAAAATAAAAACATGTTGAACGAAAAAAAATTATATTAAAAATTATTTATTTTCTTTTCAATACCTAAATAGTTTCAATTTAAATTAGAATAAATTTCGACAGGATTTGATTTTTTCACTTAAAAGTTTTTCAATTTGTTGTTTTATTCTATTATTAGTTTGAATATTATAGGAAATATAAACTTGTTTATCTAAGCGTTTTGAAATTTTATTAGCGAAATCTTGGCTATCACATCCTACTAAAGAACCAATAATTGTTGTACTAATAACTTCACCATTTTTTGCGGGCATAGCAACACCAACTTGTTCCAAATTTTCCTTATTTTGCACACCAATATAAATAAATAATGAATCATGCATTTTTAGAACTCGAACAATATAGATAGATTCTTCAATTTCTGTTGTAAATAAATGCGATCCAAAACGAGGTACTCCCAAGTTATTATTTGTTTCAACCATATTCTTTTAATTTAATTTAAACAAAAATATTCAAAAATGCAAAACTTGAAAGTTTGAAACTTTCCATAATTCAAACTTCAACATTTTGTAAAAATATTTTTATAAATGTCATTCTTGATGTTTCAGAAATTTATTTAAGTCGCCACACAACAGGGCACAAACTATCGAGTATCGTAGTTTGACTTTGGTACAATTCTACAAGAAAAAATTTAGAAATACATATTTCATTCAATACATGTCTGTGCTCTGTGGTCCCTGTGGTGTGGTATTAAACTTGCAAAAACTTTAAAAAGAAAACAACGTAACGTCACAGATATAAAACTGTCATTTCATTTCAATTGCAAATAAAATATACCAACCAACCACACTTTTCTAGCAAAAACTTTTTAGTATTTTGATTTTTGACAATTTATATTCATAATTGAAATTTAAAAAGGTAAACAAAAAAAAACGAGAATATATTTTTTACATTATTTAACCATGACTTTTTTTAATTAATTTTAAAATTAACATTGAAATAAACATTGTCGTACTCGCAAAAACAAAGAATTAAAAATTTATAATTATTATAATTATTAATTTCTAACCTCAAAATATTTAAAATTTTTGACAATTAACCAACGACAACTTTTGAAACTTCTCATTCTTTTTAAATGTAGAAAATTTTACTTTAAAACTTTAAAATAAGAGGAAGTGCATACATAATCGTGACGTCACATTTTTCTCTCTTTAACTATCAAAAAATAAAAATTTTTGGATAGAAAACAGAAAACTTGCAAGACTTTTTGAAGTTTTAAAAACTTTTCACATACCAAAGACCGTTTGGTGAAAAAACGTACGTTTACTCAAAAACTTTTAGGCAAAGGAGGAAAGCGGAATGATAGCAGAAAAACACGTATGAAAAATAAAACTTCATATGTGTCGGAAGAAAATGAAAAAGAAATACAAATAAATCGTCGTTTCATTTCTAATGTACCAATAATAATTTTGACAAAAAAAGACATATTTTTCACCCTGTTGTAAACATGAAGGTAGAAAAGGGAGTAGAAAATAGTACGTTTTTCCTCCAAATGTAGACAAGGTCAAACAGACTTCATTACTGCTTGACTCGACCTTAGCGACGCCGGATGTGACTGTAACGCTTTCAATTCTAAAAACGTGAATTCAACAATTTTGTTTGTTCTTAACTCTCGACATTTTTTATTTACGTTCAAAAGACACGATGGTAAGCAATAATTTTATTTTTAAAAACAATTTTTAAATATAAAACTTTTTATAATTTAAATTTAAAATATTTATTTAAAAATATAAAATTATTATTTTATATATTTATTATAATTTTATTTAAAGGGCAAAAAATTAACAAGTTTATAGAAAGTATCAGTTAGCTATAATTTTTATGCATAGAATTCAAGTATATAATGTTTTAATCCAATATATTATGTAAAAAAAAATTTGAGTTTATTACTCAAATATTATTTAAATATTAATATGTATTTAAATAACACCAAACCGACTATTACTTTTTATATTTTTATTTTTAATATAGACTATCATACACTAAAATATATTAAATACAGCAATCATTCAAAAGCAAAATTAAGTTTTAAGAAAAACTAATTTAAATTTCTTTTAAAAGCCGTCAATTAATATAAAAGTAAACAATAGTCACATACGTTATGTCAATTTTAGCTGTCAAAATCTTGCTATAATATTTTATAACAACCTAATTTTTTGTTTCCCTCTTTCCTATTGGTAGTGCCCTATATTTATCTCTTTCTAAAGCCGCGATAAAATTTAAAAATTTCCTCATGAAAACCAGCCTTTAGCTAGAAAAACTCTGTATTTAATCTTCTGGAGTTGTATGTCTTTCTTTTAAATTCTAGAAACGAGTTGCAACTTCTTATGTATGCAGGGAGCTGGTTGAAAAGTCTTATCGCTGATGGTAACAAGCTCAGTATTTGTTTATGCGTTTATATCGAGTAGCGAACTGGACCTGGCTGAATAGGATGGATGTTTGTTTAAATAAATAAGTTTAAAGAAGTTTTTCTCTAAAAACCATTTAAATTAAAAATAAAAAAAATTTAAGAACAAAAATTAAAATGCAACAAACAAAAACTAACAAAAACAATAAAAAAAATTGTTTTTAAATATATTTTGACATTTAATTTTACCTTTCGAAGCGTTATAAAAACGAAATTAAAATGAATATACTTTTCACCATTAACGTCCGCGACGTTACAAGAATGGCCGAGTACATAGAGTAGAGTACGTTCTAAACGTCTCTAAACGCTCTGAAATAATTTTGAAACACCTGTCAAAAATGGCAAATAATAAAATAAACCCAAATACAAATAATAAGAGTGAAAATTTTTTTGTTATGGTTCCGCTCTGCTCTGAACTAAAAAATAAAAACACCAATTGGTTAAGATCAAATAATTATTTGACACTTCGAAGCGGTTTTGACACAAGGAATGTCGTTTACGTCGAGTATAATTCCAGCATTACCCATAAAGTTCGAAAAAGTTATAAATAAAAGTTATAAATAACATCAAGATATACCTTTACTTTCATCCAAATAGCATATAAATGTATGATCACTAGATTAATATGTAATATCATAAGATACATGTAAATGTTTGTAGCTATTTTCGTAAGGAACTTTTTAACAACTCTTTAAAGTTTAAATATTTTTTTTTTTTTTATATAGTTAGTCACTAGTCTCTACTCTCTATGTTTGTTTTTACATAATAAAAAAATATTTTAGTTTTTCCGCCATTAAATTCCAATCCCACATAAAAAATCGTAATATTTAGCATAAAATTACCTAAGATATACAAATAAAATTTGACATTGTTTTAACCTTTTTCTTATTTAAATTTGTAAACGTTTAATGGCTTAAAAGTTAAAATCATGATATTAGTAAAATAAATTATACAATCTACAATCTGAAAAAGAAGGCATGCGGCCTCGGTGGTTAAGCACGTGAATTATTAACCGAGGAAGTTGGGATTTAAATCCTGCACCGATATCAAGTTTTTTTTTTAATTAGAAAACAAATCCTCCTATAATTACAAAAAAATAGTGTAATTATAAAATATATAATATTATTTTGTAAATTAATAATAGCTTTAAATCTACATGGCCTTTAATACGATGATTTTATTGCATTGCATGTAATTTGTAATATTAATATAAATAAAATAAACCATGGACCGTGGACCGTGGCAATTAAAATATATCTTACTTTTAAGGCAATACACCTCTCAGCTACGCAGAAACGCTAATGCTCAAAAGTTGAATATCGAAATCAATAAAAATATCAACAAAGGTAGTTTCACAACCTTTGATCACTGAGGTTGATCAACTTGTAGCTTTAATGCAGAATTTATACTTTGACAAATTCATATACTTTGTTATTGTTATATGTATCTCATGTTAAATCAATACGAACAATAAATTTAATTATTGTTGGCCGTGGTTAAATACAATTTTTATTAAATACAAACATGCACATAATATTTCGTAAAGATTTTCGCGTTATTTATTTTTGTGTTGAAATTTGTTTTGTTTATAAAGCTTTTATATTCTGAAAAATTGATAAAAATTGATATAAAAGAAGAAATTCAAATAAAGGTATGAAGTATCATGTTATAAATATTAATGTGAATTGTGAATAATAAATATGACAGCACAACACATTCCTTATGTCAAAACGTATTGGAAACGTAAAAGTTAAAAATTGATCAAATTTTTTCTTAGTAACTTAACTAAAGGTCATAACCACGTCTTTAAGAATTTTATGAAAGAATATTTTCTCATATAAATACATATTTTTTATTTTTTAAGAATAATTTTAGATTTTATTCATAATAATAACAAACTCTGTAAAAAAAATTCTGAAGTATATAAGTTAATTATGGTAAAAATATTCAAAACATTTTAACACTATATTATATATATTTCATTTAATTTTATATTAAGCAATATTATTTCTTTTAACTTTTAATAAATTAAATTTTAAACTCATTTCTTTTAAAATTATTACTTAATTATTATAATATGTATTTCACAAATAAACGAAATTAAAAATATTGTAACATGTAATTTTTGCATTGGAACTTTGAATTTTCACTATAAGGTTAAAATGACTCTAAACAGCCTGTTACCACCATTAACTTTTTTTATTCTTATTTATTATTTATTTATTGTTATTCAATAATAAGAACTTACTTTTTTTGCATTCATATTTCCTTGTATTCCTTACTTTACTTTTTAAATATAAACTGAATTTTTTTTTGTCAAATGACTTAATAAACTTCAAAAAATTGTCTGAACTCTGAACATTTCCAAATATTTAATAAAAAAAAAAAGCCATTTTCTCGTTCAGCTGATTTTGACACTAGATTGATGATAAAATGGATGAGAAATGGATGACAATAGAACTATCATCAATTAATTTCTCATCCAGTTTTCATCAATTAATGGACCAGTCAGTGATGTTATAGCGTCGTATTTATCGTATTTTGTACGAATTTCAAAGCGAAAATACGATGTACGATTTTTATTCTTATTTTGAGAAAAAAATACGATTTTGACCCAAAACAAAAAAAATATGTAGAATAATAGTGTTACAAGTTACAACTATATAATCTACAAGTTTCATCAAAATTCAATATTTCAATATGTCAAAGAAAGTTTATTTTCTAAATTTCAATAAGGGTTGGTACGAGTCTATTTTTATTTCCAAATCTAGTCTCGCCATCAGATTATTGATTCAGGATTTCTGGAAATTAAAAATCTTGATTTTGTAAATATATTTGGCGAATCTCTCGAAAAAATTGAGTTGAAGAGTTTTGGAAGCAAATTTGTAAAATTAAGAGAAATGATGGGCAGTTTTCATTTCCGTTGATGTCAAAATTTATTTTTCATTTATTATTCTTGTCCCATTCTTCTGCAAATGTAGAACGTACCTTCTCGCAAATAGGGTACGTTGTTATATTTATGAAATAATTTTTTTGTTTATTATGTTCCTATATTTAATGATATATGTATATTATATAGTTAAGTTACCAAGCTCAAGTTAAATTATTTTTTGCAATACCCAAAGTGTAATTATATTTATATTTATGAAATAAGGTTTTTGTTGAATTTATGAAGTAATTTGTTTTGTTTATTTTATAAAACACATATTGTTTATTTTTAAAATTATTTAAGTATTTTACCACTTCATAAATACAGCAACAAAAGGTTAGCCCGTTTTCTTAATAAAGTTTTTATTTTGACCGGTTTTTTGACAGGATTTTACACCAAAAACTTGTTGACTGAATTTTTTGACCAGATTTTTTAAAATTTTTTCCAGTCAAACGATCAAATTTGACCGTATTGAAAATTTTGAAGTGGCAACACTGGTAGCCATTGTAAAATACAAAATACGATTTTGAAACGATTTAGTGTACGATTTGAAAAAAATTCTATAACAACATTGGGACCAGTATGGATGAAAACATTGATGTGTAATAGGCTTGTAACCATAGATATATTAAATAATAGATAGGTATAGTCGTTTCTTTTTTTCTAATGTGTTTTTCTACTTTAAGGTATTCATTCAAAAAAATACATATGAATTTTATAATCACCCATATTTTTGAACTTTGAAGACTCATCACTTACGCGATGAAAATATGTATCTCATCACGTCTATATAAATTTGTAATTCTCGAAGACTCATGATGAAATTTTTTGTTATGTTGGTAGCAATTTACTGTCAAATGAAAATTTTGCCATATTTAAACATTCAGCTGAAATTATTTAAAAAAGAGATTTGATTTTAAAATAGTAAAAGAAAGTACATATTCATAAGTTGCAAGTAGCCGTCGTATCTTGCGAACCAGAAGTCGGACCGACGTGATTAAAAAAAACCTAGTCGCCGATTCTGTAATAGAAATTAAAAATAAGAAAAAAATGAGAAGTACCAAAAAGTGGCTCCCTAATTTTTGGGCTTAAAATCGAACTTTTTTTTTTTTGTTATATTTTAATTCAACAACAAAATCAGGGAGTATCTTTTTTAAATCATGTCGGTCCGACTTCTAGTTTGCAAGATACGGTGGCTTCTTGCAATTTTTAATTTATAAAATATACTAAATAAAACGAACATTCACTAAAATACTAATTTATTTTTAATTATACATACTTCCTTTTCAGTCTATCCATTCTTATATTTTTATTTAAACTTAAACTTAACTAAAAACTAAAAAAAAAAATACTTAATTCCTAAGAATTGCTTTAAAAGTGATATTTATCGTACAAGTATTTTGATGTGATAGAAAATGGCTAACGCTTCGTAAGGTCTTCCAGAAACACCACACACGATACTTTTGACATTTAATGTCGCGTCAAATTAAAAACATCACTTTAGAGTCTTACAGAATTACAAATCATCGCGTCAGTGATACTCTTCGTATGATAAGTCTTCAAGAATATGGGTGAATATGTACACATTTCGTTCACTCAGCTGTTTATATTTACTAAAATAATGTAAAGTAGTTTTTCATAACCAGTTTCATTCAGAGATTTTAAGTTTTTATATTACTAAATAATTTATATATTTTGTTTTTAAAATTAAAATTTAATTAACTTGTAAAGTAACAAAATAACTGATAAAATCTTTAAAAAAATTAGAAATGAATTTATTTCACCTTTTAGGAACCTATTTCTGAGGAAACTAAAGCAATACATACGCATGGTTCACTCAGCTGTTTCTCAAAATTGACTGAAAATATTTTCTTCACTGCCTATCTATTAGTAATATATCTATGATTGTAACAGTATTTGTGTTATGGCTACGAAAAATGGTGTTTGATTATCGCAGTACCTTTATTTCTGATTGAGGTTGCACTCATTCTGTCCTTAAAATTAGGCATTAGTAGTATTACAATCGAACAACTATAATTTCGAGTATCGTTTTTAAAAGTGACAGAATTATATTTTATTAACCGTTGACCCAATTTTTAAATTTGAAAATACAAAATACTTAACATAAAAAATAATTAATTTGTAAATAAAATTAAATACATACATATCTAAAGAAAAATTAATTTTAAATTTATGAAATGGCTATAAAATTGAACTATGAGATGTTAATAAAAGAAGTTAAAAAAAGAAGTCCGCTTTGGGATGAAGGACATCGAAATCATAACAACATAGTTATTGTTGATCAATTATGGGGAGAAATTTCAGAAAAATTAAATGCTTCCGGTAAATATCATTTTTCAATTATATCAATTAGAATATAATAGACGTAAATCCTATAATTATTATAAACAACTTTCAAAAATAATTGGATTTCAGTTGAAATTGTAAAAAAAAAATGGAAAAATCTTAGAGATCAATTTAAAACACATTATAAAAAAATTGAAAAAAATGAAAGAGAAAATATAAAACTTGTATCAAATTGGTATTATTTTAATTCGCTTTTATTTTTGATAAATCAAATGGAGTCTAATACAATTAAAAAACGTAAAAATAATGAAGATGCTTTTCCAAATTTAAATGATGATCTACTTCAGAAAAGCTTAAATGATGATATACTTCAGAAAAACATAAAAGATTATACACTTCAGAATAATGTATATGTTGACTATCAAGATACAGAACAAAATCAATTTAAACAAAGTACTAAGGTTATAGCAAAATTAGATAACAAAAAACATAAAATGAATTCACTCGATAAAGATACTAGATTATTAGAAATTAAACCTGATGAAGATGAAGCATTTTTTCAAAGTTTAGTACCACATATAGAAAAAATGGAACCGGAACGAAAACTTTTATGCCGAATAGAAATACAAAAAGCTGTATACAATTTTGCATATAAAAGTAAACATAAATTTTAATTTTCATTTCTAAAATTTAATAGATTTTATTTTGATTTTGCTATATAAATTAAAGTATTCGAATAAAGTTAAACAAAAATTTAATAATTTTTAAATTTTTTTATTTAAGCATTTTTTTAATGTATCTACGACTCATAAACAATCAAGTTTTATAATTATATAACATGATATACACACAATTAATTAATTAACTTAATATTTTATACAAAAATCTACATTAATTTACAGTAATTTTAAATAAAACACTTAAAACTATAGTAATATTTTGGTAAGTGACTTAGTTTTAATTAAAAAAAAAACTTAAAATCTAAAAATATTTCACTAACCTGTGTTAAAATTCAAATTATTTAAAAAATCTTAAGAAACACAAAAATAATTTTCTAGAAATCATTTAATTAGGCCGGTCACCTACTTTTATTTATTCAAAACAAAATATCGGCATTAATTTTTTTTTTTTTTTTTATTTATAAACACTCTTTTAATTGGTAATACATAATTATTGCAAAGGCCTCTGATGTCGAACTATGTTTGTTTAAATTTTATATTTTTACTTTGTTTATTATTTTGTATTTGATTACAATTTTATTGTTTTAAAAGTATTTAGGAATATTATCATAAGAACCTGTTGAATAAAATTATGTACATACATTTATGAATATCTTGTGTTAAAGTATAATCAAATTTTTTATAAAATTATTGTTTACAAATTTGGTGTTTGAACACAGAAAAACCTTTCACTAAAATTTATTATGGTTTTTTTTTAATTTGTAACTTAGATACTACAAATTATTTTTAATTATATAACGTTTTTATTTTATTTATGTATAATTAGGAACTGTAAACAGTTGCTGCAATGATATTTAAATAAAATAATATTTTTAAAATTATGTAAGTATACAACGTTAGTTTCGAGCAGAACATTAGAATAATATAGAGATCTGTTGTAAATATTAATTATTAAATGAACAATGTTTTTACAATGATATTTATTGAAAATTTATTTTATAAATTTATGTTATATACAATAATTTTAGAAAAATTTACAGGACAAAAATTATAATTTAGGCGTATTAAATTTTTTTTTCTTTTCATTGTATTCATATTTTTTACAAAATATATGTTTTAAATAGTATATTTTCGAATATTTTTTTTTTGTGATATGATCAACAGCATTTAAATTATTATAGAAAAACAAATTCTTTGTTTCAATTTTCCAATATGGCAATAGAAAACATTACACTAATGTAACTTACATTAAAGATGAAAGGTGAACACTAAAATACTAATAAAATTTAAACTTATTATTAATTTAATATGTCAGTGTGTTGTTTTTTTTTGTTATTTTAGTTATTTTAGTTATTTATTTTTAGTTATTTTATTTAAGTAACAATTTTTTTTTTCATTTTCATTGCGTCTTTTTATTACAAGGCACATTTTTATGTTTTCTTTCAAATTACTTTAAAATTAAATAAATTTTATATTAGTACATTAAATTAAACAAAAGATTTTAAATATATTTTTAAATAATATAAAAATTTATCAAAAAAAAAAAAAAAAAAAAAAACAAATATTTGCAAAGAAATACAATATAATATTAACTTAAAATACTTTATAAGGCTAACTTAAAATTTAATTGGACAACCATTTGGTATATATTTTTTAAATTTAAATTATATAAATAATATAAACAAACAAACTTACATTGGCATAAAAATTTACAAATATTTAATATATACAAAAGAAAATAATGGAAATCAAAAACGCAACAAGTAAATCAAAGTTCTTTTTTTTGTTACATCAATGGCAAGGTAAGAACATTAAAACATATTTTTAATTTAAACAAAAACTTAATATTGTTTATCATTAAAAATTATATCACGTTTTTGTTGTTTTTCCATGTACTCTAAACCTATATAGACATGTATATGCTAAATTACCATGATTTGTTTCAATCCTAAGTTCAATAATTTCAAATGGACGATTAATATTTTTATTTTGAACTGCAAAATACTGTAGAGCAGATCTTTCATCTGAGTATTCGTATTCTCCGAATAGAACAGGTTCATCATCATTTTCACGATCAAGCCCCTGGTAAAATTGTTGAAAATAAAATATAAGTAAAAAACAAAAGAATAATAAAACAAAATTTTTAGATCCTACAAAAAATAGAAAGATCTTACAGAATTTTATACCCAAAAAAAAATTTAATTTTACTCTACAGTTACATTTAATGGAGTTAAATACTTACCCAAACAGTAAAATTTTTCGGTGCTGAATCAATATAACCGCTTGGAGCTAAACTTTTTGGAATATGTTCTAATGAAAATCCTGATACAAATATCATTGAATTTAATTTTAAAACTGTGAAAAAATAAAATAACCCCAAAAAATGTATAGTTTTATAAAAACGAAAATACAAAATAAGCAACATGCTTTTTTTTGTTAGCTTGAGAAATCGAAAATTATTTGACGACTAATAATCAGTTTTATTTTATGAAAACTTACCTAAAAACCCAGGGAAACCTTGAAAAGCCCAACATTCTCCAGGCTGAACAGATGGCATAATAGCAATTCTTGGAGTATTACTCGGATACCATAACGGAAATCCAAATAAAGAAATCTGTGCTGACTTTACATGGTAATTTTCTGTGCAACGTGTTGATAAAACTTGACCACCAGCCGACTCTAAAGCAAAATCCACCATACCTGTTTTATCTGCATCATATACAGCTAATACACTACGAACAATTCTTTTAATTTCTTTTTCATCTAAATCGGCTGCCTTCAAATTCAAATTCGAGCTTCTAGATGCCGTTATAAATTCTTTATGACGTAATTCAACTACTTTTAATATTTCAGTTTTTAATTTTTCACTTATATCATTGAATAAAAAAACTCCAGATTTATCAATTTCATTTCTTATATTGCCATCAATTTTAAGACTTAATTCATTCAAACGTTCTTCTAAAAACGCTTTAGCAACAAACATGTTACGTATCCAATTTTTTAAATCTATTTCATCTAAATTTATGTTACCACCATCATTTGTTGAATATCCCAAAATTTCAATTAAGTTCAATTTTATTTGTCGATTAATTGATTCAAATTGTTTATTATTTAAATTAATCAAACGTTGTTCAATTTCAGATAAAAGACCATCAAAACGACCATTTATATTAATTTCATGCAATTTTAAGCGTTCTGTAATTTCATTCTGTGCATTTTGAAGATATGTAATAGAATAATGTAAATCATTATTTTCACTTAATTTTTCGGCTAAAGTAGTTTTGATAAACGAAATCTCTGCATTCAATTCATCAATTAGATTCTGTTGATTAATCATAATATCTTTTTCTTTTTTTGACATTAGAAGTCCAGCTTCAATTTTAGAATGTAAATTTTCTTTTGTAGGGTTCATTAATAATATTCTTGAATCAATAAATTCACCTAAAACTGGTGATTTTAAAATTCTCAATAATAATTCATCAATATCGATTGCTTCATTTATATTGTAAAATTGATTATTGATATCAATATTCTTATGAATTAATTTAGAAATTTCATTTATATTTTCCTTTGTAAATACAATAGGACCAGGATATTGTATTGTTTTTAATTTTATTTGTAGTTGAGTTATTATTTTGTCTATATCTTCACTGGTTAATTTATAAGATTTGGGAATTTCAATGTTTTCATCAACATTTTTTAATTTATTATCATAAAGAAGAATTTGTTCTTGAATTAAATTAATAATTAAACTTGCTATTTCTGGTGATAAGTTAGTATCACGTTTTTGTCTTTCCAAATTCATTTTATCATCAATATTTTTCTTAACATAAATATTAATATGATTTATTAAATTTTTATAATCTTCAGGACTTAATGATTTTTGTATGTTATTTGTTATAGTAGCATAATTATTATCATCAGAATTAAATTGAAAGCTCGAAAATGATGGCAAACCAAAATTAAAACGATAATTATCAATACCAGTTTTAAAATTATTAATGCTATTACGTAAGCCAATAAATGAAAATGGAATAATAGTATGATAACGAGAAAGAAGCAAATTACGTTCTCTTTCATCTAATAATCTCCAAGCTGTAAAGGATTTTTTTTTTATATATAAAAATAAGAAATAATAAATTTTCTACAATAAAAAAAATACTTTATAATGAAATACGTAAACAAATAAAATTAAAAAAATCATTTAAAAATACGATAATAAAAAGATTAACAAATATTAACTTTGAATGGTTCAATCTCAGAACTTAAATTGAGCATTTTCTTTAATGAAGTCTTTATTTTCTCAAAAAAAAAAAAAATAATAATTTACACTACACTTAAGAATTTTTTATTCTCTAAATCCTTCTTCACAACACTACTTAAAATTTCTTACTAATTTTTTAAAACAAAAATTACAATACATTTTTTCAAATTCCTTAAAAATTATCCTCTAATATGAAAATTAAAAAAAAAGAAACAAATAAAAATATTTACTATCGATAATATAATAAAAAAAAGATACACTTTAAAGATACTCTTTCACTACGATATATTATCATGAAGAAGGATAGAGATTAATTAATCTTAAGTGTTTTTATTATTGAATACAAATTTCAGCAAAAATAAACTATTTCTACTTACCTGAAAATACAAAAAATTTTCTTACAACTTTTTAATATTAAAAGAAAACTACTTTTTATTTTTTTTTTATTAAAGAAAAAGCAAAATACATATTTTTATTTTTAGAAAAACAAAACTTTTATATATTAAAATTTTACTACTAAATACATAATTAATATTACTTCAGAAATCTTAAAATTTTTAATTATTAACTTTTTGTAATTATAATAATCATTGTTAAATAATTTTATAATGTAAATTTGAACAATAAAATGAAAATCTTAAATTAATTTGCTGTATTAATTGAAAATTTTACTTTAAAATCTTTTTTTTTTCTTAACTACACTGAAATAATATTATTTTAATTCTTTTTAATGTATATTTTAAAATATCTTTAAAATTTAATTTTAATTCTTAATTAATAAATTTTTTAAAAACACTTTTAGTTGATTTAACTCTATCCTTCTCCTGTGGTATGCTTTCTATCATAATTTTTTTTTTTTAATTTTTAAGAATAATTTTCTTATCTGTATGTTTTGTTTTTAAATTTTTAACTACAAATTGCATCAAAATGCAAAATCTGAAATTCTAATTAAGTATAAAATGGAAAGCAGGATTGGGGATTAAGGAAAAATGTTTTTACTATTATATAAAAATTGATTTCTACATCAAATATATAATACATTCTACTTTCGAAAAACTTTTAAATTACAGCTTTTTTCTTGTTTTGATATTTGAACAATTAGAAGATGGTTACAAAATAAAAATGATTTGTTTGTAAAATAAACTATTTATTGTGTATTTTAAAATAATACAACTTTTAAAGGGTCGACGCATTTAAACATCATATTAATAGCTAACGTAGCAAAAAATTGAATACGTATTTACTAACGCTTAATATAATGTAAACTTTTCTGCTTGAATGTTGGATTTAAAAGGAAAATTCAATATCTACTAAATTATAATTTTAAAATTTTGCCTTAAATAATTTATATAAAAATTTTATATCATTTTGTTGAAAATAAAAAGCTTATTCCTAGTTTAATGTTTAAGAATAAAGAACAAATCCTTTTTATATTAAACAGGAAAACTTTAATTAATCTTAATCAATAAAGTATTATAGAAGATATAATACATGAAAAATTGATCGAATAATTTATTCAAATTTTATTGAGCAGATATTTTCACATATTTAAAATTGTCCTTAGTTTTTATTTAATAATTTTATTAATATTAAAGATACTTAATCTGTTTGCAATAAAATTTAATAATAATTAAGACACGTAAAATTAAAGATGGCGATTTTTACTCTTTTTTTATTTAATTAATGAATAATTAATTTTGAATTAAATTTGTACTTAAACCTAATTATTGGTAGCAATTTTTAAACGTTAATTAAAAAAAATCTTAAACTATGTAAATATTTAAATATACATATATATAACTAAACATAAAATTGATATTTCATTTTTATGTCATAATATTAAAAAATGTATATAAAAATTTATCATAATTGCCTATAAAAAAAAATTGAAAGTAAATATTTAATTATCTAACAATTAACTTATTATTAAAAAGAACTATAAGATAAAACTAAGATTTTATAATTAAACTTTACTTTGTTCTTAACGATTAGGTGGGGTCGGACAAAATTTTGATTTTTACAATATTGGGATTGTTAAAAATTATAAAAATTATGAATTTGTAAGTTTGTTTATTTGTGTCCTTTTTGAAAAATTCATAAATCCAAAACTTGCAGATTATCTAGATTTTTTATCGTACTTTTCTTTTAAAATAATCAAAAGAAAGAACATAATTTTTACTAAACCGAAAAAAAATTGCAAACAGATTAAATAATTATACTACTACTTTAATTGTACTAATAGAATAACTTTAAAATAACTTTTCTTATTTTTTGTTTACAGTGGATTATTAATTAGAAAAATTTTCCATAACAATTTTATGTGTTTCACTTGCAACATTTTTAGAAATTGTTTTCAAATATTCAAAATAATCTTCTGTCCACAATCTTAAATTATCGATTCTTTCATAAGCTCCAACTTTTAAATATTGAATATTTTCTGAATCAACAATTTGTGATAAATTTACTGTTGGTATTTTAATATTACGTGAATATTCTACCAAAACTTGTGGTGGAAACGGCTCATTAGGATGGGTATGATAATAGAAACCTTTATTTTTTAAATTAATATAGGAGTATTATTTATTAATATAGGAGGAGTATTTAAAAAAGATATTTTGAAAATAAATACAAAACAAAAATAAAAAGAGAAAGAGAAAAATTCAAATTAGTACGCTCAATATTTCTAAATACAAAAGAAAAATAATTAATATTGAATTAACTTACCAGTTAATAACAAAAGTGGCAGCAAAACCAACAAAAATAGTAGAAATCTTTTTTTCTTTTTACCATCAGGATTTGAAGATCTCAATAACCATGTATCCAAATATAGAACGGATGATATCAGCAAATAAATGGAACGGAATAAAGAATATATAGCATTCGCTATGGCATTTTTACTTCTACTCCATATTCCTTCAGTTAAAAAAAGTAATGAAATATTTACAGAATGAAGAGTTTATTTTTAATTACCTTCTTGGTTATGATGAATACCAGTTCGTGAAAGATAAGCATGATCCATTTTGTCTTTACCAGTAAAAACAGTTGTAATTGTAGAAAATATTGATACAATTCTTGTTATAAATCTTCTTATAAATGATTCCTTTTGTACATTTCGATATTTATTGTATTCATATAAATCAGTTTCATCTTGTGAATCATAAAGTAATTGATTAGTATTATCCATATATTGTTTTTCATTTCGTTGACTTCTTGTAAATAAAGTTTGTACAAAACGTTTTCTAATACTTTCTGCTTGTTCTGGGTTTCTTTCAATCATAAAATTAATACGTTCATTGTATTTTTCTAGACTTTTTCTTGACATATTCGGAAAAGCAATTACTCCAGGCGCTAATTCGCGACGATGGGGGGATAATTTTGAATATGTATAATCAGTCTTAGGATATTTCCTAATTAAAAATAAATATTTATTTGTAAAACAATAAAATAATTAAATTTTAAATAATTCATATACTTACTTCCAATATTCTCCAGCAGTGATATATTCTTGATATCCTTGATGATTTGGATCACTTACATCGCCATTAAAGCTATTATCAATTAATTTTGACGTTTTTTTCTGATTAAATTGATTAATTGTCAAAATAGGTGTACTTGTTTTTATTTTTGAATTTTCTTCAAATGCTGTATTACTTTCATTCTGTAATATTTCTTTAGATTTATTTAAACGTTGGTTAATTGACGATCGACCATTTGTAATAACACGTTCAATTACTCTTGTAGTTGTTACAACTGTTGATGATTTTTGATTATTGACTGACTGATTTTGTTTTTGATTTTTAGAGACAAATTGAACTGCAGTTTCAGATGGTGTTGGTGTAATATCTGCATTTGTACTTAAATCTTCACTTGAATTTGATGAATAATCTGAAGTTGTACGTGTTGATGAAATTTTTGTAACTGAAGACTTTGTTGTTCTTAATGGTTGTCGTTTTGATGGTGATTGTGGTCTATTTGTTTCTATTTCTTCTTCAATTATTGTACTAGATACATAAGAAAATTAATTGAAATAAGTATAAATAAATAAATCGGTATTATAAAGTAAACTTACGCGATTTGCTTGTGTTTTTTATTTAATATTGGTGATTTCTTATGGTGATGATGATGATACTCATGGTCATCATCGCCAATATGTGTACATAATTCACGGTCACAACTTGAACGTAAAAATGGTGTTTTTGAACGAGAACGAGATCTCGTCTCTATTGATAATTCATCCATTTTTTGAAATATTTGGAATAAAAGTTCCTAAAACAAATTTTATTTGAAAAGAACACACTTTATATTAGAAAATAATTGTATAATTATTATAAATATATATTATAAATTCCGTTTTAAAGATAAAAAGGTTCTTTTTAATTAATTAATTATTTAATTATTCACTATAAAGAAAAAAATCTGTTAAAAAGTTCAAAAGATGTGGCCGCGTTTTTGCTTGTGAAATACTCGTATACCTATTAATTAATTAACTACATAATATATAAAATAATATAGAATTTTTTCTATGGCTGCGCAGCATAGGTAATTTTTTTATTTAAATTGTGTTAGCATATAGAGAGTAAATAAAACGCGCCTAAAAAGTTATGCTAAAAACTAATTATTAGTTTAGTGTTTATATTTACATTTTCTTTTTTTTTAATCTACTGTGGTTGAAAAAAAGGGGGAAAATTTCTCACTTTTTTTTTTTTATGTAAATTTAATGGTATGGTACACAAAAAAATATATGTATATTATTTGAGCAACTTATACATACGATATATATACATTTATATATATATGTATATATATGTACATACTAATTTATATATGTGTGCATATGGTTATAAAGGTGATAAAAATTTAAAAAATAAGATATTCGTTAGATTTTTAACATATTATTAATACCTACAACAATGCTTTATTTTTCATTTAAATTTTTATTATGTTATAAAAAATATAACTTAATATCTCAAAAAAGAGAAAAAAAATTTTTTTTTAGGTTTTGATAATAGATAGGTAGTATATATATATGTATATGTATATTGTACATTTAAAATATGTATGGATATATTTTTTTTTGTATAAAGTCAGGTACATATCATTATTAAAATATTAGACAAAAAAAAGTGAAATATCTAACAAGAATTTAAATTATAAAATCTATTAAGTAGATTTTTTTTATAAAATCTTAAATCACGCTATAGGGGTACGTTATTTATTACATACGACTTGATTTAGTGGAAAAAGTACTCGAAAATTGGGTTCATCGAATTCGTTTCTGCAAAAGAAGTCGTGGAGGCCATTTGAATGACGTTTTATTCAGAACTTAATTGTATTGATTGTACTTCACATTAAATAAAAAACATTTGAATTTCCTTAACAATTAGTGTGTTTTTTTTTTTTAAAAAGAAATCATATCACTCAAATTGGATAACCCTGTATTATAGCAATCTATTACGATGTACATTCAAAAACATCTTACATATGAATGAAGTATCTATCAATTATGTACATGCTTACAAAAAGATAGTTAATACCATTTTCAAAATTTAAATAAAATTAAATAAAAAAAAACTTATTAATAAATTATTAGACAAATAAAAATAATTAGTTAAATAACAAAAAATGTAAAATAATCATATAAATTACATTAAACAGATTAAATATATACAGTTATATATGTACATACATATTACATTAATATGTATGCAATTAATATATTAATATTAACCCGTTAAAATACAAATTAATCTCATTTTAATTTTGATCGATAAAAACACCTTGTGTCCCAAATTAGAAGTACATAATTAAGAGATGACAATTTAATAGATATTTAGCTACATTTCTTTGATTTTAGAATATATAAGAAATTAATTTGTATGCATGTACATACGTATGTAAAAACAAAAATCGTTTTTAGTCCACATTGTTGATGACGTAACATAATTAAAATTCAAGAGAATAAAAAGATCATGGGCATTGGGTATGGTAACATACATATACATATGTATATGGTATGTGACGATTGCCGTTGTAAAAAAATTAAAATTTCTATAATTCTACTTCATAATAACATACATATGTATGTTACTATACTATATACTATTATATACTATTACTATGTATACACTATTACTATGTATATACTATATAGTGTATAATACATAATATATAAAAAAAAAAAAAATACAACATACTTAGGTATATTAATACATAATATTATTATTTTTACAAAGTGATTTTTAAAAAAAAAAGTATATATCTATAAGTATGTAGGTATGTAATTAAGTATACAGAGAATTCGAATGTGTATAAATCGCTTTCAACTAAAAACTATATTATTATAATGATGAAATATAGTATACGTATGCATATGTACCAACATATTATAATAATGTTAAAAATAGCTAAATTTTTATATTATGAATTAAACTGCATTTTTTTTTTACATATTAAATAAGCTATTTGGTTTCTTTTGCATTTAGAATTAATAATTTTTCGCACCCTATCCCTATGTATATATATACTTAAATACTATTACAAAAAATAAAACAGAAAATGAAAAATATATTCATAGATTAAAAACAACCCGTCATACAAATTATGGAGGATAGTTGTCATAAATCTAGAATAACCCTTAAGTTGTAGAAAGTTCTGAATGAATTAGGTGAAACCAACTAACTTAGCCAAACTGTACAAAATAGGATATGTATAAGGTAACACGTTTTTTGTTACATATTCAATGACATTATAGATATTTAAAAGGGGTATGCCTATGTATGTATAATTAAAAATTGCGATTATTATATTAGCATATTAATTTTTTTTGAAAGTTTAAGTAAGTTTTTTAATTTAGAAAAGCATCACATTTTAGGTAATATTAGGTTAGGTAAATTTTTGATAAAAGTTTTGATTTTTGATAGAGTCATCCACTAGAACACGAAATAAGTAATTGTTTATTTTCTATTTTTATAATGATTGCAATGAATTTTTACAGTATTAATTTTCCTACCCTTGAATTCTTACATATATGTACCTATCTGATATTTATTTTTATTTCAAGTTCCCCTTTTAAAAATAAGTTACAATACGCTTTTTTTCAATAAATTTACTTCATTAAAGTAAATTAAATAATAAAATCTTAATGCATGCACTTACATAGTTTTAATATTTTGTTGTACTATGTATGAAATTAGTTCAAGGTACCCAACGCAAGGTAGGTATTAATATTTTAATTTATTTAATGAGGATATTTGAGAAAGAACACATTATTTCAAATAATATTATAATTACAAATACATACCTAGGAAAAAATAAATAAATTACTAATAAATAAAATTTATTTATTTAATATTAGTAACTCTTGTTTGTATGCAGCAGAGCAGATATGTAGAATAAAAATTCGATTGTCGATCAATTTTATAAATTTCCAGTAAGATTTAAAAAACTACAAAATCGTGGAATCAAACATATTCCATAAAATACATCTAATCTGTTAAATTAAAATAGGTATGTATACAAATTTATATAAGTATGTATACAATTAAAATATAGATGTTTCAATTGTATGAAAAGCTTCTACTATTCCACTAAAAGCTTTCTAGATTAAGTTGGGGACAAAATTTTATTTTATATTATATGTGTTGTATATGCATAGACATATATTAGAATTTTCTAAGCTTTCGGAAAAAATACTAATACGTTTTATTTTTAAATAATTAAGTATTTAAATTTCCCAATTTTTCTTAGAAAAAGCTTAGTATATTACTATATACTACATATACTTACTATACATACAAAAAAAAAATTAAATTTTTTGCTTTCAGTGAGACTAACACAATGTTTACATACCTATGTATATGTATGATAGTTTTTCGTTTTACATAATACTCTTAGTATATAATTTATTATTTATAGTTTGGTATACATATGTATATAAATCAAGATTTTGATTACTCGTTTTGTTTTCCATGGTTTATTTTATATACAAACAAAATTAGGTATAAAAAAAAGAATAAAAAAATATTTAAAAATTTGGTTACGTTTTAACGAACTTTTTTAAAGCTACCCAAAAATTATTCTACTTAAACTAAAAAACATAAATAAATTACGTCATTTTTTTTTTTGGCGGCATTAGAAATAGCTACTTATTGTTTATACATAGGTACCTAAAATTTTTCATATTTATTTTGTTTATTTATAATTTATATCTGTTAATTATGTATGCATGTATATAATGTAGGTATATATATATCATAGCAAAGGAAGAAATAAAAATAGAATTATTTAGAAATTCTCGTTCATTTAATATCAAACAATTTTTATTCAAAACAATTCTACTTATCAACTAAAAGACTAATTCGATAAAATAAAATTATCAATTTATAACATTTTAGCATTAAAAAGTTCTAACAAACAATTATTACAGATAAGTATAACAATATTCTATCAATTACATACATTTATGTGCTCTACGCATAATATATTTAGACCGGCAAGAAGTAAAATTTTCATTAGCTTTTGAATCAACATTTTACCATACTATTGTCTACCTACATGAACATATATATACATATGTATGTACATAATATATTGCAAACAAAAATTTCTCGAAAATCAAAATACAATCAAGATTGTAAAACAAAAAGTGCTACATTTTAAAAGATATTTTTTGCTTCAAATAATTAAATTTAAATATGTATTCTAATTCCATATAATTTACCTACATATTTACCTACTAACGAAATTCCACATAATTTACCTACATATGTATATAATATACTGGTCCACGTAGCGTGTATTTTAAAAATAAATTTCAAAATAAACTATAATATACAAATTTTAATAAATTTTGTAATAACTTCCTTAGAAGATTACAGAAGTATTATATTAAAAATATCTCAGTAGAAAATCGGAGAATTGGTGTTCTAAATAAATGGTTCTATAACTACTCTTTGGTAACCCCAGTTTCAGAACTGATATAATTTTAAACGGAAACTCATTACTTAACTCATTACCGACAACTAGTAGTAACTAGTTACTTAGTAATGCTGGGAGGAGCGATTGGTTATTTCGTAGGACATCATGTGTAAAACGTATTGCTGATTTTACATTACGGTCATCTCAAAATTATTGATATAAAATTATTAAAATATGATTTTATGTGAATTGTGAAGACAACTAATATCATGATTTTTTGACTAAAGTAGAACCGATGCTTATTACATACTAATATTACATATTATTTTATACTTAGAGGATAAAATTTTTGATAATCTAGAATAAATTTATATTTTTTTAAAAGTTAATAAAATTTACCAAATTCAAGAATTCTTCATAAATTCAATTCTTAATTATTTCTTATTTAATTACAAAAAAATATTTTGCACAGAAGTTAATATAACATGATATTAAAGATTCATTATAAAAATAGCAAATATAAGTATGAAAATAAAAAATACGTATTATTACATATGTAGTATGTTATTTAGTTTTATAACAAATTTAATAAAAAATGATTTTAATAGGTATGTAGATACTGTAGTTATCCATATGTTATAAAAAGCTACTTAAATATTATTATTATATCGAACGATCAACTATACGCTATATTTAATTATAAATTGCAATTTGATTCTTTTCTATTAAAATATCGAGAAAATTTAATTTATGTTTTAAATAGATACGTACATACAAACATACATATATGAATTCTTTTCGTTTGTTTAAATTATTTTGTTGCAGTAGTAGGTACATATATTTATTTAAAATGAAATGTAAATATGTAATTAATTTATAAATTTTAAAAATAGCATACACAAATTTATAAGTCATGTTTCTATACAAATAAATTTTTGCAAAGAATCCTCAAAAACATTTGTACATTTATTTTAATTAATTACAAAAATAAAACACTAAACAGTCGTTAATCGTTATAAGACTTCAAAGATTTCAAAAATTCTTATATATGTACACATATAATATGCATATGTATGTGGATACATTAAATGTAAAAGTGTACTACAGATGTATAAATTATTTTTTATATTAATTTCTTATCAATTTCGAGCTACATATTACTCATACTATTTTCAAATAATTTATTTTGATTTTTGTAAATCCGGTACTGCCGAAATATAACTATGTATATTAAATTTTTTTCTACCAACCTATAATCAGTTTTTTAGATAAGAAACAGGAAAAATTTAAGAAAGATAAGAAATGTATGTATCTATACATATTATAAGTACCTATAATCAATTTTTAATAAATTAGTATAGAAATCGAAAATTGAAATAAGTTAAACTAATGATTTAATATTACATCTGTGTCTCATAATTTGAATGTTCTAATAAGTACCTAGTAATCTGAAAACTAAAATCTTTGCGAAGAATATTATTCTGCTCATAAGTTTTTTAATTTTAATATTAAAGAAACTATACGTATTTTTATTTATTTACTAGGTAAAATATCTAACTATTTAACTTTTTAATCAAATTTATTTATTCGATCACGCTTATCGCCTGGAAAATTGAAATGTTGTACATTCACTTTAATTAATTTTATACATGTACATAATATTATTTTTTCATGTTTGGTATGTGTTCCATTTGATGATTCATATTCTTAAATATTTTTTTTTGTATGTATAAATCATAGATATATACCGAATAAATAATATGTTTATGCACTTTATAAACAAATATTTCTCTAAAAAGTACTTAATATATAAATATGAATGTATACTAAAAATTGAAATGATTGTTTGTTTATATAAAATACTTTAAATTTAGAAGTTTTTTTTTAACAAATATTGATATAAACAACAAATACGTAACGTACGAGTACATATAATAAAATTATCCATTTTAGGAAAAGAAAATGAATAAAAAAAATGACTTTTTTTATTATTCTAAAATAGGTTATTATCAACAATACTAGTCATTAAAAAACTCTGTTCTATTTTTGTTTGTAATAATCAAACAATCTTTTCTATTTTATTATATTTCCATTGATTTATTTTTACAATGGAATGAAACATCCAAGATCAATTGTATAATTATTTCTGAATTATAAAGTGTTTAATAATGTGTTTCATTTACATACATACTTTTTGTATAACCGAGTTTATTTTTAGAATTGTTTTATCATAAAACGGTAATTTTTATTATTCAATTAAATTTTGGCTTATTAATTATTATAAAAAACTATACACACATTAACCGAAAGATAGGGTTAATATGTGTAACATTTACATTACAAATATTAGCCGCAACACATAATACAACGTTTTTTGAATGAAATACATACTATATTTCATATTTTTTTTAATTATGTGAATAAATGTTTTTACACATGCATACGTAGTTTTTGAAGATTAAAATAGTTTAATTACACTTGAATTCAAAACATGATTTTTAAAGCCTTCTCTGCATAAAAATACATTTAATGTTAATTTTTAAAACAAAAAAAAATTAATATGTATTTTTTTTAAACATGTATTTTATTTTTTTATGAAAAGGTTCGTTGCTCCTCTTTAATATATTGCAATTTCAATCTATGCTTTGTTCCCTAGTTTACTCACTAAAATTCACAGCAGTTTAGTTTTTTTTTTAAATACGATACATACTGCAATGCATTGTTCACTTCACCAGCACACGTGATTAAATTTGCGCTAAAATTAGAATTTAAGCGATTTACGTTTAACGTATGCATATACCAATTACCGTATTATTGAATGAATAAATTTTACATATTCTTCAAATTTCAAAATTTTAGGAATACCTTATTGCTATTCTTAAAAAAGAAAGAAAAACCAAAGCAATTCACTTTTTTTTTTCGAATTAACTAAATATAAACACTCAAGTTATAAAACTGAAAAATGCACAAAGTAAAAAGTTTTCAATACATACTTATGTACATATACATATTTTAGAAGGAAGCTGAAAATTATTTTATAATTAAACAAAAAAGAAAAACTATAAATTAACAATACTAAATGAAAAATATAGAAAACTTCATTACACAAATTAATTTAAAACTAATCACACGTTTGCTTTTCATTGAATTTTTTTGTTTTTAAATTTCTTAACCTTGGAAATTATCGAATGACCTGTTTTATTTTGTTTTTATTATATTTTTTAGAATAATTTTTTTTTTCTATGAATATGTAATATTTGGGCATTTTTTTTTATTTTTTATTCTATAATAGCTTTATTTATAAACGATGACGTATCACAAATTCACGACACAATCAAAGCAATATGGTGGTAACTGGATTTAGAATATTTTCGTTTTTTTTTTAACAATATATTAATGCATTCACATATAAATTTTATTACCTTATATAATTAATTTATTATAAATGTTTTATTAATTATTGATATTTTAACGATTAATACAACTTTTTTTTTAACAAAAATAATTTTAAATACGAGTAAAACAAAAAATATTCTTTTTCGAATATCTTCACATTCTCATCGCCATTATATGACTGACAGACTGACTGAACTGAACTGACTACTGACTTGCTTCTGCTTGACATTACATCATGTCACTATAACTATACTCACTAGTCAGTACTCAGTATTCAGTACTCAACTTAGTACTCTCTACTCAGTAGTCAGTACTCATAAGTCACAACTCTTCTCACTACACTACTCACTCCGCCTATTTAAGAAAGCAATACACGGTACAATATTAAATCAATATTGCATAAATTTGCATTGAAGCAATATTGTTACCAACATTGAAAGCGAGTATTTAAACTATGCAATTTTCATACAATATTGTTTTGAAATCATTTACACAATACAATAATTAAAAAAAAAATATTTTTAATTCATTTCAATTTTTATAGTATACGGTTAATAATATGTGACTTAGTTCAACGGAAAAAATTTATATTGTTATGTAGTGCAGTGCTATCAACATTAGAAAAAAGAAAAAAAGGAAATGGGTTAAAGCTTGTAAAAAAATTAAGATTTAAGAACTGAACCTCAAAATTTTAAACATTACTTGCGTATGTCGGATTCCCAGTTTGATTTTCTTTTAAATCTTGACGAAAAAAATTTAAAAACTAAAAAAAACTAAGTTATATTATAATATTAACGCACACATATAAAGTTGCAACTGCAAAATACAACTTAATGTAAACGAGAGAGTTTTGCAGCATATTTTAAATAAAATAATGAATACATCATTGCATACAGAAATGTTAAAAAGTGTAAACAGGGCCACTAGTTGTACTAAACTATTGTACTAAATTTACTCCGGTTTTCACCTTTAAAAAATCTACTCCGCACTTCAATACATTTGCTTTGAACTGTTCTGATAAATTGCTTCAAGTGAAAACAAATTGTTTAAAATTTTATTGTGCAAATAATTAAAAAATAAGATTTAATTTTGAAAATGAAAAACTGAATTTGCTTCAGTATTTAAACCCAACTAAAATTTGTGTACTACATGCGATATTGAAAAATTAAATTTCCGGCATGCACTAATTGGTGAAAATTAACTAATTGAAAAATGTCAAGATGAAGATATAATACGATTTTGGTTATATTTGAAAAAAGTTCCAAATTTTTTAAGAACTCATGTTCGATGATTTAACAGATTATATGTTGAGCTTGTACGACCTTTCCACATAGTAGTGCAACAGCGCAACGAATTTTTTCAAAAATTAATAATTTAAAAACAAAAAAAAACTAATAGTTTATCTAAAGAAACATGAGAAAACATCCTGTTATCAAGAGGATTGTTTTTAAATGAAAGTGAAAACGCTTTAAACTAGAAACCATCAAACAAAATGATTGCTTATAATTTTTTCAAATTTATTGATAGCAAATTTGAACTGAAATAGTTAATTTAAATTCTACAACGAATAATTTTTTTATATAAAATTATAATTTTAATTAAAATTATATATAATTATAATTATAATTTTAATTAAAATTATATAAAATTATACGAATAAGTTTTTTAATTTTATATATATATTTATAATTTTGCTGTTACATTTACAAAAACTTTTAATAAAACTTGAAATTAAAAATTTTTTGTTCTTAAACTGTATTTTATAATGCATTCCAAAACCTAAAGGCCAAATTATAATGACGCGTTGTTAAATCTACACGCGTGCGGCGCGATGACATTTAAAGTAGAGGCTCAAGTTATAATGATGTAGCAACGTTGTAGCAACGCGCCACGTTATTCTAAAATTGAAAATTGTTCTAAATTTGCGCGCGTTGTGAATGAAAAACAAAAACAATAATCAAAAGAAAAACACAATATAAAAATTAGTGAAAAAAAAAATAATTAAAATAAAATAGATAATTTGGAGAAAAAAATACATATATCATTTTGATTGAATTTTTGAATTTTTTTTTTAACTTTACAAAATTCAAATCTTTCAATTTACGAATACCTAGTTTGTGTTTTTATAAAATGTCAAGCGTGTAGTGTCGCGTGATTATAACTTGAAGAAACTTTTATGTAGCGCCGCACGCGTAGCAATGAAACAAGCGTAGAATTGACACGTCATTATAATTTGGCCTTAAAATCTTAATATTTAAAGTAAAATAAAACTGAGGAATTAAGTTTTTCGCTTTGAATAATGCATTTATAATATAATCTTAACTACAACATTTTTTTGCAAATTATTTAATTTTTAGGCCGCTATTACACATCAAGTTTTTCATCAATTTAATGCATAAAGGACCATTAATGGACAATTAAATTGATGAGCTATTACACACTCCTGTTGATAAATTCAATTTCGTATCCATTTTTTTGACAATTTAGAATGACATATTGTAGATGTGTTCTGAATATATATAATTTCAGAACATATATATAATTTTATCACATTGCAAAATATAATGTGTGTTTATGGGCCTTTCCACACGAGTAGTGTCCTCTTCGTATCGTGACTACTTTCCTCTTTTTTTTATTTCCACACTGTTCCTCTCGTTAGTCTTTACTTTTATATATGTGTGTAAATATTTCATTTTAAAACAAAATTTGTTGCGAGAGGTAGATAATAAATATAAAAAAAAGCACGCATAAAACAAATAAATTTTTTTTTGTATTTAAGTAACATAAGATTTTTTTGCCTGTAATTTTTAAACAATAAATATTATATACGTATGTACCTAGAAATAGAATAAACTTTGTACTGTGCACATAATTTCTTTTTGTCAATAGAATATATTTTAATAATTTCATCAAGTGAAAGATCAAAAATCACTTTACTTTTTTAAAAATTTGCTGCGACCGTTTCAAAAACTTTTTTCTTTAATTTTCTAAACGAGAATGAAACGTATGTACACATAAAATTTTTTTGATCCTCATAAAAATTTTTATTTGAGTTTTTGTTTGTGTTAGCCACTAAATTTTTAAACTCTAAAATTTTGGTTTAAAAAATTACTCCTAAAAATTGCCACCACAAATTTAGTTTATAGGCAAGAGGGTATGAAGCGAAGGTAAAAGTAAAAAATGACGAAAGAGGACACTACTCGTGTGGAAAGGCCCTATTAAGGCTCATTTTCATGGATATTTAGAAAGAGTAAAATATACTTAATACTACCAATAGGAAAGAGGGAGAAAAATAATGAATTCAAATGTCATGTATCCATAAGAATGTTAGTAGTATGCCCATTTTTTTTGTGTACATACACATTTTTTACGTATGTGTTAAAAATATCGGAGATAATTATAGAAAATTTAGCTTCAGCGAGCTAAATTTCATCCGATATTTTAGTATATCTCCGATATTTTCTGAACGCTTGTACCGATACTTTTGTATTTTTTCTCTGTCATACAAGTAGTGTTTTTGTATCTTCTGCCTATGCTCTAACAAATATCGCCGATATTTTTTTCCATGAAAATTAGCCTTTAATCAGCTCTAGTACTACCTAGAACAACCTGAAGCAAAAAAGTACAAGTTTTGGTGTTCATTAGTTTTAGAAACGTGTTTCTTTTCTTCGAAAGTGTTCTAGTTTTGTGTTCATTAAGTTGCTCTAAGTTACACATTTCTCTTATAGCTTTTTTTTCACATCTGTTTTGAACAACTTTTTGTTTTTTTTTTGTTTGCTGTCCTATTCTATTCTAACCTGATCTGCTCTGATCAGTGATCTGTGCTGAAAACTAATAAGCAAACCTTAATTTCTGAACAAATTTTTTTGATTTCAAATTTAATTTTGAAAGCTAAAATAAAACGTTGTTTTGTGTGTCGTTTTAAATATGTACGAGTATGAAATTTGAAATGTAATTTTTGAACAAATTTTTATTTCATTGATCTGTTGATATCTATAAATTTGAAAACAAATTTTATATAAAAGAGAGAATTGAAATTTTTAATTTAAATAATTTGGCGCTACGAAAGATAAGTATTTAAATATTTGAATTAAAATTATTGTAATAATTATTCTATTCTTCTAGTTATTCTATATAAATATTCTTATAGTTAGTATTAAAATTTTTGAATAAAAGATGGATAAAGAATGGATTCCGTTGTTTGGCATATTTTGTTATCTATAATAAATCAACAATATATGTATTAGTATATATTCTACATATTATAATATGCAAGACAGAATTTGTTTAAAGAAATAAAAATTTTTCCAAAAACAAATAACCGTCGTGCTATTCGGATATTTTTTTAGCTTTTTATGCCAAAACTATCTTCCCTTTATGGCTTTAATTATGTCGGCGGTGATCCATGTGTTTTCTCTGCTTTTTACCCTCCTTTCAGTAGTACTTTCACTTTTAGAAAACACAATTTCGTTAATCAGTTCATTGATAGTGTTGATTTCGTTAGTGTTGATTCTGGCCTCAAGTTTTATACGCATATTGGTATAGTTGATGTGCTTAAAACTGCTGCTTCTCATCTGGTTGAGTTTAATCTTGAATTGCTTTATTTTTACTTTCATAATTTTATGATCGAATCGCGAGTTAACAAGAAGCTCAATAGTGACATCATTTTTTCTCTCGTCTATATTTGTTATAATGTGATCAATAAGCGTAGTAGACTCTGACTCTCTGGTGGCATGGTTCGAGTTCATGTTATTTACAATTCTTACAGATGATGTCGTAATTGCATCCACATAATATTTGGTGTTACTCTTTAGGAGATCAATATTCGTATCCCCTATGTATATTAAGTTTTTATGCGTTTCAAAACTTTCCTCCATAAAGTCACTGAAGTTGATAATGCCGTCATTGACTGTTCTGTACCCAGTAGCAAGTTTTATATTTGTTGTAGTGCCCAGTATTTTGATGAGTATTTGATTGTATTGACTATTTTTCCTGATTATTTCGAATTTATGAGTGTTCTTCACATATACGGCTATTTACATTTTCTGTTTTCTTTTGTTCGTTAATCGTTCTTATCAAATCAAGTATCATTTAACATTGTTGGATGGTCATAGTAGCCTTTAAAGTCTCGTGTGCAATTTGTCGCAGTAAAAAAAGCTATCTTAAAGTCTGACTAGGTCCATTTTCAGCATTTGCTATAAACACAAATTCTGGCAACCTCAAAGATTTACTGGCAATCTCTGAAAATGAACGATTACATTTTAACACAGCAAACTATTTAGACGCCTACGACATCCATAAAACAAAAAATGCAAAGAACACTGAGGCAGCTCCAATTCATTCAAGTTTGTTCGATAATCGACGTGGGTTGAGGGTATTTGTTACACGGAGCACATCTAATATACGCACTGGTGATTTGACGTTTTTTGAAATTTTTTCATGTTTGACATGTCAATTTGTTTGTTTATTTATTTTATGTATGTAATAGTTATAGATTATTAACTAGATAGGCAAAATAACCAAAAAAAATTCAGTCACTTTTTGAGTAACAGCTATTTTTACATTATTTAGTTTCTTCCGCAAATATTACCACTAAAAGAAACTTTCGCGCTTTTTATATTTTTGAGTAGTTAGTAAATAAAAAGTTTTTAAATTTTTGAGTAGTTAGTTAGAGTAGTTTTCAAAATAAAAAGCGAAGTAGTTAGTCAGAAGTGTCTGTAAAAAAAATAAAAAAAAGTAAATACATAAATAAATGTGTTTAAATAATATAAAATATCTAAAAAATACAATAAATAAATAATATAAAAAAATAAAAAATATAGAGATATAGAAGTGATTATTATTAAATAATAATATAGAGGAACAATGTTTAAAATTTATTATGGTTGCTGCGTAAAGTGGTGTTCTAACACATATAGAAAATGTAAAAACACCTCTTTTCACATGTTTCCAAAAAACATAATTTTAAAAAATAAGTGGATTTTTTATTAGAAGCTTAAATAAACAATCTAATTTATTTTCAATAATGCATAATTATTTTTTTAAATTATTTCTTTTACCTATTATTTTATTTATTATTTTAATCTATACTTTTATTTTTGTATTTTTTATTATCAATATTAATACTTTTTTATTCCTACTTCCGAGTCTGCTACAACTTAACTTACTAACTCAATAAATACAAGTAAGTACATATTTGATTTTAGAAGAAAGAAACTGTTATATATGCTATAACGCAAAAATTGTACAAAATCTAAACAGCTATCTTTGAATTAGAGCAAAATATGTGTTAATTTTTGGCTGAAAATAATTGAATAGGAAACACATTAGAGTGAAAGAGAAACTGCCAATCTATATTTTATTTATCTATATATATTTATGGTAAAAGTAGATAGTTCAAATTAATTTTCCGTAAAAATATTTTTTTGGTAATTATTTAATTGTTTTTTGTTTTATATAATTTATTTATTGTTTTTTTATATAATTTATTTACTTTTTAATTTGAAACAGTCTAAATATACAATTTTTAATTCCAGTTTGTATAGCTGATGATGATAATATATTAAATATATAAAAAGCTTAAGTGTTTTTTATTTATACATTTATATAACACAAATAATACTCATAATTGCCTAGAAGTATACAAAAAAAACCAAAGAAGCCAAGCGGCACACTTGGATGGAATTTTGTCGATCTATCGAAACTACGATCCAGCCAATGGTATAGTGATTAAGACACCGGCCTTTCATACGAAAGGTTTCAGCCTGTGTAACACACTTCAAACATTAAACGCAACCCATATTATATGTCATTTTGACAGTTGAAGGTTTGCCATTTATAAAAATGGAGTCGTATACATTACAACAACGTGTTGAAATTATTGAATTACTTTATGAAAATGGTCGTTCTGTAAGAAATGTATTTCGCAGATTACGCGATGTTTATGGTCAGCATAATCGTCCAACTGAGCAACAAATTGCTAATATTGTGCGGAAATTTCAAGAAACTGGAGCAGTACAAGATCGAGAAAGACATCAGTATGCTCGTACCGGCCGTTCACAAGAAAATATTGGTGCTGTGGGTGATAGTGTTACAGCTGACCCCACCATGTCAATTTCCCGACGTTCACAACAATTGGGACTTTCTGAGTCAACTGTATGGCGTATTATGCACAAAGACTTAGCGTTGAAGACCTACAAAGTTCAATTGACACAAAAATTGCAGCCGTTGGATACTGGAACAAAACGACGATTTTTTAAAAAAAAAATTATCATTTCAGAAGAAGCACATTTCGAGATCGGTGGTTACGTTAATAAACAAAACTGCCGTATTTGGGGAGAGAAAACCCTCGTGTGATCCAAGAAAAGCCAATGCATCTACAAAGAGTCAATGTTTGGTGTGCATTGTGGTCTGGTGGTGTGATTGGTTCGTACTTTTTCGAAAATGATGCTGGAAGAGCCATAACCGTTAACGGTACCAGATATCGCGAAATGAGCACAACTTCTTTTTGGCCAAAACTGGAAAATATTGATACATGGTCATGTGGTTTCAACAAGATGGGGTTACATGTCATACAGCCAGAGAAACACTACAATTACTGCATATAGAGTTTCCATACCGTGTTATTTCCAGATTCGATGATGTGAATTGGCCTTCAAGATCCTGCGATTTGGCACCGTTAGACTTCTTCCTCTGGGGCTATGTCAAAGGACAGGTCTACAAGGATAATTCTCGAAACGTTGAAGCATTGAAAGCAGAAACTATTCGAATTATTGGTGAGATAGAGCCGCAACTATACCAGAATATGACCGAAAATGTTGATAAAAAAATCAGGTACTGTAGAGACAGAAGAGGTGGTCACATGGGAGATATCATTTTCAGAGTATAAATGACAAACATTGTACTTCAAAAATAAATCAAAACTTTTCAAGTTTCAATTCAAATTCTATGTCTTTTAATTATTTACTTTTGAAAACCCTATTTGAAAGACCCTATATAATTAGAAGAATGTAATTAAATATAGTATAATAGATGGTGTAGAAATAAATACAAGAAACGTCTTAGTCTTGTACAAAAGCTACAGCCGAGTAATCAACGGCTTAGTAAAATTAATGATTCACGAAACTGAAGCTTAGTCAAATATGAATAATAAATGATTTAGTCGAATGCTTTATGCTCCTCATAGGAGTGGCAAAGGGGGGAAAAAAAACCTAAACTACGGAGAATTCAGCTAGAATTTGTAAGATTCCTTCCAATGACAGATCTTGCCCAATGGAACTTGGCTAATTCTTCAGCTGAATCTTAAGAATTGTCAGTTAACACTCATTTTCCCGTCTGCAGTAATGATAAGGTAATGCAAATTAATCTAATAAAGATTCTAGATAATAGAATCTCATGGGATGAAGTTAGTAAAATTATATCTCAGGAAAGGGTTTCTTGGTCTATAAAAAGTTTTTCTCTATATAAATTACCTGGAACGATAGGCATAATGCCGATTATTCTGCAAAAGCCTGGTTGCCGTTTTCAGAAGCTGTTTAAAATTCAATTATTTTCCCCGCGGTTGGAAGAGAGTCCGAGTATTCTTTATTCCAAACTTCAGACCACTAAGATAATCTTCCTTTCTCTTAAAATCCTTCAAGCGTGTTCTGGATTGGATTAAGCAATGCTTCGAGGGAAGTCAAGTATAGAAATCCTAACATCCGTACTTAAAAGGTAGGTCCACAGAAATGGCTCTACCGTCAGCACAATTGATTACTTCAATCCATTAAGTATAAATAATATACCATAGCAACTTTTTAAATATTGAAGGTGCCTTTAACAATGTCAATATCCAATACATTGAAGAAACTCTCACTCAACTAGGTGTAGAGCAGTTTCTGAACCTTTGGATTTTTCTATTTTTAGTTTCAGAATAATTCATGCGAAAATTGGAAACAGTACAGTGTAACTAAATTATTCAATAGGGGTACAACACAGAAAGACGTGGCGTAATATTTTGTTAATAATAAAATTCTGATAACGCTTAATCAGGAAGGAATAAAAGTAGAGACTTATGCTGATGATATGGTGATATCGTATCAGGCCAGTTTATATCCGTAATTAGTGAAATTATGGATAGAGCTCTAAACAAGGTTTGCAAATGGGCTACAAGCTGTTACCTATATGTCAACTCGGAGAAGACTGAAATAGTACTCTTCACGGCAAAATTGGAAATACTTAATTTTGTCCTTAAACTTAACAATCATACATTAATGTTGACTACCAGTGCTAAGTATTTACTCATTATTCTAGATTCAAAGATCTCCTGGAAATCTAACGTCAAAGAGCTAAGGAAGCATACATTGGTTTCTATGTTTGTAACAAAACCAAGGACAAGAAGTGTAGTCTGCAGCCAAAGGTGGCTCTCGGAGAAGATTCGAGAAAAAATCCTCAATCCATTTAAAAAGGCATTACTTAAATCAATTGCTTGACATTTGCTCAAAAGGATCGAAAGCCCTATTCGATCGGAGGCCTCTGAGATATCAAGAGCTACAACTTCAGATTCGCCTGAGCAGTGAATGCTGGTATTTAGCTTTTCGCTGAGGTATGTTAAAACGTCACCAGTTCTAAAGCCGTATTGGCGGTCGTTTAAAATACCCCTACTTTCAAGATATCTCATCAACCTTCTATTTATTAAAATTTCCATAACTTTGCAAATTACCGAAATAATAACAATTGGTCGGTAATTGGAGCGGTGGCTTTTGTCAGCTTATTAGAAATTTACTTTTTTACATTTTGACTTTTTGACATTCAGAGACTTCAAAACTTTCACTACAGTACAAGTTCAAAAGTATACCCTTTGGAGAACTTTAACCCTATAATGGGATCAACAGAAGGTAATACTGGGGGAGATTGTACTGTAGGAGAGAGAATTTGCAAACAAATTTACTTTATCAACTAAATCTGAAATTATAGGGTTATTGTTATTAATCAACGGTGGGTCAAAGAGAATTCGCAAAAGTTGTTGCGAATTGTTAAAAACAATTTTTTTTATTTTACTATTGAATAATAAGGAAATACAGAAAATATCACAAATATAAAATTAAGCTAAACAATGATTCAAACATTTCCACACTGTTCATGGATTTTAAACAATATGAAAATTGAAAATTAGTTAGGCCACCTTCAGAATTTACGAATAATTTAGAAGTTTTATTAACAATTTTCCTAACATCTGGGTAGAACAAATATAGAATTAAAACTTTTTGAATTGTTATATAATAATTTTTAATTACAAAAAGAAAAATTTTATTTTAGTTAAGTTAAGGTATAGAGAAATAATTTATAATATAATTAAAAATGTTAACAAAGATAACAAAAAATTATAACAAACGAGTAAGAGTGCAGTAGAGTAGACTATGTCAACTCTGGAATACCCGTATGAACGTAATATATCCTTTTTCTATATAACTTGATCATCTTTTAAACAATTTCAGATATTCTAGTGCCAACGTTATAACTACCGAAATATATTTTACAGAATTGTTACCATAAAACTAGATTATCATTTGCTAGATTTCAGACGCCTAGTTTCATTAAGTTCCAAGAGGTGCAAGAAGCCTGAACCGGCCGAAAATACTGGATTTGAATAGCAAAACTACTCGAAAAACTACTACTTGCAAAAGTGACGTAGAAAAAATTTTAGCCTCCTTTTTGTTTTGAGTTATCCTGCGGACGGACAGACAGACGTACACGGCTTAATCGACTCAGAATTCGATTCTGAGCTAATCCATACCTTTGACGCTATATCTAGCTCGACTCCTTTAAGGTGTCACAAACGTAATGGCAAATTTATTATATCCTTGAACATATTAATACGGGTATAAAAAGACATACATGTAGGATAGAAATACTGCGAGTACTTATTTAAAATTTTAAATACTTTTAATTACTTTTTCTTAAATACTCTTTTCTTCTCTTTCTGTCGATCTGTCTAAAAAGTAGCAAGATTCTTTTCTTTCGGTTTCATTTCAAGTTTTTAACCGTTTTAAATTAAAGCAAAGTTAAGGGTAAGTTCACATGGGATGCATGCATCCGGATGGAAACATTTGATTGGTTGAAAATATATATTGTATTCATGACATGGTTTCCCTTTCGCTCATTTTAGATGCGAAATTTTTTGAATCCTCTATAAGAAGCATGCAAGATGCAAATTTGTTTTAATACAGACGTAAAATCAAACGTCAAAAATTTTAAACGTTAAATATTTTGAAAGATGGATATAATAAAAAATACACTTTAGAAGCAATTAATTAATTTTATATTTGTATTAATAAATTATATTTAGTTTATATTATTTAAAATTTTTTCTTACATAAAATAACAATTTTCTCTGGTTTACCATTTAGTATTTTGTAAATAAAAATTTTTTCATCAAATGTCAAAACAATACACATACTAGCTAACTGGGTACTTTCAAATAAAACTTTCAAAATAAAAATGTCGCCGTTGTGCATCTCGTGTACGAGTGGATGCATAATGGTTGCAAAATATTCGTTAATATTACCGAAGAGTACACGAAATGTAACCGCAGTAATTTTTGCATCTGAATGCATGCATCCCATGTGAACTTAGCGTAAATAAAAACTTCTATGATTTCTTTCTTCTTGTCCGAGTTTGATGGCTACTGAGAGGTTGTAAAAATATTAAATTGAAACGTAAAATGTAAAAAATTTATAAATTAAATCGAAATATTCAATTGAAGCGTAAAAGGTAAAATATTAAATTATTAAATTACTAAAATATTAAGTATAAAAATATCGAATTGTTAAATGCCGCCAACGTCAGCATTGGAGAAGTTTACATTAATTTCCATATGTTCATAATAGTTTGACAGTTAGGTTACACGCCAACGCTACCTTGAGTACCTTCGTACTATTAAGGTCATAAGTACCTTGGGTACTATGAAGGTCATGATTAAAGTTAGAAAAATTGAATGAGTGTACTTTCTTATTGTAAATTTAGTTAATAGATATTCTTTTTTAACATGATTTTATTTTATTTCACAAAATTAAGTAAGCAATCATCAAATGATCAAAACTACTCTGTTTTTTTTTAAATTGATTATAATTTATAATCGACTTTTTTAATAATTTGAAATTACTAATCCAAAAAAAATTCAAGAAAATGTCGATCATAGGCAAATTATTTTTCTATTGCTTTACTTTTTAAACAAAAAAACACTACCTTGTCTGAATTATTATTTTATTATTTTTAATATAAGTTGGTTGCGATGTGCAATAGTCAATAATTTTACAAAATAAATAGTTTTTGTTTTATGAGTCAATGCACTGTCATATAAATTAAATTCTATATTATAGCATACTAGCATTAGTACCGGTTAAGAAAAATAATGGAAAGAATTTCTATTGCAGACAATTTAAATGTTTAAAAAAAAATTTTATTTTAAGTTGAATTTAAAAAAGTTTTGTTTTTATTTTTCTTAATTTATGAATGAATTTAAAAATTGAATTGTTACCATTTTAATTTTATTTAATAAAACTTTTAATTTCTGTTAAGCATTATATAAAATTTTGTTTCATTTAAAAAATTAACTCGCAAAATACCAACTACTCCTTTTTTATTAGAAACTACTTAGCACTCTAACCGAGAAATGGCAGCCCTGCTTAAAACCCTCAAAACAGAAGAGCAAAAAATTTTCATAATTTTTGTGAACACTGAACATAACCTCATAATTGCTCATAATTCAAAAGTTTTATGTAAAATTGTGCTGCACTGCAATTTTGGTAAGTATTTTTCAATTAAAATTAGTTAAATATTTTTACTTTAAATTTAAATACTATTTATATAAAATATATACAAAAAGAAAGTTTAAAATTTTTTCTATATGTAATTAAATTTCAATTCGTATTTTTTTCAGTTAAATTTTGGACGATAGAAAAAAGGATCGCTTTATTTACAGATTTTTATGTAAAAAATTCATTATTGATATTCTTAATACAGTGTAGTTAAAAAAAAGCAGATAGATTTGAAAGTTGTAATTTGAAAAAAAAAAAATTTATTTGATTGACAATCAATTTTAATTGAATAGATTTTGTAGAATTATTTTAAATTTATTACTCTTAAATTATTTTCAATTTATATTATTATCGTGAATATAATGGTTCGAAAATGTGCGGTTCCTGGATGTAAAACCAAATACAATTCTCGCGGTACAGTTTCAAGTTTTAAATTTCCCCTTCACGAACCTACTAGGACATTATGGATAAACGCTATATCGAGACCCAATTGGCAACCTACGATGTATAGTGGTGTATGTGGTTCTCATTTTACAGAATCTTGTTTTTCTTTTAATAATAAACGGAAACGTTTATTGAGAAATGCTGTTCCAAGTATTTTCCCAAATAGTCCAATATTTTTATCAAATATAAATAACGCAGAAGAAATACCAAAACCAAACTCTTGTGATAATAACTTAATTTTTAATTTTAGTAATTTAGTTTCAAACTTCGTTAAAGAAATTAACTTGAAAGGCTGGGTTTTACATAAAAACGAAGAAAATATTGTATTGTACTTTTTAAAAAATGATAAACATTTCGGTTGTGATTTTAAATTTAGAATTATCATTGATAATAATTTAATAGTTACCTGTTTCTCAGGCTCTGTAAAAGAACCAGCCAAAAAGTTTAAAGAAATTTTTCCAGAAAATATGAAACTTGTATTTTGGTCTCAGTTAAAAAAATTAAAATTTTTTTTTGATACCACTACTTAAACCACTAAAAAACACAACCTGCATTCCCTACCTCATAGGTGGGTGTAAAAACGAGAATAATTTCAAGGTATTAATAATTTATTTATGATATATGGATACAAAAAATGTATATATATATTTTTACAATAAAAACTTAATAATTTGTTGCTTTTTAATATAATTTCTAACTTAGTTAATAAGTCAAAATTGTCAATAAAATTTGTCAATTTGCTTTGTCAATTTTTTTGTTTCCTGTAGTGTATGTAACATATTGCCACTTTCATCGGAAGCTCAGTGGTAAAATATTCAAGGTAAAAATCTATTTTTTATTTAAATATATATTAATATATTTTAAATTTGAATATATAAAAATATTTCTTAAGGATCGAGTTTATGGCCACCTTGGACGAAATTTAAAAAATGAATATTTTTCGAGTTATAAGGATTTTAGCACAATTCCCATAAGAATTCATGTAAATTTTTGGCAAAATATGACTTACAACTTTCCTCTCCCTGTGTAAATATTTAAAAAACTAAATATATGTAGGTTTATTAACAAATGATGTGTTAACAGATAATGAAAATATTAAATTTGTAACAGTTAAATATAAGTATAAAAATTTATACTACATTTAGTTTTAAATTCATATTAATTTCACTTGTAAAAAAATTCAAAGAAATTGCAATTATTTTAATTAACAGAAAAAATTTTGTTGTTAACTTTCTTCAACTATAATGTAATAATAAAATCACACTATCAGTATGTATTGTTCATATATATTTTCTATAAACATTGCTGGAATGTTGAATAGAACAGAAATTACAGAACATTCATATGATAATCATATTGAAAATTAAGTGAAACCATATTACATAATAACTATAATATAATGATAACATACTTAATAATAGATATTATATGTATGAGAGATTAAAATTATTTAATAAATTACCAATCAACTTACAATGTGAAAATAATTTGAAAAGATTCAAACATAACATAGTAATTGATAGTTAATACATAATTTGAATTATATAAGTAAAATATGCCTATGTATTTTTCTCGTAAGTTTTAAGTTTAGTCTCTTATTTTTGATTTGCTATGTTTTATAAAATTATAAGACTATACAGTTACCGCTAAGGTCGTAATTGAATTTTAATTTTAATGTAAATTCTATGATTCAATACTTCATTTAATAATAATATTGTATACTTTGAAAATTTTTTTTTTTTTAATTTTTAAGCGAATTATTGTCATCAACATATGTTTTATCATTAAAAATAAAGAAAAAAAACTGTGATTTGTATAATGTAAAATAGTTATAACTTAAATAGAATTTATAATTAATAAATGAACTAAACTAAATTTTACTGAATATGAAATAATTAGATTCTGCACGTCCAAATTCAGTTTTAAACATTGGAATCGAATATATAAACATGTGTATTTTTATTTAAAGGATAGTATTAAATTATAAGAGAAAAATCCATTTCGTCACTTTTTTTTAGCAATTTGTAATATAGACTAAATTTATTAATATAATTAAATATTATTTTAAAAATAATTTTTTTTTTTTACATTTTATTGGTATTCTGAATTTTTAAATAACAAATTTTTTTTAAAACAAATGAGAAGTATTAAAATTGAACCTCGCCTGCCTTTAACGTACTGCCCTAAAAGCCATAATTTCTAGACAAATCTGACAGAGCAGCATAAAAGCAATTTTTTAGATAAGGTCTTATAAAAAGAAAAAAAACAAAAAGAATACTTGTAAAATTTATTTATGTAATGCAGCTGTATCCATTTTTGGCGTAGGTTTTGTATCTATACCGGATAATAAAGTTTTAAGTTTAGCAATAGCAAGGCCTGGATTTAAACCTTTAGGGCATGTACGTGTACAGTTCATGATAGTGTGGCAACGATATACACTGAAAGGATCTCTCAATTTGTCCAAACGTTCTTGAGTACTTTCATCACGTGAATCGATTATCCAACGGTATGCTTGCATTAAAACAGCTGGTCCCAAGTATTTATCACCATTCCACCAATACGATGGACATGATGTTGAACAGCATGCGCATAATATACATTCGTATAAACCATCTAAAGTTGAACGATCCTCAACAGATTGTAAGTACTGCGCTTTTCCCTTGCTTTCTTGAGCTTCATTTCTACAAGTTTATTATGATAGAAAATTAATATCAATTTCATTATTAAATTTAATTTTACATTTAGTCTTACTTGCGTTGTAGCCATGGTTGTATCTTTCTATATTGCTCATAAAAATTATTCATATCAGGAACTAAATCTTTTACTACATACATATGTGGTAGTGGGTAAATTTTAACAGGTTTTGATGACTCTTCAATTTTACTAAAAATAAGAAAATTAAATATTGATAATATTTTATTTAAAACAAAAAAGAAATAGTGTAGTACACTATCCATTTACAAAGAACTTGGTAACTTAACTATAATCACTAAATAAAGCATTGTTGACAATATATATATAATAATTGCATTAAATATCAACAAGTTTCCATTAAATTATGACTGCGCAATTTTTTTTATTACTAACAAAGGCTGTTTTAAAACATTTCAATATGTATTGATTAAACAAAACTTTTACACTCTAGAATTAATTTGTTATATTCCCCAACTTCCTAATTTAATAAATTTAAACAAATAAGTTTTCATTTAAAAAATTTTCAAATTTTTAAAAGTCTTATACAAAAAAAAAATAAAAAAAAAAAACAAGAAGAAAATTATAAATACAAAAAACCGATATATTCTAATACCAGCAAAATGAACCCAAGCTATGTCGAGAATATCATGAACGAAATGGGCTGGGGCGATGGTAATTTTTTACCAATCGCCAACGTAGAAAATCAAAAGCTCATGGATAAAATAAATGAACTGCAAAAACTACGTACCGAAAAAGAAAATGATTTAAAGTCTATGGATGAAAGAGCCTCCAAATTGCAATCACATTATAAAAATGCCGAATGCTCCATTGATCAAAATACTGTAAGTTGTAAATTTATTTTATTTAAATATCCAATAAATTATATTTGGAACTTTTCTTATAGAAATTATTGGGGGCTAATCGATCTGATATAAATAGTGAAAATCATATGCATAAAATCAGTGAAAGAGAAGCTAGTAAAATGCAAGTAGATTTAGGCGTTCTATGTAAAGAAATTACTGATTGTGAAGAGTACGACAAACAAACGTCAAGTAAATTTAATTTACTTAAAATTTATTAAAATTTATACTTTAATACTACTATAACTTCTTTATTACATATTTAGAAAATATAAAAATATTTATGAAAAGTATTGAAAATCTCACTGAGCAAATTAAATGGGCAAAAACAACATTGGAAGAATGGAAGTTGGCAATGGATGAAGGTGAAGAAGCAAATAAAATGATAGAAAGATACTGTAAAAATGATGAACAAAGGGCATCCGTACTTGATAATCGTCGGAGAATTATTGTTGAAGATATTTATAATAAACGTCATAAATTGATTGAAATAATTGAAGAACAAAAAACTTTAGAAAAATCTATAGATCGTACAGCTGAGTTATATCGTTTGGCTCATGCTGAACGGAGAGGAATGGTTGACACATGGAAAGAAGCTGTTAAAACCATGAACCAACGTGAAACTGATATACGTAATATGGAAGATGCACTTGATAATGCAATTATTGTTAGAGAAGAGAAAGTTTCTGAATATAAAGTAAACGAAGACTTTCTAAAACAGTTAATTGAGAATAATAAGGAAGTTGAAATTGAAACTGAGGATCTTAATAAAGAAATATCATATCTAAGAGAACGGTATGATGAACTGTTAAATTTAGTTACTTTACGTGAAAATGAAAATCATATATTGACAAAGCAACTGCAAGGACTTATGAATAAACTTCAACAACAAAGAAATAAAAATAAACAAAGTTTAAAATCAAAACAAGAAAAAGAAAATGAAATTATTAAAATTGGAGAAGTAATTGAAGATCTTAGAAATAGACATAAAAGTTTCTTAAATAAACATTTATCAGCTACTGAACGACTTAATATGATTGAAGAAATGATTGACAACGAAGACAAAGTTAAAGAACAGTTAGCTAATGAAATTACTAGAATTAATGGACTTTTATTTCGTACTCAACAACGTTTAGCATCTTTTAAGAGCGATGAAAAAATATTGGAGGTATAAAATTAACTAATTATTCTATAGATCTGTAAATTTAATTTAATATATTATATCGAAGGCCGAGAATAATGGAATAAATACTTCAATTGTTTCATTAAAACGAGGATTGGTTGATCAAAAAAAAAATGTTATGAAAGCTACTGAAGATCAATATGAACTGGTAAAAAAAAACTCTTTTCATTTTTTTAATTTAAAAAATTAAATTTGATATAGGGTATGAAAATTCAACTATTAGAAATTAAAATTTCGAAAATGACAGGTGCTACTGTAGACATCAATGAAACCATTCGAAATGAACAAAAATTACAAACGCTTGAAATCGAAGCAGCACAAGTACTTAAAAGATATTCAACAGTTCAAAGTCAAATTGAGAAACTAGAAGCCGATATGAAAACTATGACCGCATTTTATACTGAAGACACAAAAGTCATAGAAAATTTGGTAAGAACAAAAAGATAATTTCTTACATAATGTTATCTCATTTTCTTGGCACTTTTAGCGTTATAAACTCAAAGAAATTACACTTTATGTTGAAGTAGGTGAGAAGCAGATAAAGGAAAAAACTTTAGAAAATCAAGAAAAAATTGTTGAAATGAGCATTTTGAAAATGCGTATACACGAAATGGAAACACAAATTACAAAATGTTTAGACAAAGTTTTAAATTTAGAAAAATTCAGAGTAGAAATGGAAAAAGCTATAAATGAACGTATGTTACAAATAAAAGTTGAAACAGAAGTTTTACAAACAAAAAGAAAGCATTTACAAGAAGAACGTAGCGCCTATAAAATGGACTTAGCTGAAAGACAATTAAAAATTGATGCAACAATTAAACGTTACATACTATGTTTAGATCTTTTAGGTAAAAATGACGATGGGACAATTGTTACAGCAACTCAATTGAAAATTGAAAGTGCTCAAGAAAAACAACTTGTTCTTCAGCAGGGCAATGAAATGAATTCCAAAATTTTGAAAACTGAACATGAAATAAAACAAATGGAAAATACACTATGTTTACTAAATTTTTCTAATAGCAAATATAGAGAGAATTTTGAAAAAGCAGAAGATGAAAGTATTTTTGTTTAATAATTTCAAAAAAAAATTGATTTCATAAAAATTTTGTAGGTGCTGAATTAAAGGAATTACAAAAACAAGAAGAAAATTATTGTAATTCTCTACAGCGTCTTAAAGGTATTAAAATTGAAATTGATAATTTATCAAAAAAAATTGATGAAAATGTTGAAGCACGGGACGCTGTCGAAAAACAATTAGAAGAGCAACTTAGAATAAAAACAGAAAATTCCGATATACTCATAAAAGTACATAAAGAATTATTAGAACAAAAAACCAAATTACAAAGAGCCGACCGCGAAATTCGTTATGCAACAAGAGACATTCGTCAACGTTCGTTCACTGATACATTTTTATTGCATTTTGAAAAAGATATAATGCTTAAAGAATTAATGTACAGAAATAATTGCGCTTTACAACTATTTGCTGATTTAATTGATGCTAATATCGAAATGACATCAGATGTTTTAAGTTTGTTAGATGACAAAGGTTTAAAATTACCTCAAGTTCAAGTTGTCAAGCCAAGAAGTGCAACTTCTTGGAGAAGCAATTATTCAGATATTACTATATCATGTTCATCCAAAGGTAGCTTCTTAAATTTAAAGTAACATATGATAAATAAGTTATTTTTAAATTACAGCTTTCTCATCTTTACTTTCTGCATCAACAAGAATATCTGGAGGTTCAGATGATTCTGACAGTCTTAAATTAGGCATGGGAACCTCAAGACCAAGTGTAATTTCAATTGACTTTCAACCATCTGAAATGCCTCGCGATTCTAATCGTAGTGGGAAATCGACTGTTAAAACAAAATCATCAAAAGGCAAAACCAAATAAAAAATAAAAATACATATATTTAAAATTAAATTCGTAATATTGTAATCCAACATTATATAACGTTGTAATAGCGAAGCACAGTTAATTAGTTCGATAAAATAAAATTTGTATTTTATTAAGTTTATAGGAATCAATTCTTGGATTGGAATATATTGAGAAAAGGACACAAAAAAACACAAGTTCAACAAGTAATGTGACAAATGTAAATAAATTTAAAAAAAAATTGCATTCTTAGGGTAACATACCTAATGCAAGCCAATGTATTGATTCCGCCAATGTTCATAGCACAAGATCCACAAATACCCTCACGACATGACCGACGGAAGGTTAATGTTGGATCCACTTCATTTTTAATTTTAATTAAAGCATCCAACACCATAGGACCACATTCACGTAAATTAATCTTATAAGTTTGCATGTAAGGTTTTTGTCCAGGTTCTTCAGGATTCCATCTATAAATTTTGAATTCTTTTACTACAGCTGCTTTTTGAGCTGGATTTTCTTTCGGCTTAGCATCTTGTCCTTTAATTGATGTAGTATTTACGTAACGAAGCTAAAATATGAATATAAAACAAGTTTCAAAATAAACATTTTTAGTTATAGAAATAATGTAATATGTAATTATATATTTTTTTATTTTATTCATTTAAACTCATACGTTTAAACCAATTTCACTATATTATGAAATTCAAATGTTTTGATTCCAATTATCAAATTTATTATTTGACGTAAAAAAAACATTATAGACATTAACTGCAATTATATTTAAAAATTGTTTTAACTAAAAATTATGTAACCATTATATCTGCAAAATAGAAAAATCTTTCTACACAATTATTATATTACCTGAGAGAAAGCTCCACGACATAACAACCTTGATTCGTTCAATGTAGCCAAAGCCATGTTTAACTTAATTAAAACTATTTAATAAATTTCAACACCTTAAAATTAAATATTATAAATTTCATATATTTATTTTAAAAATCCTCCATACTTATCTTTCGGGCAACGTCTAAACTAACTAAAATCAAACGTCAAACTACTGATTTGATTACGATTTTTTGACATAATTCATACGATGTTATTAATTTTATGTAGTAGATCGACTATACTTAACTAATATACTAATATAATGCTACAATAAATTATAAACTTTAAATTTTACGCAATTTGCTTTATTTCCACTTTTTCCAAAAAATATTGTTAATGAATAAAGTTCTCTAAATTAAAAATAAAACTATTTTTAATTCAAATGAATTTAATTGAAGACATTTCTTTGTTGCTTGTAAGATTTTAAGTAGTTCTAAAGATTTTTTATAGCGGCTGGTACCTTTCATGTACAAAAAATTGGAAATATCAAATCTTATTGTACGTCATAAATTGTTGTTGTCATTTTTCTAAATAGTATTTGAAAAAAAAAACCAAAATTTAAATTTTCCAAGTTTTACTAGTAATTTTATTAATTTTAAAACCATATACATATAATGGAAAAACGCAGTGAAACTGTTAATGAACCAGGTACTAGCGTATCTAAAAACGCAAGCTCTAATTCGTTGGATTCCTCTAAATCAAGTTCATTAAATTCAAAGACTGGAATAGAAAATACTGATACCCGTGATCCACCCTTTGAATACCTAAATGGCGAAAAAGAACAATATCAGAAAAATGATGTAACATATGTTTGTCCATATCGTGGGTTATCGTTTGGAACATTGACTATTACAAATTATAGACTATATTTTCGATCACATCCCACCACTGACCGTGAAGTACCCATTGTTATTGACGTACCATTAGGTGTTATTTCAAGAGTAGAAAAAATTGGTGGTTCTACATCAAGAGGAGAAAATTCCTATGGCATTGAAATTTTTTGCAAAGATATGAGGAATTTACGATTTGCCCATAAACAACAAAATCATTCCAGACGGACAGTATTTGAAAAATTACAAACATATGCATTTCCTTTATCAAATGATGGTAAAATATTTGCTTTTTCATATGCAGAACAATTCGCAACAGATGGTTGGACAGTATATGAACCGATAGCAGAATTTCGGCGAATGGGTATTAACATGATCAGTGATCCATGGAAAATTACAAAAATAAATGAGAATTATTCATTATGTGACAGTTATCCAGCAGTATGGGCTGTTCCCAAAGCAGCTAATGAAGAATTATTAAGGAAAGTCGCACTATTTCGCTCAAGAAGTCGTCTTCCAGTTCTATCATGGATTCATCCAGAAACTCAAGCAACTATCACTAGATGTTCTCAACCTTTAGTTGGTGTCAGTGGTAAAAGAAGCTCAGACGATGAACATTATTTAAATTGTATAATGGAGGCAAATGCACAATCCGACAAATTATGTATAATGGATGCCCGACCTAGTGCAAATGCAATTGCAAATAAAGCTAAAGGCGGTGGATATGAATCGGAGGAAACTTATAAAAATGTTGAAATTTTTTTCTTGGATATACATAACATTCATGTAATGCGAGAAAGTTTACGTAAATTGAAAGAAGTTTGTTATCCTACAATAGATGAACAAAAATGGTTAACTGCAATAGAAAATACTTTATGGTTGAAGCATATCAAGTGTATTATGGCGGGTGCAGTTCGTATTGTTGATAAAATTGAAGTTTTGAGTACATCTGTTTTAGTTCATTGTTCCGATGGTTGGGATCGTACAGCTCAGCTAACCGCTTTGTCCATGTTATTGCTTGATCCATATTATAGAACATTAAAGGGGTTTCAGGTTCTTATTGAAAAGGAATGGTCGAGTTTTGGGCACAAATTTCAACAACGAATAGGTCATGGAGATAATCGGCATTCAGATGCGGATCGTAGTCCAGTATTTTTACAATTCATTGATAGTGTATGGCAAGTTAGTAAACAGTTTCCAAATGCATTTGAATTCAATGAGCATTTTCTTATTACCATATTGGATCATTTGTACTCATGTAGATTTGGTACGTTTTTATGTAATACTGAAGCAGAAAGAGTAAAAGAAGATCTCAAGCACAAAACTGTTTCTTTATGGTCATATATTAATTCTTCTACTGATGATTATCGTAATCCATTTTATTATGCTAATCCAGATGGTCTTCAACTAGTTTTAAAACCAGTCGCGAGTATGCGACATATTTTGTTATGGAAAAACTTGTATTGTAGATGGAATCCAAGTATGCGGCCACAAGATGCTATTTATCGAAGAACTCGTGAATTATTAGCTCTTCAAGAGCAACTTCAGAAACAAGTAAATGAATGTCGTGCAAAAGGAAATCCAAGAGCTGCACAATCTAGTGGTAAACTATCATCACCATTGCACTAGACAGAATATTTTTCGTACAAAAATACTTGCACTATATTTAATATTAGATTAATAGGTTATAATTAGTATACCATTATAGCTTTCAAATACAGTTATTAATTTTATGTAAATACAATTGAAAATCAAGAAAATTAAGTATCATAATAAAAATTTAAAATAATAAATATAAATTGGTTTTAAAGTACAGAATTTTACTTTCATAAGTTAATTAATTTTAAATATGCAATGCCATGCAGTTTATTAATTATTGTTTTGGATAATTTGGCGAGTAAGGTTTATTCACTTTTACTACATACGAATTCCAAACCAAATTCAGCTCAAATTTACATGTATGTATGTGTTAGTGTACAAAAGTCTTTGCTATATACCATGTAGTTTATGGTCTATCATGGTCTATACTCTACTATGCTCTATAACCTCTAAAATTTCTGCCAAGTGCCAGTTTTAAGTAGGTACATACATACATAAACAATAAAATATTGCAATTTTATTTATTTATTGAAGAAAATAGTCTACCGGCGCGAAGTTTCCACATTTTGGTATCAAATATCAACTATTTGTACATACTATTATATTGACATGGAACGAATTGAAATATTGTCGCCAAAAAAAACAATTTCGCCAATCAAAGGTTAATTAAAAAATATTTTTACTTTTGAACTTTTAATAAAATAGTTTAATGTTTATGCAGCATTTGCATCGCCATCAAAAAGTAAAGAAAATCAAGAAATTTTAACACGATTAGAAACAATTTTACAAAGTTTAATTGCTTGTTATTTAAAATGGGAAGCTGCTCAAAATCGGGGTAGTTTATTATGTTCATCTATAGAAGCAATAAAAGTAAAAGCTATTAATGAAAGAAATCGTTCATTTAGTGATTTTAATTTATATCCAGAAAATTTGCAAGATTATTGTGATAAACTCGCTATAATACTAGACATTTGTGAAGATGTTGTAAGAAAGATTGAAACTCTTCTAAAACAAATACGAGATTTAATACGATTAAATAAACAGCCAACAGCAATTTTCTGTAAAACGTGGAGTTTAAGCAATTTTGAAGAAATAATAGAAAACATATATGAATTATGCAGTAGAGAATTTACAATTAAGAAAAATATTACAGGTTTTTATTCTTTTTTTTAAGTATAATAACTATATTTTAACATCTACATGATTTTAGCTGAAATTGCACACTGCAACAAACGTGAAATCTTGTTTTTTCAATCAAAATTGTGGAAATATCCCAAATATGCTGACGAAGATTTGAAATTAATTATTTTATTTATTAGACAAGAAGTGAGAGATATTATTAAAGTTGATTAAAATGAAAAACGTAATTGTTACTTCTAAAAATACAAACTTATATTTTAAAAATTAACTAACTAGTTCTATATAACAAATATCCTTTTGGTTTTAATTGCCTTCCAGTTTGTTGTTTAATTAGATCAACCTTTTCTTTTTGCATTTTTGCATATCTTGTTTTCGCAAAGTCTAATTCCTTATTAAAAACAACAATTTTTTGAGCGATTTCTTTTTGTTTTTCCAGACGCCGTTTCAAGTTAAACTAAAAACAAAAATTAAATTTTTGTATTATTAATTTAAAAGGTTTACCCCTAAAGGAGTTGGCCTTCCATCCATATATGTGTAATCGGGAAGATTAGTTAATGGTCCAAACGAATTTGGATTTTGCCAAAGTTTTCTCCAATGTAGATCATTTTTATTAAAAGCAGAAGTGCAAAGAGATAATGTTCTATAATGACCTAAAAAATTACCTATGTTGTTATTAAAATTTGTATTAAGAAAAAAAAAATTATACCTCTGGAAACCAAGAATTTAAGAACATTAAATAACATTTTAAAAAAATTTAACCAATTGGATTTTGAATATAACCTTAAACACAAAACTTAAACTGTCACCTACAATTTTATTGCTGAAGTTTCAACTTGAAACAAGTTGAAAGACAATGTTTTTAAATTTTTAAAAAAATCAAATTGCAAACAAGTCACAAAATTATGTAATCTAATCAGTAATCACATAAGCTAATATAGATTTGGAGAACTATAAAAATTACTATCAAACTATTGTCTATTGACTTTTTTTTCTAGCGCTACTGTAAACTTCACATCAACATTTTTTTTTATTTATTCCTAACAAGTATATATGTATATACATATATATGTACATATATGGATTTCTCCAATGTATCATATTCCTAAATCCTATTATAAACTATGTATGTACATATGTATCTCTATTCTCAATTTCAAAAATAATTTAGTTATTCAAATGACATTATCATTAATTAATCGCTTTTAGTTCATGCTACATATATGAAATCAAATTATTCACTAAAAACTAAAAAGAGTAAAGTAAAGAGAGTTTAAATGCAATCAAAAATTTAATATAGACGATTAAAAATACAAAATTCAGTGTCTACACGGGTCATCCGTCATTTGAAACAATTTGAAAGAATTTTGTCACATGAATAAATGAATTAAATATTTGTAAAGAAAAAAAAAAAAAATTTCAAAACGTTCCCAATAATTTGGGATATGAAAAATGAAAATTGAAGAAAATGTCTTGTCAACAGTTATGTCAATAACACAACGTCACATCATGTGGATAAATTTTTGTATTTAACTAAGTATTTGTAATATTTAGTTTTTTTTTTATTTTAATTAGCGTTTCTAAGTGAAGAGTCTTAAAAGATTAGAAAAAACCATGTCTACTAAAGTCATATCAGATAAAAATTGTAATATTAAGGGAAAATCTTTAAATAATATTATTTCCCGTGCAGTTACGAAAGCATCAGAATGGCCTGATAAAGTAAATTAAAAATTGTGTTAGCAAAATTTTTATAACTAAAATAATTTTAGGACGAATTTCTAGATGTAATTTACTGGTCTAGACAGGTTGTTGGAATAATTTTAGGTGTAATATGGGGTATAATACCTCTTAAGGGCTTCCTTGGTTTAATATTGTAAGTAAATATGTACATACATGTATTAATTTTGCTAAAATATAGTTATACATGTATAAATGTGAGGATTTTATGTATATAAATTACAATTTTTTAGATTTGCAGGTATTAGTTGCATTATAGTTTACCTTTATTCAATTAATTTTCAATCGGTTGACGAAGAAGAATACGGTGGTGCATGGGAACTAGTTAAAGAAGGGTTTATGACATCTTTTGCTGGATTTTTAGTTACATGGATTATTTTCTATACGGGTTTACATTATGAAAGTATAATTGCAAATAAAGATTTCTAATAAATTTTAATTCTAATTTAGTAAAACTTGGTTACAATTACAAATCAAATTGTAGCATGTATATGAAATTTTTTTCCAATTCGCTCTTTTTAAACATAAATTCAAATTTTTGTATGTTTTTTTTATTAACAAAATTTATGCAACTAGGTTAGAATTTTTTGTTTTAAGAACTAGGTCATTGAAAAAATAAAATATAGAATTATTGAAAAAACGGAAATTCTAGTTAATCATAGTTATCTAAAATAATGAAATTTGATTTTTTTATTCAAGATTATTAATAAACTAGGGAAAACGAAAATAGTAATGAAATAAAATATTATCTATATTGCTTATATAGAAAAATATTAGGTACATTTGAATTTTTATAATTTCAGATTTTTAATTAAAGCTTGGTGTTTTATTTATTTACAAATGTTTAATGTATTTTGCCTCCCAAGGACACAATTATTCTTAAAATGTCTGCACGCTTACGGGCTACAGCATCATGACAAATTAGTTCAATTCCATCGTTTATACACTCATATCGATTAATATGATCCGCTATATGATCAGCCATTGCTAACACATGAATACCACAATCATATGCATTCGTTTGTTGTAAACTTTTCATTGATTTACATACAGCCGTTTTGCAACGTAAGGCATCTTTTAGTTTTTTTACAAAAATTTGACAGTGTGAATAGTTTGTATTACCAGATGAATCAAAATGTAAGAAAATTTTCTCTAATCTTGAAAATACTAATAAACTCCAATGTGAGCCGCCTGCCATATGACTATCATTGTCATTTAATGGAAAGAATATAAAATTTTTTCTTTCAGCTCCTAATGGTGACAAAAACATATGCAAATCGGAATCAGGAACAATTTTAATACATTGTGTTACTTCTGGTGATATAAATAATATATCAGAGTTATTTCCATTCTTTTCTAAATATTCAAAATAAAAAGAAATTATTTGATCGTTTAACCAATGTGGTCCTTTTAATAATTGAATATCACTCATTCGTAATAAGCTTTCATGATAACTTAGAACAATCGGATCAGCATTGTTTCCCATTTTTACATTGTAAAACAACTAGAGGTATCTTGTAGAAGTTTCCAAAGGTTTTAAAAATATTTGTCAATTTTGTTATGAACAAATACTTATTTCATTAATAATTTTGTTAAAATATAAACAGAAACTACTAAAAAGAAATATTACTTTAATTTACAAAATCATACCAAATAGAATTGTTTTATTACCGTTGCTTGTTTAGAATTAATTTTTAGAATTTTATTTTGAATATTTTTTAAAATTTATGTATGTCAAACAAGAAAAACAAATGATGTTCAATTCAAAAGTCAGCTGAAAATCTAATACTACAGCAAATCGGAATGTCAAGATCGAACAATTCCATGCCGTCAAAAACTATAAAAAAAAAAATAAAATAGATGGCGTGAAAACACCAGTTGAGTTTATTGGACAGTTTTCCTCTTTTTTGTTGAAGTGTGGTGACTGGTTTGTATTACATTACTTTGTTTGTAGGTGAAGGAAAGATAATTTGAAGACGCATTTTGTTTGAGATTTAAGTTTGCCTTAGCACGGTTTAACATATCTCCGCAGATAAATTTTATGTAGAGTAGTATTTACAAATAATATAAAATGAGGCACAAACAAAAACGTAATGTTTATTTAGAGTGCAGGTTCATCAGGTTTCATTATGAAATACTTAGCCAAAATTGAATTTTAATGCACATTAAAGTTTGGAATCTTTGCTATCAGTTTACAAAGTTCCAGCTGTCTGCTGAAAATATTTAATATATTATTTCAAAATGGGAACAGTTTTTTTTAAGCATATTAACATTTAAACACTTTCAAAAAATAATGAAAGTAAATATTTTTCATAATTTAGTGAACAAATCTAATTCAAAAACCTTATTACATTGGGTTAAAGTACGCTTTGTCTTTTACTAAACTCTCAGGTTATGATAAATAAGTCGTTTCGAAATGTAAAATTGTCAAAGTCTATTACCCCCTAGTTTTTTATTTCAAATTGTTCAAAAAAGTCGTGTAATTTTTTTTCTGTAAATATAACATTTCTGTTTCGTTAGATATTAGATAGGATTAGCTTCTTTTAATAGGCGGCAATAATTGTTATTGAATTACACAATATTTAGTTTAGTTTAATTCTTTATTAGTGCTAATTACAGTCACTTTTACATTTCATATATTTTATAATTTATTTTTATTTGATTTGAGATAGGGAAATGCCACGTGCAAAGATTTTTAATAACTATAAATATAGTATTTGTATTTCATCTATTTTCACATGGCATAAAAAACCCTAATTTTTTCAAACATAAATAATTTGTGTTTAAATTACATTTTATTATATAATTTACAATTCATTACAAAAAGAAAATTTTAATTTGCTGAGCGACCAGACGAGTTGTTGTTAGCAATTGCCTCCACCAATCATACAATTTGCCTCCTAATAAATGTTGCTTCGCTATAAAAGAAAGCTGATCAATTTTGGAGTTCATAATTATACTTATAACAACAACATACAATAATATCTAAAGGTGAAACTTAACATATACTTCCCATTGTAAATAACTAAAAAAGTTATATGTAATTCAGATTCAATAATTGTTCTACTACTCGCTGTAATAATTGTAAAATCATTAATTTTTTGTCTATACAAGCCATTTGAAATTATTTTTTGTTCAAGTTTAAGTTTACAAGTGCTTTCAATATTCCAATTAATGTTAAAATCTCCCTCAATCATAATTTCGTATCCAACATCCTCAAGATTCTCAGCTAGGTCACCAAATTTATCACAGAATTAGGCCCTTTAATCACTTGGTGATCTATAAAGTACTACAAGTATCATACTGAAGATACCATTCACACATTTTATTACAACATACCAAAGCATTAGATTCGCATTCGTTCGCATTCAATTTCAATATCATATTTCAGTGCTTTTTTATATAAACTACCACCCCTCCCAGTTCGTTTAGATTTCAAATCATAACCACTCAGAGAAATTTGATCACTACCTATATTTTCCGTTACATGCGTCTTATATATAAGTAAAAAATCAAATTTACTACTTTCATACAGTACTTAACATTACACCAATTATTTCTCAAACCTTCCACATTTAAATATAGCATTGTAATATCATTTAAATATAGCATTGTAATACTATTTGATTACTATTCTTCCAAACCATATCTTTTTTTTAAATCTTCATCTTATTTAAATACACCGGACATTCTCTAGATAATACGTTGTGTTTCACATCCAGTTTCAACTTTAGTTGATTATTAGCTCTAGCACAATTTAAGCATTCCTTAACTGTATTTTTAACACACCCTTTCGTTCGATGGATTCCCATTGCATCTACCACATACTTCTTCAAAATTGCACTCACCTGGCTCATAATTAAAGCCTTGACCATCCTACATTAATTTTACAACCTTCATCATTCCACAATGCGTCACGCTATATACTTCTAACATTGCATTAAAATATTTTTCAAATTTTCCTTCAACTTCAATAATTTTCACACATTTCAACTCACACTCACTCAAAAATTCATTCTCTCCTTTTATCTTCAAAATCATATCTTCTTTCTCTATTTTTTTCTTAATCCCCGCCACCATAATTTTTGGCTTAGTCTCCAATATTTTTATATCATTTTTATCCTTCAACTTACTATTTTCTACTGCAGTTTTTATTTTATTTATTTCTTCCTCATTAATACTTTTTACTGCTAAGTTTTCATTTCAACTTGTATTTAACTCAATCATTTAATTTTATTGGATCAATCTCCTGATTTAGTTCCTTTCTTGTTTCATTAATTTTCTGTGCCTTTTCAGGTTTAATCAAAAGTGTCGGCTCACTCAAGCGAATGTAGCTTTACCATTACTTATTCCACTTGAACTGAATTTGACAACTCTTGATTCCAATTTATTTTTTTCCTTAACAACTTTTTTACTTCTTCAATAATTTCCTGCTTCTGACTTTTAAAATACTGCTATAACTTATCCATTTTTTGAATTTTTTCTAAGCTTTCAGTAAATAATTTTTGGGCTTTTTACATGCTTGCTATTCTCTGTAGGCATTTATGTTCAACAGCTTGCATTAATTTTCTTATTTCATCTTCATTTTTCTTAAGAGTTGTTGCAAATTCATATTTATATTCTTTCAAATACATCCTATTGCAATCAACACTATTCATTATTTTCAATATACCCTCTTGCAAATCTTGTACATACGACATACAGTCATCACAAACGAACCTGATATATTTTTTACCTAAAACCCCAATACTATATTAGTCAACCTCCGCTCATTTAAGAGTTTGGTGGTACACTTTACCACATACCTTCAGATTGAATACCAAATTCACCTCTTATACTACCTCTACAAGAAGCGCAATTCTTGATGCCATTTTACTAAACTAAATATGAAAATATTTACCTAAATATTATTCCATATAGTCGACTTTTGTCTTTCAAATTTGATCCTCATAATTACGATAGGACACTCACCCTAATTAAAATAATTAAATTTCAGCGTATTCCTAGTCACTCTAATTTTGACAAAAAAATAAAAGTTGAAACATAAATAAAATTTATTTAAAATGACAATAAATTTTTTTTCCAGACTCAAAACACTCTTTCTTTAACCACAAAATTACAGCTATTTTTAAATAGATTAAGAAATACTATGATAGAAGATTAAAAATTAAAAAAAAACAACTTAATTATTTGAACCATAAGCATTAAATTAAAAAACGTTTTATTTATAACAAATTTTAAAAATTAAAACTAATATTATTTATTTAATATATACTTATTTAAACCAAAATAAAAAAATAAATATTTTATTTCCAATTAGATGAAGATAAACTATTCAAATTGCATAAAAAAAATTTAATATTAAAAAACAAACAATTATTATTAGTAATACTAATGAAAAACTATATTAAATTTATAAAAAAAGACAAATGAAAAACAACTACAATTTTTTTAAAAATAGTAAATTTAACTTATCTTTTATAAATAAGGCACTCCAGAATTTTTCTTTATACAAAATTTTTTTCTTTTTAAATTTTTAGCTTATAAATAATAAATTTTTTAAATCTTAAAACTCTTATTGGTACTCCTTTAACGATCAGAACAGAACTCGAATATTATAGTTAGTTAGTAGGATTTATTTTTATTGCATTATTTAATATTGAATTATCACTGTATTTTGAATTAAAAAAAAAATTTATCGGATTTACAAATCTTTTTGTCAATTATTAAACTCTGTACGAGCTATATTATTTGAGAAAAAAAAGAAATAAAATAAAAAAAAAATTACCCAAAATTTAAAAAATAATTAAATTAAATTTACATTTTTATAAAATTTCACTATAGAAACCGGAAGATGATAAACATTCTATTTCAGATGCAGCATAGTCAATTAGGGGTAAGTTCACATGGGATGCATGCATCCGGATGCAAAAATTTGATTGGTTGAAAATTTATATCTATCGTATTCATGACATGCTCTCCCTTTCGTCCATTTTAGATACAAAATTTTTTTTATCCTCTATAAGAAACATATAGATGCAAATTTGTTTTCACGTTAAATACAGAGGTAAAATCAAACGTCAAAAACTTTAAACATTAAATATTCTGAAATATTTTGAAAATGGATATAATTTTTATAACTATTACTATAACTATTTTATTATAATTTTATTAATTAATTTTATATGTGTATTAATAAATTATACTTATAATTTTAATTAAAATTTTTGGAGCATGTATACGACGTGTAACTCAGCGAAAAAACAGGCCACGTGTCAAGAATCTCCCAAATTTGGCCAAAATTCGATAAACTTTTACCGTTAGAATTTAAATTTACCAAAAAATGTACTTTTTTGCTTTATTGTAAATTTGATTACAGATAACTCAAATTTACATAAAATAAAAAATTATTGACATTTTTATATTAAAAATGTAAATAAATTATTTTAAACTTTTTTAAATACCAAACATCTTTATTAATTTTTATATGTACCTAAATGCAAAATTTTAATTTTATACAAAAAATTAAAATTTTGACAGTATGTATATTGAAAATGTAAAATTTATATTTTGACATTTTTATATGTATAAAAATGCAAAATTATTAACTCTTTTATATGAAAATTAATTTAAAAAAAAAAAATTAAAATTCCAATTCTAGTATGTATGTACATATATAAAAAAAAATTATTACGTTAATAATTTTCTTCATAAATTTGATATTTTAGTACCAAATTTGAGATGTCAAATGAATTTAAAGAATTACGAGTAGATAAACGTGGCCTAGCAGATAAACAGCTTGTAACATTTTTGTGGTTTGCTGGTCATGAATGTTGCAGTTTTAGAGATTTGGCTGATCAGTTTGATATGTCCTTATTTGCAGTAGTACACCAGCTTCCAGGAAAGACGATTATATTGACAGGAAAGGATTAGTTAGTCTTTGCTCGCAAGGTATTTGCAACCAAGATAGGAAGTTCATTTCCGTATTTGTAGGTTATCCTGGCACATGCCACGATAGTTCGGTGTTTCAGAATTCATTCATATATCCGAAACTGAAAAGTCTTTGTGGAAGTAAATATTTTTAATTATATTGTTTGCATTTTTTAAAACGTTTTTTATTATTTGTAGATTATTATTTATTGGGCGATTCAGCGTATCTCTGCTAAGAATATTTAATGACACCTTATAAAGATAATGGCCACTTAGGCAGAGCTCAAAAAAAGTACAATAGAAAATTAAACACATGTCGAGTAATTATTGAGCACACATTTGGCATATTGAAGCAACGATTCAGGCAATTGTAATATCGCAAACTAAGAGGCATTCCTAAACTTTGCGATTTTATAGTTGCCTGCTGCATACTACACAATTTAGCAGATAAAAATGATTTTAATTTTCAAGAAACGGAGCCTTTACCACAAAGCGAGGTACAAAATGAAGATATTCTAGAAGAAACTGGAAAAGAAATCAGAGATAGACTTTGTAGTGAATTAAATTAAAAGTTTTTGTATTTGTATTATATTTAATTTTTTATTAAAATTTTGTTTATAAATTTATATTTTTGAAATTTGTTTTGTTATTTATTTTTTTCTTATTAATTCTCGGAGAAGTTCCATTTTCTGGTTGTCCCTTTCTTCGCGTTTCTTTTTCTTTTTCTGCGCGTTGTTCTTCACGCTGCTTTTCTTTTGCTTCTCGTATTTTCTCCCTCCCTTCCTCTTTTTTTTCAAGGAAATTCAAAAGGCTTTGCCTGTTATCTTGCATTTCGGTTAGCACATCAACTATTGTGGGTCTACTTCTTCTACTTACTTCGCTCCCAGTAGTATTATCATCTGCAGCAATATCCTCTTCAGAGTCAAGTAATGAAGGTGAAGTAGGCTGATTACTTGTTTCACCTTCATTACTTCGCTGTTTACTGCTTTCACGCTCGTCTCTTGTATATTCAGGAAATATTCCACATTCCAAAATTTCATCTAATTCACTGAAAAGAAAGATTTTGTTTAGCTTCTTTTGAAAAACATTTACTTAAAATTTAATAAGATGAATTTTACATGTTAGTGACTATAGCGATTAGTTCATTGTTATATTTTGAATTTTTGTACCTTTGATAAAGACAACTACTTTTTAATTTCCCATTTTCTTATTATCCGCTTTTGTTTTTTTATAATTTTTTTTAAAAGTACGGAGTTTGTTTTCGATTTGGCTAAGTAAAAACTCATATCCGCTATCAAAAAGTTTACGTTTACATACATACACCGACAACAATAATTTAATTGAGGCGTCGAGCCAAATTTTCCTGGAATTATTTTGGGCTAAAATAAAAATAATAATTACTTACTGTTGTCACTTTGTTAGAGTTAATAATAAAAATAATTTACTTACTATCATCTTCTATTAAATTAAATCCACCATTCTCCTCGACTATTTCCTCCACAGCTGGGGTTAGATCAACCACTATTTTTTTTAAATTGTACTTCCCAGTCAAAAATAGTAGGGAGCGCATTTTATTTTAACTTTGTTTTACCTAAATAGCATTTTTCAAAATGCGCAGTGCAAATGACTTTGTTTTTAAAATTTATATTCTCAAGTTTACAATTGTTCAACCATATATCGCGAATTTTGCTATTTTCTTTGGGGAACTTTATTCTAATATTTGAAATTGAAATATTACCTTTTTTATTAGGACAATTTAAAACACTACACTTAATAGAATTTTTCAATTTAGGATTTAAAAGCTTCACATTCATTTTTCATAAAAGTATTTTACTGATTACCAACAAAATAAATTTAAATTTTTTTACAAAAATTCTTTGTTAAATTTTATACTTTACACTAATTACTTTTTTAATTTTTATGTTAAATGCACTTTTAAACAATTAAACCTTAAAAAAATCGATAACAAACAACTACAAAAATAAGTATCTACATATATAAATAGTGCATACATAATAATAATACAAACATATTATATGTACATATATTAATTCTGATCAAAAAGTTTTCATATTGACTATTCATAACAATTAAAAGCGTATAACAATAGCAATAACAAAAATAACAAAACAGAAACAATATCAGAGAATAATAAAAAACAGCCAACTCAAATAAGAATTCTGTTATACAGGGTTTTCCAATTTGAGTGATATGATTTCTTTAAAAAAAAACACACTAATTGTTAAGGAAATTCAAATGTTTTTTATTTAATGTGAAGTACAATCGATAGAATTATATTCTGAATAAAACGTCATTCAAATGGCCTCCACGACTTCTTTTGCAGGAACGAATTGGATGAACCCAGTTTTCTAGCACTTTTTCCACTAAATCAAGTCGTATGTCATGAATAACACGTTCAATATTGACTTCTAAAGCTTGAAGAGAGTCTGGTTTATTGCTAAAGACCAATGACTTCAAATAACCCCATAAGAAATAGTCTAATGGTGTTAAATCACAACTTCTTGGAGGCCATTCAATGTCACAATTTCTTGAAATAATCGAATCTCCAAACTTTTCTCGCAATAATTAGGTTGTTGCACGTGCTGTGTGCTCTCTTAAAAAAATCGTTATCGTTTTCAAGTTGTTCCAAGACCAAATCAGTAAATTCACGACGTTTACGGTGGTCCATGATGAAATTGTAAACATTACTGAATACAGTGAAAAAAAAAAGACACATGATATACACATACAACACAGAATGCAGATAACTAATCTTTTGTTTGTATTTTAAAAATTGTTTTATTGTTATACATTTGTAAATTTTATGTTAATGAATTGTAATATTATATAACTAGAATAAATCAAATTTATTTAAAACTAACAATCGAATCTAAATTACTTACAAAAACCTACTTTAAATTACCAGTATTCAAATTATTATCTATCCTAGTATAATAATACGAAGTAAAATGTACATACACACCAATTTATTTTATTTAGAAAACTTTCTTTTTTTATTTAAGGTTAAATTATATATGATTGTATATCAAAGAAAATAATGAAAAACGTTTATGTATATTTAAAATTAAAAAAAAACGAATTTAGTATAACATAAAAGATGAATAAATTTCATATTGATAGATGTCGCGACTATTTGGGGCACAGCCTTATTTTTATTTTATATACTAACAAATTTGTTCTACTTGGAATGTCTTTACTGAATATTTTCTTCTACAAATAAATTATACATAATTTAAAAAAAGAGAAGCGTTACTATTTCGTTATTAAGAAATGTGACTTGACAAGATTCAATGCAAATAATAGGCATAATAATAAGCATAAAACACACAAACTCGCTCTCTTGAGCATAAAAATTATTGCTAGCCGTACTATTACATATGTTTGTATAATTGATCACAAATTGTTAGAAATAGATGGTAATAAGAATTGTATGTGCAAGAAAGAGATGAAAAATCTTAGACAAAAGTGTGTAGCGAAAGTAGTAAGATGAAATTAAAATAGAATTAAATGTTTAATAATAAAAATTTTATATGAATTTTTTATTTATTTATTTTTTTTATTATTTTTTATTTTAGGCAATGGGCATTTTTAATAATAATTTTGTAGTTAATATATATATATATATATATATATATATATATATATATATATACATATATAGCTTCAGATTAATTATTTGCTATTCATATTAATTATATGCTATGATATGGTTAATGTTACAGCCATAAAAAGATATGTAATGAATGTAAATATAGGTAAATATAATAATTGTAAGACAAATTTAAAGAAGTGTTTTTCAATACGATTATTAAATCTGATTAAATAAATGATTATTTTGAATGACAATGGTAATAATTGACTGAAGAATGGTGATCTTCCCTGTTCTCTTATTTTAGTGGAATAAAGTACAAAATATTTGTTTGTAATAAAATAACGTTAAATTTAGTTTTATTTAGTTTTTTAGTATAAATCGATTTAAAAATTATGTTGTGAAAAAATGTATAATATTAGTATTAATATCTATTTTATGAGGGTAGAAGTACTTAACTATTAAAAAAAATTTTGATATTTTATTGTTGTAAAATTTTTGAACGATGGTGTGATGAAAGTGTTTTATTTAATAATTCAGCTGAATTTTTTGTTACCCATGAACAATTTTTTTTATTTAAAACTAAGATAAAAAAAAATCAAAAATAAGTTTTTTATGACTGTAATGTAACATTCACTTGTTTAAACCAATGGGAATAAGAGTAGGTAGTAACATATGTAGTTTGTAACTTGAATTTTATTTTATACCCAAACTACGAAGGTTGAGGAAAGTATTTAAAGTGTTTCTAAAAGTAAATTTAATTTTAAAAAATAATAAATAGGTCAAAAGACAATAAAATAATAATTATTAATTGTTAATTACGTTTTTGAATAATATTCAATTTATTCTAGCATCCCAACAGTAATTTCAATGTCCGAACACTTTATTTTTAGTATGCGGACATGTAAGTTTTTATGAATGTTTAATTGTTTTTAGATTGAAAAAATTGTTTTAATTTTAAAATGTATGTTTTTTTTATTTAAACTTATAAGTAAATAACGATAGCAAATAAAAATATAAATATCTGCAGTCAAAAAAAGCAAAAATAAAAATTAAAATCACAACTTCTATAAGAAATATTTAAATCTAAGTAAACTAACTTAATAACTAATAAATAAAATATAACTTCAGTATTTTAAAAAGATAAAACAAAACAAAAATCACAAATTCTATAACTCTTAAGTAAACAACCCTAATAATAAAAAATAAAAATATCTTCAGTCAAAAAAATTAAAATTAAAATCGCAAATTCTACACGATAAATATTACTAATATAGTAATAAAAAACTAATTCGAATTAAATTCTTAAAACTAAGAAGCTTCACAGCAATAATTGCATATATCGTCCTTTTTAGATGCAATGTCATATTCCAATGATGACATTGACGTACATTTCAAACGAAACCATCTAATGCAGATATCGCAACCAATATATTTTAAATTATCATCTTCAATATCACTTTGAAGTTCATCTCCACAATTTTGACAATTTTCTTTTTTTTTAATAAAATTTTTCTTTGATTTTGTAGTTTTTCCTTGCCTTTGATACCTTTTTTGTAGTCGTTCTTCTTTCCTTTTCTGGATGGCATCGATTTTATCTTGTTTATCTTTTTCTTTTTTGGCATAGATAGCTCGCCAAGCTTCAGATCATATGGGGCTTTGGGGTCTGTACTCACCCTCCTTTTTAATTAGTTTTTTACCACCAAAAGATGTTAATTTGGGATAATACAGATGTGTTGATAAACTTGATGGTGAACTTATGTTACTATGTGATGCAGAATGAATTTCTTCAGATCGAATTTGTAATGGCGAAGAACATGCATGTGAATCAATATTTTCGTTATTAGCTTCAGGAACTTGTTTTTGTTTTTGCAATGATCCATCATTATGTAACATGTATACACCTACACTTAAGTCACTCAAACGTGTATAGATTCCTCCAATTGTTGTGTCAATTGCTATGTCCAATGGTGTGGAATATATTGAAATATCCAATAGTTCAGAATTTATTGATTCTATTGGTATGTTTATTGCATTGTTTTCTATTTTTTGTGCCTCATTTTCAATAACCTTAATTACAAGGTCAGCGATAACTTCAACAATTTTTAACTTTTCTGTTAAGGACTCAGTTATTTCTTAAGCAATTTTAAATTTATTCAACTCTATCAATTTATTAGATTGAGATGAGGTGGGAGCTTCAGCTAATATTAAGTTTACGGCATTTTTTTTGACACATTTTGAAAAATCAACGGCTTTTGGGTCAAAAGGATATATACCACACTTACGAAAACCATTTTGTATTGTGAGAACCATATCAATGTTATAGCCTCATTTAACAGTGGACAAAATTTTAATTTTGTCAGTGCTTGTCCAAGATTTTGTGATTGCCATTTACGCACAGTATACTTCCAATCAGACTTTAATGGTTTAAAAACACTAACGTCTGCTGGATGCATAATGTGAGTAGTATTTGGCGGCAATGCGTACAAAATGATTTCTTCTTTTGAACAAAACTCACTCAGCTCCAAAGTTAAATGAGACTTTTGTCCATCGATAAACAAAATTACTGGTCTTTTAACTTTTTCTTCAAGTAAACGTTTATGTACACAGTTAGCAATGTACTCAAAAAAAAATCTCGCTGCGCATCCATCCACTTTCGCTTTTACCTAAAAACCAAGATTTTGGCATACTCTCCACAATATCTTTGGGAGGTCGTAAATATGGAAATACCACCATCGGATCAAATAGTTTTACATCCGCTGAAAAAACGATTAACACCGTCAGCGTTTCTTTTTCACTGCCAGCAGCAATTTGGTAATAGTTTTGTATCCTCTAGGAGCAATTACCTTACCAGTTTTTAGGCAAAGGCAAAAGCTGCTTTCATCAACATGCAGCATTCTTGATGGATCATCCATTATTTCTTCTTGATTTATACTTTTCAAATAATTATCAAGTTCTCTGAACCATTTCAATATGGTTACCTGAGTGACTACAGCTCTTCCTTTGCTAATATTTTCAGCTTCTCTCATTACTAAAGAAGAATTTCGTTTCATAAAAGATCGCATCCAAGTTTTTCCTGGTCAGTCATCCTTAAAAGGTGTTTTTCTTTTACTATCTTTAATTATCTGCACAGTATTTAGCAAATCGTCTAGCAAATCGTTTTTAATGGAAAACCACATTTACATAAATCCGCACACCATTTAGCAATCTGTGTTTCCTCTTCAACAGTTAAATAAGGATCTGGACCCATTTTGGTTGCATTTTCTCCAATTAATCGTTTGCCTTTCAAGCGAGCGTCTAATGTAGATGGTCGTAAACCATATTTCGCAGCTGCTTTCCTTATACTTAACTTATTTGTGCGAATATCTTCCAAAGCCTTCGCTAAGCTATCTGCGTCCATTCTTTAAAAAAAGAAATCAATTTAAAAAATATAATTTTTGTATGTTTATTTCATACAAAATAATTTTGTTTGGATACTAAATTTGACATTTTTTTAATAATTTCAGTGTCCGAACACTTTGTGCGGAAACTAAAAAAAATTGAATATTTAATTTTGATATCCGGACATTAAATATTTTGCTTAAAATAATTTTTTTTTATTTTAATATTTTCTAACGTAAATATATGTACTATATTTAAACAAAAACAAATTGTCTACGCAAAGTATGTCCCAGGAAATAAACGTGAAATACCTACATTTCGAAAATTGTCGCACTATTTTTTGAACAGAAAAAAATACAAAACCAACTATTAATGCTTTTTGGACGTCTAACCCAAAATTAAATATAAATCTGGCAAAAGAGCATTAATTGACATGAAACTTCGCGTGTGTTAGTATAATAGATAAACGAATGCATTTTAGTAGTTGTTGGTATTTTATCTTAGAATATTTCTTATTATATTCAAATAAACAACGTAGTGTGCGGACACTAAAACTGTCCGGATACTAATGCCTCTACCTCTACTATTTTTCAAATGCACATTCATGAATGAAAAAATTATACTTTACTAAATGATGAGAAAAAATTAATATTCATACTTTGGACCATATTGAATAAACTCAGTTGTTTTGTGTTATTTCACGATTTGCAACCGTCCTTGTATTTTTTTCATGTTTTTTCATAAGACTACGTGTAAGTGAATTTGTCAAGTAAGTAGCGTGCACAGTGCATAGTATCATTTCATTTTTTCTATCATTCCATAACCTACATTAATTTTTAGATTAATTATTTAGATTTCTAAAAATTAATGTAGGTTATGATCATTCCCAAGACTGTCATTTAAACTGATAAGAACGCACACATTATAAAAAAAAACTGTCATTCTTCATCATTTTTTTTTCGTTTTTCTGTCTATTAAATTTTAAAAATGCAAGCAGTAAACATAGTAGCTGAAGAAAATTATAAAATTAATTGATCCATTTTAGTCTTGCTTCTGTTTTCTAATATTAGTAACTGATTTTTGTAAAATTTGGTGGTATTTATCCAAATTAAATTTACCTAAATATATTTAAAAAAGAAAATCTATTTTCGTTGCTAAACATAACCAACATATTCTTGCTACCTAAACCTACCCAACCATGCCAGCCAGAAATTAAATTTACCTAAATAAATTTACAAAAATATTTCTTTTCTATTTTTGTTAGAAAAAATATTCTTACTACCTAAACATACCCACCCATGACAGCTGGAAATTAAATTTACCTAAAAAATAAAAATAATTGTTCTATTTTCTTTCATATATATATACATAACCAACATATTTTTCTTACTACATCTATCTACGACGTATGAAAAATGTTGGAATTTTACATATACACCATCATTTAAATTGGCATTACTACGAAAACTGTCAGTCTAAATCAAAAAATGTTAATATTCCATCATTTAAAATGACATTACTTCATTCCACCCAATACACTATCAGTTTAAATAACAGTTTTGAACTGAAATGAAGAATGAAATGATAGTGTGAACGCTATTTGAGTTTCAATTGGAACACATACAGTACATATACATCATATTTTATAATGGATTTTCAGAAAAATTTTAAATCTAGTTTCAAAATAAAACAAAAATTTATATATTTTTTTTCTAAAGAACATTTTATTTTGAAATTCTTAAATATTTCATTTGAAATCTTCTTAAAATAATATATACGTTCGCATTTTCACTTTTTTTTTATTTATTTTTATGTGTAATTGTACGACTTAATAATTAATAATTTTTAGTTTATATTTTTGCAAACTTTGTATTTTTTTTTTTTTTGTTTTTATTTCATTTTATTACCGGTTTGCATTTTAATTTTAGTTTGACTTTTTTTTTTATAAATAATTGTTTCTTTCTTTAATTTTTACTTAATTACTATTTGTTCTAGATTGTTTTTTTTTTTTGTTTTGTAATGTACATATATTTTTTTCTATTTTAAAACTATTTTAATAGTCCGTAAGTAATCGTTTCCAATATTCTTGAATTGAATTTTGCATATATTAATTACAATTTTAATAATAATTAAATTTTTATAATTTCTAAATCATTTCTATACATTTTGTTTTTAAATTATATTTTTAATTATATCCTTTTCAGATTTTTGAATTACAGCTTGTGTATTTCAATTATTTTTAAATTAGTCGTTTTTTTGTTTTATTTTAGTTTACATACTTATTGTTGTATATAATAATTTTTATTTTTTTTTTATATTTTTGAATTAAGAATTAGTTTTAGTTATAAATGCCTAAATAAATCTCTAATTTTATTTTGTTTAATTTCGTATTTTTCAATTTCGAAAACGAGTCACTTAAATTACAAGAGTATAAAAAATAATTGTTTTTATTTATTTATTTTATTTTTTGTTTTAATAAATTTCAAAATTTTATTTTTTCTAATACTTTTTGTTTTTCTTAATATAGAAAAAACACAAAAAATTAAGAATTAAAATGAAAAAAATTTAAAATTAATTTAATCACAGGATATAAAAATTTAAAAAATAATATTTAATAAATGTGTATATTTTTTTTAAATATTATTTAAAATAATTACTTAATAGTTCATCAGGCTTTTTTTCTTTTACTTTTAATTTTAAATATTAATATAATAATAAAAAAAAAAATTATTATTAATTGTGATGAATTAATTGTAAAAGTTGCAATATATTTTTTGAATAAAAAAAAATTTACATATGTATGTAAGTATTCAATTTATTAATAACTTTCTAATTATTTTTTAGATTAAAAAATTTATAATCTCAAGCTTAAAATATTGATTAAAAGTAATTAAAAATGGGATTTTTGAATTGATCAATGATGAATATAAAATTTGTTTTATTCTATACAACTTTTTTTAAGTTAAATTTTAAAATTAAAAAAATTTGTAAAAAAAATATAAAGGAATGTATAATTTGTAAGTTTATCAAATTTAAAAAGCGAATAATCAAAAATGTAATTAAAAAAATTTAAATTTAAACGAAGTTAAAATACCTATACTTATCCTTAGTTCGCTGTAATTTTGCTGAATGTATTCGAATTAGAAAATAAGTATTTATTATAAACCATATAATATATTAGAAAAAGAAGATAAAACTTTAAAAAGTTATTAAAATATAATTAATTTAAATTGAAGACATATATATTCGTACTTTAATTAATATAAAATAATAAAATACATAAAAAAAAAAACAAAAAAAAAAAATTTAATAAAACAAAGAAACTATTAAATATGTCTCCTACAAAAGTATTCTAATTATAATTTATCATCAAAATCTTAGTAAAATATCTATTACAATATATTTTTTTTTATATTGTGTTTAAATTTAAATAACCTCAAAAAAAAATTAACGTTTAAAAAAAAAAAAAAATTATAGTTAGTTAAAAATAATAATAAATTAAAAATTGGCACTTAAAAAATTTGGTCGAAAAGTTTTTTTAAATTTTATAAGTTTTATACTTTTTAATGATTAATAATTAAAATAAAATAAAAATAAAGAATTAAAATAAAACAATTTACAGAAAATTAATACAATGTTTTGTTCTAAAATTAAATTTTAATGTACGAAAAAAGAAAAAAGAAATTGCACAATTAATTGTAGCTATAATTTTGATTTTATTACTTTATAAAATTAGAATTTATTTTTAATCGACCAGTTTTTAACACTTATTGATATATTTAAATGCCTTTTGTAGTGTCTTAAATAATTACCTGATCTAAATTTATTAAAATTTTATTTCTTAAAAATTTTAATATTAATAGTATTTATAATAATTTTTGCGAAAATAATTATTTTTAAAATGATATAAAAATTTAAAATGTATTTATTTAACATTTTATGCCAGTTTAAATAATAATTCATACAATATGTTAAATAATATTTTAGAAAAAGATTGAAAAAGTATTTCTTATTTCTTTTCTAGATGAAAGATATTTGAATTTAAATCATTTTAAGACATTGGACTTTCGATTCTATTTTTTTTTTTTTACTTATAATTATATAAATACAACAAATAATGTTTCTAATTTTTTATCTAATTAAATATTAATTGGTTTTTTTTTTTTTTATGAATTGTTATTATATATAAATTTTTTTTATAATTTAACATCGTTTTTAATTTTTTTCTCTAATTAATAATTTTTTTTTTTTAATTTATGTATTATACATCAACAGCATCATCACTTGTATATTGTGCTTGTATTGAATCTCTAATCATAGTTCGACGAAATGCAGACTTTTGGAGACCTTCAACTAATGTCTCCTAATTTTTAGCAAAGATATATATAGAAGAAAATATTTATTTTAATTAGGGTATTAATTAATATAGTTTTTCATATTATTTCATTGTTTAGATTTTATATTCTATAAAGCGTTTCTACTTTAATGAAATACAAATAATAAAGCGTTTTATAATCAAAAATGAATGTAATATCAATAACCATTAAATTTTAAAGTTGAGTTTACAATGCGATAAAAAATTGTTTTATAAATTAAAAATTAAAATGTGTATAAACAATAAACTACTTAAATAATGAATTATTGAAATATAAACAAAATATTAATGAAAATCATATGTTAAGAAGATAATTTGATTTTTTTTTTATATTTTTTTGTAATTGACTACTAAAAATATTGAAAAAACAATAATAATTAGTACAAATTATGTAATATACATTAAAATAATAATAATTGTCACAAAAAAGCACCATCAAACGAAAATCAATCATTATTAATTTTTCTTATTTTTTTTTATTTTATTAATTTATTAAAAAAAAAATCAAATTACATAACTTTGTTTTAGTAGTATTTCATGCTGTGATATGCAAATAAAGATTTGTTTTAAAATGTAAGTGCAACAAATTACAAAAATTAAAAATAAATAAAAAAGTAAAAAAAAAACAAACAAAATAAAAAAATTAAAAGTAAATTTTTCAAACCTCAAATAATGATGATATTGTTTTACCCGCTATTGTTTTCACATTTCCCCCCATAATTGAGATATCAGAATTCTTTATTTCTTCATTATTATTTTCTTTTCCATTAATTGATGTTATTGTTGTTTTAGAATTTACTGTAGTAGTCGTTGAATTAGAAGTTGTAATTTTAGAACTGTTTATAGATTCACTACTTGTTATATGTGTATTCAAATATTCTGAATTTCTTTGTACATTTACAGAATTTACAATTTTGGAACGTGGAAGAGCTTGAGGTTTTTTGGGTAATTCTAAATACAAATAATAATAATAACAGTAAAACAAAAATAATAATACAAAAATATAAATAAATTAAAAAAAAAAAAATTAAAAATAATAAAATATAATAAAACAAAATTGAAATGCCATTAAAAAACAAAAATTTTAAATTAAAACTGATACGTATTTAAAAAAAAAGAAGAATTATAAATAAAAGAAAAGCATGCAGAAGTTCGTAAATTTTGATTATACATATTATAAAAAGATATTCATGCACTTTAAAATCATTTTTTTTTTCTTTTTGATTTAATAGTTATTAAAAACAAATTATTTACGCTATATTATAAGTTATCAATATATCAACATAAAATAATTTAAAAAAACGCCATATTTTTGAAAAAAATTTCAATTATAATAATATTTACCCATTCTATTGAGGCCAGCTGCCATTTCTCTCACAGATTTTTTCTCGAGACAAGCACCTTAAGTATTAAATTAAATTATAAATTCGATATAAAGTAAAATATATTTTTATGTCATTAAAAATATTTTACCGGGTGTGATTCCAACTATGCTTCCACCACTTGATAAAGCTGTACCAGGACTAATACCAACAATTGAACCACCGCCCGACTGTCCGAATGGCACTACATCACAATCTGAAAATTTTATAATTATAAATATCGATTTTAAAAGATTATGAAGTTTCAATTAAACTACCTTCATCTAGTTTTTCTGGAGTTGTTTTACTTGATTCCGAATTAAAATCGCCTGATTTTGGTTCATTACCAACAACTGACCATGGTCGTGGTTTTTGTAAAACTATTGGTGTTCTTACAATACCATTTCCAGTTTTAACAATAACGCTATCTGCATTCATATGATTTTTAATTGAGTCATTACTAGGTGAACGAACTTTATCATCAGTTCCACCAACGGGTACAGATAATCGATCATCAGGACCACCTTCAGTTTTCATTTTAACTAATGGTGATTTCCTTCCGATTAATGGAGAATATTTTTCTAAATTATCTGACGACCGAGAACGTGTTGTCCATGCCACACCTTTGATATTTATTAAAAAACTATTAAATTTTCATAAAAAATTTCGAAACTTTTTACCTTTTAATAACGGTGAACTTCTATCAAGTTTAATTGGTTTTCTTTCTTCTAATATTGGAGTTGTTTCCTCTGATGTTAAGTGCTGAAATTTACCGTTTTCATCTCGACTCATGGTTGGACTATCAACAAAACTTAATGAACTGCACTCTTCTGAGGTAGGTGAAACTAATGGTGTTAAGGTAGTTGGTGTTACGGAACCAGGTCGGAAAAAGTGTTCTAATCCTTCACCAAATTCTCTTGTTGCAACTTCAGCTAGATGTGGTCGTGTAGGAGCACGTGTTTTAGCGCGTTTTGGTCTACCTTTAACTAAATGCTGTAATTGAAATGATGCACTAGGAAGTTCGGTAATTGAATCGCAACATTCATCGTCGCGATCATTAGCAACAGTTCCACCGCCTGGTGAAGTATTTGAGCTTCGATGTGAAGAGGGTGATTCAAGAAGATCTGGTATATGACCCAAACTCAAATTTTCAACAACAGATTGCGGGCGTACTTTACGTGCAATTGAACGTCTTTTTGATGGTAAATGTGGTGTTGCCTATAATAATGTTACACATTAGTCTATTTTGATTTGTCTAATTCTTATTTGAAAAAAGCCAATTCCAATAAAAATATATATATAAAATGAAATAAAAATTATTAAAGGAGTGCATTTGAAATTTTTTTAACTTAAAAATGAAAAATTATTTTTTAATTTTTTTAGATATAAATGTGTGCATGAAAAAGTGAAGGAAAACGTAGATTAAATATAAAATAAAATTGCATTAAAACTACTAAATTTAAAACTCGTTATATATTTTTTTAAGTTTCAACATTTGATTTTATTTTGAAATTCATATTGATTTAACTTTATTTTGAAATTTTTAGATAAATTGTTTTTGTAATTAAAAAATTCGAAAATATTCAAAATTTAAAATTTGGAAATATGCACGAAAATATAATACATATTTATTAATTATTACATACCAGACTTGGCTAAGATTCAATTACAAGAATTTTAATTACAATTACAGTAATTTAATAATTGAAAACTTGACAATTACAATTACTTGTAATTGAAAATTTATTGAATGTATATTTTAATTAAAAGTAATTGAAATAAAATAATTGTCTGAAATGCCATTAATTGATTATTTTGGTGAGTAATCATTACCGTAAAATGTATTTAATTATTTTTTTTTTCAATTAAAAGTATTAATTTATTAATAATAAATGATTAAGTTCAATCAGAGTGTATTCCTAATCACTTTCAAACTTTGCACGAACATGCATAGAGACAAATAAACAAGTTTTTTCCGGGTCCGGATTCCCGATGATGTCATTAGGGGGTTAAATAGCCCTTCAAACTTCAATTTTAAATTTTGAATATTTTAATATATTTCTTGAACTGTGAAGTATATTGACAACATATGTTATACTTATCTAAAACCTCAAAATTTATTTACTAATAATATACCACTTTATTGAAAAATTGGGGTTTCGTTAGAAAATGGAAAAAACTGAAAAACTTCATTTTTTGAGTAATTTTTATTCGTCATTAAAGTAGCTAAGTAACAAATAACGGAAATTTTTTTATGTTTCAAAAAACGCCAGTTTTTTACCCTTTCTAAAATAGGGCAACCCATTTTGTTACCTGAAATAGTTTTCAAGATATGGAAAGAAATTTCCGAAATAGACATCTTAAAACAAATTATTTCATATAAAACTATATGTATATTAAAATGCCATACCATATTAAAATATTTCTATATAATAATATTAATTCAAATAAATAAAATACAAACAAATTTTATTTATATGAATTAATATTATTATATAGAAATATTTTATTAGGATATAGTGAGCAGTTTAGAGTTGTTTACAAAATCAGGGTAATACGCTTTTCCCATAATATGCATATATGTATATGAGATAGGAAGGATTTTAGAGTTGGTTATAAAATCAGGGTTTCAATAATATATTTGATGGATTTTTGTCAAAATTTTAAGTGCCTTGTAAAAGAAAATTTGATGAAAATAGGTATAATTTTATTTCAACATTTTTTTTTCATCCTACATTTTGTTTTCAACAAAACGGTTTTGAACCTACACCAATTTTAATTAATAAAATAATATCAGAGCAGCTGCTTATGAGATTAAAAGATTGATAAGACTGAGTCTATATAGGCATATATAATCTAATTTGTAATCTGTGATCATAAAAACTTTTGTGTTCTTTCTCTTATTTAGAAACAATAATTTAGAAGGAGAATTTTATGATTTTCAAAACAACTCAAATACGTCGTTGGCAATGTTATATAGATACCCAACAATATCAAGAGTTTTTGAGCCATCAAATGCTCACTTAACATCGTCAGGTCCTAGTGGAGAGATTATTTTCTTTTGTTGGAATAGTATCCACACCTCGGTGACAAAAATTGAATGACAACAATTTTGAAATTGATAGATTGATAATTTTGAAATTGACTGGTTTTATTGAAAGCTAATACTAAATTTTAATAAGCAAGGATTTTTTTTTAATTTTTTATAATATTATGGATTATTTTTTTGTTATATAAATAGCATACGTCAATATTAAATAAATATTTTTTTTTTAATTTGAATTCAATATTAAGCAACTATTAAGGATGATGTTTTAATTTAATTTTGTTTTTTTGTAGGTTATTGTAATTAAATACATTTCAAATGATTAAATTGCTGAAATTTAATGATTGCTAATTTTTTTCATAATTACCTCAATTTCAATTAATTTTTTTCAATTAAATGTAATTTCAATAGAAATTTTTTAATTAAAATTAATTGTAATTGATATTTTTACAAATTATTTTTAATTGTAATTGAATAGGTAATTAATTACAAAATGTAATTGATTAATCCCAAGTCGGTTACATAATTAATATATAGTAGACGCCTTGAAATATTCTTTGAAACAAAAATTTGTATTTAAAATAATTCTAAAGTGACATTTTGACTTTTATAAAAATACACTTTGAAACAAATTTTTGAATATGCTGTCATATATGTATATATAATACTTATATATTGATGTGGTATACATATATAAATTTAAAACAATTTTTTGCAAATTTAAAATATAGTTCAATTTTAATTTAGTTTTACTGTTTTGAATTATTTAATTTAAAATAAGTATTTAGAAAAATATATTTACATTTTTAACAATAAAAAAAAAACTGAATTTAAAATTAAATCAAGAAAATCAAGAAAAAAAAATAATAAATTATAAAATTAATAATATGTTGATGTGATTAATTATTAGTAATAAAATAAAATAAATTACAAGGTGGAGAAAAAATGGCGTAGAAAATAAGTTTATAAAAGCTAGAAAAATCATAAATCGAAAGAAAACAAACATAAAATAACGGTTTAGACTACAGAAATTAATGTAGATTAATTTGTATGAACATAACTACTTACAAGGTTTAGATATTCCAATTTCTGTAACGGATGGGTGGTAGTAGGTGAATTTTATATGTATTTATATATATATTTTTATGTTTAAATTTTTTTTTTTTTATGGAAAATTGATAGCATGATGGGAAGACAAAAATATAATCAACAATAAACAATCTTGTGTGATATGAATTTTACATACAATTTGTTTTTTTAAATAATTTTATTTTATGTATTTATATTAATTTATATATGTATATATATATGTATATATATATAAATAAGTAAATATTTAAGTTCTAAATAAATAAAATCTAGAATAACTAATATTGTATATAAATCAAGAATTTTTATACAAAAAGTTTGTAAAGAAATATTTATAGCTACTATTAAAACTAATATGTATGTTATTACGAATTTTACTCGAAAAGATGCTAAATTAATTAATTATAATTTTTTTTTTAATGTTTAGAATTTATTTTACAAGTGTTCATATTAATAAACATAATATCAATAAATGGTCGATGTTAGAAATTTATTAATTGAACTACTGTAAAAATTTAAAACAAAAATTTTATCAAATATCAAATAATTCTTGATTTACCTACTATACAAGTAAAATTTATGAAATGAATTTTTTTTTGTTTTTTTAAATAAACATTAAAACAATAATTAATAATTATTAATTAAAATATTTGAATAAATTTATATTTACAACAACGTTTTCTTTTTAAAAAATTTTTAATTTTATAAATTAGCATTTTAATTTAATAAAAAAATAATATATATATTTTTAAACGAAAACAATTCAAATATTTCAATAATACTTATATTAAAAAAGTTTAAATTAGAAAAAAATTATGATAAGGTAAAAAAAATTAGTTTATAAAAAAGAAATTAAAAAAATTATTGCTTGCAAATTTGTTTTTATAAAAAAATAAAATTCTAATTAAATAATGTAAAATGTTTTATAATATATGGTATAATATAAAAAAAAAAAAAATTATTACAATTAGAAATATTTTAATTGATATAAGTGGTTATTATGAAAGGTACTTTTAACACTTACAGTTGGTGAATCGAGTCCCAATTTGGGTAAATTTAGACCGCGTGAACGTGATGTAAAACCATCGGCATCCTTAAAAATATAAATAAATATTTATAAAATTTTTTAATAATAAAAATATTTTAAATAAAATTTAAATAAATAAATTTGTCCAAATTAATACACAAAATTTTTGATACGTTATTATGACGAAAATTAACAGTAAACGAAAATAATAATGATGCTAATAATAATAAAATAAAATTAAGTTATTTCAATCATAAATCTTCTAATTTAAATCCTCAAAAATATTTATTCTATTTTTATATTATAACATTATGATCTAAAAAATTGTGATTTATTATCTTTTAAACTCGAAAGAGTTTTTCAGTTACATATTAAAATATTGAGAATTAGTTATTCGCAAAGAATAACTAATAAAATTTGTATAAGTGTAAAAAATTTAAATAACAATAATGTTAAATTTTTGATAACTTTGAATAAACAGAATCCACCTTTGAAAAAAATGAACTTATAAGTAAACATATATTTAATATATGTACATATATGTATGTACTATAATATGTCTAAAAATATATCGATATCAGCTATGACTTAATCAATAAAAAAGTTCAAAAAAAATAACCAATTAATTTGAAAATTATCATTCTAATTAAATTTAATTCGATTCAATGTTTAAAATATTTTTGCCCGAAAACTTCATTAACACTATTTATTATTTATATTTTAACAACTAAAATTAATAATATTAAATACTTACATGACTTGAACGACTTCGAACAATATCTGGCGTTTGTGGTTCATCTAATAATACTGATGGCGAATCCGATATGCCTAATCCACGTCTATATCTAGTTAATGCATCTATAACTTCATCAGTAGCACGATCAGATATTGTTGCAGCCAGTGATTGTTCAATTTCACTATTCAATTAAAATAATTATTTACTTAATATAATTAAAAAAAAAAAGATGGAAGAGAATACTTTGTTTTTAAATGCTCATATTCTGTGGTGTTTTGTCTACTAAAGCAAATATCACAGCAAATTATTTTCTTTAAAAATGACATACTATTTCAGAATTGAAAATTATACTAATATTAACGAAAAATCGAATTGAGAAAATAATTTGTAGAGCTTTTTAATCAGTACCTTATTAAAAAATCTTATATTTTTGTAGCATTTTTTTTTTTTGATTTAGATAATTTATCTACAAAATAATTTGTTTTTGTTATTTTTTATTTTTATATAAAAAGAAAGATAAGAAAATTTACTGCACATAGCAAGTAAAAAATCGTCAATGTTTAGTAAAAAATTAGAATTTCAATTCCTGTACATTTAATATTTAAAGCTTACTCAGCTGGTTTTTTTTTTTCAGATGAATCACAGAATGATATTTCTGAAAACAAAAGTTTTTTTTTGTTTTATTTTTGAAAGCTGTCAATTTAATGTAAAATAATTGAATTAATAATACAATTTTAAGTATAAACTTATACTTAAAACCACTCTAATAAAAATAGTATGATAAAAATAAGTCTGAATTTAAAGTTTTTATAAAGTTTTCAAGATGTGTTGTTCACTTGATGCTATAGTTTTTTGTTTTTTAATATATTGTTGAAATTTGACACATGTTGTTCGTGGAAATATTTAAATTTTTGTTTAATTCAAGTTAAGAGTCCATTTTATTTTTTTTTCATAAAATAAACCACTTTTTTTTTGTGCCAAAGGTTTTATCAAAAAATATTCTTACCTAATTTTATTCATAATTTCACTGCCAGCATTATTGACTAAACAATTTTGCAAAAATTCTTCATTAACATCTAATCGTTCTGTTAAACTTTTTCTCAAATCACTAATAACATTTTGGCTGCCCAAAGTTTTTGGACATTGTTCAATACCAGTTCTTAACATTTCATCCATTGTATCTTCTAAATACCCATAAATGGCTTTATTTAATTCACTCGTAATACGTGCTAATTTCATTTCAATTGGATGCGGTTCATTACGTACGGTTTCTTGAAGTTTTGGCATTAACTGTTTACAATTTTCTGCATCATCAATTAGCCGTTGTACAGCAGAAGCACTTTCACTACCACGTGCTAATGATATTGTATCTTGTGTTTCTGATACTAATCTATCAACCAATTGATGTGTTGAAGATAACATAAAACCATGCTGCAAACGAAAACCTTGTCCAGTTGTTCTTTTTAAACCATTTGCATTTCTTTGCAATAGTTCTTGCATTTTTCTCATAACAGCATCAGTTTTTTCTGGATGATTTTTTAATGACGGAGCAATATCAAATACAGGAAATGGTATGCAACGCATTGAAGAATTATGCTCTAAAGCATATACAATATCAGCATAACCCTGTAATGTTATATTATTACGATCTAATAATATCGTACGTAATTTACTGTTAATTTGCAAAGCTTTTGCTAACAAACGAGCACCAATATCACCCATATAATTTCCACTTATATCCAGTCTTTGTAAACTTTGATTACTTCCTAAGGCATTTATAAAATCATGTATATCCGTTTTTAATTTATTATCAGAGAGCACTAATTCAGCAAGCGGAAAATCATCTTTTTGTATAAGATTTACTAAAGCGTCCATGACTGGTATTATATATTTTGGCTTCATTCCAACTAAACATCGATTCATATACAAAGATCTTATAGATGGATTTTTTGAAATCTCTGTTAATATTAATGCTAATTCGGAATCGAAATCTAAGAAAAATATTATTTTTAAATTATTTTTCTTTATACATAAAATGTATATCATTTATTACTACAATTATGTAATACTTACTATTGTCACTAATGTCTAATGTTTGAAGAACACGTACTCCATGAATACATGATTCTAATACATGAGCACCATGTGTACCTAAAGAATTACTACTTAAATCTAGGTACAGTCCAGTTGTTGATTGATTACATGCCAATCCAAGTAATAAATTTCTAAATTTAAAATTTAAAAATTAAAATTTAGTTTTATGATTTGTAATATTTTTTTACTTTAAAGCATCCATTGGTAATTTACAGCCAGCGATATTAAGATGTTTTAAACTTAATGTGCTCATGAAGAATTGCTTAAAAGATGGTGGGAGCTCTTTTCCTTTTTTTGTGCTAAATGAATTATGAGAAACGTTTAAATGAGCTAAATGTGTAACACAACCACGTAAGAGGGCACCAAATAACTAAAATTAAAATTATCCATATTACTTCAAGTGTGTTTAATGGAAAACACAAAAAAATTACTAACATTTTCAAGGATTGTATCAGTCGAAGCCAAATTCAAAAATTCCAAGACATTTGGTTGCCCGAGGAAGTTAAGCAAATTCTAATATTTAAAAATAATTTTTTTTATTTGCTTGAAAATTTAATTGGAACTAAAATAGTTTTACCGTAACATCATCTTTGAGACTATTTCCACTTAAATCTAAGTACGTTAGTGAACTAGATATTGTTTGATTTAATGACAATGAATGTGACATTTGATTGACTCCTTTTGATGTTAAACCACAATGTGATAAAGCTAATTTGCATAGACCTTTTGATACTTTTGCTATTGGGCCAGCTAAATGAATGGCTCCTATAAATATATTTATATAATATTACTACTTTTTTTCCAAATTAAATAATGCATAATGTAATGGGTATTAGTTAAATTAAGTAAGCTAAAAAAAAAGCTCTTACATTTACAACAACAGAAAGTATAAAAACATTTATACAAAACTGTCTTTTTAATAACAGTTTTAAAGTAAAAAAGAACATATTTTTAATTATAAATTTTTAATTTTTTAATTCGCTTTTTAAATAAATAATTGTAAACATGCATTTACACGAGGTAACAGAAAAGGTTGGAAATTTAAAATAAAAAGAAAAAAATTGTAAAAACTAATTTTAAATATTTATATAAGATGTAAGAGGATTTGATTTTCTCTTTTTATTTCAAAATTGTATTTTTTAAGAAAAATTATTTACAAAATTTTGCTTTTTAATTGATTAGTTTATGATACCTACTTTTTTTTAAAAGATAAAAAAGAAATTTATATAAGGCATTTAAGGCTTCATGCAATATTATATAATTAACAAATAATTAAAAGGTTAACCATGATTGACTACCACCGCACATTCAATTATATTATAAATTTTTTAAAATATATATATAATCTTAAATATAGAAGAAAACAGTGTATGAAATTAACATTAAACATCAATTAATTTTTTTAAACCTTTAATAAAAAATTTGGAATTAATATTAGAGAACTGGAATGATTTAAGGTTAGAGTAAATAATGGCTAGATATTTCTATATTTTAATGATAAACTATAGTCTATCATTAGCAACATTCAAATTAACTGCATTAGAAATTAGTTGTGAAAATTTGCTAAAAAGAAATAAAATATTAAAAATAAAGTTAACACAGCCATTTTTTTTTAGTAAATAAAACAATAAAATCACTACAAATTTTTATTTAATTTTTTTCACGTTATATTCAAACCTTGAACAATTTTCCCAACTAGGGCACATATTGAGCTTGCACCTATGATAAATTAATTGTTAAAAAATAAAGATTTTCAGTAAATCTTTTTCCACTAAGTATAATTTTGTAATAAAAATATTATTCTTAAACTATAAATATTATGTAAATGTGAGAAAACCACAAAACTTTTAAAATAAAAACTAAATAAATATTTTTATTAGAATGATTTTCTTGTTTAATGTATGTATGCATATTGTTTTAAAACTAAAATGGATATGTTTAAAAATACCTTTTGCTTCAATTAATATAATTTTTTAATTAAATTATTTTTAAGATTGTTAAATTGCTTATCATTTATCAATCTTTTTGAGATTTTGAATTTTGAATTTTGAATAATACCGAATTTTATATTAACTAATTTAATAATGTTTAAATAAATATTATTTAAACATTTAATTTTTTTATAAAATGTTATTTACTTATTTATATATGAAATTTATTTATGAAACTTATTAATTTTACTTTTTAATTGAAAATTTTTAATTAATATACATTGAAGCTATAGAAAAAAACTAAGATTAATAGAAGATTAAAATAAATAAATTATTAAAAGAAAGCCCCATTCTTTTCTTTTTTAATATACATATATATACGCCGTAGATATGTATTAGTTATTATACACAAAAATAATAGATACTATAATTTCTTAAAGGCTTTTAGTTTAGCCACAGAATCCCTGTTTTAACAAATTGATTAGTCTGGGTTCTTTAATATGTACAAAAGTGATAATTTGATACAACAAAATATTGAATATAAGTAATAAAACTTATTAAACTATTTAAATTTAAATATAAATTTTAAATTTATATTCATAGTTGAAATTGAAACTCTTAAACCCCTAACTAATAATCAATTGGTTGAAAATCTGATTGCGGTGCGAAACTCAAAATCACATAGAAATTATATGTATAAAATAATGTGTTTGAACAAATACCTTTTGTATAATATATACTATATAGATATTAAGATATAATCTCTATGAAAATTCTTTAAAATAATGAAAAATAAGTTTAGAATATAATATATGTCCTTAAAAAAATATTTATACTTTTTTTAATATGTTTTATTATAAAATAATTATTACTATACCTTTGTCCTCAATTAAATTATGACTTAAATCAATGGTGCGAATAGCGGGGTTATTATTTGTAATCACAGATACAGCTAACTTATGAAGAAAATCCGACCTAAAAAAAAGAAAAACGAAAAAATAATTATATTTTATTATAATTTAAAAAAACTTTTACGATTTTTATTTTTTTATTTACCTTAATCCTAGAGCTTCTAAATGTAATTCTTCTAGCCACATTGAGCGTTTTAATACATGTAATATTCTATCCAATGTTTCATGTGACAGCCGCATATGAGCAACCTTTAAACCACGAAAAAATGTATTATATTCCAAAGCTGATACAATTGCCATTAAGTCTTTTGGTTCTAAATGATCAAAATCTCTTAAGTTTAATATACGTGTATCATGTGATAAATATATTGTATCAATATCCCATGCAACTTCCTCTCTATTAGATAGAAATTAAAAAAAAAAAAAATATTAATTATTATAAAAATAACTTATTATTGTATACAAACCTGTAAGGGACACCATGAAAATCACACATACACGCATATTGTGTACTAAATCCACCACAAGGACCGACATTTCGTGGATCGGCAGGTCTTAATTCATCTGAAAATATTGTTTCACGTTCAGTTGGTTGAATATCAACCTAAAAAATGAAAAAAATATATATATTTTAAAATATTTTATGTAAGTACCTATTAAGGCGAGTAAAATTTAAAGTAGATATATGTATTAATAAATAAAATAAATAAATGCATATCTATATAATATGTACGTAACAGAAATAAAAAAACTTTTTATTTATACTTAAACATTCCACTTTACAAAATGATTGTTAAAATATATGTAGTAGTTTTAATAAGTGCTTAATTATTTTAATTCGAAACAAAAACAAAAGTTACTAATAAATTGCGATTTTGGAAATTGAAATTGTAAATCAAAAAGACAAATGCTATTTAGCAATGTAACAATAAAATTAAATACAACAGAGTAACTATAGGGTCCACTCAAATTGGAAAACCCTGTACATATTATAGATAAAAATAAATAAATAAAAAACCAGTTCTTATAATTCAAATTTATTTTTTTTTATAAGGCATATTAAAATAATTTTGATGTTTTTTGAAAATATGTTATCTAAAATAAATTTTTACATTAATCTAGTTATCTAGTTTAAATATTAGAACGTTTTTAAATACGGATTGCCAACTATTAATTCAATATTTCTTTTATTAACTCTATCAATAAACATATCTATTGTCTTTTAAAATCAAATACAATAATTTTATAATTACGGTTAAAAACTTAAAAAAAAATTGTTGGAAATATAAAATATGCAAAAAAAAAAAAATTTCAATTTCCGGATAATCACTGATTAAAAAAAAAATGTAATGTTATAGAAAGAAAAGTTTTCAAAATGTTAAAAAAATTTTATTTTTCTATTTATATTTAGGTTTAATCTATTTTTCACCCATATTTGCACTTTTTTTTTTTGATTGCATTTCAATAATTCTACGGATTTTGATGACCTAATTTTGCATTATTGCTTTCTAATATAAAAAATTTTTTCTCAATAATTATTTCCAGTTATTTAAAATTGCTTCAAAATATGGTGAGATAATGAGAATGAAGGAAGTACAAAAACAAAAACAAAAATAGGAACCATATTTATATTTGCTTATTAATTTTTTTATTATCAATTCTAACTTGAATACACATATTGTAAGTTCTATATCATTATACGTGATTATACATAAATCACAATTAAAAATACATATACATACATACTTATAGGTATACGAAATTAAAATTAAAATTGTAAGAGCATTCACTAAAAGTAATAATTAATATTCTCTTATAAAACTTATCAAGTGTCCAAGCGTCTATATTTAAAGATTTTTTTTTTTAGAAAAAAACTGGAAATCAACCTATAAAATGGATAATATCTTAAAATGTACTTTTAAACGAAATAACAAATTAATAAATATATCTGAAAAATTTTGATTCTTAATAAATTTGTGAATATCATATTACATATTTTACGTCTGTATTGACCAGAAACGATTTATATTATACATATAATAATTATTGTGCTTAAAAAATTAAAACACTCTAAATATAAAATTTAAATAACACAATTGTCATTACGTTTTTCTTTTTTGTTATTATAAGGCGCTATGAATCAAGTTAAAGTTATAAAGAGAACTAAGTCAGAAAAATTTGCGTTTTTTTTCCAACTTATTTCATTTTTAATAACTTAATTTCATTTTTTTTTTCGGAGTTAGTTACGGAGTAAATTTTCTGACATAGTTTAATGTTTAATTTATTCGAACTTAGTTCCTTTTTGTCCTAACTTAATTCATAGCGTCTATTATAATATTAAAGTGCAAGTTTTTGAAATTGAAATTATCTTTTGTTTTAAAATTATTTTAAATCATTTTTATTTCCTTTTATTTTCTATTTAATTACTCTCTATATGTATATAGGTAGTGTTGAGGATTGTCAAGGTTTCTTCCGTTGACACAACAGTTGTTTCTACACGGATGCGCAGGTTACGTCACCGACTTAAAAAATTATGGAGAGAACGTAGGCAGTTTTAACGGCAAATCCTATCTACAGTTTTTATATTCTATTTCCAGATTTTAATTTTAATTTATTACATATTAAAATAAAACTTAAAAAATACATATTATTTTTATTAATGTACATTTAACTTAAAATAATGAGAATTTTAAAATTAATTAAAAGTTAATTAAATTTTAATTATAACATGACGTACCATAATTAATTAGATAATTATGATCAAAATTAATGAACATTTATATTTTTTCGTATATACAATATACTATTTACGAAAAATATTGCGTAATGGAACAAAAATGTCCTTTGTAATTTTTTTTATTGTGAATCTATAGAAAATGCATTTCTTAAATATTTTCTTTTTCTGAAATTTTTTTGAAATTAATTATAAAAAAATCGTGTTTTTTAATAAAATTTTAAACTAGAATGGTTTTGCTACACTATATAAAAACTTCAATATTTCATTTAAGTATTAATATTTAATAATTCTATTTTAAACATTTTTTCTTTTACTTCAATAATACATTTTTGTACACTAGTATTGCATCGACGGACGACGGTCCACGGTCGACGAGTAACAACTAACAAAATTGTATAATAACTTCGAAAATAAAAAAGAAGAGCAGAAAGAAACTTGTTTTATAAACTTCGAATATTAACAGATTAAGTTAAAATTATTTTCCAAAAACAATCAAAATTAATTTTAAAAAAATTATTTTTTCGGATTATATAATTATAATATATATTTCAATTCTACAACATTCCCTTAAACAAAAAATGTTCCATACCACTATTATATGGCAAAATTAGCAACTAGTAAAATAAACCATACCTCATTTAAATTATGTAAATACATATATCTTTTAAAACACCTTTCAACCTGTTACAATTTATAAAAAATTCACATTATATTTATAAACGTATGTACAACCCCATATAGTGAAAGAGGTTAAATGGATGCTTGTACATGTTTTGTTGATGCTATTTTACAAATCTTTCTACTATTTCAATGTAGTTTCCTTTTAATTTGTTTAAAGTATACAACTGAATTTTTTTAAAGTTTTATTTAAAAAAAAGAAAAGAGGAAAACTTAGAATTACCGAGCCTTTTTTATATTGATTTTTTTTTTTTTGAAATTTTTTTTATAAATTTATGTATATGTGTTATTGCTGTGCTATTTTAACTCTATAACAAGAGTGAAGTTTTCCACCCTTAGAGCTCACTTCAATTGAAATTTTTTATCCTTAGTTAGAAATGAAACAGTTGCATTTCAAGTATTCACCTGATAATGTTGTTTTTATCTTTTATGTATGCTTTTACATGCCCATAGTTTTTGTGTCACATTTTTATAAGAATATAATTTTTTTTCGAATATAAAATAGAAATCTGCATGTGTATACGTTTATAATATAGCCTGGTATAACTATAAAAATATTTTTTTTAACACATAATTTTTATACAATTTAAACAAAAAAAAAAAAAAATTAAAGACCGACAGCAATATTCATAAGTGGAAAGAGGATCTCACTTATAGCTTCCGCAATTCGTTTCATTTTTGTATTTTTTTAATTTCCTTCAACAGAATCTACTGGATAACTAACACTCTCTAGAATATCAAGATATATATTTTTTTTTGTATATTCTTACTTTTGAAAAATAATACATATACATAAATATATAATTTAAAGCTTTTAGCATACATAGTATAAAGATGTGAAAGTTGAGACTTTTTAATTTTTTACAAATGGAATGACAAGAAATGCCGTTGGGATTAATAATTTTTCATTATAGAAAATTAGATTTTTTTCTTTTAATATAACGTTGATTTTTTTAATAAATGCATATTTCTAAATTTATACAAAGCTCTTCAGAAGTTTCTAAATTCTAATAGTCTTTTAACTATAGTATTAAAAATTTAAGCTAATTTTTTTCTAAAATAATAGTTTCAAAATGGTTTTCTATATGATCAAAATAAAAATATGTTAATATGTACAGTGTTCAATTTTTATATTCTCAATAAAATTTAAAAAAGGGTGTAACACCTTGTCAAAAATCTCAAAATACAGAAATCACGTGCCAAATTTCTCACTTAACAAAATTGCAATTCACAAATTCATTTGTCAAAAAATCCCAAAGTCCGTAAAAAGTACAAAAGTTTAAAACCAAAATCTTAAATTACATAACACCAATTTTAAAATCCTAAAATTACAATATCCCAATCTATAAAATCCCAAGATTGGAAATTTCCAATGTAATTATTTATGTAAGCAAAATAATAAATGAGAAAATTGTCCTTCATAGAAATTAAAAATGCTTTATTTTTGTTTTTATATTATATTTTATTTGTAAAAAAATAATTGCAGTTATTTTTGAGTTATTACAAAATCAAAGTTTTAATAATTTGTTTAGTGGAGGTTTGGGGGCGGCAGCCCCTGATTTTTTTAATTCTTTGATGTCGAAATATTAAATAATTATAGGAGGGACTTTTTAGTTGGTTATAAAATCAGTTTTACGCCTTTTACAGAATATGTTTATCTACCTAATGTTATTTGATATTATTTGACAATTTTCTTAACGCAGTAAAAATCATCAAATTTTTTTGTTAAATAAGTTTTTTGTCAAATGTTATTCGGCAAATTGGATATTTGCAATGTGAGTTTAGGTTAACTGCGTTATACCCAGTTTAAAGTTGAAAATATATTTACAAGTCACCACTACAAACTTTTTAGTTATTTGAATTAGTGTATAATAAAATCGCTAACTTTAAAGCGCTATAACCCAAAATCATTTGAAACCAAATAAGTTGAATATAAATTGAGAAAATTTTTGGACCGCAATATTTACCTAAACTTTAAATGTAAAAACTGATAAATATAAAATTTTCTACTATAAACAAACATTATAAGAGGCTCTAAGATATAGGCTGGCATTTAGTAAAATTAAAAGCTAAAATAAAAATGACAAATAATAAAAATTCTCTTGACGCATTAAAATATCATTTAATTTAAATTATGATAAAATTAAAAAAATTTTCCCAACATAACGAAAAAGTTTAACATTTTAAGGGATTTAAAGTTAAAAAAATATTTTCTGTCCTAATACTCCTAATGCATAAAAAACACAATAAATCCACTTTTAATACCTAAATTTCAATAACACTAATATATAGTATAAATATTTGATGAATGGTTGATGCAATTTAAAGGATTACATCAAGAGTCAAGAGGTTGTTTTAATTTTTTATAATTGAGTTCAATTAGTATAAATTTTTTAAATGATATTCCTTAAAACTTTGATAATATATTTAAAAAGAAATTTGAAAGATTTATTATTTCAATTAATTTTTATTTCTAAAATACGATAAAAAATTTCTTATACCATATAATTGAGAATTTTAATATTTCCTATTTCTTGAAGTTATTAATTTAAAAAAAAAATCATCCTTATATTCAATGTTTATTACATTGAGTCGCAATAAAAAATTTCTTTCAATGCAAAATAGAATGTCATATATTGTTTCCTTATTTAATAATATTTATCCCCTCATCGTATTCAATCCTTATTTTATTACACTATCTCTACTAATTTATTTACTTTTTGTTTCTTGTTTGCAAAATCTAATGAATTGCGGTAATGTTTAAAGTTAAAATAAAACAGGCAAAAACAAAGAGGAAAAAAGGAAACAAAACAAAAAAAATTATGTAAACTTACCTTCCTAATGATGTACTTGAGTGGAACTGTTGGAAAAATTTGCTTAATTGCGGATGCTAAGTCAGTAAGTATAACATCAGCATTCTGAAATTAAAAAAAAAAAGATAATTTTTTAACAAAAAGAAGGATACTGTATTTAAAGTAGAATATAAATAGAAACTAAATTTTTATTAAAATATTTATGTCATTTTTGATGACACAAGGATGACAAGGATTATCCCTTATATTATATATATATATATTATATTATGTATAGTACGTATATACAGAATATTATTTTAATATTAAAACAGGTCAAGTCACTATATTTAGGATACATTCGTATACACAGATTTATAGTATTACTGATATTATGTACATATTTCTTTTTATGAACTGTTTCATTTGTTTTATTAGAATAACGTATACATATGTAACTTACCGTACTAAAATTTCCAGCATCTCCAGTTGTTGCGAAGGAATAAGTTCGATCATGAGTTACTATTGAAAAATGTGATGGTTTTTTACTTTCAACCGATTGTATATCCAAATAATGAAAATGACTTTCAATCTAAAGTTTATCAAAAAATCATTAAATATAATAGCTATATAAATAATAAAATATTTACCTTTGTTGGTACTTTTGCTATTAATAAATATATACGAACAGGTGTAAATGCCTGTAGGGAAAAAAGGAAAACAATTATAAATTACATTACAAAATAGGTAAATGTACATATTTTTTTGAAAAAAAACAAATATATATATTTCAATTATATATACATATATATAAATTTAAGCGATTTTTGGGCTTAGTTATGGGTGACAAAATACATATTAGTTGTTGTTGCTTATATTAATGATAACTTTATACTTACAGAATTAATTTTAATTCGCTAAAATAAAATTTTTAATTATAAGGCTCTATTTTTTGAGATTGATCTTCTTAGGGTTTTGTCCTTTTTTGAAAATTCTGAGATATAAATCATTATATTAACAAGGACTGATATTATATTATATGGGCGCATATTGGTATATCAGAGTTGTTTGCCTTCAATCGAGCCAAATCCCTCTAAACTACCAACCTATACTAATTGTAGTAGTAAAAAAAAGGTTGTCAATATTTGATAATTTATACATCGAAAAAAAGCTAATTATATAGTTATATGACTTTTATAATTTTTTTTTTGTTTTATTTTAATTATCTAAATTAAATTTTTGAGTCTGTTATATACAATTTTAAACGATAAAAATTTAAAATGAAGTAATTTTAAATTTTAAAAATTATTTTCTTCGTATACAAGTGGATCTAATTAAAAGAAAATTATTGCGTTTAACCGATATGAACTTTAAAATTGAAATTATGCATTAATGAAAGAATAAATTACAATAAAGAAATCTACTATTATCTGTGAGTAACTTTATCTTCTTTTGCATTCTATAATAAATCGAAAACTTAATAGTTTGCATCATTATAATTAGAATAGTTCCTATATTGTTGTCTTTAAAAAAAATATGTATACATATGTGTATATGATACCATTCTATAATACATATTTAAATTCACTTAAGTACGAGTTTACATATAAACGCACAATTGTACATATAACCACTTAAAATCGTTTTATTAAAGTAATTATATCTATATACACACACATATATATATATTTAAATAATATATATATACAGAAAAATATTAATATGCCACCCTACTCTACCAATAATTAATTATCATATAAATAAATTCCGTTGACAAAATGGTGTTAAATGGTTATGACAGGAACTTCGGCCACAAGCATAATTTTTTGTTTTTTCTTTCAACAAAAAAGATATAGTTACTTACACACATTTCTTTTTTTTTGTTCTCTATTAGTATTTAAATGCGAATAAATATCAAAATTGTCAAAAAGAATGAGGGCCCGACTTTTGTTTATTAATAATGGTAATTTAATATACAAGAAATTACTTATAGGATATTATACGTACATATATGTAAAGAAGAAATGAGAAAGAAAATTAGAATATAAATATTTACAATAATATGTATACTTAAATATAATACATATATATATATATAAAAACAAATAAAAAAAAATGTAAATAATGTGAACTTATCGCAAATTTGATGTCATTTTTTAAGGATTTACTATATAAGCAAAAACAATAAAAAATTAAGTTATTTAAATTTCAACTACATATATATATACTACATATATATATACATATATATATACATATGTTTAAAATTAAAAGGATTTTTGCTACAATAGTTTAATACATATTAATAATACTTCAATATACAAGACGTATTAATTTATATCAAAACATATAATAATAAATTATGTATATAATTAGTATATACATACTTAACTAGTATAAATGAAGTATTATTAGTTAGAGTTTGTTAAATTTAAATACAGAATAATGATTCAGATTCAATTACAGCACAACACAATTATTAATTCACAAGTAGGTACTATAATAAATTACTTTACAATTATATAGAGAATAATGTCAAACTATTTTCTTGGAAATCTATGGTTTATAAAAAACACAGTCCTTTTTACAATATTACAGTCCTTTTCTCAAAATAAAACAATTTTGAAATCCCTTCAAACCATAATATTATATACTTACATAGTTTTATTTACCATAGTCATCAAATCCGATTAAAATTATTAGAGAAGCCAAAAATAAGTTAAATACAGTGGGAAAAATTTTAATGAACACCGTCAAAGAGCTTTTACCTATACAAAGATATATATTTAAATATCTAATGAATTGTAAATTACATAATATCTATACTTATATATTTTTTTGTATTTTTATTATTATTTTTAAATCCCTTTCTATTTTTAAATGTTTAATGAAAAAAATAACGAAATACTTTTATTGAAAGAAATACAAGTACAAAATGTTTATATACATATTATAATAGGTATGTGTAAAGTTATAAAGGAAACAATTTTAGCAGGAAATGATTTCAATATTTTTTTTTTTTTTTTTCAAAAGTTCAATATTATATTAATAGAAAAAAGTTAGTAATTTGAAAGACTTGTTGCATTACTAGAATTTAAATGTCATATTTTTTTTTTATAATACATATTATATCTAAATTTAGATTGCTATATTTTTTTTATTTTATATTTTATTTTTATTAGTTAATAAAGAAATTAATCCAGATCAATGAACTAAAAAAAGGAATATATACAACACAGTTAAAAATTGATTAATGAACTGAAAAAATTAGTAATTTTTTATTTTATTTATATTCATATAACTATATATATATATGTATATGTAAATAATAGGTCAGGGATTAATCTATAATTAGCACAAAAACAATTGTTTATTAACAAAATAAATTAAATGAGAAACTAACTAAATTTATACTGTTATTAAAGAAATTTAAAAAATAAAATAGAATTATGATAAATAATGTATACCTAATAAAATTTTCGAATAATATTTAATTCAAAAGTAATATTATTAAATGATTAATTAATTATTGATGATAATTAAAGCATATGATATGCATAAAGCCAAACTAATTTTAAAGATGCAGTTAGAACATTTACAGTTAGAACATTTAGAACATTTACAAATTTTATGTAAATTTTGAGAAATGAATCATAAACTTATAATAAATAGTATACCTTAAAATAATTACATATATCTTTAAGTCGCTATTTGTAAAAAATCTTGTTTCATTTATATAATATCTACTAATCAAATTTTAAATAATTTTTAAAAAGGGCAAGTTAAATAATTTTTTTATTTCCGAAATATAAATAAATATTATAATTTGTTTCTGCATTGTCTAGTCAATGTGTAACACATAATCAAGTTTTAATATAGGTATGTAACCTTATTTAATTCATTATTTCATGACTGGTTTAATTTAAAATACAAAGAATTAAAAGAAAATATATATATATATATGTACACATTTAAAAGAAAATGCTTACAAACATTAACATCAGATAAAAATAAAAGCAGGTGACTGATCTTGAAAGAAAAAATAACTGTCCAGTGAATCATTATAAATATCATCGTGTTCAGTAAAATTACCAGAATTTGAAAATTTTTATTTATTCTTTTTATTAATAATTTGAGGCTTACCATGAATAATGACAATGATTCATACAGATTTAAAAACTGTTATTGTTTTAATGTATTTTTATTTTTTGTAGAATAATAAAAAAAAAAAAAAAAAACTTAAATTAAATTAAATTTTATATATTGTCAGTCCATTCTGTTTCAATTTTTAGGTCAAAAGTATTTAAGCCTGAAATATGTACATAGTTAGTCAGTAATGCACCCAGATGTTTATTATTTCAATTCAACGTTTCATGGTGTCTCGAGGTCATATATAATATTATTATGTATGTTTATTAATTAACAAAAATTTCACTCAACACAATTGAGAATTGTTACTTGTATATATTTAGAAAAAAAGGCAATTATACTATGTATGTATAGTATATTATATTATTGTCTTTGATATTATTCATGATAAGTTAATTAAAAATTATTACATTTTAAAATTACACATACATATGTAATTACATAATAAAAAAAAATCTGCCAACTAGCAAAACATTTAGATTTTTACGAAATATTAATTGTTGAAAATTTTTAAATGCAATTTATTTTTTGACTTTTGTTTATTTTACAGGTAAGTAACCTTTATAGTCAGTTTTTATTGAAATTTTTTAGTTTGTTTTAGGATTTGATTTTTACACTTTGAAAATGCTCAATTGATGACTCAATTCTGAACATAATTTATTTATAAATAACATTGATGGTAAGTAATGTAAGGTAATGTTGTAAGAATACAAAAAAATCAATTTTTACAAAAGTAATTTGAAAATAGAAAAAAAAAATTATTGTTAAGGATAATGTAAAAGTTGATTTAAATAATTTTTTAATTGGATCATAAAATCTTTATCGATTTGATTAGCTATAATAGTTACTATTGATTATTTTATTGACTTTGTTTTTAATTAGTTTCTATATTTTTTTTTATCGTAATTTTGTGAATTGAAAAAAAGAAATATACACATATAGGTATACATATGAATAAACAAGAATAGCTCTACATGAAAGATTAAACACATAAATTTTACTGCGAATTTTTTTTTTTTTATATATGTGCATATTAAATTTCATTAACAATAAATAATTTAATAGTTTTTATAGTTTAAATTAATTTTTTTATAGAATTTTTTTCTACAAATTTAGAATAAAATTTTTAATAACAAGCATTAGTGCTGCAATTGTAAAAATAATATAGCAAACAAATAGGATAAACTTCCGCGAAGGGGTTACGAATTATTAAGGTGACATCATCAAATAATGGTACTTATATCTCCAAGTTTCCGAATATATAGGACCATCTACGTTAATTGATCATCTAGTGATCGAAAAATGTAGTACTTACTTAAACCTTTATATTTTTCCTCTACGGCAGTACACAGAAACCAATTTTGTACAATATTGTAGAGCAAAAATACATTTTGTAATATACATTTATACATAATTAATATGGTGTGTCTTTGAAAATTTCACATGTACCTATGTGGTTTTTTTGAAAGTGTGAAATTTTTTTTTTTTTTCAACGGACTCTAGTTGACGGCATCGGTTCTAATGGCATATATGTATATTCTGAAACTTGGAGACATAAAATACTGTTATGAGATGACGACATCTATAAGCTCGTAACACCTTTGCGGAAGTATATCCAAATATGAAATACAATATTCAATTTTTGGATATACTTCCAAAAAGACTTTAACGATCAAATGTAGAGAAATTTAAGATTCTGCTTTTGTATATCGCAGTTAAGTGGTACCTTTTTTCATTGATAATAAAAAAAAAGGAGATTTCTACTTAAATATTGGAATTTAAATATTGTTTTAATATACTTTTTTTATACTATCTTCAATACAATATGAAAACTAAATCTTATTAAAGAATAAAATATTTGATTATAGGAGTCAGAAAATTAAGAAAATGAACAAAAAAAAAATTTTTAATTTAACAAGGTACGAAACGAATGTGCTTTTAAGTAATATTAATTTTATTGTTATAAAATAATACTAGTTATATGCATAATTAATTTTTATTTTTAAACACTTAAAAAATTTTTATAAAGTAATTTCTTATGGTGCTTAGTTCTCAATTTTAATACAGAATAACAATTTAAAACATATTTACACTAATTTCTTTTAAACTTTTTAAGCCTTTCTTAATTTTTCATTTCATTTTCTTTACATTTCTTTATTCTATAAACTTAATATGTATTATCATATTTCATCGTTTAGATGAAATTGCATTCACCTAAGTTATTTATGTTAAATAATTTTTAGAAAATTAAAATTCTAGGTTATTTTACTTTTTTTCTTCGTTCCATATTTTATATAGTGTGGACATAATGTTTTGTTTTTTTTTTTTTTTGTGTATCAGATTTCTTCTTACATATTATACATAATAATTCGGTTTAAGAAGTACACACATTAATTCTTAAGAAATTTGTGTGAAAATGAAAATTAAATAAAAGAGTACATATTTTATTTTCAACGCTTATATCTCTAAGTTGACTTCTGTTTTCAATACAAAAATAAAATTTTATTTTAGTCTAAATAAAATATCGATTTTGCTAAATAATAAATAATACAACCCTTAAAAAGGTATATAAAGGATATTTTCATCCTTTTTATAAGACCTAATTGATGATAGTATGTATAAAATTAATCTGAAGTTAGATTAAATGAATAATTAATTGTTATCCATAATTTATATAATTACTTGTACATAAAACGTGTTTTGGAAATTTGTATTTAAAATAAATAAATTAAATAATTTTTAAACTAATACACTAAAATCGTATTTAAAAAATCTATAAATTATTAAAACCAAAAAAGAAATTTTTATTTTAAATAGTGAAAGGAGTGAATTCAGTTTAAAGAATAACTACTTATAATTATATATATTATATAAGTACATTAAAATAGAATTATGTCAATTTGAAACCGTAATAGCTGAAAAAATATCTAAAAACGAGGAAGAATACAGTTGACTTTGTCAACTCTTAGATACCCGTACGAACCGTTAGTATGTTCACAGTCACTCTGCCTACAATATTATTTTTTTAATATTTTAGTATTTTAAAATAATTTGGGTGAATTTTATAATTTCTAGAACTTATGGGTTGTACATATATTCAAACTATATGTTTATATGTACATTCTTCTAAAGCAGATTCTAACCTAACGACGAATCCACATAACGATTATCAATCCAAAACTTTTTCAAATATTCTATAGTAACATTTAATACTAAGCGGTAAATGTATATTAAATTTACTTAGTACAAAATAGTAAATATAATTTTAAATATTATATTATATTATATTTAAATATTCCATTGACAGAATAATTTCTTATAAGTACAATAAAATACATATATGTATGTAAATACGGCGCTATATAATATACATATATACTCTTATCATTCATTCACTAGTGACATATACGATATGTAAATAAACATGATATTATATAAGTATGTATATATATATCAATATCATATAAATAATAATAAAAATTCTTCAAGCAACCGTTATGTAGTTTATTTATTTACATTTTTTTATACTACGCATTATATCCTCAACAATTTCAAATTATCGAGTAAAACAAAATGGAAAAAAATTCGTTTTAAAGAAATTTGTTAGAAAATTTGAAAAAATCAACTAACACTTTCGTCAATTACAAAGTAACCCTATATTATTAAAAAAAGTTGTTAACAGATATAAGAGTATAATGTTGAAGCTTTAATTTTTGTGTATTACTTCAAAAAAATTTTAACAGGTGTTCAAGTTACAGGTGTTTAAAAATAGGAAATTTTCAGTTTTTGACCCCTTACAGCTCCTAAACGGGGGGTGATACAAAAAAAATTTCTGAAATGACTCATACTTATTTTCAAAGATCTAACTTTTGTCAAAATTTCAAGTTTCCAACTTAAACCGTTTAGAAGATAGAAGGGTTGAAGGATTTTGCAAAATTTGAGTTTCACATAACGGTAAATTAAGACACCGCATGTCACACATATATATTTATTGTATATAAACTTTTAAAGCTAATAAAAGTAGTAATCGTTTGGCGTTTTCAAAATGAAGATATACCTTACACAACTTGTGCTATAACAATTTAAATATAGAGCTTTTTTGAACCTTTGGGGAGCTGTAGCTCCGTAACGGGTGGGGCTACAAAAAAAAGTTATTAAAAATAAAATTAATATTTTTGTGAGATCTATCAACTAGTTAAAATTTCATAGCTCTATTTCAAAAAAAATGTCGGGATCTAAAAGTTAGGTGTTCGAGAGCTACCCTAAGGCTTGGTCCAAACTCAACCAAAAAAAATAGGGAACCTACAAATTACTCCCAGAATATTTTGTGTAAATTTCAAGATTCTAGCTTTCTTAGTTTTTGAATTAGCGTGCTGACGGACGGATATGGCTCAAAAGTCTTAGAATTTTTTTCTGATCCGATCCATACCTTTGAAGGTATATCCAGCTCGCTTATTTCGAGGTGTTACAAACGGAGGAGTAATTTTATTATACCCGATCCTATCGTACGGGTATAAAAACGCAAAATTTAAATTGTTTTTCATTAAAATAAAGAAACGAACAATAAGTAAATGCTTCTTTTATTATATTTATGTTTTTAAATAAAATTTTGCATAAAATTTTGTTTTTTTTTTTTAAATATATACAAAAACCGAACGTTAAATTAATGAAGCACAATGTTTCTGTTTTAAATAATATAAAATAAGAAATATACTATATATATATATATATATATTAAATAATATCAGTCTAAATTATTTTCTTTTTAAATATAAAAAGCATTTCAATGTTTTTACTTTACTCTTTTACATTTTTCATAAGTAAGTAGTAGTAGTACGAGTACCAACTAGGCCTGCTATACTCATAAACATTTAAATAGATTTTTTTTTTCTCTTTTTAAAAAATGAGAACAAGAATTCCAAAACAGGACTTATTAATATATAAAGCTGCTCACATGAATAATGTTTTGAATAAAAATTTAAAGAAAGGAAAATAAAAAAAAAAATATTCTTTTTGCATTTAAATTTCAAAAGGATTATGTTTTTGTGAACATGGTGTAAGGTTTATAAAGAAACATATTAATTTAACATAAGCTGCATATACTTATTTATAACACATATTATATGCATATAAGTAATTTATATAAGTATATGTATGTATGTATATAATAAGTTGTTCTAAAATTTTACTGATTTTTTTTATTATGGAGAAACTATTCAACTTAAAAATAAGTTTCACAAAAAAAAAAAAAATTTAAAAAAATTGTTTTGTCTTATTTCAAATTAAAAACTTACCAAAACTTTATTTTCAGTTTTATCTCCTTTTGTTTCCAATTTTACCATATATTTAACCAAAATTTTTGTATGTCGTCCCAATATTGTTTTAACGCTCTCTAAAAATGGAAAACAAATAAAATTTTGTATTTATTATTTTATTAATAATACAAGATAATATTTTATATTCATTTTCTTATAACTAATATGTTTAAAATTATACTTTTTATCAGAAATTTATGGTAATTTTCAAAAATTATAATCAAATCACATATTATTATATGTTATATGTATACATTAGTTATTTTTTTCTTTTTCAGAGTAAAAATTTATGTATATTAAACAGAAGAGAGTATATAATATATAGTTAGCAATCCAATAAGAATAAACGAATGCATTAAATCAAATTAATAATATAAGTAATACCACATTATTGCATATTAATTGTTGAACACCATCTGGTGGACTTTTTATATTGACAACATAAATATATATTATACATGTATATACGTATAACTATAATTATATTTTAAAGTTTCTATTAAAGTTATTTTATTTTCTATATATACTTAAGTAATTATTCTTTTAATATTTAAAAAATACAAATTTTACTTCAATATATTCACAATAATAGATTTTTATTAAATTAATAAAAAAACAAGGCGTAAACCAACGGTTTGGAAAAGGCGCATATTTTCCAAAAGACAATAAAAACTGTTTAGAATTTATTATACTTGAAAAAGAATGTTTAAATTTTATGATTTAAATAATAAATTACGTTTTTGGTTATTTAAGAATAAAAAAAACTTATAAAAATATTTAATTCTATAAATATATAATTTTAAAAAATAACTGAAAATTTTATAATTTTAAACATTTAAATTCTAAACGTTTAATTTTCTTTATACTTAAATATTAAATTAAATATTAACTTAACTATTCTAGTAGTATTGTTCTAAGTAGTTCTATTATTTTTATCTACAATGTAATCAAAAGAAATTAACTATATTCTCTTTGAATTTTTAAAATTTATAATAAATTAATTAATTAATTATTATTATTATTAATATTATTTATTATTAATAACTTAATAAATTTTATCATAGAAGGGGTTATGTTCTGTTCATAGTTCTTTCTTCCATTCTAAAAAATTTAAAAAAAATTTTAAAATTGTAAATAATAGTGTCAACATTAATTAATCCCTTCTTCCATCGAAATAAACAAAAAGTTTTGTAGATTGATCCTATATCTCACAATCTACATATAAGTTTTGTGTATTTTATGGTATTGTAATGATAGAGAATTACAATAAAATAAAATACACGAAAGCGTTGATTTATGCAATAACTGATTTATGCAATAACCTGATTTGAAAAAATGATTAGATAACCCCTTCTTCCTCTCGTATCTTCAATTGTCCCTTGCATCAAAATTTAAAAATTTCCTTGAAAGAAAAATGAAAAAAAAGAAATAAAAAGAAAAATGTGAAAAAGAAAGAGACACTTTCTTCAATTTTAAGACAACTCTATATAATTAAGAAAAACCATTTACACATGTGTAATTATAATGTTGAAGCTTTAGTTTTTGCGTTTTATTTTGTAAAAATTTGTATAGGTGCCTAAGTTAGTTATATAATAGGTGTCTAAAAATAGCTAATATTCAGTTTTTGAGCTGTAATAGCTCTTAAAAAAGGGATGGTACAAAAAATTTTTCTAAGGTAACTTATACTATAATTCTACATTTTTCTCTCAAAATTTCAAGTACCTATCTAAAAGCGTGCCGGAGTTATGAAGAAAAAAAATGGCGCAAAACTTTGTTTTCACATAACGGTAAATTTAAATACTAAATTTAAAAAAAAATTTATAATTTTGATATTGTTTAAAAAGGCAAAAAAAGTCCTCTCGAATGGCGTTTTTAAATTTACAAAATGTTAAGCAGGACTTAACAGAGATACCTACATATATATACATTTAAAAATAGCGCTTTTTCAAAGTTCATTTTTATATGAGACCACTTAATCATTCATTTTTTTATGAGACCTGCACAAGGTTAACATTTTATTGCTCTATCTTAAACTGTGTAGAATTTTTACAAACAGACGGACAGAGTAAAACTAATAGGCGTATTTTTACAAATTTTTTTTGGAAATGTGCTAAAAACAGACCGTTTTTGAGATATGAGAATAAAAAAATGTGTTATTTTCAATCGCTGTGTTATTTTCAGTCACAATAGAAGTGTTATTTTCAAAAGTGTGTTAACACATTTTGTGGGTTATAACACTTTTATATTCTTTATATATCAAAAACAATTAGAGATAGAAAAAATTTTATTAGGTACTAATTATACGGCTTGTAAAGCTGATTCGAAATATACTATAAAAAGTTCCCCAAATACAGGGTGTTTTAAAAGAAAATTGAGTTTGAAACATATTTTTTTCATTTTAAATCATTTTGAAAGTTCATAACTTTGTAGCTGTTGGGTTATATGGGGATCATTAGTACACAAAAATTGAAGCTGACAACTTACTCTACAAAATGCATTTATTTTTATCTCGATATAGATATAGGAAGCCGTTAAAAAAATGTTTTTATGAAAAGTCGCTAAACACCTTTTACCCCACATATCTCGAAAAAGGGCTCAGAATAACCCCCCCTCCAATACAATTTTTTGTTTGTCTTAACATACTCGTTCACCCATTACAAGGAAGACCATCGAGTCGGAAACACCCTGCATATTATGTAGCCATATATAATTTGTATATGTATATATATTTGTGTACATAAAGTTCAAAATAAAATGATTTAAAAAAATATTTTCATGTATAGTGTAATTTTATAGATTTTTTATTTCAAAGAAAATATGTGGCAAACATATATTTTACAAATAGTATTTGGAATTTTGAAAAATTTTTGCGCACATATTTTTCTAAATTCCAAATACTATTTGAAAAATATATGTTTGCCAAATATGTATCTTTTTGCGAAGTCTCATTATGCGAAACAACCATTTGTAAAATGGTCAAATATGTTAAATGGAAAGTTGCGAAATGTCCTTTTTGTGAAAAAGATATTAGGCAAATTGGCAATTTGTAGTTTAACATTCGGCTAATTGTATACAAACCGTTTTTAGTTTACAATAGAAGGTTTTTTCTTGGAAAATAAAAACAAGGATTTTTTTTGTTTTTTCGATTTGTTTGAAATGTTGAAAGTATCAATATATTTGCATAATATGATAAATACCTATAATGTGATAAATTGTTGATAGTACTAATTATTATTTTTTTTTTATTTATTATTATTTTATTTATTTAATTATTATCAAATTGCAATGAATTGAAGAAAATATTTTGCCCTAAGTTTCACATTCACGCTTGAAAAAAACCAAAAAATAAAATACTTAAGTATGTACACATGCATGTATGTCCATGTTATGTTTATTTTTAAAAAACAAACAAAGGAAAACTAAATCAATTACAAATTAGCATGATCATCTGGAAAACTAATTTCTTTTTAATTTTGTTTGTAATATCTGGTTAAATGCTGAAAAACGTATCATTTGATGACAGGAATAAGAATAACAAAACAATGTGGTGAAATCAATAACAATTCAATTAACCAAGAAAAATAGTTAAAAAACGAAAAAAAATCCACAATTTAATACAAAACAAAAATGTTTGAATTGGATATTTCAAAAATAATTCAAAAACTTCACACTTTCACATCGTGGTTTTTTTTTTTGTTTCGTTTGTTTTTAACTTTCTGTTTCAAACTCTATTTAATACAATAAAACAATCATTTCAACAAATCAATCAAATAAATAATACAAATCAGTCAACCAAATTTCTAATCTAATATTCAACTTTATTTACTTAAAATATTTTTTTAAATTTTTATAGGTTGTACGGTAGTTAGTAAATAAAAATAAAATGTACCTACCTACATAATATATCAAAAAATATTTTCAAAATTTATGTACATAGTTAAATAAGATTGCAATAAAAAGTTAAAATATAATATAAATATGTACATATGTAGGCCTGTTAGACAGTTAAAAATAAACTAGCCTGATATCAAAATATAAAACTACACACAAACACATCTTACACACAACTAACTTAAAAAAAAACAAAAATGGAAATTCAAAATAAAATTTGTACTTTTTCTGTTCTACTTTTTATAAAATCTAAAATTTATTGGCTTAATTAAGAATTCCATATAATATGTAATGTTTGAAGTATGTATGTATGTATGAACATATATTATGTCTAAGCGTATATTATTTAAATTTGTATACCTAATACAAATTAAATACTAAAAAAAAAATATATTTATTAGTAGTATCTAGTAGTATCGTAATTCGTAGTATGTTGAAATAGAGATTTAGAGTTATCATCAACATGGTGCAAAATGATATCCAATAAATACATATGTACATAGGTATATCCAAATATGTATGTTTTTTTTTTGTTTTTTATTATAATAGGTAGGTACTTATTTGTTTTTAATTTTTATAGAAATGATGAAATAATTAAATATTATGAACTTTAATTAAATTAAAAAATAAATAACTAACTTTTTGTAGATAATAAAATAGTTTTTTTTTTTGTAACTAGGTACAAGGTACCTACTTATTAAATTGTAGATTGATTAATCTTAAAAAAATAAACTTAAAATTAGTAAGTAAATAAGTTAAAAATTTTAATTTTTTTCGACTTTTTTAAAATCAAATTAAGAAGTACTAATCTCTTTTATTTTTGGGTTTTGAAATTCTAATATAAAATACGTATGTATGTATACTTATGTATATGCTTTGGTTTATTTTAAAATGCTTTGTAAAGATTTTAAAAATTTTGTTTTTAATTAATTCTTTGTCACTAAAATTTAAAATAATTAAACAACTTAATTGTCATGAAAAGTTTAAAAAAAAACAACAAGGTTCAAATTTTATAAACCTAAGATAAATATTAAAAACAGCTGGTAACTTAAATGATAATACATACATACAATCGTTATTTGTTAAATAAGCATCACGTTGAAGTTAACTTTAAAGGAAGTATAGGTAGTACATACCTATTTCTTTAGAAAGTATAGCTTTCGAAACGATATAAAAATTTCATAATTTTAGTTGAAATACTTGAACTTTATAAATAAAAAAAAATAAAGAACTGCATAGATAAGTACCACTTAAATTATAATGTCATATCAAAGAATATCAGACGATAATAAAATAAGTATTTAATCAACAAAATAATATAGTATAAAATATGTACTAATAATATAGAACAATAAATTTATTTCAAAATAAAACAACAAAAAATGATATTAAAAGTAAATAATATCTATGTAAGTAGCAGACATACGTAATACATATATAAATAAGCTAATATATGAAAGTAAAAAAGCAATACATCTTTATAATTAATTCTATTTAATATAGAAAATTTTTTTTTTGTTTTTTTTTTTCAATTATATACAATGATTATAAGTAAATGTTAAATACTATATATAAATCTTTATTTAACATATTTTTCTTTTTATTTTGAATTATAATAATTTTAGAGAACAGATTAAATAAAGAAAAACTAGATAAAAAAAAACCAACAGCAACACTTATAAAGCGTTGACCGTTAAATTATGCAAAAAAAAAAAAAAGTAAGAAAATCCAGTAAGTAGAACAGATTTGTCATTTATGTTATACTTTAAAAAGTTAACATACATTTATGCAAGTTTTAATAAAAGTCGACATTCTAGTATTAAACATATATTTTTTTAATTTGGATGAAAAACAGAAACAGCAAAATATATATTAACTATAATAAGAATAAAAACAGAAATAAAAAAAACATGAATCGCGTCATTATGATTATATTATTGACTCTTACTATATTATGTTCCCATTCTAAGACAGCTCAAAATAAAAATTTCTTTGTAAGGTCATCTTTTTATAAAACAGAATTAATTTAGAAGAAATTTTGTTTTTTTTTTTTTGTTGTATTTGTCAACTAAATAAATTAATTCAAATTTTTAATGATAAAAGATTTAATTTAACATTTGACTTAATACAATTTATTTCTAATTTAAATAAATATATACATACATAACCCTATGTAAGTATTTATGCAATATGTACAATGTACATATATGAAAATTTTTACAAATCATATTCATAATAATTCAGACAACGAATTTTTTTATTTACGTGTTATAATATATAAATAAATATATAATTAAATGAATGTCGTCAGACATAATATTGCAAGCTTCATTTTTTGCTTTAAAAATCTCCAATTATTTATTTAGTAGTTTTCAGCCACACACTATGTATTATGACATTCCGCTAAGTTTTTAATACAAGTACATATTTGGATACGATTTTCTATTACAAAATCCACATTAACATAATATAACATATGTACATATAGAATCATGATTTTTTTGTTTTCTTTTGGAATCAAAAAAATTTTTATCTCAAAGAAATTTTTTGTGATTGATAGATGTCACGATAAAATATACTCACACATCAGCTACAGGGCCCCTAGTCTAACTTTATACTTATTTATTTATAACTTAGTATTGAAAGTTGATTTTTCTTTAATTTTTCTTGATATTAAGTAAATAAAATATCTTTATATCAGCTATGTATTTAATTTTTTATATTTGTTTTAATTTTTTTTAAATTTATAAATATTTATTTAGAATACAAAAAAAAAGATAAATTTTAAAAAATGTTATGATGAATAAAAGTACCTTTAATAAAATTTTTTACGTAATAAAAGTTTAAAAAAAATATATTACATATTTGTCGAAAAAAAACACCTATTCAATTATCTACATATATTACGTATTATTTATTATAATCAAGATTAATAAAATTGAAAGTCTTTATGTAAATAATATGTCAAACATTATAATTAAATTTTAACCTACATAACTTAACTTAACTTAACTTAACCATAATAATAATAATAATAACACTATAGTGACAATTTTCATTTAATTTAATTTTATGACTTCAGATGGAAATTAAATTGTACATATGTATACTTATTATTATCAACCTTATAAAAAATATTAAGTTTTAATAAAAATATATTTACAATTTTTGCATATTTTGATTTAAATAGCATAAAATATTTTTGATATTATACTTATATTTTGATTAATTTAATCGTAAAAATTTTAATATTTTTTTTCACTGCGTCTGCAAATCATATTTAACATATTTTTATTTGTACATATACATATGTATTTCTAATAAAAATTCAAACTTAAATAATTTCTAAAAGTGTCCCTGAGATCAGAAATACATGTTTTTACGACATTTGGGTCAAACTCCAAATTCAAGATCATAATATAGGAATCGATCCTAATGTCAAACCAATCAATAATTAAATTGTCTTATGATCTGAATTAATTTCAGAATGTATTCGCAACATATTAGATCTGTTGGATAAGTTGTTCTAGAAACCGTATTCTTTCAAATTTTAATGTTTATTAGTTTTAGAACAGTGTTCTATTTTGTCTAAAAGTATTATTCTGACTTATTTTCATTAAGTTGTGCGTAAGTATTCTAGATTGTAGTTTTCGGATCTTTCAGCACATTTTCAACATATTTTATTATTGTTTTTTTTGACAAAGGTTTTAGCAGATGATAATTTATATGAAAATTTAGTTACCTATTTATTTGTCTTGATTTTCATATTTGTAATTAAAATTATTTGTTAATTTTTGACAACTTAAATTATAAAATATAAAAATTACAAAAAAACGTTCATTAGATTTTGTTTGAAGTTTAATCGGGAGCTGTTTTCTAATATGTTCTGTTCAAGTCTAAATCTATTAAATAAACTTCTTTTCATGACATAAGCTCTTTCTTCCAAAAATTTTACCGTACACACTATTTGTTTCTGCTGGGGCTGGGATTATTATTTTTTTTTTTTTTTTGAGATTTATCTCCTTCTAAAATGTTTTATTTCAGAGCATAAAAGTTTTTAAACAGACGAATGGATATAGAGCAAAACTACTAAATATATTTTTAATAATTTTTGAAAAATATTTTTAACGCGTTAACAAAAGTAAACGATCATAAATTGTTTACAATTTCAAAGTATTTAAATTTCCGGAATTATATAAACAGTTTGTAAATAATGCCTAAAAGAAACAAAGTATAAAATCTCGTTTAAATATGTAAGTACGTTAAAAAGAATGTGAAACTATACATATTTAGCAAATAATAATGTTTTATTTTGTAAAACTTGTGAAAAATTCATATGTATGTGCATGCAGAACATACCAAGAAAAAATTGAAGGAAAGCAATATGCATATGTAAAATAATATGAATAATTTAATACTTATACCAGCTTATACACAGGTTAAATTCAAATAGCGTACATTACCTGAGGTTGATGAGTTTGTTGGAAACTATTATTATTTAATTTAAAATTGCTACATAGTTGCATCTTAAAAAGTTCAAAATGCTTAATTTTGTTCTTCAAAATTATGTATTTTCAAACAAAAAAAAAAAATTATTGATTAAAATATATACACAGGTATGTATTTTATAAGTATTAAGTTATGTATTTTAAATCATACAATATATTTTTATTATTTAGATATTACCTCTGATACTACCTCTTAATATTGAATTTTGTATTCTTTAAAAGTATGTATGTAGGTATATTTATTTATTTAGTTCAAGTGAAAAAGTAGGTTAGTAACACATTGTATTCAATCTACTTATAGTTACAACAAAATGATGAAAGAATAAACAAATAATTTTTAAATTAATCGAAACGCAAAATACAAAAAGTTTTTTGTTTTTTTAAACGAAAATTAACATTTATAAAAAGCACTTTTCCTAAAGAAGTATTTTTGCAAAGTTTTTAACTTAAAAAAGGGTTAAAAAAAAAGTAAATTCATGATATGTGTAAATAAAATGTTGATGTTCAAAAGTGCAATTGGTTGATTAAAGGTTATTTACATAATATATATTATTAGATACTTACTTATCTTTTGTTCGAAAAAGATGGACATGGGTATATATGTATGTGCAAAATTTATTTGACATTCATTAAATATATAAAAGACATAATATATTTCTGGATCTTTAAAAATTACTTTAAAATTTTTTTTTTTATTTTAATACATACTTTAAGTTAAAACTAGAAACATTTCAAAATTCCGCGGCGGTCGACGAAATTCTCCAATGAAACACAATAATATTGAAGTCACTGACGAAAACAACTGTAAAAACAAATGATAACTAAGAAAATCAAAACAAAAACGAAAAATCAAAATTAAAAATGAAACAATTAATTTTAAAAATTTTTTGAATTACTGCCAATAGTGGTTTCTTCAAAATTCATTTTTTAATTATAAGATTCACTAGTTAATGTCTTGATAATTTTTTAAACCACCTGATAACCGCCGTGAAATTTCGACATCATTTTCGGTTTATCTTTAATTTAACAAAAATTTTATTTCTCATAATTAATTTTATCAAAATTAAAACTTTATCGACATTTTACAAATACATAACTATTTACATATTTTATTCTTTTTAAGAAAAACAAATTTTTTTTTGGTTATCAGAAATACTTTCAACTGATTACTTGCGTGATGACACGCATTGCATCTTATGTTCTAATTGTTTTGTTTTCACTGCATGCATAGATTTTCAAGCATAAATGATAAATATTATAATACATTAGTTTTAATTAGAAAAACAAAATTCAATATTTAGGTAAAATAAAATATAAATTTCTAAATTGTTTTTTTTAAACTTCCGAATCTAATACAATTTTTTATTTTTCTTTAGAGTGAAATCAGTTTTTTTTTATCTTGATAATCCAGAATTTCAGAATTTTTAACTTTTCAAATGTTCATTTTACGCAATTTTATAATTTAGTTTAATAAATACAGGTTATTTATGAACAATTTACAATAAAAAAAACAAACAAAACAAAAGCGACATTATTTAAGTGTCATTAACACATTTTTTTGTTATAATATTATACATACCTATTTATACATAATACATATATAATTAAGTATATAAAATAAAAAAAATATATTCAGAAAAGTAGATAATACTTACTCAAGATCAAGGTAAAAAAAAATATATATATATTATATATATAGATATATATGTATCTATTTGTTTGTGACAACAAGTTTTTATTATAATAATTTTTTACGAATTATTTTTCAATTAGTTACTCTTTATAAAAGCTCATGTAATAAAAAAATATTTACGGATATTAAACAATAAATTTTCAATAGCAAAACTTAACTATAAAATGTATACAATTATACTTCTTATGAAATGTAGTTACTTAAAAAATAAAATAAAATTTTTGTAAAACAAAAATACATATTATAAGTAAGTATAAGTATAATATTTATTTGAAGGAATAATTTTTAAATAATTAATCATTTCGTTAAATTTTTAAATAAATAAAAAATTTTAAAATAAAATTTGATAATTAAGTAGGTATATGAAATTTTATAAATCTTAATACTAAATATAAGTAATATTAATAAAAAATTTATTTATAATTAAATATAAAGTCTTACTTAAACTAAAAGTTTTATAAATTTTTAACAAAATATAGAAATAAAATTAACTAACTAAAATTGTGAAATGAAATTTATATGTATTTAATATAGAATAATTATAATCTGTTAGTACATATGATTTAAATTAAATATTTTATATATAAATATATATTTATTTAATTATTTTATATGATTTTTTAAATATTTAACGAAATCTTGTAATAAAAATTCTTTGTACAAAAACTTGTAATAAAATCTTTTCAAGTTTAGAAAATTATTTAAAATAACACGAGAAAATAATTTATAGTTTTAATGTGAATTTTAAAGGAAATAACAAAGTCAAATTAATTGACGATCACTTTTATAATAGAAATTAATGTACACGTATGTATACTTGTTTACAAGAAAGTATTACAAAGCAATTTGACTAATAACTAATCATTTTTGTAAGAATTATCATTCATGTTGTTTAATTAATTAGTTTTTCTTTTAAATAAAAGTAAGTATTTACTTTAAGTAACTATGCTTAAGAAATTGAAATTATATGATAAAATAAAATAGAAAGTTGCAGTTTTATTGTACATTTTGGAGCTACAAAATAAGTTCCATAAATATAAAATAATGAAATAATTTTAATCAAATATGAAAATGAAATACTTAAGTTTGAATTATAAAAATTGTTCAAAGTTATACCTATTTTACAATGAAATAAGATAGTTAAATTAAAAATAAAATAATTTCGACAATTCGACAAAAATAATTAGGAGGAATCTAACCCTTAATTTTAACATTTTGAAATTATCTTTCACTTTATTTCAATTTTAATTTTATTGAATTTATTTCATGGTGAAATAATGTTCGAAAATTGAATTTAATCGAATACTTATGTTTAATTTTAATTTTGTTGAATTTATTTCATAATGAAATAAGTTCTCAAAAATTGTTAAAATTTAGTGTTTAGTTATAAATTTAACTTAACTTGTTCAACTTTAAAGTTTTAAGTGTTTTGACCAGATTTATTATGTAAAAATAAAGAAATAAATAAAATTTAAAAATAAAATAAATTCGAAAAAAAAAACCAAAATTTTATGTCGAAATTATTTCATTTTTGGTTTCTAACTTATTTTGTAGCACCTTTCAGTTTAATTTCTATATATACTAAAACTGAAAATGTTAAAATTATTATTATAGTTAATTTTATTATTATATAAATAATTAAATAACAAATAATATATTATGTTTGTATATATTATAAGTATGTATACATTTCACAAACAAAATATGAATTTATATTAAACATCTTTTACGAACACGTGTATCACACTTCGTATATTATGGTAGGTTTAGATTTACAATAATTTTAACAACTATAAACATATATTTCGTTTCAATAACAATCCATTCTTGTAGTTTTGGCATGTACATATTTATAATGTAAAAATGTAACAGCTTTTTGTAATAAAATTGAAATACAACACTCAATCAAATAACAATAATATAAGTAAGTACTTACTTACCTCTTAGAATATTTTTTCATATAAAAATTCTACAATGACAATATTCACTTCTACACTCCTACACCTAGTACAACACTATCAGCTTCATTCTACAGCTGACTGTTAACACTCTTACTATTTATGCTAATAGAAATATTTATACTTGTGTTTTTCGTATACAAATATTCAACTGTTACAACCTGGAAAATCAAATATACAACCTAGTTGGACATCGAAGCCTATTTATAGGAAAGTTAATAAAATAGATGAATTAATTATGTACTACATTGATTTTTCGTACATTTTTTTTAAATGGTTTTGAAAAATTTGCATATTAATTTCACTCTGTTTGTCCTTTTGTTTACTAACTCGTTAATCTACACCGTTTAAACCAAACCACCTCTATACAAATTTTTTTTAAAGTAATCAAAACTTAAATTTTAAAGTTTTACATGTAAACTTACATAAAAAATTCTACAAAATGATAAAAGGAATAAGTAATTATGTCCTTAGCAATAAGCAAAAATCCCATGGAACTTTAGATACATTAAGGTCAAATATGGCAAACGTTTTCAGTGCAGGACCAAAAGTTCCACTAGGAATTCTGTCCTTAGCACTAAGCAAAAATCCCATGGAACTTTTGATACATTGAAGTAAATCAAAAAATCCGATTGGAAGTTTTTTTTAGACTGCATCTAAATTTTCATGCAAAATAGTTATAATTTTAAAATATTTTTTTGTTTTTTAGAAAATATGCACCTTTTAAACCCTTTGAATTGGTTTTACATTTTTGTTTTATTCTACAAAAAATATTTTGATTTAGCTATTTTTTTTTATAATACTAAGTATGTAGTTTTATAACTAATATTCAAGATAAGTATTTCAAATAGTTTATAAACCTACTCCGTAAATTTTCAGAGTAAGGTGAGGTCATAATAGTCAATTGAAATTTGATTAAACTTCGTATAACGTCATAAATCACATTTCTGTAAAGTTTAAAGAAAATTAAATTACAGATCTTTTCGAAATTACAACCTTGTTTTTACATTGAAAATCAAACATAAATTTTTAATTTTAAACACAATTTACATTCGCTAACATTAACGATTAATTTAAATTCAAAATCCACACAACAAAAAATAAATAAAAATTACTAAATCTTTATTTATGTACACCTAAAACTAATTTAATATTAAAAGCGTTTAAATTAAATGTACTTACATTTACATATATATAAAAAACAAAAATGTTATTAAAATATAAATTTTTTCAATTTAAAACAAAAATAATAATTTTTATTAAACAGAAATAATTTATATTTATAGCTATATTTTTTATAAACAACAACAGGTAAGTATTACATATTTAATAATTGAAATAAAGTTCATTGCTCTTTATTTCCTTAAAAAAATGAAATTGTCCATTGGAAAATTTACTGAATTGTTTTGAGTTTGGTTTTGTGTGAATTGCGTGCATTATTTATTTATATAATTATTTTATAATATAAATACATTATTTATTTATTTATTTAATAATTTTTATTATGAAAACTACTTTATTATTAGAATAAATATTATGGATAACGAGAGTAATACGAGTTCCATTATTAAATTATTTGTTTACCAAAAGAAAATAAAAAAAAAAACAATTTTTCTTTTTATTATCCATGTTGTTTAATGTTTAAATTTATATTTTTGAACTTCGAATTAATTAATGGTTAATGATTATTATTTTAAAATATTATAGTTTAAAAAATATTAACAATTAGTTAGGCATTATAAAAAAAAACTAAAACAGAGATTATAACATTAAGTAGAATATAATTTTATTTTAAATAAAAAATTTTGGGTAAAAAGAAAAAATTTATACCACGAGAGAAAAAATGGGAAATAAACTCTCAATATGAAACAAAAGAATTGGCCTAAAGATCAAATAGAGAAATAAAATACTATAATGAATCGAGTTCCATAATAAATAAAGACAAGGTACATCCGTAACTGTAATTCTATGAGAAGATTAATAAAAACTTAGCTATAATTTCATTATATAAAATATCCTAATTTAAATAAATATATAATTTTATCTTTTCTTTTTTTTTGACACATTTCTGTTTCAAACGATAAATATTTTTGAGAATTTTGTTCTTGAATATTTTTGAGAATTATTTTTGAAAATTTATGACGATAAATATTTTTGAGAATTTTCATATGTTTATCAATAGAAAGGTTTTGATTTTTACAATTTTCGAATCAAAAAAATTATCTGAATTTATTTAGTAAAAATCGGAATTACAAAAAAAAAACTAAAATTTTTTAGTAAAAATCTGAATTCGTTTAGTAAACTAGAATTTCAAAAAAAAATCTGAATTCATTTAGTAAACTCTGAACTTCAAAAAAAAAAATCTGAATTCATTTAGTAAATACCTGAGTATATTTAACAAAAACCTGAATATATTTAGTAAATACCTGAATTTGACCAGAAAATGCTATATTAAAATATACATTTAATTACATACTTATATTGTAGTTACTAAAACTTACGAATTTTTATGGTTTTAAACTTATAGAATTTTTAAAAGAATCATTTACAGAAAATATTTACATTATTAACTATAGTGTGTATTTATGTATATCGTAAGCGATGCTTTTTTCGAAATATGAACTTTAAAATAAACAAGGCAGAATAAAAATCAACGATTTTTAAAGACGCAATTTTCAAAAAACAATATAAAGAGTTTTGAATAATTGTGACTTGAATTTGATAATTTGTAAATTTTCTTAGAACTTTAAATGTAAAAAACAAAAATTGTGAAGAATAAAGAAATTCAATTTCTTCAATTTTTATTAAATCCTATATATAAGTAGTTATATAATTAAAAAAAATTATTAACACGTCATATAAAATGCTGAAGCTTTAATTTTTGTGTTTTGTTTTGAAAAAATTTGTACAGTTACGTAGGTTACAGGCGTTTAAAAATATACGAAAATTTAAATTTTTGACCTGTAATATCTTTTAAATAGAGGTAATAGTTAACAAATTTTCTGACCTATAATTTAAGTGTACTAATTCTGAAAGATCTTTGTTCTCTTCAATTTCAAGATCCTAACTAAACATGTGCAGCTAAATTTAGTTTATGAATACAGAATACAGCTAAATTTAGTTTATGTATTTAGGTAAACGTAATTAAATAATAAATTGCAAAAAATTGTATGATTTTGATAAAGGTAACAAAAATTGTTTCGTTGGGGGTTTTATGTTATATTTATAAATGTTAAGTAGATGAAAAGAACGATATACAGGACGATAGTAGATATACAGGATTGTAGCTTCGTAATAAGTGAGATTACATGAACAATTATTCCACAACATTCACTTTTTCAAGAGACCTATCCATATTTAAAATTTCCTTTTTCTATCTTAAACATTGCAGAAATTTAAAGTAAACAGACCAACAGAAAGACAGATCGAGTGAAACTACTAAGGAAATTTTTCAAATTTTTTTGAAAAATGTGCTAAAAATACGCTTTTTGGTGTTATTATTATATAACTATATTAGATTATAATTATATAATATTTTTAGGTACCTAAGCCAAATTAACATTACTAATGCCTTGAATGACTCTGAAACTGCAGAAGCTTAAACCATTCATCAAAACACGTTGGTTAAGATAATTTCTTAAAGATTAGAAGAAAACAAGCCAGTTATGTGCATTGTACAATCGCTTTGGTTTTTAAAGACCAACATTTTCTAAGAGCTAGCACTCCATATAAGAATTGCGGTTATTTTTGTATTAGAATTTTTACTGTAATGAAAGTTCTGAAACATAAAGAAACACTTTTTGCATTACATAGCAATTACATAGTTTATACTTATTCTAAAAGATCTTATGCATTGGTTGTGCTCGACGTGAATGACGTACCTACGATTTTTTAAAATGTCACAGTTAAATTTTTTATGATTATACTCTTCTCAACGTAATTCACGTTAAAACAAAATAATAATTTCTTATAAGTAAATAAATTTTTGCAAAGCCTTCTGAGTACGTTAAAATATATATTGTTTTATATTTCTTACGTTGCCAAAGTCGATCGCGTCTGTGATATGTCGAGAATAATCGCGTGTACATATTTCCATATAATATAAGTAATAATTGTTTGACATTTCTAAGTTTTATGAGCACGTCGTTACATCCAATAACGTACACCTCTGTAAATTACGGTTTCGATTATATAAAAAAAATTATTCTACAACGTTATTTTCGTAATGAAATCTAGCTACTTATCTATTAGTAAAACTGTGTGGCTTTATCTAAAATAGTATAAAAATATTGTAAATATCATTTGGGAAGAACTATTAATCGATATGATAATTATCTTTATTAATAAGATTTCTTTGATATTTGTTTCCTTATCAAATTTACCATTACAGTAAAATAAATTTCTAAATTATTTTACTACAACAATTTTTTTTTCCTTTTACAAAAATTTCAATAACTTTAGTCTAGTTAAAAATTTAGAAAAATATCAGAAAATAAAAATATTTATACTTAAATACTATTCAAATACAATTTAAACATCAATAACTTTAAAAGTAAGAAAAATACTTCCATATCTTGCACTAAATTTTATATCAAAATATTTACTACAAAAAATTCTGAATTTTTAATCACTTTTTTAACCTTGTAACATCCTTTTCTTGTATTTAAAATTTGTAGTAAGTAGTAAAATATTTAGAGTTAGTAGTACTTAAATTATTTATTAAATGAATGAAATAAAAAACAAAAACATAAACAGAAAAAAATTTATTTAACCAAAATATTAAAAGAAAAAGACAAGATAACATAATAAAGTAATTTTTCTTTAAATGAAACTGAAAATACATAATATAATAATATTTCATTAAAGAATGTACTAACTACCATAACTTTCTGTTATACTTAAATAGATATTATACATTTTTATATTTGAGTACGAAAAAGAAAAAAAAGAAAAAACACAGTAACAGATTCGTATGTACATATTATATAGAAAAAAAAAAAAAAACAAAATCAACAGACAATAACAATAAAAATCATAAAGGAAATTTCTGTTAAAAATTCATGCAGACTAAGTATCTATTAAGAACTATCTATGTATATATATACTTAGTGTAATTTATATTCTATATATAGATTAAGTACTTAATCTATCTATATACACAGCTTTGGAGCCACCCTGTCTCTTCTATAATATGTTTCTTGTTTTATACATTTTCTAAAAATTTTCTCACAATAAAAAATAAAAAAATAAGTACAAATAACAAAAATAATTTGAATCTAGTTATACATATAGTGATATAAATGCCGTTGATCTATTCAACTAAAAGATAAACATTGTTTTTGAAAAAAAAAAAAAAAAAAGAAAAAAAAAACATAGGTATGAACTTCTAAAAACTAATCTTATTTGTGTATTTAAGTATACATAAATTCCTAATTTTTTTTTAAGATAAAAAATACGTATTAGAAAATAGTTTTATACTTAATTTCAATAATTTCATTTTGATGAAAACAAGAAATAACTATACCTAAATACTTAGACGTAATGTAATAATTTATAAGGAATAAACCATGTAATAATTAATAAGAAAAATTAACATATTCTATTATCTTTAAAATAGTAACAATTACACAAAAACAAAAATTGACGATTCAAATCAGGAAAATAAATTAGCAAATTCTATGTAAATCATACCATCATAAACCCTCATCAAAATTGTTAAATACTTTCTTTATACTTAATTATATTTTATATTTTCTCATTCTATTTCCTCTACTATCAATAAGTATTTTATTTTTTTAATAATATAAAATACAAAAATAAATTGTTGTTAAAAATTTAATTCAACTAAGTATAAACAAAAAAAATTAAAACTATTTCTTAATATAGGTATACTGACTTACAAAAGAAAAACAAAGTCAGAATAAAAATTTTATATAAAATGTAGTTGTAATAAAAAAAAAACTTAACTAAGTTTTTATTTATAAAATACAAATCTAACTTTTTCTATCAATCCATTGACATTATTATAATTTTGTTTATCCCAGTTTAATTTTAATAATAAATGTTATTGTTGATAAATCTTGTTAACAAAATATTTATAATACTTATTTCGAGTAAATAAGTACATATATATAGAGTACATATATAGATAGATAATTATATTGACAAAAATAGTTAAATGTTTCTCAAGCATTTAAACATATATGTACCATTTTTATTATGAGTGGTAACAAAAAATTAAAAATTATTGAAATAAAGTATAATTTATAAGTACTTTATTTTATTTTATAACTTTGAACAAATTCACTTCAATATTTCTTTGATAATAGATTAATTTAAATTTTATCTAAATGATTAGAATATTGACAATTAAAAAAAAATTAAAACAAACAAAAAATGATAATGTATAGGTATAGTTATATATTAGAATAAGTATTAAGTAGATAATAAACAAAATTCCGAACATCGATTTGTTTCTAATTTTGTCTTCTAATTTGTTTTCGGCAAGATTAAGATATAGATTCAATTTTTTTCGCTGATGGTCTGGTTTAACATTAATCTCTAAGTAATAACAAAAATGAAAAACATAATATATATATATGCATATATATTTAATTATTTTGAATAAACAACGACAAAACTAAGTATACATACATAGTTCTATTTTTATTTTCCGTTTCGTTTCCATTAAGTTTCATTCAACGAAAAATAGTTGCGCGAACTAAATTTGGTCCGCGTAATATGTTTTTATTACTTTATAATGATAAATAAAATTTATGAAGATGTACCTAATAATTTTTTTTTTTTTTTTAAAGATTTATTGTTAATTTGATTACTTAAAAACGTTGCTTTTTATTTTTAAATTGAAAACAAATTTTTATAATATCTATAATAATAGTACACCTAATCTGATATATAGTATACTTAATTATATAAAACCTTAATTATTTACATAGAATTTTGTTATCAAAAATATAAAATTGATATCTAGTCAAATTTTGTTGACTTTACTTACATAAATCAATTTAATTTTTATTAAAACTGTGTTGATTTATAAAAATATTGTTGTACAAAATTTTTTATCTTATTTGAATTTAAATTAGTCATTTTTTATAAATAGTTATTAAAATTCATAAATAAATAATACGATTTCATAGTGTTATAGTGAATTTAAACAATTAACGCCCATTTTTGTTATCGTTTTATATTAAATTTTAATAAGTTAAATTTAATATAAAATTAAATATAATTGAACTAATTATTTATAATAATATTAAAATTAAATTAACTATTCAATTATATACGAAATGTAGGTACACTTTGTAAAAAAGTTATATATTTACTCATAAATAATATACTTATATATAAATAAGTATATATACATTTTTATTTTATTGATCATATTACAAAAAGAAAAAAAATATCAAACCTGAATTATTATTTTCACCTGAATCCAGCTTAGATTTTTGTTCAATTATATTCTGAAGGTGCTGAGAAATATGTTCCATTAACTCATTTGTATACATTTTGATTATTTTAAGATATACTTAATTAATCGTTTTAAAAATTATTTAATATATTTTTTTTTAATTTTATTAACTTTAGTATATATGATATGTTACTAAAAATTTTTTAATTAAGTACTTATATGTAGTTATTATTTTAGAAATAATTTTCTTATAATAATATTTCTGTTATATGATATAAAAGTAAAGAACATCAACTTTGTTCTAAATATATACTGATAACCACAAGAAATTTTTTTTTTTTACTTTAACGATTGCATCACTTAGCATTTAAAATTGAATTTAAAATCAATAAGTAAGTACTTATTTTTTTTTTTTTATAAATAAGTAAATTGTTGAATTATATTTTCGTAGTTATATTTTAATTTATTAAAAAACCACAAAAAAAAATATATTTTTTTTATTTTCCAAACCACAAAAACAAAAGCTTTAGCTGAGACATATTTTTTTTTACTAACGTTGTATATATAACTTATAAAACTAAAGAAAAGAATAAGTTGTTTTCATTATTTACAAGTACATATCTATACGCAATTTCCAATTCCAATCTACAAATTATTTATCTACGTACATATACAAATTTATAAAACTTTTGATAACGATCCTTTTAATATAAACTTTGGGTATAAAAATGATAAGAAATTGATAAAAGTTAAAGAGTTAATTAAAGACCCTTGAATATGAATGTGTTATGAAAATATTTTTTTAATGACTCTGGTTCTTTATTTTAAAAGCACAAATACATAAAAGTACAGTAAGTTATTTTTTTTTAATCAAACTTTTAATTAACATAATATTAATATATAAGTATATTATATATTATGCAAGTACTTAACGAAATTATAGAATACAAACAAACAAGAAATCATTTTAAAAATATTTAGCATAAATATTTTAGAAAAAGGCGACAAATTAAAAATTATTATTTATTATGGAAAGAATTTCCTTTTATAGCTTTAAAATGACGAAAATTATGTATAATTATTTTATTAACTAAGTAGGTATGTATATGTATTTTAATATTTTGATGCTATGTATATATTTCTTAACGAATAAACGATCGAGTATGGGGGGTTACATAAGTTTTTTTCCAATTTAAATCTGTAATACATAATTATGTAAATTTGTAAATGAAAGATTTTTATAAAATTCTGAATTAAACTCTAAATTAACTTTAAATTAAAATAACATTTTATAAAGTTTACCATACATATTTTTTTAGTTATTTAATTTACATAATTTTAGTTATGTATTTTGATTATTTTGTACACTAACTATTAAAAAATAATGATCAAGTAAGAATATAAAAAAATAACCAAACTAATTTTTATATGAATACTTTCACGTTCTTTTAATTTTTGTAAAAATATTGTATATAGGTACTTACATATACGTGTATATATAAATATATAATACGTGTATATATATGTATGTACATAAGCATATATACGCATTTATATTTAAGAATTATTATCAATATTTTTATGATGAATAGTATTCATTTTTCTCTTCTTTTATTATAAATGATAAAATTATACATTGTAGTTTTCTTTCTTATTACATAAATAAATACTTAAGTAAACACTACTAAAACAAAACAAAAAAATAATAAAATGAGACAGAACAATGAATCATAAGCTCATCTATTTTCATGTTTTATATAAAATTATAAATAAAGATTAAATTGAAACATTTTGCTTTTATTTTAACAAACAAATATGAAAATAAAACACTTAAGTATAAAATATAATAAAAACTTGAATTAAATTTATATAATTAAGAATTTATATATTTAAAATAAATCTATTTATTTTCGATTTTATTTTATTAAACAACAAAAATATGTTAGATATTTTTTGCTTTCTAATAATTATAATAGGTAAATATTAATTTTGTTGTCCCATGCTTCTCTTGAGGGTTAAAGGATCAGAAGATAATATTCAATTTTAGGTTCTATTTAAAATATTTTTTCTGTTTAGGTTGTTGACCTGCTCTTAATTAAACTAATTAATTAGTTTTAGACATAATTTTAATACCCATACAAATATAGTTCTAAGGATATAATAAATTTTTTATTACGTTTATAACACTGTAAAAAAGGCGAAATAAATATAATATATAAGTTATATATTCTTACTTAAGATTAAGTTCTGAACGCGCGATAGGCTAAAATTAATGGAAACAACTACTATCAAATTTAATTGGTTTGGTGCAACACCGCCATACAACTCCGAAATTTATATATATATATATATATATATATATATATATATATATATATATCTCGGTATAAGTAATCTTAAATCAAATATCTGAAATTTCGTAAAATATAATAAATTTTATCCGAAACAGCATATATTTATGTTCGTACGCGTATCCTAGAGTTGACACGCGCGTCCTTTTTACTAGCCGTAATATATATATACATTCATATTTATATTTTTTTGTTATGATTTAGTAACAGTGAGTTAATTGATGAAGTTGTAATTCAATAAATTATAAAACAATTTAATAAATACATACATTCAAATTGTTTATGCAAATACACTAAAAAAATAAAAATTAAATATAAGTAACTAATATAAGTATACTTATTACTTCTATATAGCATTTAAAACCAATTAATAAAATAAAAAGATACACCAATGCAAATTTATGTACATATATATATATAAAATATGAATCATGTAAGAAATTTTAAAATATATATAAGTAATTGAAAACTTTGTTATTATTATTCTGAATTTCTTTTTTTCTTATGAGTTGTTAAAAAAAATGATTCGATCATAATATTTTGCTGAGCTTTTTCAATTTTGCAATAGAATGATATTAAAAGAACTTATGTTGTGTAATTTAAAAAATTTATATACTTAAGTATAAAAATTAATGTATAAATAAAATAATTAATTTAAGCAAATAAAATAAATTTACTTAACTACTTAATCATAAAACGTTATTAAGAAATAAAATGTTCAAGCAATTTTTTTCAATTTTTTAACTTGTTAAGGTCTAGAATTCTGCAGTCGAGTAATGAACGGTTTAGTGAAATTAATGATTCCAAAAACTAAACCTTAGTCAAAATATGAATAATAAGTGACTTAATGAATGCTCAATAGAAGTATAGGAGTAGGAAGGGAAAAAAAAGGGGTAGAATTAAAAAAAAAAATAATTACTTATGTTACTTATGAGTACCATCGCGTAAATAATTTAACTAAGTATTTAAGACATGGCAGAAAAAATTAATTATTTTAGAAAAATCACTTATTTACTTATATATTTACTTATATTCCATAACTTTCACCCCTAAATTTTTAATTTTCTAAAATTGGAAAATTTAATTTAAGCAATAAAACATAAATGTAGATAATGTTATTATTTTAAGATAATTTTATAAGTTTGATCTCTCAGATATAATAAAAATAATTTATAAAAAAAAATTCAAATAATAATTATTGTTGAACAAAGTTTAAGTATATACTCAGATACTTAAGTATAAGATGATTTAAATACAAGAAAAAACTCCCTTTTGCTTAACAAAATTTAAATTTGGGATTAAAACAAATACATATAAGTAAGTAAGTATATACAAAACAAAATACTTACTTACCTATATTATAGTTATAAAATACTATTTAATTATTAGTTAAGTAGCTATGTTTCTTAAATATTGTACTTACATTTTTAATACCTAAGTGTATTTTTAAATTGAATAAAATTCAATTCACAATTCCAAATATTGGATTAAAATTTATTATGGAAATGTTTGATTTAGTTTTTTGTTAGTTTTGTTTAGTTATTGTTGTCGTTACTAAGGGAGGCATATGACTACCCTTACATATAGGCCCTGCGACCGGTGGGCTCCTCTGCTCACTCTATACCCATCATGAAACGCAATTTGTCTCCCTGATTGAGCATTGTCACTTCGGAAAAGTTTTTCAATTGATCTTCTCTCAAAGTTCTTCGCCTTTGGGCTCTCAAGTTTGGGCATTAGCACAGAACGTGAAGCACTGTTTGTGCCTCTTGCCTTTTATTTAGTTAATATCTTAAATAATATAAAAAATATTCAGTCCCACATTAGGCAACAAGCGAAGTCAAAACAACCTAATGATAAAAAAAATAATAAATTTTTTTTAAAGAACTGAGAAACTTCGTTTTATATTTTTGTTAAAATTTTTAAATAACTGGTTAGATATGTACTTACTTTATATTTATTAAAGATCGTAAGTATTAGTTATTTTCAAATCAAAATTCCCTCGTGATTCGGTAACAATGGTTCGATTCCACTGTCGACTCTTCTCTTTCTTACTCTGAAACCTCTTGTACTGATGTTCACTTTTTAGAGATACTTTGGCATTTCTGCACATAAAGTAATTAAATGATAGTTAATACCCTTTTGAAAGATTCAACAAATTTAAAAGGAAAACAAGGTAAGATCTGGATTAGGTCGGCAAATTTAAATAGGCTCTTATAAATTTTTAATTACAAAATGTTATAAGTACTGTACATGTATCATTCAAGTGCAAAATACAAACATTTAGTTATTTTTATATTGATTGATCAATTATTTACTTACTAAAACTTTATTTCAAAGTGCAGATTTTGTGTTTATAAAAGAAAAAGCCTCAGATATATCTGACATACCTTTTATAACTAGTTCAGTACTTAGTTATTTTTATCAATCCTTTTTTTTTTTTTATATCAAATAAGTATTTATTTATTCGTTTTTTTTAGATTTAAATCTAACTATAAGTAGTTAGTTATAAGTAGATTTAAATAGCAGGATAACTACTATGTTTATTTTTCAGTTATTGTATGTTGCACTATCATTAGTTTTTTTTTTTTGTAGGCTTTTCTAATAAAGACCTTGTAATACATAATTGTCTAAAATTAGTTTCTGTTTCAGAGTAGGTATAGACATTTCTTTAATATAAAATAATGTTCAACAAATAATGTCTCATATCATAACTTTAACTTGTAACTTTAACTGATAACTTTTTTTTGACTAATAAAATTATAAAGATTTAAAAATTAAGTTTTTTTCTGTATATTTATTATAAGAGTAGGTAGCTGGTAGGTACTTAAGTAAGTACATGTATATATAATGAATAAATTAATTACAGATTCTACAAAAAAAGATATATACTTAGTAGTAATTTGGAAAACACCATAAAATTTTCATTTTTTTTGCGCATAAGTACTTTTACTAAATCTAATTTAGTCCGGATTTCATAAATAAAATATTTATTATTTTGAAAGGTATAAAGAATAACTAACATTTATAAAACTAAACATTTTATTTTAAAATCGCAATTAATTTTTTAAATTCATAAAATGAAAATGATAAATCTTGCATAAAAACGTAAATACCCAAAATTGCCTCAACATTTTTAAGAGTTAAAAAAATCTGTACATGCGCTTTAGAACCAACTGATTCATCTTAAAAGAGAAAAAAAAAGAAAAATTATACAGCGATTCACCATTCTACATATTTTTGTTTTTCATTTTTTAGATAAGTAATAATAGCAAAATGTATTTTAAAATAAAATTTTTAAACAAAACTATATAATAAATTCATGGAAACTCATGCAAATATAAATTTTAGAAAATTAATTAAATAGATTTATTGAATGAAAATGCATTTTTTATTCATAACATCAGATACAATATTATAAAATATATTTTACACAATTCTTTTTTCAATAAATAAATCTGAAATAAACAGGGCAGGGCTTACTTTTCTAACATTTGAATAATGGTTAATATTGAAATATTTGCAAAGGTTATCTAGGACCTTGTTATACCTACAAAAATAAATCATTTCCTGTGCTAAAAAGTATTATTTTAAATATCCTTGTTTATCTAAATTAAGCTCCCTTAATGTAAACAATATCTATATTTCAAGGTCTTTTTACAACTTAAGACCTTGAATAAAATTTATAGGACTGTATTGTATTAAAATTTAAATTTATAATACCTATACCTACTTATATTTTTTAGATATATATAAATTAATATCATAATTTATAAAAATCTTTCAATATCAGTATATTCTATATTTACTATAAGTAGATATATACCTACCATTTAAGTCCTTAGTTAATTGAGAGCGGGTCGACATTTTGGATGCAAATATTTTCGCCAGATTTACTGATTTTTGTTATCCTTTCAGACAAGAACTTTTTATTTTCTTATTTATAATTTAATTTTTCATTGAAATTTGTTGTGGTAAATATGTTTATTATTTATTCCTTTGTTTTAATTCCTATTTTTTTTTATAATTTTGTAAAAAAAATTATTTTCTCAAAAAATTAGATAAAAATTGTGTGGCAATTTATTGATTATATTTTGTATTTGCCAAGAACATCACTCAGAAACACAGAACTTTTTTGATGCATTTTTCATGCATCTTTAATTATATTTAAACATTTCTACTTTTGAAGAAACTTGATTTAGTGAATTGAATATTCTTTATAATAAAAATATATTAAGTATAATTAACTTCTTTGTATTTCAAAACTTTTTTTTATTTTTAATTAAAATAAAATAATAAGAACTAAAACAACTTATAAGTTATATACTAATTTACTACCACCCGCATACATTTTTATAAATCTTCACTACTTTCTTTACTACATAAAAGCTAAACCGAAACTAAATTTTCTCAAAAGTCAAAAACTAGGTGTAAGAAAGAAAGAGATAAGCCATCATCAGTCATCACTGTCTATGAATTGAAATGAAACGACAAAAACAAAACAAATAAAATAATAATAAAAATAGAACTTGACATTTCGGAATTGTACAGGGTTATTTTTAAATAATAGACATTTTCAATATAGAACATTTTTCTACTAACAAAACAATTTTCTAATACAAACAAAAATTCAAATTTTTAAGAATAATATGATTCTAAATTATTAAATTTCTTTTTAAATTTTATATATTAAAACATTTTACCATGTACAGTAATTATAATCAAAAGCCTAGTTCTAAAAAAATAAAAATAAATTAATTGTAATGAAAATTGAAATTATATTTAACGTTTTTTATAAATACATATATAGTTTTTATTTGAATAACTTATACTATAAAGGTAATACATATGCATTATTTTGTATGTTTTTAAATAAAATTTTTTTTTCAAAAATATTGAGAAAAAATAAATTCTATTTATTATTTTTATAAGAAACTCAACCTTCAAAAGTTCTATTGATTTAACTAAAACTAGCCTACTTTTGAAAAGACAAACGCATGAAAACGGATGAAATGGCACAATTAAATAAAGTTATGAAATTAAATAATTTATATTCCTTGAAATGTAAGTATATATAATTTTGATTTATATTTAAAAAATATTTTTTTTTATTCATTAACATATGTATTAATTTTATTTAAAAATACATTGTGTAATATGATGCTTTGAAGTTTAAAAAAAAGATAATATGCAAAATAAAAATATGTCAAATTGACATTACGATTTTATGAAATGTAGTTGTTTCGTTGTTTGGTTATTTACAAAAGCGGAATGTGTTAATTTTTTTTAAGACTTGAAACTTAAAAAAAAATTTTTTTAATGTAAAGAAATTAAGTAAGGAATATTATACAATGGATTGTGATACATTAGAATTGAGAAATAATTTGCTTCAATTAATAAATCAGCTTATTAATGAAAAACATTATGATGGTATAGAATTATTGTTACAAGATAAACGGAACATTAAAACTATTAAATACAATACGGCTTATTTTATTGAGTTGTGCAAAATTTATTTGACAGATGAATGCTTTGAAAAAAATATCAACCTTTATTTAACATGCGAAAATTTTCTTAAAAGTATAGCTAAAAATAGTTTGATTACAGAATGTCTCTTAGAGTTATTAGAAATTATTGACTCTACGGAATCTGATAATGTTTTTACAACCACGCTTAAAGCATTACAAATACTTTTATTACGTGAAGAGAGTGATCGAAAAAATTTGGAATGGGGATTAAATGAAGTGAGTTCCTTTATATCAAAACTTAAGTATCCACGATTCTTAATTACTGGTTATGATATACAGCAAAAGTCATTATTGGAGCAAAATGAAGAAATTCATAAGATTCTTATAAGTTATATTACTGTCACATTATTTTACGAACCTATATTGATAAGAGAAATTAAAAACTATGGACAAACCAAGCAATTTAGAGACACTACAAAAAATAAAATTAATGTGTTATCATCGTTTTTATTTGAGCTTTTGGGACAACCTCTTGGTGAGATAAATTGATATTGAATATGTAACATTTTTTTGTAACAAACATATTTTTAGCCCTTTTAGATTTGTCAAATAATGAAAAGCGTAAAACTAATATTCATTCTTTACAATGTGCAAAACAAATAACCAATGATTTATGCAAAATTTTTAAAAATCCTTATTTTATTTTACAATATGTTGAATCAAGATGTCGTTGGAAACAAAAATATTTAAAAAATGATATTAATGAATTTAACTCTAAAGACGTTTTCATGGATGATAAAAAGTTTTCACTATTATCATTTGGTGTATTTTATTATCTTTTAATTTCCGAGGAACTAATGCCATCTAACGTACCTTTAATTTATAACCCAATTTATATATTTGAATCATGTCTTTATCTAGTTGAGCATTTATTAAAAGAATCTGAACCTACTATACATTATAAAGCAATTATTCTGGGTAAAAAGATTTTAAACAATTTAGATGGTGTTAAAATTACATTATTGTCATTAGATTTGAAAGTTTATGCTAATTTTTGCAAGCAGCTAACAAAAATTGTTATTTATTCGGAACAAGAAGAAATAAGAAAAAACGGAATTCAGTTATTTGAAAAATTTATTTTACAATTTGATTTAGCAGCTCAATCAATTATTTTGAAAAAATTATTGGAAATAACTCAACATAGTGGTCTCAAAGGATATTTTATGACAATATTTAAAAAATTGATATCAGAACAAATAGATTACAACTGTGATTTGAAACATTTTTGTACTGAAAATGAATTTAAATACATTTTATTAACATTATGCTGCAAACTGGAAAATGGGGCTCAAACTGATTTAATTGAAAATTCGGATCAAATTATTACAGCTTTAAATTTAATTCGTTACTTTTCTCAACGAGACAAAGAAAATTGTACGGGTTTTTGGAATTTTGTTAAAGAAATTGAAAAAAATTTTCTAATCCCACTAAGAGATGGGTTAAATTTGTCGAAAGCACATTATAAGGCTGAGGAGTATCGAGTTAAAAACGATGTTCAAATGGAAGGAAAAAATGAAATTTTTGAAAAATTTATGATAAATGATGAATCTTTACCAAATTTTGATAAAAATCAAAAATTAAATATTTTAAATCGTTCTATGGTCACTTTTGATTTAATTGAGAGTTTAATGGCGAGGGTCAATGAATGTTTGAATAATAAAGTAAATTCGTGAATAAAAATTTTGTTTATATGAAATATGAGTCGGCTTTTTTTTAGTTTTAAATAATAAATTTATAAAATTACATCATTTATTAATACAAAATGTTTAGATTTAAAATAAAATAGTTTTTTTTTTCTTTGAATTCTAAATTATTTTTTTTTTTTTTAGATTTTTATCGAAGCTTTTGTCCATTAACATCCTCAAAAGCTATTTTTAACCATTTATATTGGAACACAAATTTATATGTTACGGTAGGAAGAAATTATTATTATGGATTTAATTTTCAGAGTAAAAAACCATTTAGTACAAGTTTAAATGATCCCACCCTCGATGATTTTCGTGCACGTGAAGAGGCTAAAGAGCAAGAATATCAAAAAAGAGAAGCAGAAAAAGAGAGTGCAAAAGCTGAAGAGGAAGATAAAGCTAAAGAAGAAAAATTGAAAACTGTTCGACTAAAAATATTGGAAGCATCACTACCTTTCGTTGAAGAATATGGCTGGACAATTGATACTTTAGTGCATGGTGCTGAAAGAGCTGGATTGCCTGGTGTTGCACATGGTTTATTTCCGAATGGCAGCATAGAATTAATTCTTTTTTTTTATAGTAATTGTAATAGTAAATTAGTTAAATATTTGAAGGAACAAACTAAAAATGGTGAAGTTTTGCCAAAAGAACCTACAGAATTTCTTGTAAAAGCTACAAGATATCGTTTGGAATTACTTATACCATATAAAAAACATTGGCCTCAAGCTTTAGTGAAAATGGCATTACCACAGAATGTACCTAAATCATTAGCACAAATATTAACAATGATAGATGATATTTGTTATTTTGCGGGCGATAGATCAGTTGATGTAAATGGAAGTAAACTAAAATTTTCAAAATTTAAAGCAAATTAATTTTTTTTTCTAGTTTGGTTGGTATGCAAGACGTGTAGGCATGTCTACAATATACAAACTTACTGAATTATATATGTTACAAGATATTTCTGAAAATTATAATTCAACATGGGAATTTTTAAAAAACAGAGTGGATGAAGCTCAGTTAGTAGAATTAGTATTTGGACAATCCGGAGAACCCAGTCAACGTACTAAAAATAAATTAAATGCAACATTTGAATCCGTAAATACTTATTGAAATATTTTTAAAAATACTCTATTTTATTTCGAATGTATTTTTAGGCAAGAAATATTCTTGGGCTTAATTATGATAGAAGAATTTAATTTGTGTGTAACTAAAACTGAATATGAATTTAATCTATGTTATATACAAAAACATCTAATTAGTTTTTGCATTAACAAAAAGGCTTATGTATATTTCTTTGGTTTACTATTGTTGTGATAAAATACAACAAAGATCCTTTTTATTTATTAGAATAAGGTAAATAAAACTTGGGATTACAAAAGGGCAAAAAACGTTTTAGCATTGAATTTTTTTTAATTAATCTAAAATTTTATAAAATTATATTATATTAAATTTTTAAATAATATAAATTTTACTTTAGGGTAAATTGGTAATTTAATTTTGGTAAATTGGTAATAAAATAAATATTTAATATTATTTTTTTAATGATTTTTAAGAACTTTAAATGAAGAAAATATATTAATTTCATATATATTATATTTCATATAACTAATGAATTTTATTTTACATTTACATGATTTTTTTTTAAATTAAATCTATAATCTTATATTCCTACAATAATTTTTTAGGTTTTTGTATCAAAATTGATAGATTTTTAACCTGACATACATATATGTATATAATATTAGAAGTAAAATAATAAATAGTAGAAATCAACGAAGAAATTAAATTTCTTCACTTGTTTAATTTTGTGCGTTTTTTTAAATTTTATTAATAATATTTTATAACAGAAAATTGCTCTATTAACTTTTTTTCTTGTAAATAGTTTCTAATAGCTTATTTCCTTTGTTATGCAATTAGATTCTATTTAATAATACGTCATTATAACGCAATTTTTATTAATCAATTACAAGTTCTTATTTTAAATAAATTTCAATTCTACGAATCACATAAATCCATTAAGATATGATCTCTAGTAAGAGTTATTTCCTACAAAGATATTTCTAAGTTTAAAAATTTTTTAAATTAGATATTATTTTATGTTGAATCTGGCATTGTTTCTAAAACTTAATTTTTTGTTTTTTTTTTATAATTAATTCTTAGTTTTTCTTAAAAAATGATAAACTCTTAAAAACATAATAATTAAATAAAATCATTTTACTACTGCATAAAGGAATTTCGAGAAATTATATACATACGATTAAAGTTTACATAATTTATTATCTATATTTATAATGTTTAAGCCTTTAACAGTTGTCATGAAAATTCTATTTGATTTATACAAGAAATATTACTAATATAAAAATGATTATTTATTTGAACAGATATCTCACTATTATGAAATAATGGATCTTTTGATTTATTTTCGTTATTGTTTATTACACGAAACAAAAATTTTTATATCTATTAATAAAATTCATAAAAATGGTTATTTTTTTATTGGCAGATTGGTTTATTTAAAGTTATATTTTTTAAATGAATGAAATTAAACTGAACAATATAGACGTAACCAAATGCATTTCAATATATAAAAATATATTACAAATAAAAAAAAAACCAACTAAAAATTTATCTGATTTCCTTTCTTTGGAACACTTGCATATTCAAAAATATTTATTACAAAAATATGAAACTATTTAAATTATTTTTAATTAACACGACAATAATAACATAATATTGAAAAATGAACTAAAAAATGCTTATTCTAATAAATATAAATAATTTATTTTAAAAAACACACATACGCTTTGATATTTATTTGAATTTATTAAAAAACTAACGAACTTTTTTCTGTTAGAAATTGTTGCAATTTAACTGGTATTGGTAATTTTTCAATATCTTTTGCACCTAATTGAAATTTTTGATTAATTGCTCTTTTACTTAAGTCCTGTAACGTTGGTATTTTAACATAACGACTAATTGGATATCGTAAATATACTGGAACAACATTATGTGCTTTTACATAGCATACAAAATTTTCATCGGTGCATCTTAACATAATATCTTCAATCATATCAACAACAGAATCGTATTGCCGTTCCTCAAAATGCCAAAAATTTTCACGATATTGTAAACGATAATGAAAAGTACAATTACATAAACGAAAAGATAAAGTAAAACGGCATGCTTCTGTTTCCGAGCAAGATTCGGAATCACGAACTAAAAATGATCCATTTGGTTTATCTGTTAATTGTTTTTGAGCGTCTTGACGTGAAGTTTCACCCCAATACCACACATGACTAGAATAAATATTTTAATTTTTTTTTATCGATTTAAAATAAAAATAGGAATTTCATTTTTTTATAAAAATAAACTTACTTTATCATTTCAGTACAGGCTTTATACATTATCATATTTGGTCCTAAACTATTATTTTCTATCCATTTTTTTGCGATATGACGTCGGTAGTGATGTGTGAAAGGAATTTCTAATAAATTATCATTATTAAAATTTGAGCAACTTGTTTCATTTTTATTATCTAGTTTTTGATCCGTATTGTGATTATCATTATTATCGTTACTCGTGTGGGCAGTCTGATTAATTATAGCACAAGATAAATTTTCTTGTTCAAAATCTGAATCCACTGATTTTGATGTTGTTAATTTATTAATACTTTGGTTCATTCGTAAAGGAAGTTTTGATTTAATTCTTTGAAAAACATTGTCTTCTTTTTTTATGCTACGATTTCTTTTTTTCTTCAGATCACCGTCGCTTCCAGAAAAAGTTTGTAAATCTTGTTCTTTAAAAAAAAAAGCAAAAATCAATTTATTTAGTTAACTCTTTGTCTACTTTTATTGTATACACTGACTTTGTAAATCTTTCTGTTTGCGCAATGATGAAAACCATCTAATCGAATTTTTTAAAGGTAGTTGCTGATTCTTTTTATTTTGAGATGCATTTTCTTCATCCATTTTGTATTGTACAAACTAAAACTTTGGCTAAAACATTTTTTTAAGATTATTACAATTATTAAAATTTCTTAAGACGACAAGTGAAAAACAAATTTAGCATTGTCAAATTACAAATTTATAATTATTTCTAATGTCAAATAAATAACGTCAAATTGTTTTCTATATTCGACAACAGGACGTAATTAAAAAAAATAACATTTTACCATAGACTGAAACCCGGTGAAGATTATGTGGTTATTGGTATAAAAATTGAGAACTGAAAAGTGGATAGAGTATAGAAGAAAATAAAATGTAAACAAATTAAAAATTAGAAAAGGTTAGATGTGTGAATTTCTATAAGCTTACTCCAAATCCATGTAAATTAGCTAAATTTAAAATGGATATCGATAAAAAACAAAAAGTAGACGTAGGTAGAAATATTTTGAGTCTTCCAATAGAGGTAATAATTACGTATGTATTATAAAAATATATTATTAAAAAATTAAACTTTCAGATACTTTTAAAAATTTTTTACTTCTTGAAAGGTGAAGATATTAAAAACATTAAACTTGTATGTAAATATTGGTTCGAAATAGCACAAACACCACAATTGAGAGCTAAACTAGCACTTCAATTAGCTTATATTTCAACGAATTCTGATTTAGGAAAAGTAGGATTTTTGAGAAGCAGCAATCAAAAATTTGATAGTGTAACAATAAAGCGCTGTAATGTAGATCTATTATTTCCATTTTTGGATGCATTTGGAAATAGCATCAAATATTTAACAATAGAAGATTCAATCCTATCTTCAGATAGCATATTAGAGAAAATTTTGAATGCCTCAAAAAATATAGAGCAGTTAAGAGTTATATATTGTGCATTTCAACATTACAGTATTCCGAAATATAATACGGAATCTGTTAAAAATATTAAAAAATTAGAAATTATTAATAAATCTTTAACTAAAACAAAATATTTGGAGACAATTAATATAATACGTAAGTGAAAAAATATCGATATTGTATTTATTATTATGAAAGAAATTTATTTTAGATAATCTTAAAGAAAATAGTCTTTTAAGTTTTTCTTTGAATCATGTTTACAAAGTTTTTCGAGGAGGAAATGCTAATAATATCATACATTTAGCACAAATGATTCGCAACAATAACAAAATTTTAAAAGAATTAAACTTATCAGATTGCTGCTTTATTGATGAAAAAAGCAACTATGAATTATGGGAGTTACTAAAAGATCAAGGATGCAAATTAAATAAACTGTCTGTAAGTCATATATCTCCTAATAGGAGTTCTGATAAATTTATGGAATTTTTAATTTTACAAAAAACTTTAACATGTTTAATATTAAGCCATGTTCAATCGTTAAATGATTTTGCAATTGAAGTAATTGTAAATTCCTTAAAAGAGATAAAAGAATTTGAATTAATAAATTGCACAGATGTAACTGATAAAGGAATAAAATTGATATCAAATTGGAAACAGTTGAAAGGATTGAATATAGATTTTAATACGGAATATATGGCTATTCATAAAGTGACGATCGAATCCTTAATTAATGGTATAGCTCGGAGCACTAATACTACTTTAAAAACGTTATCTTTATGCAACATAAAAATGAAAATTGAAGATCTTTATGCTGTAATAAACAATTTTCCAAATTTAAAAAAATTAAAATGTCATTCAATTAATATGGTAGTTAAAGATGAGGCATATGAAATTTTAAACATACTTTCTAAAAGTAAATGTCTTGAAGATTTATCGTTTGTTAATTTTAAAAAAAATCAAGGAAAATCAGTAAGATAAAAAATAAGGAATATAAATATTTAATTTTTTTTTAAAATTTGTTTTTAAAAAATATTATTTCAGTTAATTAACTGCTGTGGCACTCAATCTAATGCTGTTTTAAGAAGTCTGGATGTATCGTATTCTGAAAGTTGCAGGGAACTATTAAGCGCAATAAAATTACCTAATTTAATTGTCTTGAAAATATTTTATCATGATGATACGCGACAAAAAGATAACGGAAAAGAATTTATAAAAGCTTTATATGCTAGTGCTGAATCAGTTGAACATATTAAACTTACTGTTATGTCCGATATTGATTCTATTTTAGAATTTATTTTTATTAATTTTAAAAAATTAAAATCTCTTAATTTTGTTTGGCATTGTGATAATTGCCTTCTATTTAAAACAATAAATATTAAGGTAAATTTAATACAAAAGTTAAAATAAAAATTACTTAATTTGTATTTACATATGTTTCTTCTTAGACAAATCAAGAACTTCATCCATTAATTAAAAAATCATCGTTGAGAAGTTTACAATTTGATGAAAGTTGTGATCGTTGCAATAGCTTATTTACTAAATTAAAGCAATGTTAAAAAATCAAGAACTATATTAAAGAAATTCGATTTTGTTAATTAACATATTGTATGTGCTAATTTATAAAAAATGAATAAGTGCAATTTAAAATAAAATTAACTTGGGATTTAAATAAAATTGTTTAACTTGATCTAAAAATTGTTTTTTATTTATTATGTTTTCTAAGAGAATTTGTATTGGTTTTATAAAAAGAAGAAGGTTTTATAGAATTTAGTTGGTTTTATAAAAAGAAGATTATACATAAATAATTTATATTATGTAAGTATTTAATATACTAAATAATTTCAATTATGTAATTCTTTATAAAATATATTTATTCAAATTATATTGTTTTTATATATGAATTTTACTTTCTTGTGATGATGTTAAAAGATTTTTTAATTCTGTAATTTCTTCCCTTAATTCTTGATTTTCTTTTACTAACTCAGAAATAGTACCTTGTAATTCAACAACATCTCTTTTATGTCTTTCTTCAATTTTTTCAACATCCTGAAACAAAAATATTTTTTAATGGAAACTTTAAAATGATCTAAGTAATGAAGCTTGAAGCTCATTAGTGCAATTAATTAGAGAAAAAACTAGACAAAAAGTAAAATTAGGTTTTCGAATGAAAACCAAAATTCAATAGTTTTACCGTAAAAATTAATATTTACCGTTACACTTTTCTCAATTTTTTGTTTAATTTGAGCTGGTGATAAACTTTTGTAACCAACGCCAACCAAACCTTCGATATGAGAAACTTGTCTTTGAGTTTCTTTTAATGCAAGCCTTAATGTATTTAACTCGTTTATTAATTGAACATTTTCTTTAATTAATTTATTAACTTTGCCAGAGCCAGATTTTGCATCAATTTGTTTTTTATATGCAGCTGCTATACGCTCTAAATATCCGCGCTGACGATCAAATTCACTTTGTACAGCTTCTTCCATTATTGTTGCTTTTTTCAATTCCTGATCATCAGAATATTTTTTAAATAAATTACCGACTCCCTCTTTTAATAAATCAGGTCGATTTAAATTCCCAGCAACATAATATATGTCAGTACAAATTTGTGTTGCATGATTTCGTGCTATTCTTGAACGTTGTCTTTCTAATTTTAATTCATTTACTGCTGATATAAATTTATCCTTTAATTCTTTAATTTGTAAATCTGATTTTAAATTTGAATCATGAAGACCTTCAAGTTCACGTTCCATCTCAATAATTTGGTTTCGCTTTTCTTTAATTTGTTGTTCTCTTGGTTCAATTTGATCTTTAAGTTCAGTTATTTTATGACTTAAAACTTGTTTATATTTTTCAAGCTCTTGATTTTTACGCATAAGTTCTTGGATTCGTTTTTCTTTTTCACCGATAACAAAATCACGTTCCTCTAATTCACGTCGAAGATCATCACCAGCTCGTAACTGTTTTTCTATTTCACGTTTATACCGACGATGCTCTTCTTTCAGCGTGTCAACTTCTTCCCGTAAATCATTTGCTTCTTCATTAACGGAATCATATTTCTTTTTCAAAACTCCAGCTTCTCCTCTCCATTTAAATGTAGTATCTTGTTCATGTTTTAATTTTTTTTCATAATGCAATTTTGACTCAACCATATTACGATCATTATCTGCTTCAACTTGACGACAGTATTCTACAAATTCATTCTTTTTATCTTCCATCTCTTGCATTAGCTGACGTATTAATTCTTGCCGTTCATGAAGCTCCTTTTTGAAATCAGTTTCAAGTGCTTCAACTGTATCTTGAAGACATATCGCAGAACTTCTCAATTTTTCTTCATATTTATCACGCATCTGTAACATATTATCTCTAAGATGAGTAAATTTATGATATTCATTTAACATTCTTTCTGAATATTGATCTGCTAAATCTTGCATTTCTTTATGATGTTCTTCTTTTAAATTTGTTATTTTGCATGTCATTTGATTCAAATCTTCAACATGATCTAATTCCATTTGATTATTTTTATTCTTTAACTCCTGTATTGCATCACAATAATACTGATGAATACCGGCCATTTGTTGTTCATCCATTGCTTCACTTTGAATTCGTTTATATTCATATTCTTCAACTTGTTGTTTCAAACGCAATTCTAAATTAGCAATTGTATCAATTTTATCTTGCATTATAGCGCGAGGTACTAAAACTTCTTGACTTTTCAATAAATCTGCATCAATTGATGCAATACGCCCATCCAAATTTTTCATAACCCACATTGCTAATGTACCTCTAGCTGATGCTGTTATTAACAATGTACCATCGTACGTAACGCAGCATTTTGTTATAGGACTATTAAAAAATCGATAATTTGAGCAAGTACCACCTCCAGCATCCATAAATGGTAATTGACAATTAAGTAACTGACCTTTTTCATTTGTTAAAAATAAAACTAAATCGGATCTAGATAATGATAAACTTAATAACGGTATATCATTAGAAGTTGGAACTTCACGAATCATTGATGAATTCTGTAATTCTCTTAAGGTGCCCAAACTTGTAATGGCATATATAGAAAGTGGATCTGAATTTGTTACAGCAACACCACGAAACTCAATTCCCTTTTGTACAACTTCATTTACTCTGGCCCCTGTTTCAACATCCCATTGGTAGATTGCACCTTCTTTACCTCCTGATACTAAATATTTATCATTACGTGACCATGCTAAACTCAACACATCTCCGTTATGACCCTTTTTGTTTTTAAATAAAATAAAATTTATTAATACATATATACATAAGTATGATTCATGTACACAATATAAATTTTTTATAAAGTTTCAAAAAATTGGCAAAATTTTTTTTTTTATTTCTTCAATATTAAACGAATTTTTGAAACTTTAAATTTTGATATCTGAAAATTAAAGTACTTTTAAAATTTTTAATATTTCTAAATTGTAAACGGAAACAATTGCAATTGTGTTGTCAAATGCAGCGGCCATTAGATGCCCATAATTTGAATATTTAATATCTCTACATCGGGGAAAGTTGTATGTTTTGATAATCTAATCAAAGAAAAAAAAATCAAGTAAAACTTTTTTAAATATATCAATTCAATATTATTCTGTATAAAAAAATTACTTTAAAATCATCCAGAAAAATTTCCATAATACGAAGTTGGTCAAAAAATCCTATGGCCACTAAAAAGCCATTTGGGTTTAGTTCTACTACGGTCACTTCAACTTGAAATTTCCGAACTAATTCAACTTTTTCAGTTTCATAATTCCAAAGTCGAACCGTTTTATCTTTAGCTATTGAAAAAAAGAATAGGTTTTTGGATTAAAACAAATAACAATATAAAATTTTAAATTGTAATTTGTGCGCTTAGAGTATAATAAGTATAAATAAATCTTCCTAAAATAGATAGACATGGAAAGTACAAAAATGTGTGATAAAGGAGGTTGAAACCATTAACTTGATATTGAATTATGTTAAAAATACCTACATATGTACATCTTATTTAACTACTTACTCCTCACCGATTGCGACATATCCCGTATTTATAGAATTACGTATTGCTACATAATATATTTATACATATGTATTTATTTAAATATATTTTTTGAATTGATTATTTACTGCATTAATTTTCAAGATGAATACAAATTTAACTTAAACGCCATGTTATATAGAGGGGAATAAATAGATTTTTTTTTTATACATATCATATATATGTACGTACTTACAAGCAGTTATTACTATAGGTCTCCATGAACATACCGTTAAATCAATAATTTCATCTATATGAATATTTTCACCTAATGGCTTAAATTCTAAAAGTTGAGTTTTCAATGAAGCCGGAACTATTAATTTGCCGTAGTAGATTTGATTATGTTTTGCTGTTACTATTACTGTATCTTGTTGAGCATTAATGGATAAATTACAAATTTGGTATAAACGTTCTGGATATAAATCAATTTTTAATGTTAATATTGTTTTGCGAGTATATTTGTAACGTGATTCTTTTTCATAAACATATACTTGATTAAAAACTGCATAGGCAATTCCTTTTGGAAATATTGTTAAACATATTACACTTTCATCGCGTTTCCATTCATCACCAGCACCTCGTTTTTGTCCAGTTTCCAATGCCAATGCATCAGCTACAGCTTCTTGTGCCTGTTTTTCAACTGTTTCTTCTTCTTGTTCAGCCATTAAGTCAATTTGTTTTGTGTCTGTTGCACTCATAGTCAACTTTAAGTCATTGCCTTCGTATATAAAGATTCTAGAATCAGATGTACCAGCGATACATGTATCTAAACTTAGCCAACCTAATGACGTTAATCGAACACCTTCTTTACGAATTGTTGTAGAACAATTAAAACCTTTTTCAGATGTAGTCATTAGTTTGAAGAGATTTTCACCACCAATTGCAAACATTGCCGAATCTTGTGGATTTGATGCAATACAATCTGAAAAGCCATGCTGATTTACTTCTGTTGCCCTGCCAATTATAACTGTACCAACTTTATCAAACATGAAAAGCATTAATGTTTCTTCTGGAGGTTTTGTTAATAATACAATTGAGCGTGAATCTTGAGTAAAAATCATTTGTGCAATTTCGTACGATTGTTTATATGTTAACGTCTTCGGTGGAAGGAAAGTTCGACGTTTTTTCATTGTTGTAAGATCATATACCGAAATATTGAAATAACTAAACAAAAAAAAAAAAAGAGTTCTAATATCTAAATAAAATGTTTGTTTCAATGCTCATACGTCGATTCTGTTTCCTGTTCTGTAATAGTTTCTAAAACAGCTAATATTCTTCGATTTGGACTTATAACTATATGTAAGGGGGTTACATTTTCTGGCAATCTATAATTTGGTATTGAAAAATTTAAAAGAAATTTCTACAAAAGAAAAAATTAACGTACCTTAAAAATTTTTGTTTGTTACTAACGAAATCATGGAATGCCAACACACTCTCAACTGGATAAACAATTTCACGTTTTTGGGTGAAATGAATATTACCGTGAATTTCTGTACGGATCCCATAAACAGTTTTAGGCTGAATTGTAACTGTTTTAAGAACTGTATCATCCATTTCTGAATTCTTTTTTTTTTTTTTCAAATAAAAAAGTTTGAATAAAATTCGATCGAAAACTGGGTTAGAATTTTCAAAAATAATATTTATTGATTAAACAAAAATTAAACTTGACTTTTCATTTTTTTTTTATGCTACTATAAAAGTAATTAAATATCATATAAAATGTGTTGGAATTTCTGAAGAGCAAAATTTAGCAAAGGTGTTTCACTTGTTTTAGATAATAAAATTTAGTAGACTATTCCTAATGATTAATTCAAAAACTTTACATATTTTATATATTGTGTAAACTAAAATAACTAAACTTAGGTTTTTAAATAATTTTATTGACTTAAATGTATTTTTAATAGTTTCTTTATTTTAATAATAAGGAATATAACATATACATATGTTTATAAATTAAACTTATGAATCGGTAGTAGTATTTTCCCCAATAAAATAATTGGTAAAATAAATTTAACTTTTTAATCATCTTCTAAAATAACAATATCATCATCCATGTCATCAGTTGCAATTTTTAATTTTTTTGCCAGAAATGATGACGAACCTTCCCCAGCATCATCGAGAGCCGCAGTTTTACGTTTTAATGTCGGACTGGTTGATGAAGTTTGTACGATCATGCAGTCATCTTCTTCACTCTCTTTATTTGTAACATTTGTTTCTTCATTAGACAATAATTCTAATTTTTCATTACCATTTGTATTGCTTGTGCGTGCTTTTTTCCTTTCGACCATTTCAATACAGTCATCTTCAATTTCTTTCACTGTCACAGAAGATTCTTTTCTGTCTGATTCTGTTCTGTTGTGTTCTGTTTTATCTGCTTTCATACTGCCATCATTTGAAATATTTTCATCATTTTGTTTTGGCTTAAGTGTATCAGGATCAGCAATCACTTCAAATAGTGGTTTATCATGTTCGGCATCAGCATGAGTTATTATTATACTAAGCTCATAATTTTGTAGAAAATCATCAACCTTTAATAAAGCACCATCACATATTTGTAAATCAATCAATTTTTTATCATTGTTCGATTCTGTTTCATCTTCTTCAGAAGATATTACAATAACACCTTTAGCATCCAATGTTGCATCCGGTTCGATCATGTTAAGTGCCTTTTTTAAAACATCATCACGCAATTCTTTTACAGTCATTTTTTTTGTATCAACTCTTAAATAAACTGTAGGTTTAGAAGAACATACATAACACTTAGGATTTGGTGGGTTCATTACTAAAATAATTAATTTTAAAATTAAAAAAAAAATAGGATAGATTTAAAAATTTACCTTTTTCTGGTACTAATAACAAATTTCTTGGATTTGGTCTAATTCGAACGTAGACAGGTTTACATTCTTCTAGATTATTTGTGAGTACCTTAAAAGCTTGAATTACTACCAGTCCAGCTGTTATTGCATTTGTAGTAGCAATAGCTGGAATTATGTTACCAGCCATTGATTTAATATCAAATCTACTCTTTTGCGGAATATTAAAAATTTGTGAACGGATATTTGAACATGCTGCAACAAAATCCATTCCATCTTTTTCATCTTTATCCCAAACTAAATGATCATTTTCCTTTAGCTTCTTTATTTCTCTTTTTAAATTATTAATACTTGCTGCAAACATCTTTGCACATTCTGTTATGGACCATACCTTTTGATCAGGTAGCATTGTTGTATTACTTTCTTCTACAATTCCAGATTCAAAGCTTATAATATCATTATACTTAATTGGTATTGGTCGCAATCGAGTTTTCCAAAGATTCGACATACTTAACAAGTATTTAATATCATCATAAAAAAGTTTATTAAATATTTTCTCTGCGTCGAAATCAATGTTTTGAGCCCACTGCCGTGTATTTACTCGGTTTATATTACCTTTTTCATTTGATTCTATAGCAAGTGCCTGACTCCCCGCATCTCCAGCAGCTTCTGGATCTGCAGTATCTGGAGAAACTTCTTCATCTTCATTTGCTTCACCAAACAACTGACTAAAATTATTGGATATCAAAATTGTTGCTATTTTAAAATTTTTATGTCAACATTAAAAAATATTTACTTAAAAAGATGTTTTGCCCATACAATACAGTGAATAGGTTCTGATGGAGTATTTCGTATAGTGCAACCTGGGTAGGTCTTTTGAGTTGGTTTTGGTGTACATTCATAACATTGAGTTAAACCTTTTTTTATTAATTCTACCTGCCCATGGTAACCAGCTGTGCCACTTTCAATTAAAGGAACATCAGCATTTAAACACATTCGATTAACATGATTTCTGGCTTGTAAGTTATCCAAAGCATTAAGAACTACATTAAAATTTTTAAAGAAATTTATTCCATAGTTGTTACTGAAAAATAAATAAAAATTAATTAAATAGGTTTAAGAATAATATACACAAATCTACAAATTTCATATTTCTTACGTAGTAATGCTATCATGATATGATTTAATATTGACATTTGGATTAAATTTTAATGCGCTCTCTTTGGCAACTTCAGCTTTTGATTTACCAACATGTTCTTTATGAAATAAAAATTGCCGATTTAAATTGCTTACATCAATAGTATCTAAATCGATCTAAAAACCTATCCACTTAAATTTTGTTTTTAATATTTATTTGTAAGTCATACTTACAATTTCAATATCTTTAAATCCAGATAGCACTAAATTTTTTAAAATTTCACAACCAATTCCACCAGCCCCAACCACTAAAACCTTACTTTCGTCAATCATTTTTTGTAAATTGGCTGGTAAAACACCGGTTAATTGAGCCGCCATTACCTTTTTCCATATCAAAAAATAATAATTTGATTAATGAAATATTTATAAGAAAATTAATTTACTTACAGTTTTTTTTCCTTATATAAAATAATTGTTATCAGTAAATAATAAATTATTATAAATAAGTTTCTTTTATAATTAGCGTGGCTTCTAAACTTTTTTTGTAAACTGTCCGCTGTCAACAAAAAGTTAAAACTCTTGCTCACCATGGTATGGTCAATGGTGAATATTTTTGCAGTTCTTGAGATATGGAGCATTTTGACAATCCATCTAGGTACATTTATGTGAAACTAATAAGTAATTTAAGATAAGATAAAAGTTTGTTTACTTTTGCTTTCCAACCATACGAAAATATATGCAAGTAAAATTTTTTGTAAAATTAAAAATAAATAATTTAAATAAAATAATTTTTTTATAATTAATAATAATAATTCGTGAATAATAAAATCCATAATTTTAAATATTAAAATTTAATTAATAAAAGAAAATGTAAATTTAGGTTTTGATTATTTTTTAAAATAATAATTTTTAAAATGAAAAGTTTGTAAGCATTGAAGATGTTTGTATGCGAAAATTCTTAGTAAAATGATGATTATTGTTATTGATTTTGCGTCCTTCTTATTATTATTTAAAGTAGTTATTTCGTCTGGTATTGGACTTTATTTAAAAAATAAAAATTAAAACATAAACCAATTTTTATTTTTTACCAACGTTTCGTGTATAATTGTACACTTCATCAGGACTTAAAAATATTGGTCCAGCAAAAATATCATGTACATAATTATATTTAAAATTAAATAAACACTTTTTCAAAAATTTATAAAAAATTATCAATAAATAAACATGTACATATATAATAAATTAAAAAAAAAAAAAAGTTTTAAAAACAATTACATATTAAAAACAAGTTTAGCATTCTGAACTTAGGATTTTAATTTGACCAATTTGCTGGGAAAATTATAGCTTGGAGATTTCGTGATGATTATACCGATATTGTCCTTCAATACATGTACATGTAGGAAGAAGAATTAGACGTATGAAAGTTTTTTTAAATATCGGTAAATATCGATTTTTGTGATATTGTTTTTGTTTTGTTGTAAATAAATTATTTTATTTTGTTTTTATTTAATTTATTTAATTTCGATGAATTATATTACATATTTTGTTTTGTTTTTTTTTTGTTAAAAAATTATTTATTTATTTTATTCCTATATTGAAATGAAATATTTTTTGTATAAATTAATATTTTTTTTTTATTATGTATTTTAGTTTAAGGCCCAGTCTTCAGGCGAAACCACTTAAAAAAAATTCGCCATATTGCCTACCTCAAAGGTGGTGCGAAAAGGGGAATAACTTATAATTATTAATTTATTTCATTATATTAATAAAAATTATATAAGTTAACATAAATTAACTTATTGTAAAAACATTTAAATACTTTATTTTTGCACTTAATTTAATTAAGTATAAATAAATTAAAGTAAATTGTTTTATAATACATATACATAAATATTATAAAAAAATTTACTTTATTTACTAAACCAAATCGATATTGCGATAACATTTTTTTTGCATTCAGTAATGCACCAAAAACTAAAAACATTTTTTTTTGTTGAAAAGTAGGTGGAAGACATTTTTAAAAATGCATATTTATGAATGAAGATTTAAATTTTTTAAAAATTTCCTTTTACTAAAAGACGTAATTTAATGCTCCCTTAGGACGAAATTAAAAAAAAAAACTGTAGTTTTTGTGTTATTTCCAGATTTCTAGGAGGACTACTAAATTTTTGCATAAGACTACGTGTATTTTTTTTTAAAAAAAGGACTACTCTATTTAGATTTCCTCTCCAATGTCCAGCCCTTATAAAAATTAATGTAGGTTATGTACTTAGTACTGTCTCTGTCTCGTCTGGTTTCTAGGTTAGGCATTCTCAATTCTAATTTCTCATGTATATATATATATGGGCCGCCTGACAAAAAAATTTCTTAATGCTGCCCATACACGGTGGACTAGATTTTAGAACAGGTCCGTTGTAAAATTGGTTGAATGAATACATAACCTACATTAATGTTTAGAAGACCTGGACATTGAGGGAGGAAAGCTAAATAGTAGTCCTTTTTTTCAAAAAAAAACACGTAGTCTTATGGAAAAAAATAGTAGTCCTCCTAGAAATCTCGAAATAACACAAAAACTACAGTTTTTTTTTAATTTCGTCCTAAGGGAGCATTAAAGTTCCATCTATTTTACGTTTTTTAGTAAAAAGAAAATTTTTAAATTTTCATTCATAAATATGCATTTTAAAAAATGTTTTCCAACTACTTTTCAACAAAAAAAAGCTTCTTAAAAACTTTTTAAAAGAGCATTAATTTGGTACATTACTGAGCAAAAAAAAATGTTGAAAACTAATTTTTATTGCAATATTGATTTGCTTTAATAAATATTGTAAATTTTTTAGAATGCATATAAAATTAAGTGCAAAAAATAAACTATTTAATTATTTTTACAATAAGTTAATTTATGTTAACTTATTTAAAATTTTAATTACTATAATAAAATAAGTTAATATTATAAGTTATTCGCCTTTTCCTTTGAGGTAGGGGATATGGCGATTATTTTTAAAGTGGTATCGCCTGAAGACTAGGTCTTAAACTAAAATAATAAAAACAAATATATTAATACATACAAATAATATATAAATAATTTTTTAACTAAATAATATGATATATTTAAAATAAAATTTAATAAAACAAAATAAAGTAATTACAACAAAACAATATTAAAAAAAGTAAAAAACAAAAAACATCACAAAAATCAATATTTTCCGACCGGATAGTAATAATAGATCTTGAGTGTGCAAAAATGACAAGACATGACGATTGTATCCCAACTATATATAGGTACCTTCATATCAAAAAGGTTAATTTAGTCAATAATACTATTTAATTTTTTGCGTTTTTCAATATCGTTCAGTATTTTGAAATTCTTTTATTTCTGTATTACCTGTCAAATAGGTAACTTAGATCGTTATTAATTATTATTATAAATTTAAAATCACATTTAAAGTAATTATTTTCTATTAAAATATATAAAATAATATTATTTTGGCCTTTATATAATTTCCAGTATTTTAAATTTATTTTTTTACTAACATTTAAAACTAAATTAGAGAAATTTAAAATTATATTATCATCGCGTAAGTTTTTATCATTCGTTTCTATTAAATTTACCAAGTAATTGGTGAATATACTTGGAACTGCATCTGGTATTAAACGCGGACTTTTATCTTTATTTAATTTAAAACACGATTCTGAAAAATGCAATTTACATATGGAACTATAAGCTGTTGGTTGCCAGTCTGATCTTTGTACAAAGCTCTTTTAAGCTTCTCAAAGGCTCTTTATCCGGAAATTTAAAAGTAGCTACAGATATCGTGCTATTATTATAATTGGATTTATACCCAACAACCGAATGTTTTCCACCCACTTTATTTAGGGAAATTATTAAAAAAAGCAATATTAGGCACTAAATAATTGAATTAATTTTTTTAAATAGGTATTCATACAATAAAATCTTTTAAAAATAATAATTCAATTCAAAAATTTAACTCTACAAAAATATGACTACATAAAATAAAATATTACTAAAATTTAGAGTTATTTAAAATAAAATATTACCTAATTTTTTTTTAATACTTATCAAATAGTATTGCAATTTAAAATTTTATTCATAAAAAGATTATTCTATTTCATGTAAGTACATGAATATTCTATTTACAATAATTTTTTTTTTATAGACTGTAATAAACGAAACGAAACGAGACTGTAATAAACGAAAATTGCTTAAGAATTTGGTACTTCTTTTTTTCTTTTCTTTAAAATATTGCTGAAAAATATGATTTGAAAGTTAATTTTTTTATTGACATAAAGATAAAACTTCAAACTTTATTTTTATGGTACTTCTTTTTTTCTTTTCTTTAAAATATTGCTGAAAAATATGATTTGAAAGTTAATTTTTTTATTGACATAAAGATAAAACTTCAAACTTTATTTTTATATAAATTTTATAATTTTTTAATATAATTAAAAATATTAAAACTTAGTTTGAACTAAAATATATTTTCCAAATTTGCAGTACAATCTATCTATTAGGAAGCTTTTAAATTATTAGGTTATGTTCACTAATTTATTATAATTGTGTACTCTCATAATTTTTTGAGAGCATTAAATGGCGACGATATGAAATGCTAGAGAAAAACTAAAAATTTTATTTTGTTGAAAATATGTTAAAAAGTTCGAGTTGAAATCTGAAATTTTGGTATGTTAAAGAAAAATTTCCAAATTTTATTTTAATATACAATTTGGCATGTTTGGGTAAATATTTCATATCGAAAACTCGAAAAGAAAATTGTTAAAAATCGGCATTTTTCTTAAACAAAAACAAAAACAGAAAAGAACAAAAAAATCTTTATGAAATGTCATTTTTGGAAGCTTTTTCTCACAATACATTTACAATTTGCACAAACACATTTAAGTATTTCGATGTCCAGGTCTTCTAAAAATTAATGTAGGTTATGATGAATATCCAGACCTAAATAAACTAAATAATAGATAATTAATGTGAGTCTCGATGAATATCAAAAAATTTTGATTTTTGTGGGCGGAGTTTTTGGTTTGTATTTGAGTTGTATCGTGTATGGGCAAGTTGGTGTCATTTTAGTACTGAGACTTTTTGAGAAAATATTAAAAATATAAAGTTCATAAATATATACAAATGGTTGGATAAGTGTGAAGTATGGTCCACAGAAACATCCGCGTTCCAAGTTGTACAACCAGTTTCGCCGTGTATGGAAGCATAACGTACACGCCTTTTCATTTTTCAAACCTTTTTGAAAGGTTTAAATCAAATGGTTGTTGTCAAATTTGACAGTTTTTTTTTTAACACGTGCGATATTCTTATTAATTTATGTCTAAATATGCATATTAAATTTCAAAGATTTGTTATTTATTTATAGAGTTGTAGCTTTAAATAATATTTCCTTAAATATAGCAATGTCAATGCTGTCTGATCCAAAACAAAAGCAACATTATGTTCTCCAACCAAAAGGAAAACCACTTTGGTCAGATGGTAAGATATTTAAAAATCATAATAATAGTTTTCCAAATCGTAATATATCATTTTTTTTAGATTCAACCAGTTTTGGTGCAAAAATGTTGGAAAAAATGGGTTGGACCAAGGGAAAAGGTCTTGGGAAAAATTTAGGTGGAAGTCAAGATTTCATTAAAGTAACATATAAGCATGATATTAAAGGTTTAGGTTTCAATGATAAATCAGACCAATGGACAGACCATGAAAAACAGTTTAGTTGCTTATTAAATTCTCTAAATAATTCAGATAAAGAAAGTAATTTATTTTTGAATAAGAAAGGAGAATGCAATGATCTAAAAAAAAATAAAAGCAAGTCCTTAGAGGAGAATTCTAAGAATTCCAAAGTACGAGTTCATTATAAAAAATTTACAAAGGCAAAAGATATTTCACAATATAGTGAAAAGGACTTGGCGACTATTTTTGGAAAAAAATCTCTTGAAGTTTCGACTACAATAGGAAATAATGTAAAATTTGAGGAAAATATTGAAAATTCTGTCAATGGCTTAACAATCATTAATTCAAATACTAATGTTCATGAATATTTTAAACGGAAGATGAGTGAAATTCAAAATTTGAAAAAGAATAAAAGTGATGATAATGGGGACAAGAATCATAAAAGTAAAAAAAGACATTATACTGAAAATAATGATACAAATTCGGAGTTCATTAGTGAAATGATTAATTGTACTAGTGAAAATCAAAATATACGAAAAAAAAAAAAAAAAAATGAAGAAAGCAATAAATATAGCGAAATTTCTGAAATTAAAGCACATATGGTAGTAGAAGTTGATGAAAATTCATTGTTAAAAAAAAGTAAAATGAAACATAAAGAAATACATGATAATTATTTGGAAGAAACTAAAGACCAAATCAAACATCATTTTGTAAAAAATAGTGCTAATAGTCACAAGCTTGACACAAAGTCAATTGAACAGTTGCCCACTAGTAAAAATTTAAAATTTAGTGGAAAAAATGTATGTGAAGAAAATGAAATAAAAAAGAAATCAAAAAAAAGAAAAGCAAAAGATAAAAGTCCTGTAGAAATTGTAAATGTAGAAAGTAATATAAATGAACATAATACAAAGCAAAAAAAAAAAATTAAAAACATAAATGTAGATTTGCAACTCGAAGATAAAGAAAGTTATGATAATTATTTGAAGAAAATTGAAGGGAAACCAGATTGTCTTTTTAAAAACAAGAGCGATTGTCTTATTATTTGTGAAACAAAATCAATGGCAATTCTTAAAAATCCGGCAGACGAACAGCAAGAATACAATAATAGTGAAAATTTAAAAATTAGTGAAAATAGTTTGTTCGAAGAAAACGGCATAAAAATAAAATCAAAAAGAAGAAAAGCAAACGAAAAAAGTTCTGAAGAAATTATAAAACTAGAAAGCAATGTAATTGTAGATAAAACAAAGGAAAAACAATTACTTAAAAGAATAGAAACACATTTAACATCTAAAAAAGAAAGAAACAATTGTCTTGGAGCATTAGAAATAAATCAGAAGAATGTAGCAGAATGTGAAAAAAAAACAAAAAAAAATAAGACGAAAAATAAAATAAAAGACGAAAACCATCATAATTCGTTAAAAATAAACTTAGATAAGAAGGAAAATTTAATTTTAAATCAAATGGAAGAATCCCCCATATCTGAAAATATAAAACCAGTTGTAGTTAAAAAACACAATGAAAAAATAGAAGATCAAAAAGATAATTATTTTCAAGAATCAATGAGAAATAAGGAAGAGTATATTAATAAAAGTAAAAAAATGTTAATTAACGAATCTGAGATAAATAACATTCAAAACAAATTTTATGAAATTAAAAATAATCGAAAAAAAATTATGTCAGTGAAAATAGAAAATTCAGATTCTACTGTTGAAAATAAATTGAGATGTGATGAAAATAACAGATTTAGTCATATTGAATCAGATTCTTATGAAATTACAAAATATTGTGCTGAAAAATTTCGTCTTACTGATTTGGACGGTTTTAACGGAGCAAATTTAAAAAAAATTAGTGGATATGGATTACGCGAAAACTTTGAAATCAATGTTGTTGAAACTTTTCAATGTACAGAATTAATAACAAAATTTTGGAACATAAAAATGTTCAATTCTACAGTTAACAGTAAATATAAATCCGAAAGAAGTCGTGAAAACGAATATCAATTAAAAGTAAATCAAGCCAGAACAATGAAAGCAAAAATACCTAAAAGAAATGTAAAATATTTGAAAAAAAAATCAGCTTTTAATCAAGTATTAGTTTAAATAATTTGATAAATATTTCTATAATATTGTGAAATTTAAATATTTTTTAAAAAGATAATAAATATACATATAAAAGTTTCTGTTTACATACCAGTTTTTAAAGAGTTCAAATGCTTGTACGTTATATTTTATTTACTTTTCATAGACAAAAAAATTAATACAAAAATTTACAATATTTCTTAAATAAATCTTGAAATAGTTATTCACGGTTCAGTTTTATCTTGGTAAACTATAATTTCTTTTTCAATTAAGTCTGGAATTTCAACAGCTAACCATGGAGCTAACTAAAAAAAAAAAACATTATTGAGAATTATAATAATAAACACAAAAGTTTACTCCTAACGCCATTGCGTGAGCTATGCCAAATTTAGGAACATTTCTGGCCCATAAAGGTTTGAAATGATCAGTTAAACAAATTTTTCCGCCTCTATACATTTTTGCAGTTTTTCCATCCAATTCTGGCAAAGCTATTTCTGGAGCAGTTGTTGGATATGTTACTGGAATCTAATATAGTTTTGTTTATTTTTTTAAATACGTATTTACATATCTTAATGTAATACATGTACTTACGTCAAACTCTATATCAAATTCATATTTTAGAAGATTGTGCATGTACCAACATTTTCCAAACCATTTCGTTCCTTCTTTGTTCGACTCTAATCTGAACCAGTCAGTTCCAGAATCTTTATTATTTTGAACGTACTACGAAGAAATTTATTTAAATTTTGTCATCAATTATAATAAATATGTATGGATGTACTTTAATTAAGGCCTGATATTCTTCTTTCAAACGCTGAACCCATATATCTTTATCTCTTGGTCCAGCTCTAGTTTGAAATAATGGTATATTACTAAGAGTTTTACGAGTATTTTCATCTACCATATTTTGTTTTTAAATTTTTTTTATATTGCTCAATAATCAATATAATTTGGTTTTACTAATTTTAATTTGTTTAAACAGCTGAAACACGTCACCAACAATTATAAACAACTTTTTGACATCTTATGATTAGTGCAAACAAATCTATGTTAATGCCTATATTGTGCCTATCTAACCTATCTTCTGCCTATTTGACTAATAAATATATCCCTGCTATGGTGCAAACTATGTACAAACAAGCTAAAATGTTTGTTCTGTTCTAGTATGTACTAATATAAAAGTTGATTCGTTTCTAATTTTTTAAAGAATTTTAAACAGTTTAGTGTATTGTTTTGGTTTTATTAATAAATTTTAGATCAAATGCTTTAAAAATTAAAAGGTAAGTTTTGATTTAATTGAAGAGATAAAATTTTATATTTTATTTTATTTTATTTTAAATCATAGCAAGACGGCTTACATTTGTCATTGGAAATACGAAAAAATTAGAGGAACTCATTGCCATTTTAGGGTCTACCTCGTAGCTTACAATCAAAAAAGATAGATTTATCGGAATTCCAAGGTTGGACTGTGGTAATTATCCCTATAATTAATTCTCTTAACTTTGAAAAATAATTCTATTTAATTTAAAAATAAACTTTTTTTTAATTTAAAGTGAGATAGATGAAATTTGTCAAAAAAAATGTAAAGAAGAAAACGAGTAAAGCGAACAGTTTTGTTTGAAGATACATGTTTACAGAAGGACTGTACAAAATGCTCAAAGGCTGGGAAGATAAATCAGCTGAAGCTGTTTGTACTTTAATATATTGTGAAGATGAAAATCATAATTGTTAATTTTTATGATTGAAATAAAATTTGTTATTACAATATAATTTTTTTTTTTTTATAAATTCGAAAAATAAAATAGGAAAGAAATATAGGTATAGAAATATAGGCGACATCTAGTGATTTTAAAATGAAATTGTTTAGCGACATCTATTAGCCTTTTAGATGTAGTAGTTTATTGAAACTAAGAGCACTTCCAGCGATGGCGGTGCTAGTATCTAAAAATTTTAAGTAGGCTATCTATTATTACTATATATTATCTATTAATTTAGGCTATCTATCTAATTTTCCGTTTGAACTGCCTTATCTCAGAAACGGTAGCACTGATTAAGATGAAACAAGATATTTATTAAAGACAATGTAGGTCCCACAATGTTGTAAAAAATTGGTTCCTGTATACTATCGTAGTCCGTAGACGAAAATATAACGATTTAAATAAAATATTGCAATGTTAGGAAAATTTCAAAATAATAAATTTGACCATTAAATACCTTTACGCCAAAAGTCATGTTCTATAAAATATAGGTGACGTCACTAGGTACCGTTATGTAAAATTCAAGGCAATCGGACGATGTAGCTAAAGTAACCCGCATTTTGCTACGCTGTCATATCAAAAACTGTTGGTAAGTGGTAATAAATGGCATAATAGTAACAAAAACAAATGTAAACTCTGTTGACTGTTGACATAAATCATAATTCAAAAGAGCTGTAAACAAATCGACTTTTTATTTTGAATGTCATTTGTGCGGCAAAACAAATTTTAATTTTTATTTTTTTTTTTTAAAAATTTTATAATTTTGTTAAGCATTATATCTTAAATAATCGTGCAGAAGCAAAAATGAAAATTTTTAAGGCAAATCAATTATAAATATTTGTTTTTAAAGTTTATTAAAATTGGACAAATTTCTAAGATTAAAAATACAGTAATTTGAATAATTATTCAGCAGCGCCTTTATTTTTAAAGACATTTGTTTAATGGATTCAATTAAAATACCATTAGTTCCACAATGGAATTTGATATCATCTTGCACCTCCACTCCAAACGATGGTTTCCTTTATATTGGTTCTAAATGCATCAATTACGTATCAAAGATTTTTCCATATAATAATAATGATGATGGGCAATTACCTGATGTAAAAGTATTTCATACAAGACAACAAGTTAAAGGCATTGATTGCGATCCCGATTGGTCAAAAGAAAAATATTTTGCAGCTTTAGTTGGTGATAATTCTGTACAAATTTGGGATTTTGAAAAAGGAAAAGCCAAAATTGGCCATAAAGCGCATATACGACAAGTTCATGGGGATGGAGACGGTCCACCACTAGAAAATGTAAGAATGTGTTTTCTAAAGAATCGAACTGTTCTTTCAGTTGATTCATCTAATTTGGTTATATTGTGTGTTGCATCTAATACTTATATTAAAAAGCGGAGAATAATTCCAGTGAAACATGAAATTTCAATAATTAAAGGCTCGCCATATGATGAAAATATATTTGCAGCTGGAACTACACGTGGTTTAATTTTAATAGTGAATTTGAAAACTGAATCAACAATATTTACTTTACGAGGTCATGATACTGAAATAACTTCTCTAAGTTGGAATGGAATTGCTTGTAACCGGTAAAATTTTTATATTTTACTCTATAAAAATTATATTGATTTTTATTTAGAAATTTTTATTTTAATTATAGACCTGAAACTTTACCGCTCCCAACAAGATTAAGTGAAGAAACCCTTTCATCAAAGCCAACATTGAAAACCGTATCAAATACGACTCCAAAAAGCACAAATAAAAAGAAAAATCAGGGCACAAATAATAATGATGATATTTTTGACATATATGATTATGATTATTTAGAAAATGAATTTGGTGCGCCTCCTTCTAAAATGAACTATCCTGACGATGAGTATTTCATTAAACAAGAACAATCTAAAGCGGAACAAGAACTTGTTGGTAACGAAAATTTTGATTTTGCAGAAGCTTGTCAAAATCTTAAAGAAGATATAATAGCATTAAAAAATAATTCACCGTTTGACAGTGATGAACTAAAAGAAAGTGTGCAAGTTAATTTAAATGATTGTCAACTTGCCATTGACACTTTAGGTAGTAAAAATAATTCAATATCAACAGTTTCAAATGATGGAAGTCTTGAAATGTTAGATCGCAGTTCTGAAGAGAGTTCACTTGTGATTAATCACGAATTAATTCATAAGGCTGATGTCCATCATCCACGTAATACCGTTAATATAGAAACACTTAATGATTCACAAAAAATAGGACAACCTAAAGATGTTATCTTAGCATCTGGTAGTCATGAATCTGTTGTATGGATTTGGGACACGAAAAATGGTTCAGCTGTAGATAAAATTCACCTAAAAAGCTCCTCACAAAGTAATAAACGCAGAAAATGATTATTGTATTTTTATTTATATGTTTTTGCTATTTTCAGATTCTTTTATTGAAGTATGCTGGTTAAATCAGGATTCTCTTCTTACAAATACAAGAGCCGGCGAATTAGTTCTGTGGGAAAAAAAAGCGGACGAAAATAAGAAAAAGACTTTCTTCAAACAATCAAAAAAAATATTTTCTCATCGTGGTGTAGTTTCTCTTTGCAAATTAAAGAACTCCGAAACCATATGGACCATATCATTTTACCGCGAAATTACTTGTGAAGATGTAAAGGATAATAGAATTTTAGCGAAGTACTCATGTGCGTCAACGAATATTGCTTCTATTAGGGAAAGACCAGACGATATGAATAAGTATTTATCGTTTTACTTTTTTTGTTTTGTTTCTGAACATGACTAACTTTTAATTTTATTTATTGTTTTTTTTTTGTAGAATTGCATTTGCTTGTGCTGATCGCCGTATTGGTATCTTAAATATTTCAAATATATCTTCTAACAAGGTTTATATAGAAAATTGCGCAAATAAAATTGAATCGGCTGTGATGTCCTTAGCTTGGAGTTCTTATGATTCCTTATTAGCTTTCGGCACAATGGAAGGAAGGGTTTGTTTAATTTTATATTTATGTATGAGACATTTTATTTTTTTTTAATTTGAAGATCGGGGTTATTGATACTGAAAGACCAGCAAATGTGCCTATGAATTTTAATCCTTTTTGTGGAAAACCTATTTATTGTATTCAATGGCAGGACGATAACATTTTTGCATGTGGTAACAAGAAAATTGCAGTTTATCCAACAAATAAAAAAAATAAAGGTATTAAAGATATTATAATTAAAGATATTAATACTTAATATCTAGTATATTATCTAATTTTTTTTTTTTAGATCCATTAATTCTCGAAAATATAAGTGATGCCGCCACTTTATCTCTTCATGGCAGCTTCTTATTGGTTGGAACGAATGCTGGAACGGTTGATCTTTATCGGAAAGTTGCAGAAAATTCAGTATTAAAATATGAATTAATTAGTAGTAAATCTTTATCTTCAAAATATATAAGTGAAATTAGCTGGAGTCAAATTCGAACTACACATTGTGCAGTAGTATCATTAACGAATAAAGTTTGGGTTTTGTCACTGAAAAACGATTGTAAACTTGAAGTTGAGCGTACTTATAATCTTGGCGATAATGCTTTAGGGAACGCTTCAGCAAAATGGAGTAATCGAAATGAAAATCTATTCTTAACTTGTGGTTTTGATGGGGCTGTTCGAATATGGGATATAAGTTATAATAATAATGATAAATGTATATTTTTAAAACAATTTAATTGCCCGATGTTATGTGGCCTTTTTTCACCAATTGATGAAAATATAATTATTTGTGCCGGTAAAGCCACTTCAATTGAAATGTTTAATATGAAAACTGAAAAAATATCAGAGTTTTCTAAATCTATGTGGAGAAAAAATAAAGATAAAGCATTTGCAGACGTCCAATGGGCAACTAAAATGGTAATCTCAAATGTAAACGCTAACAAAGAAAGAAAAAAAAATCGAAAACAACGCGGAATACAAAGTAATATTATGAGCACCACTGAAGAATCTGAAACTAAAGAGGTAATAAAAATGTTAGAAAAGGTTGAACTTAAAGGTAAAGATGAATTACATACTGACTCTTCGGGTTGCGGAGCATTATTTTTAAAGGTAAAATTAATAAAATATAAAAAAATTAAAAAAATTTTAGACGAATTTGTTTTTATTAAGAATCATTCAACAATGCTACATTTAGTTGCTAAGGAATCTAATAAAGATGCCTTAGAAAATTTGATGAAAGTTTTACAAGATACTAAAGAACTTAATGATATAAAAAGTAAAAAACTTCTATCACAAAAATTATTTGGTAATCGCAATGATGTTAAAGAATTATTAGATGAAGAAGGTAAGTTATTTTAAATATTTAATAATTCTTTTTTTTTTTAAATTAAATTCATTTTTGATTAATTGTAATTACAATTTTGTAGTTCGAAATCATCAAACATCTGGTACAAAATCAATTGCTAATTTACTAATTCCACAAATTACCGGTGATTTAAAAGATGAAATTCTCAAATGTGTTCAAAATAAAAAAATGACTGAATGGCATGTATCTCTTGCACCAACAATATCTTATGAGTAAGTTTGGTTTAAAGTTTTTAAAATTAAAATACATAATTTAAACCAAATATCTTTATAGTTTTTGGAAAAAATGTTGCATAGCATACGCTCAACAGTTACTTGAATATGGGTTAGTTTTGCAAGCATCTACATATCTGTTAGCATGTCATGATGTCACAGAAGTAATAGAACAATTTTTAAATGGAAATTATTATCGAGAAGCTTGGATGATAGGAAAAATTTATAGAGAACCTGATGATCCTATTTTAGAAAAGATATTAGACAAGTGGATTAATTATTTGGAAATGAATGGTCATTTTGAAGGAGCTGCTTTTATGTAAGTTATGTGCTTTATCCAGTAAATTTTTTTAATTATAAATTTTTTCGATTTTTTAATTATCAGTTGTGCTCTTAGCAAGCAATATAATAAATGTCACGAAATATTAAATAAACGGCAGAGGCCAAGTGGTGAACATTCCAAAATTTTGGATTTTCTTACAGTTAAATTACATGAAGATATGCAAAAATAATGTGTACTCATTTAATTATTATTATCATAATATTGAATTAATTAATGAATTTCAATGTCAATTTCAATTGAAAAAAATAAGATGGTTTTTTTTATTATATTATACTATAGTTATATGAATAAAAATTTGATAAAAATTATATTCTCAAAATGTTTTGTAGGGTTATTACGCCCTTGGCAGTTCTTTAAATAGCTGTTAAGTTAATAATTTTAATTAATACAATAGAGTTATATCAAAAATTCTATGAATTTAAAACATTATACAAAATAATAAAGTTTAACTGTTTTTTACAATTTTGAAGCCTTTTATTTCTTTTCCGTTATAAAAGTTGTCCAAAAACTTTTAAAACTATTTTTTTAAAAAATTAGTTATCTCCTATTTAATTCTAATTAAATTTATATTATAAAATAATTTAAACTAAAAGGTTAATATAAACATTAATTTGAGTTTGATTTACTAAAAAGTAACATGTAAAAAAGTAAATGTAGATGAATAAAATTATATTAAATAATTTATAGTTATTATTTATAAATAATAATACATAGTACATATTATCAGTTTGTCACGAATATAAAAATTTAATTTTCTAACTATTCGGCGTGTATTCAGAAGATATTTCAACTTTAGTCCAACTTCTTGATTCATTTGATTTACATATAGCATCCATTACAGAGCGTACATAAAGCCCATCTTCAAAATTAGCAGCAGCTTGAACCGGTTCCTTTACCCATGCGTTTTCTTTTTGGGAAAAAGATTCTTTTAATGCTCCAACCATTTTACATAAACCTTTTATATATGGTTTGGGTAATGTAGAATCTAATGTAGAAAAATGTAAGTCTTGAACATCAACATAAACTGCTTCTTCTCTTTGCATAGCCTCTTCTTTATTTTTCATAACAAATAAATCTCCACCGCGTACAACTAAATGACCATCTTGTCCACAAGCCATAATTTCTTGAAAAAATGTGTTAGAAGCAACAGTGTTACCAAACAATGATGTTGATATTAGTATTCCACCTTCGATTTCTAATTGAAATGTACAATAATCAGGGGCAGATATTTGGCGTATACCGTTAACATTTGAATTAGACTTCTTATAAGTTCGAATAATACCGTGGGCTCGAATTGCTTTTTTACCACTTAAAAGAAATTTCACCAAATCAATTACGTGACTTCCAACTAAATTTAAAATGCCGCCGCCCATTGATGCGTCACACATCCAATCATACTTATTGCGAAGTAGCTGAAATTATAATTTTATATTATAAACATTAGAACAAAACTAAAAATAGTTACAGTTCCAATGTGAACTCGTATATCAATTAATTTTATTTGTCCTATCATATTATCGGTAATATGCCGTTTCATATGGGTTATTGCAGGTAGAAACCTCAGTGAATGATTAACTAATGAAATCAATGTGGGATAATACTGACTTGCTCTAACCATTTTTAATGCATCGGATACACATATACCCATAGGTTTATCACATACAACATGTTTTCCTATACCTAAGGCTTTGACACTTATTTCTGAATGCAAATAAGGTGAACATATTATAAAAACCAAATCAACATCTTTTCGTAAAAGTACGTCATCAATTTTATTTGTATAAAATGGAATGTTAAGCTCTTTAGCCGCTTTTTCAGCGTCAATTAATGTTTGACCTATAATTGTAATATTTGATTTTATTTATATCTATTATTGAACCATTGATTAACATTGATTTTAACCTACCCCAAATAGCTTTAATATTAAATTCTTTTTCACGTAGAAGAGGTACAAATACTTTAGCAACTTCACCAGTTCCAAAAACTCCAATACCAGGTAGCATATTTTAATCACTAGTTATTTTCTTCTTAATAATTTATTAAAAAACCTAAAAAAAAATCAATTGTTTAGTCATAAACACATAAGTCAAGTAAAAGTTTTAGAGAAAAAAAAAATACATACTAATAATAAATAAAATTAACAATACAAGCATAACCTACAATATTGTTTCCATTCTTGTTGCCTCTGTCGCTCTGTCTGATTCTGATACTAGTAGTAGTTATGTATATGTGTACAACCACCGTCACCATGTATCCAATATCCATATTCCATGTATGTATGAGGTATACACAATAATTGTGGAATGTAGAATTTGGAGTTGTAGAATTGAAAATATGCATTCATTTTTTATCAAATTTCATGTTAATGTTTAAATCATAGATATAAGTAATATATCTATGGTTTAAATTAAGTCAGTTTTTTTTCACCATATAGATTATAGTACATAACATACATATAATATAATCAAAAACATTTCAATTTCATGTATTGCATATGCATATTATATTACATTACGCATGTGGGTTGCGTTGGGTTGTTTCACATTTTTTTAAAAATAAAAATAACGTTAAAAATTTAATGAAGATGCAAGTAATATTTTTTTAGAATATTTTTACTTGTGTATTTAAAATTAAACTTTAAATTTTTTACACACTATTTTATATAAAATATCTTTTCTGTTTTAATAATTTGTTTTGTCCCAATAATAACTTACAAGTTACAATATTGTTTTCATTATTGTTGGCTCTGTCCATAACCTGCATTAATTTTTAGAAGACCTGGACATTGAGAGAGGAAAGCTAAATAGTAGTCCTTTTTTTCAAAAAAAATACACGTAGTCTTATGGAAAAAAATAGTAGTCTTCCTAGAAATCTGAAAATAACACAAAAACTACAGATTTTTTTTAATTTCGTCCTAAGGGAGCATTAAAGTTCCATCTTTTTTACGTTTTTTAGTAAAAGGAAATTTTTAAAAATTTTAAATTTTCATTCATAAATATGCATTTTAAAAAATGTCTTCCAACTACTTTTCAACAAAAAAAAGCTTCTTAAAAACTTTTTAAAAGAGCATTAATTTGGTACATTACTGAGCAAAAAAAAATGTTGAAAACTAATTTTTATTGCAATATTGATTTGCTTTAATAAATATTGTAAATTTTTTAGAATGCATATAAAATTAAGTGCAAAAAATAAACTATATAATTATTTTTACAATAAGTTAATTTATGTTAACTTATTTAAAATTTTTATTACTATAATAAAATAAATTAATTAAAGTTATTCGCCTTTTCCTTTGAGGTAGGGGATATGGCGATTATTTTTAAAGTGGTATCGCCTGAAGACTAGGTCTTAAACTAAAATAATATAAAAAAATATATTAATACATACAAATAATATATAAATAATTTTTTAACTAAATAATATGATATATTTAAAATAAAATTTAATAAAACAAAATAAAGTAATTACAACAAAACAACATTAAAAAAAGTAAAAAACAAAAAAAATATCACAAAAATTAATATTTTCCGACCGGATAGTAATAATAGATCTTGAGTGGTCAAAAATTAAAAATGATATGACGATTGTATCCGAACTATATATAGGTACTATATATAAAACTATATATAGATTCATATCAAAAAGATTAATTTAGTCAATAATACTATTTCATTTTTTGCGTTTTTCAATATCGTTCAATATTTTGAAATTGTTTTATTTCTGTATTACCTATCAAATAGGTAACTTAGATCGTTATTAATTATTTATAAATTTAAAATCACATTTAAAGTAATTATTTTCTATTAAAATACATAAAATAATATTATTTTGGTTTTTATATAATTTCCAGTATTTTAAATTTATTTTTTTACTAACATTTAAAACTAAATTAGAGAAATTTAAAATTATATTATCATCGCGTAAGTTTTTATCATTTCTATGTTTCTATTAAATTTACCAAGTAATTGGTGAATATACTTGGAACTGCATCTGGTATTAAACGCGGACTTTTATCATTATTTAATTTAAAACACAATTCTGAAAAATGCAATTTACATATGGAACTAATGTCAGTCTCAATAAAAGAACACAAACTACAACGTATAAATAGATCAGTCGAGTACACACATCTTGCTTTCAACCCTCTGTCATTGTCGTCTTTCTCTTTTTGACCTTGTTTACATTTGGGGGAAAAACGTGCCCTTTTACATGTTTACAACAGGGTGAAAATGGTGCTTTTTTTAGCAAAATCATGTCAGAACATTGGTACATTAGAAATGAAACGACGATTTCTTTGCATTTCTTTTTCATTTTGTTCCGACACGTTGGTATGATTGATATGAACTTTTATTTTTCGTACGTGTTTTTCTTTTACCGCCCCGCTTTCCTCCCTTGCCTAAAAATTTAGTAGTAACGTACGTTTTTCCCCCAAATGTAAACAAGGTCTTTTGGATGGTAAATTTCCATCACCAGTCACGACCATAGATGAAATTGTAAACAAAAGAAAGAATATTTATTATATCAAGAAGAGGGCGCTCAAGCGATTTTGCTAACTTTTCTCATGATCTCGGTACTGTTATTCGTCTTTTGTATAGAAATAGATAGTTGCAAAAAAGTCATAAAAAATATATGAAATTATAAGAAACTGTGAGTCTGAAACATTTGTTATAGGTACAGATTAGGTATTCAAAAAACAACGATTTTTGATTATTATTATATTTTAACATTTTTTAATAGGTAGGTACATTGTTTCTTCTATAATATTTGTTATCTTTGTTAAATTTTTCAATTATATTATAAATTCCTACTCCAACATATATAGCTTAACAAAATAAAATTATTAACAACAGGAATCATACTACTAGTACTAATATTACCATAAAAATTTCAGGCGTCTTAGAAAAATATACAATTTAGCTACATAGATGTGACGCTAAATTCATTTTTTATCGCTTCGACTATGCGCTGTGAAGAATTTAGTTGATAAAGCCAGATTTAAAACACCGTTATCAGATTTTTTTTAACAGGCAAATATTATTTAATTTAATTTTATGTATTAATTTTAAGTCTTTGGGTAATGTAGTTAAAATCAAAGAATATCTATAAAATCCATTTTATTTTAGAAAGTTGTCATTTTTAGTAAATTAAAAGATTTTGTTAGAAGTAGATAATAATAAGGAATATGTATGCAAAAGAAAGACAAAATATCGAAAAAAATATGAAAACCATAAATGTAAAACCAAAATTACTATAATTGTTTATGCTGATGATATTTAGTAAAGTTAACCAATGAAAACATTTTTATTTTTAATGTTTATTAAAAGTAAAATTTAGTAACTTAATTTAAGTATTAAGAAAATATAAATTTAAAACTTCTACATTTGTATAACACTTTTAGAACTTTGTATCTTGTACTGAATATTTGAATTATATAATAAATTCTTATTTATATCCTAATAAATAGTTTTATAAAATAATTTTTATCACATTTGTTATAATAACGATAAGCAAAATTACATTTCAAAAATTCAATTAACTTATATTCTAAGTTGCGATAATTCATAGAAATAATTTTGTTTATTAAATCACATCTCTTAATAACCTTGAACTATTTCTATTATGTATTACATTTTATATATATTAACACAATATCTAAAAATATTATAACTTAATATTTTTAATTTTAAAATACATATTTTATGTACAATTTAAAAAAATGATATCAATGTATAAAACATTCTCGGCTATTCTTACCTTTAGCTCCCGCGCCCGATTTGGTTGAAATTTTATGAAACGGTACCCAGTGAGGTCACCTATATTTGATAGAACATGACTTTGATCGGCAATCTTTAGACCTATCTTTTTAGGACTGTAACGGTTTATATAGATCTAACAATTTTTGAGTTATTTACCGTTATTTAAGTGTGTAAAGTATGAAGTTGCATTTTTTATTGTTTTATTGTTGCTGCATATTATTGTAGAGAAAAATATAACGGTTTAAGTAAAATAATTCAAACTGATAGAAAAAATTTAAAATAATAAATTTGACCTTTAAATGATCTTATCGATCAAAATCATGTTCTATGAAATATAGATTACCTAACATGGGTACCGCTATGTAAAATGTCGAGACAAAAGAACGCGGGAACTAAAGGAAGAATATCGCATACTTTTCCGATAATTGATAAAATTTTAAATCATTTTTAAAACCGCAAACTGAACACAGCATATATAATGTCTACCAATATTTCAAAAAATTTTGTTTTTAAAAATCACGATTTTAAAAAATTTTTCGTTAACAATAAAAAAATTTAGATGCAAACTTTGTTACACTGTGTATTATTTTGAATAATCGAAAGACAAATCGCCTTTAAAAATCCATGCATAAAAATTAGATTTTACATTATTTTAAATACCATTTTTGTAAATAAAAACCAAACAATTTTGTAAATAAAAAAAAGATGAAAACGCTTTTAAAAATACATTGTAAAAAGAACGGTTATGATTTGAGAATATTATGTACCTGTTTTCCCTTACAGTAATTTACAATAATTTTATTGTATGTTCTATTCAGATCTTTTAACTAAAGCGACTTTTAAATTTAAGTGGTAGGATATCACTTCTTATTGTTTTCTATAGTTACAAGTCCTCGAATAGAAATTTTATTCAAAATATCTGCGGATAGAAAGCGCGTTGCTGATATTTTTTCCTTGAATACATTAAAAGAATTGTATAAATTAAAAAAAAGTAATTATTTTAAAAGTATTAATTGTCCTTAATCGTTAACTCAATACTCATGTATATGTTTATGATCAATCAATAATAAATAATAGTCTCAATTTATACCCGTATCATTTTCAAAATAACTTTTGAAACATCAAATTTATATTTAACATTTCAGTAAAAACAAAAAGTTAGACTTTTTTATATCATTGTCCGGCAGACATAAAAAAATTTCTCAAACAAAATCTTAATTTACTTTATATCAAACGTTTGAACAGAATATGACAAAATAAAGTTTTTAAGCTAATTGTGAATGCAAAAAAGAACTATTGCTCAAATTTCATTTCACAAGATCCTAGTAATGGTAAAAAACTGTGAAATCTGTATAAGCAAATAATGTCCAACACAAACAAACTTATAATAACCAAACCATTAAAACCATTAAGTATAATAATAATATATATTCTAATGAAGAGGAAATTGCTAACACTATGAATGACTATTTTATCAATGTTACTAAAGATTTAAACATTTCAGATGAACCTGTTGACTTCGAATATTTCGATTTCTTTCAATATAATGTAAACTCATCAACTTTTAGTCTTGATCCTACTACATATGAGGAAGTTAGTGAAGCTATCAAAAATCTTAAAGCCTCAGCATCTACTGGATTTGATAAGATATCGGGTAAATTTGTAAAAAAATTCGCAAACCAATTCCAATATTAGTTAAATTTATTAATTTATCTTTTAGTTCAAAAATATTTCCAGACATTTTAAAAACTGCAATAGTAACACCTATTTTCAAAAGCAGCGATGCTACAAATCGATCTAATTACAGACCAATTTCAATTCTTAGTACTTTTTCCAAAATTTTTAAAATAATCATTAGAAATCGTTTAAATACTTTTATGACAGTTAATTGTTTACTAAGTGTAAATCAGTTTGGTTTTGAAAGAAACTCGAATACAGCAGCAGCCTGTCTTAACCTAACCGATTTCATTAGTAAAAATATTGATTCTAAGAAATATGTAGGTTGTATCTTTCTTGAATTAAAAAAAAGCTTTCGACTGTGTTGACTATGAGATTCTTATTCACAAATTTTCTCAACTAGGTTTCGCTGCAGAATATATTAACTTTTTTAAATCGTACTTGTTAAATCGAAAGCAGGAAGTTCGAATAAATAATTGTTTTAGCAATCTAAAATCTGTAATTAAAGGAGTACCACAAGGTTCAATTTTCGGTCCCGACCTCTTTAAGCTTTATATTAATGATATTTGGAAACTAAGTTTGATAGGGTCTTTGCAATTGTATGCTGATGACGCTGTATTAAAATATAGTTTAGGAAATTAAAATGAATTAAAAAGAGCTATAGACTCTGACCTTCAAAAAATCAATATTTGGCTAAGAAAGCACAAATTTTCTTTAAATATAAGTAAAACTAAAATATTATTATTCCATAACAAAAAGTTTCAAAGTACTAATTTCACATTTAGTAATTCGACAATCGAAGTTGTCAATAAGTTTAACTATCTAGGTCTAATATTGGATAAAAGTCTAAAATGGGATGAGCATATTGACTACATATCTAGAAAAATTTCACCTTACGTTTTTATCCTTAAAAGGTTACGAAATTTTCTATTAGATAAAACTTTATTTGTCATATACTCTTTTTATATTTTATCTAATTTAACATATCTTAATCCAATTTGGAGTGGTTCTTCTCAATATCTTTTAAGAAAGTTAGATATTTTGAATAAGAAGGCTATCAAAACAATACACGGATTGCCAATAAGTTTTCCTTCAGCATCTCTTTACAATCGCAGATATCTAAGTTTTGCTAATATATGTAAAAAAGAATTGCTTCTCACAGCTTTTAAAATAATTAACAATAAAATAAAACACCACTTCATTCTTAACCGTATGATCGATATTCATAATCACAATACGAGAAATAAAACTAACTTCTATTTATCAATTTTTAAAACTCAACAACAAAAGAAAAATTGTCTTTATAATTGTTTAAAAGCTTTCAATGAGTTAGTTGCCTTTAGCAATAAAATCAATCAGTGAAATATGTGTGTTTAAAAAAGAAATAGTGCAATATATTATAGCAAATAATGAGTTGTAGTTTCATTACTTTTTTTTTACGTATTTAGTTAAGATAATTTATAATTTTATTCTATTTTTTTTTTTTTTAATTTTAATTTTAATTTAACTTTTAAAACGTTTTCTACGTTTTTGTTCTCATCTATTCTCAACTTTTGGAAAAATTATTAATTGTAAATTATGTAAAGAAACGATAGTCAAAAATTTTCTGATTATTAATTAATTAATCGAAATGAAGATATTGTAGTAATATGAAAGGAAATTGTGATATAAATTAGAAATAATGTCAAACAATATTTATAACTAAATAATAAGACCAGACAGCTTATACGCTACGCTACGGTCGTAAATCATTATACATTATTTATATACAAATTAAATATTTTGTTTTTTAAATTACTAACTTAGAATTAAAGTAAAACTAAAATTGTATATAAACTTTAAAATTGTTTTTTAAAATAAAGAAAAAATACCAAATTATAAAATCCTATAATGTATTAAGAATCAAATTTATTACATAGGCTCAAAAAAATTTATTACGTATACGTAAAAAAACATTTCGAAAATAAATTCTTTCCTTTAAAAGATGAATATTATTATTTTAGTTTGGAAAAAATTAAAATAGGTTTTACGTTAGTACAAAAAAAAAGTTAGTATTCAATTACAATTATTGAAACCCTGATTTTGTAGCGTAACTGTAGAGTTAGTTATAAAAGTATTAGTTCGCACCACTATTTTAAATCTTTATTTTGAAAGTTCTTAATTTTGAGATTTAACTCTTTTTTTTTATTGTGATTTTGGGAATTAAATCTTAAGTTAAAATTTATTTTCAATTAGAATTTCAAGATTTTTGATTTCGAAATTTTGCAAATATTTTTTCCGTTCCAAATTTTTCGGAAAATATTTTTATAATATTATATTGCAATATTGAAGAGTAATATTGCTGAAAAATTTTCTTGCTGAGTAAATAGAAACATTAAAGATATTTTCGTTCACTTCCTCTCTCTTTTGTTGAAGCTTGTATGCAATATTACCATACCAGGTAGAATGGGCTTTTTTTCTTTTTTGTTCATGTTAAAGCTTTGAAAGTTTGGTAAATTTAAAGCTGTAAAAATAGTTAAGACTTATGACTAATATACAATATTATTTTTTAGTTATATCGGATTTACCATTGAAAACGATCATGTGGATAAAATGTCATATTTATTTTATATGAAGTTTCTCGCTTAAGTTTTTAATTTTTTTAATGTAGTTTTAAAAATTTTTAAATTTTAATTTTGCAATAGGCACAAATGTGCAAGTGTTCAAAAAAATATTTTTTCGGGTTTATTTAAATTTAAAAAAATATTCTTGTGATAATTAAATTTTTATAATGGGTTGTAACCAGATTTTTGAAAATATTAAATAAATAATACATATTTAAAAAATATAAAAATAATACACATTATTGAGTACTTATAAATTCATCATTCATAAATTGTTTATAAATTCTGTAATTGAATTCATTAGTGCTATTTATACACTATATTAATAATTGTTATCATTTTGTTTCTCTGCAATAAAAACACAATAAAGTTCTCTTGTTTTTATAGTGATCTAGTATTATAAAAATTTCATTTTCAGTTAAATGCATGCTCCGATCGAAAGTATTTTTTATTTTATTTGGTGTTTTCTGTTGTCAAGGTAAAAACTTTAGAAACTGTTAATTATAATCGATATTTAGCTGTTTATAAAGTATGTTCATATGTACAAAATGGAATATTATAATTTAATCGATTTTTTAAGAAACTTAAAGTAGTTATCAATAAAGAAATATAAAATATAAAAGACATCAAAAATAAAAAAAAAACATAAGTATTGGTTAAATATTAATTTAACATTTTATTTAAAACGTATATGTTGCATAGTGATAAAATATATTTTTAAGAATGGCAATGGGATGATAATTAAAAGATGACTTCCAAAATGATGAGTAAGTATATATATATTATATCAAATATATTTCATATATATCAAAATATATCTTATTATTCTAAAAAGGAAATTATTTAAAGTTGAAGTAATTAATTAATTATATTTTATTTAATTCCGACATTATTAGAAAAAAAATTACAAAAATTAAACATTCATTAGAAACATTCAAAATAAATTTAATATAACTAATATAATTTATATTTCTTAAAATTAATGTGGTTTTAAAGCTTGTTTGATACAATCAACAAAATTTCAAATGCTATTTTTGTACACCTTTTAATATTTTTACCCATTTGGAATATTTTTAACATGACTCAGAAGTATTTTATTTTTGTTAATTTGAATAAAAAGAAAACAAACTTGAACAAACTAACGTCAAAGCTAAGATGTTATTTATATGATAAAATTAACAAATAAAAAGCAAAAATATAAAGTAAAAAAAAAAAAGAATTTCAATGTTAACAAATTAATAAAATGTTAAATACAAATTAATATTGTTTTATAAAAAATTGGTTAAAAACAAAGAATAACTATTAACATACTAAAAATATTAATATATGAAGTAATTATATTAAGTAATATATTATATGATTTAATTTAATATATTTTATATAGTTCCTTCTGTTTTTATATATATAATTTTATATTTAAATAAAAAATATAATAAAAAAATATTATCTTCCCAAGTAACAATTTAAGTTGCCGTTACGTGCTTACAACCGCTTGATGTTACTTTGCTACGCTACAGTAAGAAATACGTAGCAGGGGAGGTACGTGTTTAGTTACCAAAATGCGGAATGATTTTTGGTAACAAAACACATTCCCGAAACGTAGTTTAAACGTATTTTAAACTTAAATTGGAACGTAGTCACAACGTTGCTTTTACCTTCCAATTACGTCGCTATTTCCATTTAACTAAAACACACACTACTTTAAGTTAAAAAAAAATTATATTTGAAATATTATTTGTGTTAGTATTATGTAATAAATATTAAAATATTATTAATGTGCGAAATAAAAATAAATATATCATTGAAATAATATAATAATATATATATTATTGAAAACATATTTTAAATTATGTATGTATATTAAATATATTTTAACTTTATCGGAAATCTGAATATATAAACGCAAAAACATGCTGCGACGAAGTTTTTTTCAATAAATATATGAAAGATACATCAAAAAATAGCAAAGCTAGATCAAATTAATCATTTAATAAAAAATATAATATTTAAAATAATTTTTGGAAATTTTTCAACATATTATTTTTTTAATGTTTTATCCCCAAATAACTTTTTATGCTAAAAAACATAATTATAATTCATCAATTCAAGCATGGTAACATTAACATTATTATATGTGTCTTTAAAATCATTGTTACTCTAAATAAGTAATTTTTACTTCAAAGTTCCAATCAATTTTTCATGCTTCAAAGTTTTGGTGTTTTAAGGTATCAATATTTACTATTCCAAAACTTTGTAGTTCCTGGTTGTCAATTATCAAAATTATACATTTTAATATTGAATTTACTATAAAATATAAAACGAGACGGTAATAAAACAGATTCATTTTAGATAATGCATACATAATTTTTACAGTTTTAATTAATAATTTTTGGAAATGTAAACTAGAATCTAAAACTTTTTTCAAACTTTTCAAAAACTTTGTATAGTGAAATTCTATAGGAAAAACTTGTAAATATGTAAATGTATAAAAACTTATAAAACGGAATTACTTAATCATTACTGTATAGTAATTTTGGGGACTTTATTTTAAAGAAAGTATTACTTTTAAGTAATTTTTTTTATGTGATTCTTACTTCAAAGTTTTTATGATTCTATACGACAAAATTTTATTCTATTAAAGTGATATCGAAACAAGTTTTAATAACTTTAAAGTTAAATTCAGAAGTTTTTGTGACGTTAGGAAACTTTTGAAAACGTAATTAAAATAAGAAAAACTTTGAAGTAATACAATCAGTAGAAATTAACACTTATTTACTTTCTGAAGTATTTGCTACCTTTCTAAAGTAGCAATACACTTTCCTGTTGTAATAATTACTTTAAATACTAATTGGGTTAGGTTAGGGTCTTTTTTTTATATTTTTATCTTAGGCGCTATTTTTCAACTTATTATATCAACTTAACAGGAATAGAAAGTTGATTAATTAAAAAGGTTGAAAGAAAGAGTTTTTTTCATATATTGTTTTATTTTTGTAATGTATGCACAACAAAGTTTTGCATATATTTAACTTTTAATCATTACTTCTTTTAGTAATTTATAATTCAACTATCACTATAACTATATATAAATTGATACGCTTGAAAGAATTTTTCACAGTTTTTTTTTTAAACTTTAAAACTGAAACAGAAAAACCTTTTTTATATTCTTAGCGAAAATCTTAAAGCTCAAATTAAAAAGCACATATATATAAAAAAATATAAATTATAAACCAGAAACGTGGTGAAAATCATTTTAGTTATTTTTTTTTTTTTTTTGTGAAATTTTGAATTTTAAGTTTTGACCTGTATAACAGCAAACAAAATAAACCGAAATGTAAAATTATTAGAGTTAGTTCTATTAAATTGTTGATACCACGATAGAATTTTAAAAGATCCTCTTCAAATTCTAAATATTGATTTAATTTTAAACATTTTTTTATTCAAGGCTTTATTTTGTGTTTTAGGTTATATAAATTTATTATACAAGTGTCATTTGTATTGTATTAATTACAACATTTTGTATTGTACAAGTGTCTGAGTATTAATTTTTGCTGTCAAAGAATATTAGTTTTTTTTTGTCTAAGTATTATTAATTTTTTCTAAGCAACTAATAAAAATTCAAAATTGGAATCCAGTATAGCACGACCTATTAAAGATGAAGTAAATGATTGTTTGCAATAACTTTTTACTTCAAAAATTCAAATCTTAATTTTTAAAACTTAATATGTTAATAACACAAAGAAATTAAAAATATTAACTAAACCTTAAATTGCCAATAAATCTATAAATAGTTATACCAAACAACTTTAAGTAATAAAAAGTAATTATAAATATTTATTTATTTAGTTATTTATTTTCAACAATTTATGCCTAATTATTTATTATTTTTATTATACGAACATCCAGCTATATGTATATTAGCATGCATACTAATTGTTGTATTCAAAAGATGAAGATCTTTCTCTTCTCGGATGTGAGCCTGAATTAATATATATTTATAAAATTTTAAATTGTGATAAACTTATAAGTACACATTTTACTTATTGAATTTTATTTCCATATTCTATTTTTAATTTTTTTATAATTGTTTTTTTTTGTAAAAATTAAAAAAATAATATAATTAATTTATGTAAAATAATATTTAATTAATATTTTGAATTTAAATGTTATATATGAGAATTACTCTAGTGGTTTAATCCAATTCCATTTAAAAACGTTCTTAAATTTCAATTTAATACAATTTTTTTAAAATATTTTCTAAGTTGTATAGTTAATTAAAAATTTTGTCTATTTAATAAATAATAAATATTTTTTATTATTGACATAAGAATATTTTTAAAGGCAAGAATCGAATAAAATATAGATTTAAACATGCAGCACAAAATTAAATACTTCTGTTCTAGTTTTAGAAACAATAAAATTATATATATAAATATAACATCTCTGAAAAATTAAAAAAAATTTAAAGTATTAATTAATTAATATTCAGATATATTTAAATATAAAATGTAAATTTTTTTTCTTTATTTTATAAAAAAACACGTGGGCAAATGTGTTATTTTTTTTAGTTTAAAGAGGTTTTATTAATGCAATTAATATGAAAAAATTTTTTTCATTTTTTAAATTTTTATAATTTGATAATTTTGCTAAAAGCTAAACACCTAACAGATAAACACCTTCTGTTTTCAAAAGATTACATCACCGTGTTAAAACTAAATAATTTTATTGATGATGGGTAGAAGTAAAATATTTTTTTTTTTCAAATAACCCACATGGTTAATATTAATGATTACTTAATAATTCATTTACTTTCGTAATACTGTAATGTTTTTATTTATTCAATGAAACAATTTAAAAAAAATTCTATATTTCTAGAGAATTTAAAATTTAGAATTTTTATATCAAACTTTTTAAGAATAATTATGATTATACATATATATATTAAAAATAGTATATATGGGTATGATTTTTTAAATAAAAAATAATACATTTTAATAAAATAAATAAAAAAAAAAAAATTAGATGTGTTAAAGTTTTCTAATTGAAATATTGAATATATTGACTTAATTCTATATTAAAATTTTAGATATAAAGTTTAACAAACAGAACAAATATAAAAAAGGGAAAAGAGATTACTTATGGTAAAAGTTTATTTTTTTTGTTACATATATCATATATTATTAAAATATTATAGTTTAAAAAAAATAAAAAGCTAAAAAATTTATATATTTTAAAATGCCAGTTTTGAAAGAATAAATTATATTTACTTTTATTTTGTGCTGCATTTTGTTAAAAATACAATATGTATTTCCATTTAAGTTTTGCAAATTAACAGAAAAGAACGCAGATTTTTTTATATTTTTTTATTCTTTTTGTAGTAATAGTTGATTTGTTGTTTTTTTTTTTTTTTTTTAAATATGTGACTTCCTCTCATTTTTCCTAATATAGTTTTTTTTTATTAGTAACTTAAATGAAATCGTTATACTGCATTGTTATAATTGCATTCTTATGTTATACCGTAATAATATGATTACCAATTTTATTTTATTTCTTTTATGACTAAAAATTTTTATTATTAATAAAGATTTAATATATATATATATTTTTTTTTTAAGTTATTTAGGAAGTCAATGACAATTTAATTTTACTTATAAGATTAAATTAATAACAAACAATTTATTTGTCTTGAATACAGATTAAATTTATTTAATATTATTATTATTTCTTCTGAAATATTGAATAGAATATTTAAGTAATATTTAAACAAGATAAATATTTTTTTTATTTTATATATTATACCTACTACATAAAAATGTATACTATATTAATTTTCTTACATAATTAAAGATTTTGCGAAACTTTACAATAACATGGTAAATTTTTATATTTACTTTTTTCATATAGATAGTACAAAGTGTACATATAGTAGGTACAATTTTTTGTACTATATGTACAATTTTCTGTACCTACTACGTGTATATAATTATGTACATATATATATATATATATGTATGCTTACAAATATAAATATATTTTTGAAATATTATAATTTTGAATAAATAATAAAAGTTATTGATATAAACAATTAACATAATAATACTAAATTTTTAAAACGATGAATATGAGCTTTTTTTTATTTTTAAAAAATTATATGATCGAAATGGTCCTAAAAATTTTCTTTAACCAATATGATGCTGTGTCTTTAATATTGAATATTTGTGTATCTGTCGTAATACTAGATCTGATATAATTGAAATCCTTTATATATATTTTTATTTCATTATTTTCTTTGCGACTTGGTGAAGGAGAATATAAATCAACATTTCCCATACAGACAGGTGTGATTTTGGTGCAAATATTAAATTATAATTATATTATTTATTTTCTTTACATTATATATGTATGTATATTGACCGGGCTGTTTTCATTTTAATAAAAATAAAATTTATATGAATTACATATATAAATAAATAAAAATTATTTGTCAAAATCTCGTTATTTAATATGTACCTAAAAATTTTTTTATGTTTATTTATAATATATTTATGATATATATATGTTTATGATATATATATGTTTGTTTATTTATGATATATATATCTATTTGCTTCTATATATATTTCATTAATTTATTTTATTTTTATATATAATACATATATATTTTCATTCTATAATCAAGAACTTGTAATTTCTTAAAAAAAAAAGCCAGTAGGTACATATATAAAAAATAAAAATTGTTGTTCAATAATAATTAATCTATTAAATTTTGAAAATTTTTTTTTTTTATATTAATTTCAAAATTATTTGCTTTATTAATTTTCTTTCTTAATCAATTAATTCTTTTTACTTCAATCTTCTTAATTGATTATTTAAATTAACAAAAATATTTTAAAACATGTATTAAATTTGTTAAATTTATTAATTTAAATGAAACTATTTTGAATTAAAATACCATTGAGGAAGATAAGATATTTTTTTTTAGATTTTTCTAAAGAAGGTGTGAATCTTCAAAAAACACAAAAAAAAAAAGCCCTATCACTCTAAGAATTTTTAAAATGCACCAAGAACAACTGTATTAATAATGTGAGATTTTTAATCACTAAACCTATCTCCCCTATAGTTAATGTAATGCTAGATGATACCCAAACTGCTATAGAATAGTGTTAAGGAAGTAAGAATAGGATAAGAAAAGATTGGCATGTAGAAAATTATTTTATAGAATTGCGGGGTGGGATTATATTAGGATTATATAGTAGAAAAAGGTTGTTTTAACTTAAATAACATTATTATAACAATATAATTTACATTAAACGTATTGACCAATTAAACTTTAAAAATAAATCAGTTATTTTATGTATATCTCTTAATTTCTTTTTTTTTTTTTGTTTTTGCATATACATAACTAAATAGATGCTTCTCAATTTAGTAATAAATTACTTCGAATTATCATCTTAAGGCTATACAATCTTGTTTGAAATTTAAAACTAACTTAACTGGTATTATTTAATATAAAAATATCTTTCTTATAACTAGTTTAATATAAATAAAATAGCAGTAAATATTAATTTAATTTTTAAACATTTGTATCGTATATTCTATGTATCAGTTTTTTTTAATATAAAGTACGAATTCATTAAAAGTCCAAGAAGACATGTAGTATAATATATTCTATATATAGTCTTTTTTTTTATAATACATACTTATATATTTTGTAATACATATGTATATATGTATACAAAATACATATGTATATTTTTCTCGTTTTTTTTTTAAGTTTTAAACATTTTGCAAATATAAAAAAACACGGGGTTTTTTCGTTTACGTACAGATACGCAATATATTTTCTAACTGTATTAAAATGTTAATTTTTTTATACCGTAAAGTTAAAAATCTAAATTAAAAGCAAAAAAAAAAAACAACAAAAATATATAATCATAGAATAACGTTTTTTTTTTTATCTTTCTAATTGAATTATTTTTGTTGGTCTCTTTCGTTTTTTTTTAGTATTGGCAATTTTTTTTTTATAGTACATTTTCAAAAAAAAATTTAAAAAATTAAAATTAGTTTTTTTTACGCTTGTCTGTCTTTCTTTTTTTTTTTTTTTTAAAGTTAAGTTAAAAAACTTCTACATAGTTTGAGTTGAAGTAATGAAATTATAATTATAATTCATAAATCTAATACATATAATATGTATAATAGGATTCACATGATACTTTAGAAATTGAATTTTAAATGAAAATTGTAAAAAAATGTTTGATTTTTGCACAATAGTATAAGTTTTAATTATGTACATACAATGAATTTATATAAAAAAAAAATTGATCTATTATTATTCAATGTAAAAATTCCGTTATTTTTTTTGCTTGGCTATTTTAGTTACTATTATTTCTAACTAATGTTTATAAATGTCTAAATGTAGTAGGTTCTATGCTATAAAATGTAAAATCATCGGGTTAATAAGTAAAAACAACAAACAATTCAGTCTTAATTAATTGTATTTCAACACAACAGATTACACAACAGAGGCTTTAAGTACGTATAGCCTATAGATATGCACAATGTTGATACAATACATACAAGATACGTAGATAACTTAAAATACATGCGAGATATAGTGGTGTACGCAGTACTACATATTAAATAACTTAAAACTTCGTTTTCATTTCGAGTTTTATAATTCGACCTCTCATACGATAACTATTCAAAAGTGATAAAAGAATCCCTTCCTAAGTTTTGAGAATAGTGTAAAAAAAAATACTTTTTGAGGTGATAATTTTTTTTCAGTTTAAACTTCCATATAAATGTATTCGAAAGAACAGCAGAGATATTTATTACCTTGTTTTAAAAGCTTTTTCTTTTTTTCAAAATAATATACACCTTATATAATTAATTTTGGTTTTTTTTCTCTTTAATTCTTAAACTCAATAGCCGCAAACAATTCTTATATTGTTAGATTAAAAAAGAAAATGAAAAAAAAAAAAAGAAAAATATATAAAACCATGAAATTGGCGCAACCACATGGTATAAACGATCAAACCATTTTAAAAACTAGCCTATATATGAATTTTTTTTAGTTTAATTCAAGCTTGATGTGTGAATGAATTATTATGAATTACGAGTATAATGAAAACTGTTATAAAAAACTGTAAAACTGTTAACTGAATCAACACTTTAAATTATAAAGGAAATCGAAACCGAAAGTTGTTTGTTTTTCTTTCATTTTTAAAGTTGATTTATTTATTCCGTCTATCCATTTTCCTTTTTTTTTTTTAGTAAAAAAATAATATACGGTTATGCTAATTTAAAAAAAATTTATATTTTTACAAAATCTTCTCTAATTAATTGAAGCTTAGATGTACGAACTAGAATTCAACCACAAAGTTAAAGATTCAATAAGTATTGATGATCGTTTGTTAATATACAAGTTTCTACTTTTTAAATCCGATTCAATTCAATTGTTATTAAAAATATTAATTGAAAATAACCATATGCTATTACGTAACGTTGCATACGAGAGTGGTTGGAAAACATTGAAATATATCATCCAGAGGACCTGCAAGAGATTTTTCTAGGTATTGTTCAACTTTAACCAACTAAAATCACCAACTTTAAAAGCAAACTTTATGATAGGTCCCTATATCCAAATATACATATACAATTTAGTTTTGGAGATATAGGAAGTAAGAAAAATACTTGGAGAATGGCGTTTGGAAAATTTAAAATTGTGGAGGATCGATTGTAATGCAAAATTATCCATCATTAAATATAATAACTATATAGTATTTTTCGACTAACATATAGTAAACATTAAAACATTATTAAGTATAAACAAAAACCGTATAAGTTCTTTCTATTCAACAAACTTAAATAAAATAATTTTTCCGATAATATGTTTTCTTTCGTTGATGTAATTTATTAAGATTTTTTTATGTGATTATTAATCCACACCTTTATTATAGTGCTCTGCATTTGTTTGTAATGTTTAGCACTTGTTTGTAATGTTTACACGTTTAGCGATATCTCGTTCCCCTTTAATTAATCTGTGGTTTTTTATGGTGTATGAAAAGAAGTATTTTCTTTTATCCGCTTGACAAATTTATCAATTCAATAACAACCTAATTTACTATTATAAATATTTCTAATAATATTAAATCAAAAGAATTATTAAAATCTAATAATAATCTAATAACAAATTTTTTTTATTTTTTATAGGATTCATAGCTTATGAATTTGTAATTTAATTTAGACATTAGTTTTATGAGTAAAATTAGATCAAATTAGATCATTTTTTTTCTTTTTTAGTGCATTTCAGGTTTTTTTTTTAAGATATGCCAGATTTTAATAATTTACAATATGGTAGGTAACCTAGTTTTTTAATTTTATATAACAATATGAATATTTTGTTTTTGTAACAGTACCCACAATTTAGCTTGTTATACAGTTATATAAAAATATATTTATGTATATATTATTAAATAACCTATAGTTAAATCGTTTGTTCATTTTTCTTCTTTTTAATTCACTAAAATTTTAAATGATGGTAGGTATAGGGTGCATTTTTTATTTTTACAATATATAAAACATAAAATGTAAACATGTAACAAAAAAACAAAAACAACATGTAAAATTGTAAACCACAACATAAAAACAACATGTAAAATTGTAAACCACGCTGTATTTAGGTACCTATAACTGTTAAAATGAGTAATATATTTTAATTTCTATACTGCATTATATTATACAAAAAGGTCCAAAACTCTAAGGAGATTATAGGAGAATTGAATTTTTTGAAAAAGGTAAAAGATTCGGTTAAAATGATGATACTTAAAATTTAAAACTATATGGTTTTGTTAATTAGTTAGAAAATATAATAAAAATCACATGTTAATTTTGCAAAAATTACTGTTTATTTCGAAAACCATTAAAAATATACACCTTGCAATCAAAAGAATTTATGTATACAGTATAGATACATAATTAGTTTTACTTGTATAATGTAGGATACGATTTTTAAACTTTTAAAAAACCATTAAAAATTTGTATTTATTTTTGACTTCAATTGTAAAATGTTTACATGACACGAAATTTAGATGCTAAGATGTAAAATGGAAGACATAACTTCTTTAAAAATTACAAAAAAAAATTTGTATTTTACTCTTATCCTTGACTGTACTTAATAATGATAAAAACATATAATATAAATTAACGCCGTTAATTAATATATGCCGTTAATGCATTCTTGATTTTTTATAACAATTTTATTTAAAATCAGATTCAAAAGGTTAATGGTTTTCAAAATTTCAGTTTTAATCTTTTCTTTTTTCTTAATTCAAAATTTTAAACAGAATTGAAAAATTTTTTTACCATATTCGAAGTAATATTATTTATTATATTTTTACAAATATTTATAGATTCTTTTGTTTATTTTCTTAACCTTCAAGAAAACAAAATTCATTAACCATAAAAAAATAAAGAAGAATTTTAGTTAATTACAAATATATAACTTACACTTACACTTCTTAAAAAATAAATACATCAGAAATATTGATTATTATTTTATTAATTGCGAAAAGAAAAACGGTATTTTGAACTTATTTTAAAGTCAAAAATATCAATCATTTCAATTTTTAATTGAACATTAAAAAATAAAAAATTAAGAAAAACTTTACAACTTAAATACGTTTCCTATAAATTGCACTCAAAATATAATTAGTGTAGCTTGAAAAACTCGAGGTTATTTAAAAATAGAAATGAAATGTTTAAGAAGAATAGAAAAATTTCCTCTTTTTTGTGTCATATAATTAAAATAAAATATTTTTCATTTTAGACATTTTTTTACATGCATGTTATTTGGATGTAGCGAAACATAAACCGTTAATTCAAATACATACATTTTTCTGTTTCTTTAATTGTAAACATCTTTTAAAATAATTGTTTTATAAAAATAATTTTTTTTTTTTCGGTCAGTTCAGTCTTTTAAGTTAAGGGGTATATGACATATGGCATTCATTTGTTAATTACTCGGCTGTAGATGTCAAAAAATTAAATACTTTTTCTTAAGCTATTTGGCTGCTGCGACACGTAATAACTAATACAAGAATTAAATTTTATTATATTGTTAGTTTTTTTGTTATATTAAATACTTTTTTTAATCCATATATATAACGGTATCTATATAAATTAAAACATTATATATGTATACATTTTTTTAAATATTAATCCAGATAAAATCAGATTAGATTAGTAGTTCTCTTGACTAATTTTTTAATATTAACATGTTATATTAAATATTAAAATTTGTAACTCGATAAAACGTTACAATCGTAAAAATTAGAAGCTAATCAAATCTATAAGAGAATATTTATTTAAATTTCCTACCAATACGAATGGACCTTTTTTTATTTTATAAACTACTAGCTAATACCCAATGCACGTTGCTGTGCCTCTCTATAAATAAAACAAATGGGTTTTTAATTGAATATATGGGTTAGCAAAGTCAAAGTCTATTAATAGAGTTAACTGTCAAACAGCAACTTGTATACAAAATTTGAAGTTAATGGGTCAAACCGTTTTTATTTTAGAGCGAAAAAGTTGAAATATTTGCATCACAGAGCCAACTTGGCGGCTCGTTAGAACAAAATGGTTGACCCAGAAAGACTCCCCGTACCCAAAAACTTTATACAAATTTTCATGATGATCGGTTGCGCAGTTTAGGAGTTTATAAATCACAAACAAACAGACAAACATTGCCTTAAGATTTTAAATTTCGACATTTGACTTATCCTACTAAAGAGTATTAAACTTATATCTCAACTATAAAACAAAAATCCTCCAATTCCGAAAAAAAATTTAACAAAATTTAAATAAGATATTTTTGTTTTTAAGACGAGATATAAGCTGATAAACTATTCTTTAAATAATAAAGTTAATTTTATCATTTAATCTTAAAATTTTATATAATATATATATATGTATGTATCCGAAATTTGTTAGTAGCATTCTAGAAGTCAGTTTTTTTCTTATTTTTTATTTTTAATGTAGTTTTTATTTTGCATTATATATGTTTAATTAATCACTTTAAAAAATGTAAAATACATTTTACTTTTGTTTTAAGATTCCTACCACATTATTATTTTATATTAATTGCTATTGTTTTTGTTTTTTTTTTATAATTTTTTTATAATTTTTTTTTTATTACATCATAATAGCTATGAGTAAAAAATTCAAGATAAAACACACTATAAAATAGACTTTAAGGCAGTACATCAGTATTATATTCCATTATTGACTATATGATTATTGTTATTTTTTAAACATTTTTTAATATTTAAAAAAAAAAACAGCTTTAAATTAACTTAAAACATCTTCTCAGAACACCAAACAATAAAAATGTTGCAAATCACCTCTAAATTTAATTACTAAAGTCAAAAAGTAGTCTTATAATGTTTTATGTTAACCAATAAGATATTATTGTAATATAAGTCAGCTCTATATATATATGTATATATTTACATTAATAAAATTATGAGATTTTTTGCATATAATTTTAATTTTAAATTCACAACATTGTTTTATACGATGTCAGTTAATCATCCATAGTAACTAAAAATCGTATTATTTTATAATAGTAGTAGTTATTTTTCAACAAAAGAAAACAAAGGTGAATTTAAATTATAAATGTGGACTGGATTATTTAAAAAAATTAAAATAGGCAACAAAACTGCAAATAAAAAATTATTTACATAAACAATAAACCCATAGAATCATAGATATATTGTCAATTGTCATTAACGCAAAAAAATTAGATTACACAAATAAGACAGTTTAACCTGGTTTAATATACACATATATATGTATAATATATATATTATTTAAAACTTAAAGTATATCTAAATGAAGTGGGAAATGATTTAAACTTATTATAATTAAATATGTAAATTTTGGCAACATACATATGTATGTATGTACATATATACATACTATGTACCTATCATGAGAAAATATATGTAGTGTCCAAATATTCTATTTTCGTAAATAGTGTTTTATACCCTATTTTTTAATATGCATCTGCAGTTTTTCCTTTAACAATTTAAATTTGAAATATAATTCGAATATTATTTATCTTCGACAATAAGCTTAAGTTTACTTTTTATTTTTATCAGACAATAAATAGAGTATAATCATTAATGTGTTATATATAGCATTTTCTGAGAATTCCGATTTTTACTAAATAAATTCAGATAATTTTTTTAATTTAAAAATTATAAAAATTAAAAACTTTCTATTGACAAACATTCAAAAATTCTCAAGAATATTTAACGGCGACTTCTAATTTTGACCACTTTTTAACATTAACAGTGTAATAAAAATTAAAGTATGTACCTATTTTATAGTTAGAAAATATAAATTTTTATAAAATTAAGGGCTCAATGAGTTCTTATATCCTAATATAAAAATAAAAGTGAAAATATGTGTTTTAGGGCCATTTTTATAATGAAACCCAGGTGGTGAAGGTTAACTTTGACCAGCATAAAAATGTTAAAAAAAAAAAAGCGTTGGTCAAAGTTAGAATAACTTTAAGTAATAAGCCCCAGTCAACATTAATAGTTTGAATCAACTATAACAAAAGAGGTGGTCAAAGTTTGAATAACCCCAGTGAAAATTTGTGGGTTTAATCAATTATAAGAAAATAATTTTATTTTTTTGATCAATGTCAATGTTACCCTACTTGGTCAAAGTTAGACAAGTCGACGATAAATATATTTTTGAGAATTTTTAAATGTTTATCAATAGAAATCTTTTGATTTTTACAATTTTTGAATGAAAAAAATTATCTGAATTTATTTAGTAAAAATCGGAATACCAAAAAAAAAATCTGAAATTATTTAGTAAACATCTGAGTTCATTTAGTAAAACTTTGAATTGCAAAAAAAAAATCTGAATTTATTTAGTAAATACGTGAATATATTTAACAAAAATCTGAATATATTTTGTAAATATCTGGGAATATATATATATAGTAATACCTGAATTTTGCCAGAAAATGCTATATACATATTTGTCTCTGGAACAATACAATATTATCTTATCACTGCTAAATCTTAAGTAAATGAAACGGTAACTTAATTTATTAGGGGACTTTGTGTATTCTTCACGAGATTAATTAATTAAATTATCGAATTTTATATTTTTCTATTATAGGTATAGATAAATATATATATTTTTTTTGTATAATTATTAAAAATTGTTCTAATTTAAAATTTTTTGTTTTTTCAGATTTTCAAATTTAACAACTGGTGTAAATAATTGATAACCTAAAGAGGATTTAAAAAAAACGTTCAATATACAAATTTATGATAATTACGATTACCGGAACAAATATTGTGAAAATTAATCAACATGTTTGTTTCACTATTGATCCTCAACACTATTAACTATAAACAATTAAAAAAAAGTAAAAAACTCGAGAAAAAGTGTTACAAGTAAATAAAACAAAAAATGCAAAAAAAAAAAAAAAAATTTTAAATTTTAAAAATTACATAACAGCAACATTATTAAAACTGCAATCGATCAAGTATCGTGTAGAGTAAATTTTTTTATTATTTCTTTTTTAAAATTAAAGTTCAAACAATTTTCTTATTTTTTCTTTTGTTTATGATTTCAAATTTTAATTTTGGTGCTAAATAAAAAAAAATAAAATTCCTTGTGTGTTTTTAATCTTTCATTTTGTTTTTTTAATTTTTTACGGTTTAAGAACTAAACCGAAATAAAAACTAAAATAATAAAAAGAAATTATAAAAAATAATCATATCAATTACAACGTGAAAAAAAAAGTAGTGAACGTGAAAAAAAAAAACGAATTGCGAACGAAGTTTTGTTTTTCTTTTTTTAAACAAAAAAAAAATATTAAATAAAAACAAGTTAAAATAAAAAATATAAAAATAAAAATAATATATAAGAAACACAAAAAATATAAAACAAAATGAATTTCAATGGCAAAACAAAAGAAAACATCGAATCACGAAATTCAATTGGAATTTTAACTGGTTTAAATCAATGTACTGGTAGTTTTAATAGTAATAGTAATAATAATATTGGTTTAATAAATGAAAATAGTTCGGTTATAATTGATAAGCAATTGCAATTACAACAACAACAACATCACAAATATACATCAGATATGTTACAACATCATCAACAACAACAGTTACATCAAAAACAACAAGAGCAAATATACTGGGGTGATCGTGTTATGGAACATTTTAACAAAGCAAATTTATTTGTTACTTGTTGTATTACTGCAGGATTATTATTGGTAACTTTTAAAAAATTATAATTTTTTCGATTAAAAATTGATAAATATACAACCTTGATTTGTTAATAAGAAAATATATAATTATAATATTTATGGAATAAATATCATAATTCTCATTTCATTCAAGGAGAATTTATATTAATTTTAAGAACTTGTTTATTTAATCAGCTTTTATTTTTAAATATGACCAATTAGTTAAATTTCTTAATATCCTTTTTAAATATTGGGTGTCTTTCTTATGTATATTATGTATTTAGTAATAATTAGTTTTCTTTTGTAAAGGTCGATAGGAATTAATTAAAAGTTTTCTATGAGACTTTTTTTGACCAAATAAGCATTGAAAAGTTTAAGAAAAGAAAAAAAAATTGGAATAAAGTTGTCGTATGTTTATATTAATATTTTGTACTGAATCTTTTACCTTTTTTATAACAACATGTATATTATATATATTATATGTTTTAAATAAAGCACTTTGAATGCTTGTATGTAGTAATGTAGCTAATATTAATTGTATATGTCTGAATATTTGAATTAAAAGTTTCAATGTTATTTCCATTTTAAATTCAAGTTAAAAATCACTTTCAAAATATTATTGTGAGAAATACTTGAATCTGTTTTTAAATTTTTTAGATTCGAAGTATTTTATTATGTAAGAATTGTATGTATTTCTTTACAAATGAACATTTAAAGATTTTAATCAGTTAAAAAAGAAAATATTTAATATAGACGAGATATAGTAACATAGTCTAAAATAAAATGCGCATATTCAATAATATCAAAAAAAAAAAATCATTAAGAAGATAAAAAAAAAAAATAGCTACGATGATCTTTTAAAACATTTTACAGAAATTTGAAAAGAAGACTTTTACATTAAATTAAAAAAAAATTGTATATACATATGATGTATCTATGTATTAAATTTCAAATTTATGAATTCTATTATCAGAAATTATGAAACAAAAATTTATAACATTTTTATATGATAATAAAACAAAAATAAAAATAAATTTTTAGTATGATTGGTTTTAATAAAAATTTGTTTCACAATTTTTTTGTCATCATAAATAAAAGTTTTTTTTATGAAAATATTGTGTTAACTTTTATTATATATATATGTACATATATATGTATAACAAATCCATATATAATTTACGATCAAACATATTTAAACTAATTTACGCGTATATATAATAATAATTCAAACATGAAAGCGTATAGGTATTACCTTTTATTTCATTAATATACAATTTATAGCATTTTAAATATTAACTTATAAATTATTATCTGAAATAACAAAAAAAAAAAAAATAAATAAATGATTACTTAATTAAATTGCAATAACAAAAATGTATAATAAATTTGAATAAATTCTGCTTTTATTTAACAACAGCTGGTTACTGTTATTTTTAAATATTATACATTAATTATCTCTAAATAAATTTCAAAATAATTATTGAGATTGACTGAAACTAAAAGTTACTGTTTCACTAAATTTATTAAAAAAGTCACCTTATATTGTCTTTTAGAAAAACTCAAGTATTTTTTATTGTGAAACATTTATTTTAATAATTCGCTCCTTTTAGCTTAGAAAATTTTTACAGTGTACTTATTGATTAAGATCTTCGATTTCGTTTCTTAACGAGGAAGAATACAGTTGCCTTTGTCAACTCTTAGATACCCCGATTAGATTAGATTAGTACGAACCGTTAGTAAGTTCACAGCCTGTCACTCTGCTTACAATATTATTTTTTTAATATTTTAGTATTTTAAAATAATTTGGGTGAATTTTATAATTTCGAGAACTATGGGTTGTACATATATTCAAACTATATGTTTATATGTACATTCTTCAAAAGCAGATTCTAACCTTCCACATAACGATTATCAATCCAAAACTTTTTCAAATATTCTATAGTACCATTTAATACTAAGCGGTAAATGTATATTAAATTTACTTAGTACAAAATAATAAATATAATTTTAAATATTATATTATATTATATTTAAATATTCCATTGACAGAATAATTTCTTATAAGTACAATAAAATACATATATGTATGTAAATACGGCGCTATATAATATACATATATAATCTTATCATTCATTCATCAGTGACATATACGATATGTAAATAAACATGATATTATATAAGTATGTATATATATCAATATCATATAAATAAAAATTCTTCAAGCAACCGTTATGTTGTTTATTTATTTACATTTTTATTTACTACGCATTATATCCTCAACAATTTCAAATTATCGAGTAAAACAAAATGCAAAAAATTCGTTAAAGAAATTTGTTAGAAAATTTGAAAAAATCAAGTAACACTTTCGTCAATTATAAAGTAACCCTATATTATTAAAAAAAGTTGTTAACAGAAATAAGAGTATAGTTGAAGCTTTAATTTTTGTGTATTACTTCAAAAAAATTTTAACAGGTGTTCAAGTTACAGGTGTTTAAAAATAGGAAATTTTCAGTTTTTGACCCCTTACAGCTCCTAAACGGGGGGTGATACAAAAAAAATTTCTGAAATGACTCATACTTATTTTTAAAGATCCAAAATCATCCAAAGATCAAAAAAGTAAAAATTCCAACTTAAACCGTTTAGAAGATAGAAGGGTTAAAGGATTTTGCAAAATTTGAGTTTCGCATAACGGTAAATTAAGACACCGTATGTCACAAATATATATTTATTGTATATATACTTTTAAAGCTAATAAAAGTAGTAATCGTTTGGCGTTTTCAAAATGAAGATATACCTTATACAACTTGTGCTATAACAATTTAAATATAGAGCTTTTTTGAACCTTTGGGGAGCTGTAGCTCCGTAACGGGTAGGGCTACAAAAAAAAGTTATTAAAAATAAAATTAATATTTTTGTGAGATCTATCAGCAGTTAAAATTTCATAGCTCTATTTCAAAAAAAATGTAGGGATCTAAAAGTTAGGTATTCGAGAGCTACCCTAAGGCTTAGTCCAAACTCAACCAAAAAAAATAGGGAACCTACAAATTACTTTCAAGATTCTAGCTTTCTTAGTTTTTGAGTTAGCGTGCTGACGGACGGACGGACGGACGGACATGACTCAAAAGTCTTAGAATTTTTTTCTGATCCGATCCATACCTTTGAAGGTATATCTAGCTCACTTATTTCGAGGTGTTACAAACGGAGGAGTAATTTTATTATACCCGATCCTATCGTACGGGTATAAAAATGCCCTTAAATTACACCTATATTAGCCAATTTAACACAATATTTTTGATATTCATATTTGGAAACCAACTATTGTTATAAATTTGTCAGCATCATAAAATATTATATAAAATAATTTGCCCTACAATATTTACCCATAAATTTAATAAAAAATGCTACCCTATATAAATTAAGTTCAAAAATTTGTTTTTCATAAATTATTTTCTAATAATAAAATTCAAACTTTCATTGGTTCTTTTTTAGCACATTTCCAAAAAAATTTTGAAAAAATGTGCTTATTAGTTTCACTCTGTCCGTCCGTCCGTCCGTCTGTTTACAAAACTTCTACACCGTTAAAGATAGAGAAAAAAAATTTTAACCATGGGTAGGTCTCATAAAAAAAATAATTTTGTGGAACAACTTTTTCATGTAGCCCCCCCATTACGGAGCTACACCCCCTCAAACTTTGAAAAAGCCCTATTTTTAAATGCATATATCTTATGTTCTGCTTAAGATTTTTTCAATCTGAAAACGTCATTCGACAGGTATTTCTTTTATCTTTGTAAATTAATATCAAAATTATACATTTTTTTTAAATTTAGTATTTAAATTTACCGTTATGTGAAAACCAAATTTTGCATGATTTTTCTACTTTCATAACTCCGGCACGCTTTTAGATAGAGCGTTGAAATTTTGAGGCAAGAAAGAACTTTTAGAATTAGTATAAGTTTGCTCAGAATTTTTTTGGACCACCCCCTGTTTATGAGCTATTAGGGCTTAAAAATTAAAAATTTGCTATTTTTAAACACCTGTAACTTAGGAACCTGTACACATTTTACTTCTGCAAGATACAAAAATTAAAGCTACAGTAATATATTTTTACGTGTGTTAAAGGTTTATTTTAGTTGTAAAGGGTTCCAAAGTTGCAGATCTTCAAAATTGCGAAAAAGCCCTATTTTCAGATGTATATATCTCAGGCTCTGCGTAATAGTTTTGCAATCTAAGACCGTCAGAAGATCGAAAATTTTATTAACTATATAAAACAATATCAAAATTATGTGATATTTTGTAATTTACGATTTAAATTTACCGTTATGTGAAAACCATATTTTACATGATTTTTCTACTTTCATAACTCCGGCACGCTTCTAGATAGAGGCTTGAAATAGAGGCTTTGAGACAAGAAAGAACTTTTAGAATTAGTATAAGTTTCCTCAGAAAATTTTTTGCTAGCACCCCTTCTTTAAGAATTATTGCGCTTCAAAAATTGAAAATTTGCTATTTTTAGGCACCTGTAACTTAGGCACCTGTACAAATTTTTCTTTGGCAAGAGATGAAAATTAAAGCTTCAATAATATATTTTTACGTGTGTTAACGGCTTTTCTTAGTTATATAGGATTCCGGACTTACGGCCCCTCAAAATTTCAAAAATGTCCTATTTTCACATTTTTTCTTATTACATGAAATTTTCAAATTTTTGTGTAAATCACACTTCTAAACAGTTTGTATTGAGTTTTGGAAATGTGCGCTTTTAAAAACCGTTGGTTTACATTCTACCTTGTTTTTATTATAACTTTAACATTAGTGTACAAAATCTTATAACATTAAATAAAAATAAAAAAAATTACCGAAAATATAATTTTTTTTTTTGTTTTCGAGATAAAATAAAACGAGATAAATTTTGAAATTTATTAAAATTACTTTAAATTTAATTTGATTTTGGAGCACATAAGGTCCGGTCCGGTCTGTACAATAATTTATTATAATAATTTTATTATAACAATGATTAAAACAAGCTTCTCAAAAAAAAAAAATAGCTTTTCTCACGCGGTCGTTTTAAAATGTCAGTTATTATAACAATATCTGTTGTATACATTTTAATTTATACACATATACATAATATAAAACAAAAATAAATTTATAAAACTTTTTCTTTTTAATGCAAGTTCACTTTTTTAATATAAAAAATTGGGACATAAAAATATTATAATAATTACGGTAGTGTGAAGCTTTGGTATTTTCTTTATTAACGATAAAAAGAAATAGCAAATAGGGTTTAATTTTGTCACCAAAATAAAAAAAAATATTTTACTAGCATATTAAATAGTATATACATGAAAACAATAGAAAAATTCATGACACCATATTTTTTTTCTTTTGTAAAATTCAAAATTTTATTTTGGTTTAATCTTTTAATTTAAAATTATATCCTCACTCATTTTTATCAAATTTCGTTTATAATACACTATTAAAAATAATCCGCAATTATATTATTTATTCTGAAGTTAAAATTATTTTTTAATTCTAGCAAAAATATATGATTTTTTAAAAGAAAAAGTTCATCAAACTTCAATTTAAACATTAAGGTGTTAATTTTCTGAAAATTTTCAATCTCTATAACGAAAATTAATACAATTTTTTACATTCAAAAAAAAAAAAAAAAAAATGATCGTTTGTTTTTGATTTTATATCACGAATAAATTAGACTCAATATATTGTCTTTCCGTTAAGTATAGATTTCCTATAGTTGTTTTTTTGTTTCGATCACTTCCAAAACTAGTAAGAAAAGAAGTATTAACAGAATATTTTTTCAATTAATGTCTTATAATACTATATAGTATATAGTTAAGTTACAAACTTTATAAGCATTATCTATTTAACCTAAAAATAAAACCTCCAAAAAAAAAACTTTAAAACCAAATTGAATCAGTATACTTTTGTTATCAAATTATTTATACTTCTTAAGTCAAGTTTAAGTTAATAAAAAAAATATAATTTTATACATTTAATTTAATCCACTTTTTGAAATGTGAAAATAACTTGTAAATTTATAAATTATCATATCTGGTATATCGCGTTTATTCATTGCTGTTTTTTTCTTCAAATATTTAACAGATTAAACTACATAGTAATATATTGTATTTATTTAATATTAGTATAAAACATATAAAAATATATTTTCTTACTACATATTATATTAAATATTAGATGAGAATATTATTAACTGTATTGTATTTGTATTTTACACGTTTAAAGAAAGAAAATGAAAACTTTCCCTGATTTTGATGATTTATATAATAATGATTATAATAATTATCATTACAATGACTATGACTTTATATAAAACAAAACTTAAAAAAAAAAAAAAACTGTTGGAATGTTATAAACTGAAATAATATATTAGATACATTATTATTATTATTTTACAACTATTGTGTACTGTTAGTATAGGTATATTATTTTGTTTTATACTATTATTATTATTCAAAATTCTTTATTAATAATTTAGATTTTTAGATCATAAAGATGTTTTGTATATATAATTTTATAATTGTTTTTAATAATGTGATAAATACATTTTGTAATGCAACAAAAACATACTATAAATTCAATTAATATTTAGTAATAATAAATTTTCATATGAATGTAAAAGTAAAATTGTAGATGCATATATATATATATGCATATATCTATGTATATCTAAACATATATCTATGTCAGTATTTGTTTTGAAATTAACATAATTTTAATTGTCTTAAAAAATTGAATGTTTTTAGTAAATAAGGTATGTAATTACTCTTGTATCTTTTAAAATATAAAATGCATCTCTTTCAAATAAAATTTTTTAATCGTCAATACACCGGCGTAATAAAATTTTAGATAATGAAACTATGGTCTAGTTTCTTAAAAGACTTTGTGAATTTGAAGATTTTATTTTAAATGAAATGAAGAGTCATATAAAAAGAAAAAGAATTTTTAGGACAGTTTTATATATAAAACATAATATTGTTAATTTTTCCACAAAGTAAATTATACCTAAACTGGAAAGAATTTCAAATTTTTATAATACATATGCCAAAATAAACGTTCAAAATAAATATATAGGAAACTGTATATGTAGCATATACATAATATATATATAATTAAGTAGTTATATCTCTATAGGTAGTTAAAACAATTGCTTAACAATTTCAACGAAGATAGAAATATATTCCAGAAATTGATATTAATGGTTTTTTTTCTATATGTATGTATATGTACTTTATATTAAAACTTTACTATTTAAAAAAAAAATCGATATTTTTAATCCGTGTGTTTATTTACATACATGGGAACAATATATTTGCATAATACTTAACATCCGCTTACTTTCTACTATGTTTTTATTTTCTCAAATTTAATTTAAAATTCTTAAAACAAAAAAAAAAAAAAACAAAAATTCAATTTAAAAGAAACTGTTAAAAATATTTTTTTTTCATATATAAATTAGTATGCCTACAGCGGTTTATTTCAAATTAACTCTATAAAATTTTAATATAGTATAAATATTTAAAGTAATATAGTATTATTGGCATATGCCTAATTCTTTTTTTTTTTTTTTTGACATACCTTTAATATTTATAAATTTAATATTTATTAAGTGATTGTTATTCACTTCACATATATTTTAATTTAAAAAATTAAAATAAAGAAAATAAAACAAAACAAGTCAGTATATAAAAGCAAAAGGTTTTTAAAGGTTGCAACATTTTCAAAAATATAATAAAACTTTACTTTAAACAAATGTGCACAGGTGTGGTCAAAAGTTACAGGTGACGCCTAATTTTATTGTTGACCCCTAATAACTAGTAAGCACATTAAAAGTTTTTTTTTAAATTTTTTTTAAATGACTTATTTTATTCTCAAATATCTAGCTTCTTTCAAAATTTCAAGATTCAGACTCCGGAGACACGAAGGAACCGAAATTTTGCAAAATTTTATTCTCATATACCTAACAGTAAATTTACATGCCAAGTTGCAGAAAATTAATAAATTTTTATATTGATTTATATAAAGGTTTCATGTTTATTATTATATTTCGTTTAGTATTTGTGTATGTTTTTAGATAGAAAAAATATTCTAGTAAAATCTTGAGATACAAACATCAAACAAAAGAAAAAAACATTTTCTAATTTTTAAAGAATGTACGTCTGCACCTTCGTAATGAGTAGGGCTACATAAAAAAATTGTTTCACAAACATGTTTAAAATTCCAGTTAGAGGCCTCTGTGGGCTAGTGGTTAAGAGCAATTATATATAATCTTATAATTATCTTAAACTGTTAGTAGTTTTGTGAATAAACGGACAAACTGAGAGTGCGAAACTTTTATGAAAAAAAAAACGAGGAAAAATGCAATAGAGTAGACTGTGTCAACTCTGGGATACCCGTATGAACGTAATATATCCTGTTTCTATATAACTTGATCATCTTTTAAACAATTTCAGATGTTTTAGTACCGACGTTATAACTGCCGAGATATATTTTTGTAAATTGTGGAGTTGTATGACAGCTACTCAAATCTATTGCATCAGCACAACCAAATTTTACAGAAGTTGTTGCCATAAAACTTGATCATCATTTGTAAGATTTCAGACGCCTAGCTTTATTAAAAGCTTATTAAAAGCCTAGCTTTATTAAAAGCCAAGGTGCAAGAAGGTTGAACAGGCTGCTCTAGACCAAAGTTTACAAAAGTTTTGGCTTGTAACTAACACCTCTTCACAAAATTTCAGATACCTAGCTTCAATAGATACTGAGTTATTCCCATATAAAGTAATAAGTTGTATGGCAGCTACTTGAACCGGGCGGACGAAAAAGCTGGATTTAAATAGGAAAACTAACAATTTTGCAAAAGTGACGTGAAAAACAGCTTCCTAGCTCCTTTAATTTTTGAGTTATCGTGCCAACGGGCTGACGGACATACATGGCCTAATCGACTCAGAATTCGATTCTGAGCCGATCCATACCTTTGACACTGAATCTAGCTAAGCTCGTTTAAGGTGTCACAAACGTAATGGCAAATTTATTATACCCTTGAACATAGTTCATACAGGTATAAAAATGTATGTTTAAATGAAGATAAGGCTATGAACTTAATATTGATAAAAATATTATAATAATTCAAGGGTTGAAACTTAATGGTCAATGATTAAACTGAAAATTCAAAAAATATACAATTTCTTTACAATTTATTAAAAAGATTCGGAAATTATTAAATTAACTTATTAAAGAAAGTTTATTTTCCGTTTCAGTATTTACTTGAAATATAGATCAATTTTTTTATTTTTTATTTTTAATTAAAATCAAAATCAAACATTTGAATTTAATAACCTAAAACAGCTTAGAACCAAAGTGAATTTTTTGGTTAAAAAATTAATTTTCGAATTTAAAAAAACTTTATTTAAAAATAGTAATTTATAATAAAAATCATAATTAATTTATACTTACTTTAAATATATTTTACAGATGTTTTAACAGATTTTTTCTCCTTAGGTTTTTCACCCAATCTATTCAAAAATATTTCAAAGAAATTTTAAACCAAGAAGAGTTTTTTTAATATGGTAGAGTTTTATTTTAATAATAAAACAAAATAATTAATAATAAATACGAATATAATGTACATAATTTTCTTGTTATGAAACATTCTTTTATTTCAATAAAACAATAAAAATGAAAAAAAACTTATTAAATGTTAATTATTAATTACATAATAAATGTAATATACTTATATGAATGTAAATTTGTATATAATTGAGTACTTACTTTTAATCTCTCTTATAATTTCTATTATATTATCAAAATGTTATAATTAATTTTCAGTTGTAAAAAAAGAAATTTAAATGAAATACGGGATATTTTAATTTATACTTTTTATTTTTATAGATTGCATATTTAGCAGCATTTTCCTGTGAAGTTTCTTGGTTACTTGAAGCAAAAGGTGATCTACCATTTTCATCATATATGTTATGTGCAGGATTTTTTATAATGTTTGTTGCAACAACAATATTAATACATGGCTTAGTAACTGGTTTGTCATGGGGTTTATTCAGTTGGTCAGTAATTATAGGTATATTATCAATACCAGAACTGGCTTTTGTTATGATAATGACAACACAATATTGGGTAAGTAGAGCGTAAAAATAATAATTTAAAAAAAAAAGCAATCAATATAATATAATGGCATAAATAAACGCATTTATTAGGAAAAACTTCACAAAAATATTAAAATTTATATTAAAGTAACAAAATATTAAAAATTATTAAATTTTATATTTTAATATAATATGTGATAGTAATAATTGAAATCCAAGTAAATTAATTTACAGAGCTATTAATAACTATAACTGGCTTCTGTTCGAAATCTGATGGAATATGTCAATTTTTACAGATTTTGGTTAAAGTGTTTAATTGATAAAAGTAATATTTATAAATACTAACATTTTTTAAGATATTATAAATGGTTTTTAGTTTATATTATGTACTTTTTAGAACAATTTAAGTCCTGGCCTTTAATCCATTTTTGTATAAAATACTTAGTCGAACCTCTATAAAATTCCCATTAAAAATCAATATTATTTAATCAATTAATACCTCATTTTTAATGTTTTTAGTATTTGTTAACAATACTGAACATATTAATTAATGTTTAATAAATTTTGTATTTCTTTATGTATTGGTTTTTACTTTTTCATATAAATACATACATTTTTATTATTATTTTATTTTTTTTTTACTTTATTTTTCTTTTAGTAAAAAACGAGTATAAATTTATAATAATATGATAACTAAAAACATAGTGTATAAACATTTACGAAGAGTTTAAAAAAAAATATTATTTTATCAGAATTATTTCAATGTCACAAAAAAACTGTCTTTTTTTTCATTGTTAATACAAATAGAGCAACTTAAAAATTAAAATATTACAGATAATACGGCTCCAAGAACTAACGTCCAAATCAAAAATGAACTAGAGACAAAAAATGTTTGGCCGTTAGTTCAAAAATTAACGCCCAAATGTCATAAAATTTTGCGGATGTCAGTTTATTTTTGATTAGTCGTTTATTCATTTTTTAATCAATAATAAAAACATTAAAATGAATTAAAATCTAAATATAATGAACTATTGGCCAAAATAAATGAATTAGTTTCATTTTTTCATCCAAAAAATAAGTTGAGGAAATAAAGTGCCTTTTATAATAAAACATTTAAGACTATCACATTCAGGTGTCAAATAAGTCTGTATGTTCGAAAGATTCTTATTTCTCATCCGAATGTAAAATAAAACTATAAGATAGTAATTAAAATATTTATCTAATATGATCAAACTGATTATTATGATTTGATCTAATATATATATGCTAGATTCTGAACTAGAAGGAATTTTATATAGTTGGTAAGAAAGTCAGGATTTAGTCTTCTTACGAAATATTTAAAAGTATCCATATGCGCGATTCTGAATTAAGAGGAATTTTAAAGTTGGATTTGGAAATCAGAATATTCTCTTTTCCAGAATATTTATATGAATGTACATGTGACATTTTGGATTAGGAGGGATTTTGGAGTTGGATTCTGCAAAAAGTGTATAATCCTGATATTGCAACCAACTGTAAAGTCCTAATTATTTTTTTACATATACATAATTTAGCACCAAAGAATTTAAAATAGAGAGGGCCGATCTAAATTATAACGATTTCATCAATAGTTAGTTATACATATAATATAAACAATATATAAACAAGAACTTCAATTAGAATTTCCAATAGTTGAATATAAATACCTAAACAAAACTAACACCAAAAAAATGAACTAACTCCCATATAATAAAAAAATTAACAAACGCCCGAAAAAAATAAGAAAACGTCCAAACAAAATGAATGAAATGATTTTTCAATCTAAAAGAAAATTAGGCTTAAATTAGTTAGTTCATTCAATTTTAGACTTACTACTTTGGATGTTAGTTCATTTGCACTTTAATTCGTGGAACGAAATAAAATACATATACATATATACACATGTTTGAATGTCACTTTTTCTGCTTTTTATATTGTTTTTAAATTATTATCAATGCAATATTACAACAATATTGGCTTGAAGTGCTTGAAGGAAAGTGGTTTAGAAAAATTAATGAATGGAATGAAAGTTTTATAATTTCTTCTTAGAAAGAAAATTACGATAATAATTTTTTTTTTATTGTGCGTTGTAACTGTTAATTTAAATTTTTTTTTTTTTTTGGATTTAGGTACCCATATATTTTAAATTAAAAGTTTAAAAAAAACAGTTTTGTTTTTGTTGTTTTTTCAAAATTTTTAATGTTCGCAAAAAATGTGGTTACAAGTTGAGCATTTTGAATTTTTTATTTATTTATTTACCTGGCATGGCAATACATAGAAGTGCAAATTTTATAACAGTATATAGTATAAAAGAAAATATATTGAAATAGAATAGAAAGGTACTTATTATATTTTTTTTAATAAAGTAAAATGCAAAACTAAAAAAGAAAGATATAAAAAATTTATTAATGTTACGATTCCCTACTATATAATATATAGACGATTGAAGAGTAGTATTTAAAATATAATTTTAACATAGTGTTGTAAATTTTAATCGCATTTTGAAAAGAAAGCCTTAACCTCGTATATTTCTGAAATACATATATGTTTTTTTTTGGTAATTTATTTACTTATGTATTTATTAAATTTTAACAATTTTCTACAATTTCTATATAATTTTTATTAATTTTAATTAAATTAAAATTTTTAAAAATCATTTTATATACAAATCATTAATTAATTTTAATATCTAAACTTGTTGTTCCGCATTTATTAACATAGTTTCAGTTTCATTCACGTTTAATTTTAACTTATTCATTCTGAACAAATAATCTAATAAATTTAACTAATCATTTATTTTCATATCACCTTATCATTGGCAAATAAAGTTAATTCATAATTTTTGACTATCTTCTCTAAATCATTCATATACATTTTTTTTTTGATTTTATACTTTCATTTTTGAATTTTTTAATATTTTAATTTTAGTTATTTTTCTTTTGTAATTTTTAAGGTATACTATATTAATTTTATTCAAATTTTTTTTCATAAATTATCTAATACAACCAATTATTAAAAAATTTAGAAAGAATATAGCCTTAAATTAGACCACATTTCTTAAAGACTTTTGTAAATAAAATATACAATATAAAAAATATAACAACTGGAGCAGATATCCTTTTACCTTACACTCCTTTTAACAAAGTTACATTCCTTTTTCATTACATTCCTTTTTTTTATTGATTCCAAAAAATTTTGAGTTTATTTATTGTTAAGCTCAGATTCAGAAATTTGAATAAATTTGCCAATCTACTGATTAATTATTATAAGAATCAAACTAATGGGATTTAATATGTATTTTTCCACGCTTTAAAAAAAAAAACTTAATAACTTTTTGGTCAGCCGGGAGTCTATATAACTTTCTTAACTTAAATTTTCTTTAAATGGAAATTATTTTTTTATTTTTAAATTTTTTTTTACCTATTGATTTTTTTTTTTTTATAATTGTTTTGTATTATTTTACATTTAAAAATTCTTATAAGCTCTTATTTCAGTTCTTCTGAAAATCATTTATTTTCATTATCATTTGTATATTTTATTTCAATAAATTTCTTTTATAAAAATAAAAAGAAAACAAAACTTTTGCTGTATTATAGATTTCTATAAAATTCAATTTTTAAAATCTCGGGCATACTCTAATTTCAATACGAAGGAACTACGTTTTGAAAAGATTTTTTAAGTCTAACATACGAATAGAGATATTACCTCCATCCTTAGTAATTAGTAAACATGTCATTGGAATTCTGTTAAATGCCAAAACAATGGTTATGAACAGTGCGATTGTCGGTTGACTTGCATCTTCTAGCCTATTTAACCAAAATCTCATTTATTCTCAGAATTATCCAAAGTTTAATTTTGTCAAAACTGATTTCACATATTTAAACTCTGTTACAGATTCATGCGATGTGAAATCAATCTTTCTCTTCATTAAATTTAAGCATGTGTTTTAAACAGTTTTATGGAAAATTAAACAATTTTAGGAAACAAATATTACAGTTCCTTCGTAATCTAATAAAAAGTTGGATTTTGTGAGGAACAAATGTAAATGGGATGGAATTAAAATATCTAAACAAATTACATTATTGTTAATTATAATCTTTAATTGTTAATAAAATTATAGTGACAGAATGAAATCGCAATTTTATTCTAATCCGTGAGGTTATTATGATTTTGTTAACAGTAAACGCAAGACTGATGGTTATCTACTAACCATGCTATAAGAAAAAAAATACATTAAATAACTCGCAGATTTTTTCAATTTTGTTTGCCAAATTCTTCTCTAGAACTTAATAAAACGAGGTATTTACGAGGTACGAGGTAACTTAATAAAACGAGGTGACAGAACGCCCGAGGAATTAAAGTCCATGGGCTTTTAATCGTTTTCAAAAAAGAATTAAAGCCCACGGGTCTTAATTCCACTAGATCGAGGGCTTTAAGTTCATTTCGGAAAAAAATTAAAGCCGACTGAGTAACACAAAGGTTACTATATCATGAGTCTGTATTTCATTTGACTGGATTTTATTTGGCGATATGTCGAAAGTCCCATGGTCAGAAGTCCCATTAGGACTTTTGACTCACTTCAATGAGCCAGAAATCCCATAGGACTTTTGTCTCATTGTTAATAGGCCTCAGAGATTTTGGGAGGGATTTTAGAATTGAATTCAAAATCAAGATTATACGCTTTTTACAGAATATTTAGATATATGCATATGCGAGTTTCTGAATTAGGAGAGTTTTTAGAATTGGTTACAAAATCAGGGTTATACGCTTTTTGCAGAATATGTATATAATCCCCCTAATCAAAACTCGCATATGTATAAATCTAAATATTCTGTAAAAGGCGTATAATCCTGATTTTGAATTCAATTCTAAAATCCCTCCCAAAATCCCTGACAATAGGAGTATTACTTATATATATATTTTGGAAACATATAACCCTGATTTTGTAACCAACTCTAAAATCTCTCCCAATTCAGAATCTCGCACATATACATATTAGTAAATTTTCTTGAAAAGGGAGATACCCCAATTTTTATCCAAAACTCTAAAATCCCTCCTAATGTGTCTGCTGTACATATTCTATTACTCTCTTCTTTTAATAATAAAAAATAGTGTGGATCTTAATTCCAATTCTAAAAGTTTTAGAAATAAAAACCGCGGGCTTTATTTGCTCGGGCGTTCTGTCACTGCACCATTATGCACTTATTAAATTTGTCAATTCAAAGTGGAGTTTTCGCTAAGCTCTGGAAATTTTCATTTGCAAATAAAATTTCAACACTTTGATCTATTCGGAAATTATTTGAAAAAATGTGGATTATTGTGGATTATTCTCATGATTTGTTAATAACAAGATTTACAAAAAAAAGTAGACATCCACGATTACTATTACAACCGAATTAATATCTGATATTTTAAATACCATGGAAACTTAAATTTCAGCATCAGCAAGAGATTAAATGATAATTTTATAATAGATTTTTCAACCTAACCTAAAATAATTATAGTTTATCTGTCATATAGATCATATCAACGAGTTTTTATGCTGCAAATTCAAAAGTCAAACAGGGAAGCCATTTAGATCCTTTATTTTAGGGAATATCGACCTATGAGATTCTCCTATCTACCTATCTCATTCACATCTTCTTAACTTTGCTATTGATAGCAAAATCGGCAAAACTGCAACTTCCTCTCGAGATTGCAAGTTATTGCAACACGATCTCAATCATTTAGCTCATGGACGAAAGAACAACAATTTCGAATGAAATGTTAGCAAAAACTTACTTGTGAGTTGTTCAAGATTACGAGCAAATTCTAAAATCAATTCTATTACACACCTAAATCATAAACCTGAGCCGCCTTGGTAGTGTGAATAAATATTCCACATTATCAAGGGGGCTTAGTTTTACTTGATATCTTTTAAGGATTTGCACCTCTATATAAAAAGAAGTTATCGTACTTTTAATTCGTATCTACTTCTTATTAATAGATTAGATTGTTTGTTTTGTTATTTTTTATTAGTATAAATGCAATTTAGTATGTCATATGTACTTAACTCAGATTGATATTTACAGGATTTACAAAAACTTATAAAATACAAAATTTATGCTAATTTTAATAAATTTAAAATTGGTAGCTTCGATACTTAACTACTTTTACAAGTTGACAAGTTTCTAACATGTTTTTTCGATTTTTTATTTTTAAATTCTCATTTCTAGCACATTTTGAAAAAAGTTTTGAAAAATTGTGCCTATTAGTTTCGCTCTGTCCGCATCATCGCTCTGTCATCCAATCGTCTGTTTACAAAACTTCTACACCGTTAAATATAGATATAAAAAAATTTAACCATGGGTAGGTCTTATAAAAAACCAAATGTTGTAGAAAATTTTAATGTAGCCCTATCCATTAGGGGCTGCCCTCGAACTTTGAAAAAGTCCTATTTTTAAATGTGTATATCTCAAGTTCTGCTTAATTAACATTTTTTCAATTTAAAAACGTTATTCGACAGGACTTTCTTCACCTTAATAAATCAATATCAAAATTATACAATTTTTTAAAATTTATTATTTAAATTTACCGTTAGGTGAAAACCAAATTTTACACGATTTTTCTACCTTCATAACTCCGCCATGCTTTAGACAGAGACTTGAAATTTTGAGGGAAAAAAGATTTTTAGAATTAGTATAAGTTTTTTCAGAAAATTTTTTTGTACCACCTCCTGTTTAATTAGGGCTATTAGAAAATTTGCTATTTCTAAAAAACATATAACTTAGGCACCTGTACAAATTTTTATAAAATGATAGGCAAAAATGAAAGCTTCAACATTATAATTTTAGATGTCTTAATGGTTTTTCTTAATTATGTAGAGCTCCCTTCAATTCCTTTCAATCTTAAAATATAATGTTTTTTATGGAGGATTAGTAAATCTAGAAGCTATAGTGGAACAGAAAGCCTATGTATTTAATCTTATTTTAAGTTATTTTATCGTTCAACGAAATGAAATAAAATTATGTACTAAGTAATTTTTTACTATATATTTATTAATTTCGTTATTAATTAAGGGGTTACTAATTAAACTAAATTATTGTTAAATTTATATTAGCAGAAATATCTATATATACCTGTAGATATATACATATATATAATACCTGTAGATATATACATATATTATAATACCTGTAGATATGTATATTATAATACATATTTATATATATGTGTGTAGATATATATATATATATATATATATATGTATTAATACAAAAACAAAACTGTAATATGCCATGTATAACTATATATCTTTTTTTTAAATAAATTATTTTTCTTAAAATATAAGTGATGTTATTTTTATATTCTTTGTAGGGTTTACAATCAACACATGGTCTCACAGAACTCATTTCATATTTAATACGTTTAATAATAAATAGTGTAGCTTTAATTTGCGTTATACCAACAGCCCTTAAGTATACTTAAATTACAATTTAAATAATGGAATATTTTCTTTAATTACAAGTTAAATTTATTATTAGATGGCGTCGTGAAAGACAAGTACTAATGCAATTACAAACATTAGCAGCACGATTACAATTGCAAACTCCTCCGCCAAGTGTTCCTTCATTTAACAAATCTGAATCACAACGCAGTAGTACTCGTCACAGTAGACGTAGTCGTAGCAATAGTGCTGCATTTGATAATCCTGGTTATCTAGTCACTGAAACCAATCAACAAATTACTAATAATAGAGTATTGATTCCAGCAAATTATTACAATAGTTCTATATATGGATCACAGAATGAATTTAATGCAAGTTGTTATAGAAATGGTATTACATCTGGACAATTTGGAGGATATACTGGCATAACAAATGGAAATGGTAAATTTTTAAAAACTAATTTGTAAAAGTCAATTTATGCCAATATATTATTTTTTCTCGTTTATTGTCAAAATAGGTGGAAAACGGTCCTATTCTTTAATGGATTTAAGATGTACACTTCCAGGTTTATATAATCCAAAATATGCTTTAGATGAAATTGATAGTCAAAAATGCATACCAAATAATTTAAGACCATTAAAGCCAGCACAAATTCAACTACAATATGATAATGAAAAAAATAAAAGTCGAGAAGATTTATCAATATTAGGGATTAACGGTGTTAGTAGTTCTATTAATGGTGATGTTCGTGGCAACACTTCTGTTATCGATCCTATTTATTCAACAATTAATGAACCAAAAACGAATCCAAAATTATCTAGAAATTGTATTTCATTAGAAAATCTTGGAGGTATTGATAAAGTAAAAAATGATTTAAGTTATGGCAATAATTTATTAAAAAATTATCAACACTATCAATGGTCTATTGCAGTAGCAGGTTTCCCATCACAATCTTCTACCTGTTATAATCCATATCAAGGACTTCATTCAAACGTTAATGGACCTTTACCACCATTTTCACCATTCTTTCTTTATAATCAAATACCAAGAGTAGCATTACATTGTGGAGGAATGGGATATGGAGGTTATACGAATCCATTTGTAAATGGTAGCAGTGGAACTAATAGTAAGCAATCTTTAGGTCAAGAATCTGATGATTATCGAAAATATAGAGATGTAGCACTTTAGTTCTTAGTAAAATTATAAAATTAAATTCATAGTTATAAAAATATGAATATATGTATGTATATTGCATTATTTATTTTATGTAAATTTTTATTTAGAACACAGATTAAAAACGCAATAATGTGCAATAAACTGCCAGTGTAATTTTTTTTATATTAAAAAAACAAAAACAAATGTGCAAAAAAATTTTAAATTTACCAATCATTTTACTAGTCTAAATTAATAACTTCACATAAAATTACATAATAATCTTATTGTTTTATTAATGTTTAAATATTGTTTTTTCATATACATAATTATAAGTAAATTCTAAGATTTAATTGAAAAATGTAGTTTCTATTGATAAATCTAATTTAAACTTTACTCAATATTTGTATTTGTTTATTAAAAAAAAAAATACAACATAGACAAATTTCATGAAAACCAAATAAACAATTAAAGCCAAAAGACATATTTTGTTTTGGATTTAAGTATGTAAATAATTTTAGACAATATGTACTCTGAAAACTAAACAATTAAAACATTCTTCAAAAAAAATGTAGCTGGTTCATAATTGAATAAGAGAATATAATAGTATATTACGGAGTTTACACAAAAAAGTGAAAGTCATCAAAAGCTGAGAAAAAATAAGAATATTCTATTTGTATTGATAAAATAAAATCTTTAATATTTCATTTCTAAAATTGAATTTTTTTAATCATTATATTACAATATAAAATAGGTATTTATATAATATATAATTTTGTATTTAAGGCTACAAAATATATAATAAACATTGATTAACTCTTAAAAATTAAACAATATGAATATACTAATATAATTTACATAATACATATATAGTTTTCTATTACATTTTACAAATAAAAAATAAAGTATGGAATTTTACTATGTATATAAAATATTTTTCAAATTGAAAATTAAAATCTCTGTTTAAAAATTAAATATCAAACTATTTATACTTTTGGAGCTCATAATTGATATATTATGCACAATTTCTATTACATATTTTAAATAACTAATTATACCTTAAGGAGTTGAGATGGTTTAAATTATTAATTAAATTTGAAATAAATTTACAATTCAAAATATTTCAGTTCAAATTACATTTCCATTTTAATTTAAACTTAAGTTTAATCTTAATCCTTTGTAATTATGTAACTATGTATAGAATTGTTTAATCCCTTGTAATTATGTAACTATGTATAGAAGAATAAATATAACGTTTATTTAATCTGATACAAAAGTACAAAACAAAATATTTTTAAATGTATGAAATATAAAAATTAATTTTATTAGAATTGAATAACTTTTTAAATTCAACTATATTTTTTATGCAAATACTTTAAATAAAAGAAAATAAATTTGTAAACTCATCCAATGTCCTAAAAATCAAAGGGCAAAGTTTTGTTTATTGATACCACATATGCTTTGTAAAAATTTCCTTAATTCTGTTAAATCAATACACCTTTTTAAAAAAAATACTATTGATTTAATAAGTCCGCCAGCGGATTATAATTATCTTCAGTTTTTATAACTTTCTTCTCCAAAAGTCGTTTAGGGATAGCACCACGGTTCAATTGAGATTTATTTACCACTTTTGAAGTTATAGCAACTAAATATTTAATGTTAGAAAATTTATTATTACTTTATTACACTTTTAATAAATAAAAAATAAAAGAAATATATTCAAAGAATTTTAAATTTTGTTTGTCAAAATGCTGTAATATATTTACCTTTAGATGTCTTATTTAATCCAAATAAATCATCATCACTATCATCATTTCCGATATCATTAAAGAGATTTTCTCGCATTTTTTCTTGCTTCTCACTACTAACTTCTTTAACTTTATTTTCAGTCTTTTTATTTTGAATACTTTTTTTTGAACGATTTCCAATAGTACTACCACCAAATAATGAATCATCATCATCACTAGAAAATAAGTTTTTTGATTTATCTTCGTATTCTTTAGTTGAATCAATTTCAACATCTGAAATAATACTTTGTTGCGACGATCTAAATTTTTCTAAAAATGGTTTCTTAATTTTAACTTTCTTAAAAATTTCGTTATCAGCTTCATCATAAGAATTTTTCTCACTTTTTTGTGTCACAGTTTTTGTTTTCATCAAATTATTTGGTATTTGAGCAGGAATTACTTTTTTAACAAATGATGATGAAAACAGGTCGTCATCGTCGTTATCATAATTTTCAATTAAGTTAGCTTTAAAATTATCTGTTTGTTGCAAAGAATTGGAAATTGATTGATTAATATTTTTAGAATTTTCATTCTTATTAGCAAAATTCAACTCAGGCACTTGTTTAAAATTTTTATTTATCGATTCTGATTTAGACCTATGTGAATCCAAATTAGTTTTAAAAATATCATCGTGATCAATAATTTGTTTAGATTCAAAATTTAGTTTTTTGATACTTGTTTTAGAATTGAATATTTCGGAGTAATTAAAAATATCGTCGCTATTATTATTAAAAGAATTTTTATTTATTAAATTTTCTTTTTGACTTAAAGATTCTTTATTTGTCGAAGATAATTGACTTAGCCAATCACAATTATCTGAATCTTCAATTTCGCCAAATAAAAAAGTTTTATGTTGAGAATTTTCTTCATTTCGTAAATTCTTATTTTGAAATAATTCGTCATTTGAAGATAAAATTTGATATGTATCATTTTCACTAATATCAGATCTTTTAATTTCTTCATTATTTTTTACTGACGTTGATACCTCATACAAAGTATCATTCGATTCTTTGTTTATGCTATTTTTAGAACTTTCTTTTTGAACATTTGACACAAATTCACCGTTTGTATCAAATACATCATTATTCCCAACTAAAGATTTTCTATAACTTTCCTGACGAGCCTGCCTTGTTGATGGTTTGCGTTTAACCAAAATTTTTGCCCTGTTTTTATTTAATCCAATTAGTTTACCTTCTTCTGGAATGTTATTAAAATTTTCTGAATAAACTGAATTATTAATTGCTGAAAGTGAGTTATTGTTTCTGTTGATATTGTTATTCATATGATTCTCTTTTCCTTTCAAAGGTCTTTTAGCACCTGACAACAATGCAGCTACATTTATATTTAATAGATTTGCTTTCTCTAAAACGGAATCTATTTCATCAATACTCTTTTTAACAATAGATACTTTTATTTCATGTGGAATCACTGCATTAGGAATAAAATTTTCTTTTAATTTAAGTGGCGATCCTGTTGATTCTTGTATCCCATTATGTGTTGCTTGTTTGGGTAATTGATCATTAGGTGAAAATATATCACTTTCTGATTTGTTTAAAATTGTTTGATTTTCTTTATTTTTATCTGCAGATTTATTGACCGTTTTACTTGTTTCAAAATGATGATTAGTATTTTCATTTTTATATATGAAATCCTGATTATCCTTCAAAAATATATTAGAAGTTGGATTATTATATGACAAATAAAGCTCTTTGTTCTCTTTTTTGGAACTTTCTTCAAATAAATTATTATTAAAGTAGTCATCCGGGGGTGGTTCATCACTTATTATGTAATTAGGCTGTATTTCTGTTTCAAAGATAGTTCCAGGAGTACTTTCAAAATCTTCATGAAACATATCAGAAAGTTTTTTAGTTTCCTCTAATAAATCATCTGGAGGAACATCATCAAATAAAGCAATATTATTATTATTGTATAAAAGTAAGTTAGTTTGTAACAAATTTTTTTCAAATGTGTTAGGCAATGTTTCTGGGGTAATAGTACTTAAAGTTGATTTTGCAAAAATATCCTCATCTTCTGGAGGTGTATCAGAAAACAGAAGAGAATATAAATCTTTTTGATTGTATGTTGTATCAGTTTTATTGCCAATTTCTCCATGAAGATCACTAGTTTTCTCAATAAATTCAATTGTACTTTTAAAATCCGACTGTTTAATTTCTTTTAATTTTTCTTCCAACACAATCTCACCTTGTTCTTCCTCGTTGTTATTGTACTTAATTTCACTTCCTTCTTTGTTTTGCTTTTCTACTTGAACTTCTTCATTTTTATTTTCAATTACTTTGATAGGTAAGATAACATTTTCAACTGGATATTTTTCTTTTTTTTCTACAGATATTTCTGCCGAGAATTTTGAAACCTTTTCTAGAACTTCCGTAGACTTGTTATCATTATTTGAATTTTGATAGTTATGCTCAGTAGTTGCAACATTAATTATTTTTTTAATGTTATCATTTACATTCAAGTTAGTTATAATAGATTCTTTTTCTTCTTTTAATTTTTCTTTTAGGGATACATCAAAATCTATTGGTGGAACTTTAGAAGAGGTGATAGATATGTCTAAGTTAACTGTTTTACTTTCAGTATCATCATATTCCTCATCATTTTTTGACTGGTTTTCTAAATTTTCTTTTGTATTTTGTGCTTGTTTTGTGCAAAATAAATCTTCTTCATCATCTGTCCAATCATGCGAAAACAAATTTGACAACAAATTTTTTCGCTTTCCACCTAAAGTTTGAGAATTTGAAGGAATATCTTCTTTTGTTGATATACTTTTTATTTTTTTGTCTTTAAACAGGAATTCTGTATTGGAAAGTATTACTTTATTTTCATTTGAAATTTCTGTTTTAAAATTGGATTGAGAATCATTTTTACTCTCTGATGACTCACTTGTTACATCATCAATTTCATGTGTAGCACTGCTTGTTTTGTTTTTTGACGTTTGGAAAAGATAATCAAATTCGTCCTCAGGAGGCTCATCATCAAATAAATTTGATATTTTTGTTTTTAATAAAACCGAAGAATTAGTATATTCAGAAGGGGTTTTATTCTCTAATTTTGTAGGACTAAATAAGTCGTCTGCTTCGTTATCGACATCATCAAAGAGGTTATTAGGTTTTTTAATCGATGAAATTAAGTCAATTGTTTTATAAGTTTTTGTACCTCTTTCGTTTGTCTCAACTTTCTCCTTGTGATAATTACCAATTGAATTTTTAGAAGCATTAACATAGTTTAGATTACTTTTAGATTGTTTATCTAATTCACTTTCACTGTCAGATTTAAATAAATTCACTTTTTTTACCGTATTTGTATGCCTTGTTTCTAATGTTTTTGTATTTAGATCTTTAATAAAGTATTCAAAATCATTCTCGTCAAATAAACTAAGATTTTTTTCAACCGTTTTATTTTCAGTATTGTGTGAAATTGACCTCTTTCGTGTAAGCACATCTACCACATCACTGTCAAAGAATTCATTTAAATTTTTATCTAATTTCTTAACGTTTTCATCATCATCCAAATTTGGAGGTTCCTCAGATAATATATTTGATACCTTTATATCTGTTTTTTCTCGTTTCTTTTTCTGAGAAACTATAGAAATTCTTTGTTTTGGAATGTTTTGGCTCTGTACTTTATCAATAATCATATCTTCCTCTGAATCAGTACTATCCACTCTTGGTTTTTTTTCTTTTGGTTTATGAATGTAATATTTAAGAAAATCTGAATGGGCGCTTTGTTCTGAAGTGTTTTTTTTTCGTGATATTTCTTCTGAAGATGTTTTCGACGCAAAAGTATGAGAAGAAATTCCTTCTTCATCCGATGACTGAACCAAATTAACAAGCTTCTTTGAATTATTAATTACTTGATTGCGATTAATACTCCAAATTGAACTACCGGATTCAGATATCGTTGGACCAATACTTGGTAAAGATATATTTGCACTTGAATCATCTGAATATTCTTCAATAGCACTTCCTTTCTCAGAAATACTCTCATCATCAGAATCAAATAGACCAATATGCCACTTTTCATTCCAATCGTTTGATCCAATCAACATTGGCAATTGTTTTCCATAAAGATTTTTTGGACGATATATTATAGTACTAAAATTTTGAAATTTAAATAATTTCAATTTCAAGTACATAATTTTATTTACATTTTAATTACCTTTTGACATACTCATCTTCTTCGTCAGAGTCATCTAAATTTACAGAAATTTTATCATAACATTTTTCAAGCATTTTTATATTATTTTTTAAAATAACTTTAATTGTTTCATTTGGATTGTAAGCTTTCTAAAATACAAAAAAAAATTAAATTAAGTTGAATGACAAATACTGCAGTACTAACTATTTGTTCCTGGACGACGAACTTTTTTTCAGGTTTAATTTCATTTTCATCTTCATATACACGATTTTCTACAAACTGTCTTTTAGATAATGCTGAAAGCTTATTTGAAGCATTTTCAAAATCAATACAAGATTTTTCAAGGCTAATAGTCATTTTATTTACATTATCTACAGTATCATTTGATTTTTGTAGCAAGTTCTAAAAAATGATTGCTTTTTAAATTTACAGATTAAAAAATATTAAAACTTACTTTCGATATATTTTTCATAAGCTCCAATAGTTGGGAATCACCTGAAAATAGTATAAAATAAATTTTTAAAAACAATGAAAATATAATTTAGAATTCATAGAAGTACACATTTAAATTGATGTAGTTATCTACCTTCGAGACTCCAAGTTTTTGCATTGTTTCTTATATCTTCCGGAGACCATTGCGTAGATGTTTCCATCTATGAAAACAAATTAATAAATATAATATTTTTAACACACAAAATATTTCTTACCGTAAAATAACATTAATAAAATCTTTGATTTCTGTAATAAAAATACCCTACTTTTTCTAAAATTACTTGATTGATCACTTATGATTATGAAAGATGTCACTTCACTCACTATGTCAGTCAGTACAGTACAGTACAGTAGTCTACTACTACTCATTATTCAACCAATACAAATTTCAATTACCAGCTGAAATGAATAAATGGTATTTAATATTTTGTGTTTGCAGTTTGTGGTTGCAGTTCTTGCCAGCGTCAAATCAAAAAAAGTGTTCAGAAATCACAGTGGTCATTTAAAAATTTTAAATTTTTAAAAATATTTAAATTTTAAAATTGAATTATAAAAAAGGTTATTATAATTTTTATTAATTAAACATTAAAATTTGTAAATTCTAAAAGTTAGTTTGCACATAAATAAAATTTTTTGGAATTTGATAAAAATTTCGAAATTTGAAATTATAATAATGTCAAGCTTAAATTTTCGTTAAAATTGTTAGAAGAAAAAATTGTCATGTTAGTTTAGTATTGTGTTATTTAAAAAATCTAGTATTTGGTTCGGTTCCCATATTTAAGTCCATACTTATACTTTTTTTTTATATATTAATCATAAAAAAAATGCATGGATCTTTTTCTATTTATTAACTAATTAATGCCGTGTTATAGAAGTATGTTTTAAGGTAATCAAAATTTAAATTTATGTATAATATATATCTATTTTAATTTGTAGGTGTTAGTTCCATTCTGTAACTTTTTTTTGGGTCAAGTTGCTATTAAATTTAAAAAGTAAAAAATGAAAATAAAAAATTAATATAAAAATAACATTTGTATAAGCTGAGCAATAAAAATATAAGATGTATTCACATATAAATCATGGCAAAGTTATAACTGTTTCAAATAAACTGAACAATAATATACATGATACCCAGTCAGCGCTTAGAATTTCTGGTCCTACCAAGGAAAATATTTCCTCACATGCAATTTTCTCTGCAAAAAAAAGTAATGAATGCAATAAAAAGAAAGTACTGGCAATAAGAAATAAATTAAAGAGCAACAATCTAAATAATAATATAAATAGTGGCAACAGCGGTGATGGGAACAATTTTAATAATAAACCATTAATACTTTCTAAAAAGGAAATAACTTCCAATAACAGTACAATAAAATCTTTTAAGAATCATAATATTAACTTGAACAGATATCCACCAAAGTCATTCCACAATAATTCAAAACCGATTAATACAAATATATTAACTCCAAATGTTCAATCACCTTACACATCATCCATAAATATCACACCAATAAATGTTTCAAACAATACCAACAGGGAAATATCTAGCAATAATTTTTATTATAATTCTTTCAATCAAGGAGCACCTGTGGGAAATGCAATTATTTACCAACCGCACATGCCAAATCAAACTGTTTTAAATTACAATAATAATCAGTGTTGCCAACAAGTTCATTTTGAAAATTGGAACCGAAATTCAACAAAATTTTTTCAACAAGAGCATATTAACCGCGAATTGGAGAATATTAATAATGGTAAACCATTTTTAATAAATCATATTACATCAATACACGTTTCCCAAATGGATTCAAATACAAAGCAAAATAATACTATGAAAAATAATTTCATTACACACAATAAAACTAGTGGTAGTTATGTCTCTAATTCAGATATACATTGTACAACAACAGTTTCATGTTCACATCAGAACAGTCGTATAAAAAATCATCAAAATTATCATAATTTAAAATATGTTGTAACAAATAAAGAAAATTTCATTAGTTCTCCAAATAAAAATAAAATACAATCGCCAGACAAATCGGAGTTTGTTTCAAATAATAAAACAACGGAAAATATAGTCAATGACTTGAGTATAGATTTGAAAAACAATAACACTGTAATTGAAAATTTAGAATCTTTATATAAAGAAGATGCAACATTTTCTAAAAGTTCTTTAACCGGTTATGAATCAGATTCATCTTATTCTAGTGGCGCGAGAAATTCTCTTGAACCTATTTTTCAGAATGAGCAACAGTATTCAGCAACACAAGTGTTACCAAATTATAATTTAGCACCTTCACCCGATAACGATTTTTACAGATCAAATAATTACGCTTGGTTGCAACAAAATTATGCCTACTTTAATGCCAAACCTAATTGCAGTGCAATAACTATGTACAGTCCTCAAAAGCTCTATCATCAAACGGAACAACCCACGATATTTTTGAACAATTCTACTATTTTACAGTCACCTAAAAGAATTAATAAAAGGCACCAATTTCACGGAAAAAAGAATTGGTTTTCAACACTAAAGTCGTTTCACATCCCGGAAAATACACCACCAGATAGATTTTTAACTAAATCACATTTGATGGAAATAAAAGAAAATCCGAAGAATTTAACAAATGGTTCTGAATGGGATCAACTTTCATCCGACATTTGGAGTAGATTTGTAATTTATCAACAAAAAGAAAATACATATCGAAAAAAAATATTTCTTTGGAAATATCTGTATTTAGTTATAAAAACCAATTTTCCACGTTATGGTCTTTATTTAGTTGGATCAACTATTACAGGATTTGGAACTAATTGTTCAGATGTTGATATGTGCCTTGTGCACAGAGCATCCTTTTCTTTGGATTCAAGATTTGAAGCAATTTCTCATTTAAATTGTATTAAAGAATACTTAAAAACGTTTGAAGTATTTGAAAAATTTCATCTTATTGAAGCTAAAGTACCTATTTTAAGATTTTGTGATCCAAACACTTCTTTAGAAGTTGATTTAAATTTTAATAATAGCGTTGGAATTAGAAATACCCATTTATTATATTGTTATGCACAACTTGATTGGAGGCTGAAACCATTAGTGTTAATAACTAAACTTTGGGCTCGTTACCACAATATAAATAATGCAAAAACAATGACCATTTCAAGTTATTCATTAGTACTGATGGTAATACATTTTTTACAATTTGGAATAAGTCCTCCTGCCTTACCCTGTTTACATCAACTATATCCTGAAAAATTTAATATTATACTTACATCCAATGACTTTGGATTTGTGGATATGATAGAAGATATTGGCCCATTTGAATCGAAAAATACAAATAGTCTTGGTGAACTGTTTCTCCTTTTTCTCGAATATTATAGTAATTTTAATTATTCAAAATATGCAATATCAGTTCGTACTGGAAAAATTTTGCCAATTGAAGAATGTCGCAATGCTCAAGCTTTAAAAAACGATATTCACCAATGGAAACAACTTTGTATAGAAGAACCATTTGACCTAACAAATACAGCTAGATCAGTATATGATTGCGAAACATTTGATAAAATTAAAAATATATTTTTGATGTCATGGAAAATCTTACAAAGTACGTTAGATTTAAATACAATTTTTGCACCTTTATGTTATGTTCAAAAATCTTCAAATTAGGTTAAGAATATATTCGAAAATTTTATTTTTCATTTGTAAATATTTTCTGAATTAGCAGCAAAAAAATCTACATAGAAAAACCAAAAAAATAAAAAAATTAGTACAAAACCAAAAAAAAAAAAAAATAAAAAAAATAAGTACAAAAACAAAAAAAATAAACAAAAAATAAAATTAACAAAAAAAAATTATAAAATTTACAAAATATAAAAATACAAAAAAAAAGAAAATTAAAATAATAAAATAGAATTAGTCATATTTTCATGAAAAAATTGAAAAATATGTTCTTGTAAAAACAAAGTGAAAAGTTGTAACTTGCTAAGGAAAGCTAAAATTAGGAAAATGTACGAATTTATTTATTTGCGACAGCCATTTTAAAACATAACAATAAAGATAGATTTATTAATATAGTTAAAGAGAATCATATTTTGTTATCAATATTTTCGTCTAGTAAAAATTTTCAGCAGTCAAATTACTGATTTGTTAAAAACAAAATTTTGTTATATTTTAAATTTTTGCAATTAGGAAAACTTGAAAATCTGCAATATTAAGAATAAAATTAATTTTTCATATTGTGAAAATCTTTAAGAGACTAAGAGAAAATAATTATTTAAATATATTGCGATTTATGAAGATTTTACATAATTTTAAAGATCGCATTATATCTTTATTGTTGTAAAAATGTAAATTATATTTATAAAGAATGACTATTATCAAATTTAATAAAAAATATTGAATTTTTAAAAAAACGAAGTGATTGTATGTAACAAATTATATAAATTACATTTTTTCCCCATTGAAATTAATTACGATAAATAAATTATTTAATTTTCTTAATCATTTTGATAAAAAAAGTTATATTCTTTCTAATATTCGATAAAGTTTAAATAAAATAAATACCTGTAATTTCATTTTTAAAAATTGTATCTCAAAAAGTTTATAAGTTTTCAAAGTTTATTTGTTTTTGTCATTACTCTTTTACATTTAAAAATAAAATTTTTATACGGAAAGAAATTTTTGTTTTAATTATTTATTATACCTTTAATATTTAATTTTACTGGCATTTTATGCGTTAAAGTACAATTAATAATGCTAATTACTGATATTTTATCCATAGAATAATATGTAAAAACTTTGCTTACTATAGATGGTATCTCGAGAGTCAACTAATTATAGTTGATTAGACTTTTTAGTCAACCAAAAAAATTGTAATTGGGGATATGTTTGGGTTGCATTTGCATAGGTACAGAACGAGTTATTATTTTGACGTTTGTGACCGTTTCGTTCGTGCATAAATGCGTTGCAATTTGTATGAAAACAATAAACACTTGTTTCAATGTAATTTTTTGACATTTCATATTAAAAGACCAAATCAATTGGAGAATTAAAAAAATAATTAATACACTTGTACTGTTTTTTTTTAATTTTTAAATTATCCAATTTGAAATATTAAATACTATCAACCACGGAAAGCAATAATAAAAGGCGTGAAGCATCCTGGATCTGGAAACTGAAACATTTGTTTGCGTTAGTAGCGCACAAAAAAAATGAGCGAAAAACTTAGAATTTTAATTCAAACTAAAGTTTAGAGTCTCTGCTACTGTCTGCCACCACGTACCAGGCACCAGCTCATAAAATTTCAGTTTTCAACTCAAACTTTCTAATATATTTTACCACAGCTAAAACTATTGTCAGCTGTGATTTTACATAAAAAATATAGGAGTAGTTTTTTAAACATTTGTTTAAGCCATTTTTGATTTTAACAGCGTCAATTGTCAAAAAAGCATAAATAAGATATACCATCATCATTTTGAAAAAAGATGAAATTGATTTTGGAACAAATTTGATTTTGAAAAAAGACAAATATAATGTTAAAAAGGACAAATTTGAAATAGAGTATATTAGAGTCAGAATTCATAATTTAATAAAAATGTTAAAGAATTTTTATAAGACATAAAATGTTAAGTGTTCAACATTTGTAAAAAATAAATATAATATATGTATTTTAAAATTCTATTTTTATTCTTATACTTTGCTCTGCAGGTTCAAATTATTCGTTTCAGTAAATCGTTTTTAAAATTTTGGATTAAATATTCTTTTTTTTTCAAGTCTTAAAACTACAATTTATTTAAATTTATTTTGTACACTATTACACTTTGTATAGTGACTCAAGTGAGATTTCATATGCCAAATCGTTTCATATCAGTTTTTTGTCTATCACATTTATATTTATCACATGATTTATCTTACTAGCTATTTCTTTCAATTTTGTTGTTTTTTCGAGTAGCATAGAAATGTTTAAAATAGATAATAAGTGACGGGAACTATCAAACGATAACTATCGATAAATTGTAACTGAAATGATTTCAACTATCGAACGAATTCGTTCATTCATCTGACAAATCCAACTTAAATGCTGGTGTTCCTCAAGGATCAGTTTTATCCCTCACTCTCTTCTTAATATTTATCAATGACTTACTTTTATTAACCTCCAATCCGATCCATAGTTTCCCAGCACCCTTGTGGATTCCTATGAGTTTCATAGCCGCTGTAACATTAATCACCAAATTAATACAACAGCAAAAAATTTCACTATTAGTGAGGTAAATAACGATTTAGCAAAAATTCACAAATCGGGTGAAGTCAACAGAGTTGATTTCAACACCAAAAAACGTAATGCTGTCTGATCTCGCGGAAAATTGCCAATACTATTTCTAACCTACTATAGCGAGAAGTTTTGCAGCATTCAACAGATTTAAACATGCTGGGCTATCGGAGTTAAACCAAAAATTGACTTGGTCAAATCACAGTTTTGGTACAGCTAAAGATGCAGGTTTTTTGTATCGCTGCAAAACCTACTTCTCTGTATCTGATCTTCTTAATATCTATATAGCGTATAATAGGCCAAAAATGGAGTATAATGCTGCTAATTTTCATGAAGAAAAATATCGGAGATATTTGTTAGAGCATAGGCAGAAGATACAAAAACACTACTTGTGTGACAGAGAAAAAACACAAAAATATCGGACGAATTAACAATAAAATTGTACAAGCGTTCAGAAAATATCGAATGGAATTTAGCTCGCTGAAGCTAAATTTTCTATAATTATCTCCGATATTTTTAACACATACGTAAAAAATGTGTATGTACACAAAAAGAATGGTCACACTACCAACATTCTTATGGATACATGACATTTAATTCATTATTTTTCTCCCTCTTTCCTATTGGTAGGATTAAGTATATTTTACTCTTTATAAATATGCGATATCGGATAAAATTTTCCATGAAAATTAGCCTTTATGATTTGAAAAAAATTTTTTTTTTTTTAATATTTAATCCAAAATTTTAAAAACGATTTACTGAAACAAATAACTTAAAGCTGTAAAGAAAAGTATAAAGAATCAAAATAGGATTTTAAAATTTAATATATTTATTTTTTACATTATGTTGCACTTAACATTTTATTTCTTATATCAAATTCTTTAACACTTTTATTCAAAGTTTTTTATTAAATTATGAATTCTGACTAATATACTCTTTTCACTTTAAATTTGTCCTTTTTAACATTATATTTGTCTTTTTTCAAAATCAAATTCGTCAAATTTTTAAAATCGATTTCGTCAAAATATAGAAATTTACGTTTTTTTTTTTATTTAAAAAAGCTTGGCTGGTTTTCATTAAACCGATATATCAACGAAAATGGGCAGAAGATACAAAAATGATATGTGTTTGAAAGAGATAAAGCTAAAAAAATATCCATCAAACATTTGAAAATATGCAAGAAAGTAACCATAAATATCCACGAAATTACGTTCTCTGAATATATTTTGCTATAAATATCATGGATATTTTTAATACATATGCAAAAATTGTTTGCATATGCAAATCTTACAAAAAAATTTCTCACTACCATGGCATTTAAATTATGAAGTATCAAAAAATAACATTTTAAAATAAACAAATGTTCAAATTTTTATTTTTATTTTTTAGTTTAGGTTATGTATATTTTTAACTGTGAAAGTGTGTTGTAATATTTTGTAATAATATAATTTTTTTTCTCCCTCTTTCCCGCTGGTAGTGCACTATATTTTTCTCTTTCTAAAGTTGCGATAATAATATCCACGAAATTTCTCATGAAAACCAGCCTTAAAATATAAATTTGATTTTAAAAACTGACAAAATTGATTTTGAAAATTTGGAAGAATTTGATTTTGAAAAAAAGACAAATATAATGTTAAAATGGACAAATTTGAAGTGAAGAGTATACATATATACATAGTTTTATAAAATAAGATTTGTCACATTTATTACAACAGTCATAATTAAAATCATTTTTTAAAAGTTCATATAATTTATACTCTAAAACTTTTTCTGTACTAATTTTACTAAATTATTTAATAAATTTATTTTCTAAACTATCTAGTATCTACATAAAATTTTCAATTAAAATTCATTAAATAAAAATACATTTTTCATATTCAAAATTCAATAAACAATCTTAAATACTTTCGATTATTATCTTTTGCCACTATGTACACTATGTATAAAATTAAACAAAGTTGCGCTTTTAAAAATATATTGCAATTTAAATTCAAATATCCCTATACTTTGTATTATAACAACACATAGGCACAGTAACAAAGTTACGCCTTTAAAAAAGCATTGTAAAAATACTACCTAAACAATATTTTGTTCATTAAACCGATATATGGTTTAGTGAACAAACCGATATATGGTTTGTTCAATAACAGAATGGTTTTGAAACGAAGTAACATATATTTTACCTATTTTCACTAATGGTTTTTTTTTTGTTTAGGTAGTTGTAAAAAATCATACGTGTAAAAAAAGAGTGGCCCATCTTATTGTAATAGAATAATCTTTCGTTAACACTATGATGACAATTGACAGATAAAAGTCGTTTCGAAATTCCAGAGTAAAGTCAGTCGGATCCGTTTAATTGCACATACTAAAAACACAGCCATTTAATGCTCATATTCAGGTTTTGCATTAATCCGAGGCCTGGATAATTGTACAAATTTACTTATATGCGTATGTGGTTATATCCGCGTTTTTTAAAATTGATTTCTATTTTCTGATTTTAATAATGCAAACCTATTCAGTTCGGTACTTAAAATTCAAAAACTAATGTCAAAAAATTTGACAGTATAGTATAGGTACATATTGTATATGTAATTTAAAAATATGGCAAGTTGTATAATTCAACAGGTTTGTTTGTAAAAATTCAAAGAGTTAGTTTGTAAAAATTCAAAGGGTTTGTTCCTAAAATAAATTTTTAAATGTAATTTTTTTTTAATAAATGTGCATTTAATACAGTTTTTTCTATGTGTTATGGCTATTGAGTCAGATATTTTTTTTTGTACTTTTAAAACATTTTTGCATTTAAACGAGTTGCAAATATCCGAGTAACCATGTTAGAAAATAATGTTTAAATTTATGGTACATAATGTTTAAATTTATGGTATGGTATGAACGTATGGTTTGCGTTCTTTTAAACGGATTGCATTTACACGGGCCCGACTGTATACTCTCTGACGTCATAAATGTTGTTTCGGAACACCAGAATCGAACTAACAGAACAGAGTTAATTTTTTTAATCCTAGTCGTGAGGAGAATTAAGAAGTGTTACAAATGTCAAAGTGTCTTATAAAGTGTCATTATTGTCTTTTTATTTCAAAGTTTAACATTATAAACTTACATATTAAAATAATTGTGAACGAAATCGTTCAATTGAACTTATTTTTTTTGGAAAACTTCATTATTTGTTTGTAATAAATAAATGTTCCAATCTAATTTTGACAGTTCAAATTCTTATCTTAACTCTAGTCGTTTCGAAATGGCAGAGTAAAGTTAACTCTGCATGTAAGTGTTGTAGTTAATCCTATAAAAGCATAAACTCTACTTGGAGGAAGAAACGAAACGCACTCTAGCTGATGTTGCAACAAAAAAATTAAGTTGCGTTATACTTAAGTGTGAAATGCTCCAATTACCGACAATAAAAAAGAAAGGTTGGAAAATTTAAAACCGAAATTTTGTCTATTTAAAAACTTTTATTATGTTATTTTTTACAAATATGTACAATTTAAATTCAAAGTAAACATTTTAAATGTTGATGTGTTTTCTACAATACATTGCAAATTTGAAAATAAATTTTATTCAGACACCCAATCATAACAAATCACAACAAAAATATCGTACGTACAAAGTGAAAGGCGTACGTACAAAGTGAATATCGTATCGTACGTACAATGTGCCAGTTTGTTTCTAAAAATCTTGAGTATTTTTCTAAACGGTTGCCAGGTATCTGGTTTTAAACCGGACAGTCCGTTAATTCAAGTACCGGTCCGGTTGGAAAAAATTAGGAGGGCCGGACGTACAATTGTCCCGTATTCCTCATGTCACTTTCAAAATTTTGAAATTTAATTTTTTTTTACCGCAGGAAAATTTTATTTTATAAAAATTGTAGTTTAATAGGAAATGCAAAATATTAAAGTATTATATTTAAAGTTTTCTGCTGGTGTGGTAAAGTGATAAATTAAAAAATAAATTTTAAAGTATTTAAAGTTTGAATTATTAAGTAAAAATTAAATATTAAATTTTTTTTTTTATAACAATCAACTAGGTTTGTATAACTTTAATAGCCAAATAATTTTAAATTAATTTAAAGTAATTTTACAGCTAAGAAATAAGTGAGGCAGAAGGTGGGTCCAAAACAAAGAGAAGTAAAATAATTACGATGCAGATTGGCAAAAAAATATATAATTGAGTCAGTGAAGGCTTTTGTTGGAAATGAAAAAACAGCAAAGCAAGATGCAAACTGTGTAATATAAAGTTTACTGTTATGTATGATGGCATTAACGCTCTAACTCAGTACGCAAATTCAAAAAAACACATTGAAGCTGAAACTGCTGCAGCTTCTTCTCAAAATTAAAATATTTCTTTTCACCTTTTCAAATCTTTCTTTTCTTGCTGAATTGTTGCATATTTATCATAGTGTAAAGCACCATTTATCATACTTGGCTCAGGAATGCGGAATTAAAATAATAAAACAGACATTTTTTGATTTTGAAATCGCTAAAAAGATTACAGCTGGACGTACAAAAGCTTCGGCAGTTGTACAAAATCTTTTTTATCCTTTTTCAATTGAACTTGTGATAGAAGATTTGAAAAACAACTTACCATTTTCTATTTCTACTGACGCGTTGAGCAAAGGTAATCGGAAGCTATTTCGTGCAGCCGTTCAATGTTATACTCTACAGAATGGATTGAGTTTTAAAATATTAGATTTTTATGAAGATGCTTTTGAAGATTCAAGGTCGATTAAAAATCAGCTCTGTCGAGATTAATTTGGAACAATGTAACTGGCATATGGAGCTGCATATGCTAGCGTGAATTACGGAGTAAACAATTCGGTTTTTCAAAAATTAGTGAATGAAGAAAATAAAACCATTATTGCTAAAAGCTAAAAATGCATTGAAATTATTATCCTTCAACACTGAAAACGTTATATTGAAAGTGTTTGCTGAGTTTTCTAATTCAGCCAAAAAGCGAGAAAATTTGTTATAATTTTTGCGAATCAGAATTTCATGAAGTGTTTCGACATAGTCCTACTAGATGGCTATCTTTATTTACAACAGTTAATCGCTTGTTACTAAGCTGGCAGTCAGTCAAATATTATTTTTTAGCTTTAGGTGAAGACGAATGTCCAAGACCGATATGGACAATAATATCTGATCAAAAAATGAAATGTCGCCAGTAGATGAACCTACAATTTCCGAAATTTACATCTATTTCGTTCAGTCATTTATGTCTTCTTTTCAAAAAATCTTACTAATTCTACAAACTTGTACAACTCTGGCATGTGATCTTTATTTAATATACGGTAAAATTTCGAGAGTCGTTGAAAAATAACATGGACACCGAATTTTTTGGCATGAAAGTAAAATTTGTCATGATGAAAAACTATTTAGATCCTTGTCAGGTGAATAAGTTCAAAACAGAGGCATATACATTGCTAGAGCATTGAACTATTTGCAAAAGTGGTTTGATTTCCAGAATTCGCCTTATATGCACTTTGAAGCTATGAGCCTTGCAAACGGTAAAAAGTCTATAAGTCGGGATGAAATTTTGAAAATTGGGATATTGTTGCCATTGAGGGATGAAGTTCCACCAGACTGTTTACATGCCGAAATATGTGCATTCAATTCGGTAATGGAGGCGCTTGAAGGAAAATCTTCTCTTGAAAAGTGGAACTATTTCTTTCAAAAAGAGCCTGTACCAAATTTATTGAAAATGGCTCAGTTCGTCTTTTCGGTTCCAGTTTCGAATGCGAATGTTGAAAGGATTTTTAGTGTGATGGGCAATCTATGGGGCTACGAACGTAACCGAATGTTGTTGAATTTAGTTAAAAGCGAACTTTGTATCTTCTTTAATATTCCTTATACATGCCAAAATGTAAGAGAAATATTTTCTAAAAATAAAAAACTGCTAAAAGCTACTTCGCAGAATGAGAAATATAAAAATAAATAAAAATAGCATAGTTTTATTTAAAAATAGTTTAAGGTTTATTTTAAAATTTTGTCCGGTATTCTTTAAGGTTTCACCTGGCAACTCTTAACAGAGCAAACTCAGAGCTTGTTTTTCTTTTTATGCTTAGATTATCCATTTTGTGTTTTTTTTTTAACTCGGACATCGGAGAGCGATAACCCAGAGCGCGATCTGTGAGCTCGTACAAATTTCTCAGATTTCATAGAGTTGTCAAAATTAAAACGTCAAATTAAGAATAAAATAACAATACCGTTATTAAAAATAAAATCTCGTGCAAGTTAAATTATATACATTAGCAATTAACCTTAATTAATTTAAAATTATGGAAAATTTATTCACCTTTTGATAAATAAATTAATTGAAAACAAGAAATGCAATTTAATATTTCCTTACTATCTTTTAATTAATAAATTTGTAATAACAACAAATCCATAAGCATTTCGAAAATTAGTATTAACTAATTAGTATTAACTTTTTTATGTTAAGCAATGCTTATGTTGACAACAAATGTAATTTGTAAATTTTTATGGAATTAAATTAAATATATAAAATAAATCAGTCTTAAGACCACAATAAAACAATGAAGCTGTTTAATTTATATAAAAAACATAACTTGCATAGATAAACATTTTTTTTAAAGTTATTTTTTTAAATATTATTAAATGAAATTTTTCGTAAATTAACTTTGTTTTATTTTATTTCTTAAATAAATTCCTTTTATATCTATATTATATTACATCTGAAATAATGTAATAAAATAAGAAATAACATTAGAAAATAATGTGGGTAAAAATTGACAATTTGTGCTCTGAGAATAATTAATCTGATGAGAAAAAGAAAAACGCTCCTTGTGCATTTGAAGACTTTTTTCTTTTGTTTCATTTCCCTTTCCTATAAATTCAAAGTGCTGCAGTTGCAATACAAGATGAAGATACTCTAGTCAAGTGTGAGACGGGGTATTAGTTATCAATTTCTTACAATTTTAATTTCATTTTTAACAATGAATTCAACGAACACTTGATGTATTAATTAGCGCTGTGTGGAAGAGAAAATATAGCAGTGCGCCATCTAATAACGTATTTTTTTTAATCAGAGCATAGGTTAATAGGTATGAGCAAGCTCTGAGTAAAATGACCGCGCTGTGCTGTGAGCAAACTATGCAGTGAGATTTAATAAAAAAACACGATTTGAATAAACTTTCATTTTTATTTTTAAATGCACCTATTCCTTAAAATTTATTACTTTTATAAAAAGTATTTACCTAATAATAATAAACGGGGCATGTATACGACAAAATTGGTCAAAATTCGATAAACGTTTACCATTATAGAATATAAATTTACCGAAAAAATAAACTTTTTTGCTTCTAAAATTTTTTTCATACAAAAATCGATATGTTTATTATGAAAAATAATGGTCGACTGACAGACGTTTTGATCCATTCTAATAATCGTTAGTATATGGAAAGAATTGTCATTGTACAATTTATCTAAAAATCAAAATGGAATTTTTAAATAATAAAAAAGAAAGGGTTGTCCACAAAATATTTTGATAGTTACAGATAATTTAAATTTACATAAAATAAAAAATTATTGACATCTTTATATATTTTTTTTTATTGCATTTCTCTGCCACATAAATGTGGACAGGAAATTACACAGCCTTTCCTGTTCAGGCGTGGCTATAAATGTCGCAAGGGAATAACTCTTACGACGTGTGTGGGACTCGAACCCACACTCCCTCGGTGTTTACAATGTAATCTTTATATTAAAAATGTAAATAAATTATTTTAAACTTTTTTAAATGATAAAATAAACATAATTTTATCATTTATTTCAATATTTAATTGATTCTAAATGTAAATGTTAACATTTTTAGTAATTTTTATATGTAAATGCAAAATTTTAATTATATACAATAAATTAAAATTTTGGCAGTATATTGTAAATGTAAAATTTATATTTTGACATTTTTATATTGAAAATGTAAAATTATTAACTCTTTTATATGGATACTCTTTTATATGCCCCCAAACCCCCACTAACAGTTTCAAAAATCCTTTTTGAAATTCGGAAATTAAATGCATATGGCAAAAATCAATTTATAAATTTTTTTGCTTGCTTGAAAAAAAAAAAAAAATAAACATTAACTCTTTTATATGAAAATTCATTTTTTAAAGCGGGAGCTGCCGCGCCCAAATTCCCGCTAGCAATTTAAGAAATCTTCTTTTTAAATTCGGCAAGTAAACGCATACGGCAAGAATCAATTTCAAAAAAATACATTTTTTTGCTTGTATGAATTCAAAAAAAAAATAAATGTTTTTAACCTGACTCTAAAATAAAAATTTTTAGTATGTCAATTTCATACAAGAAAAAATTTAAAATTTCAATTCTAGTATGTATGTTTATAAAAAAAATTATTGTGTCAATAATTTTCATAAATTTATTTTATATAAATTTTTTGTACAACTCTTTTGAATTATCTTTGAAAAGAAAATTTTCTAACTTATTTCAAAGGATTGCACTATGGCAGCACCTTTCAAAAATGCTTAGAATTGGAAAATCATGCGGCTAAACATAAATATTATTTTCATATTGGATAGTTTATATGAAAAATTACATAAATCCAAAATGAAAAATAAATAAAAAAATAAGCTGTGAAAATAAAAAAAAGGATATTTGGTAATTAAAAACATTAAAAGGAATCATTTGGGGTAAAAAACAAAAAGATAGGAGCCGTAGTTTGGATTTTAATGCTTGAGTTACATGTCGCATACATTGTCCTTTTAGAGTTAGTTTCAAAAGCACGGTGTCAATCATTTATTTATTTCAAAATTCTTTAGACTTTTCTACTTTTAGAAAGTGGGATTTTAAAAATGGCCATTTTTTCTAATCGACATTTTAGAATAGACATTCAAGAAACGCTATATTGTACAAGTCGACAAATTTGACGTCGGCATTTTAAAAATTAATATAACTTAGCAGACCCGTAAAAAAATCAGTGGGTAATACTAGCTGATGTAGCAACAAAAAATCAAGTTTCGAGATGCTCAAGTGTGAAACGTCACAGTGAATAGCTAAATTTTTATTTCACAAAATCTCTCCTTTTGCATTTATTTTTTTGGAGACTTCAGCTGCAAGATTCTTTAGTGTGATACTGGATAATAAAATACGCTACATTTGCAAACAAATAAAAACTAAAAAAAATTGCAGCACCCAGCAGCAGTGCAATCAAGTCTAAAAGCCTATAATATTTTACACCAGGCAACATTTGAGTGCAGTTGGTGTGAAATGTTCCAATAGCTTACATTTTAACTAAAATAACAACTATTTTTCAACTATGAATGTACTTCTGAGTACTGCTAGCTACTGACTATTGACTGTGAGTCTTGAAGTTGAAAGCTCGATCAATACTCAATAGTCATACTGATATATAAAATAAAGTCACAAGGTTAATTTAACAGAAACTGATATTCTGCTTTTATTTAAAAAAAAAAAAAAAAAAACGCGTACTATCAATTATGACGCCAAGACGCCGAACAAGTTTTACTTTTATTTTGTCATATAAAAACATCTATCTATAGTGAGTGAATGACATATTTAATGTCACAAATGCAATGGACAAATTCTTTTTAATTGCTTAAAAACTGTACAACCCTAAATTAGTAACACTTTGAACTTTGGAAGTAGTGCAGTGAAGGGTGGACGAGGTATCATCGTAATCAATCAAGTAAATTCTATTTACGTTTTAAGATTCATTTAATTTAATCATCTTAATTTTAAATAAAAAATATAAAAGTACAAAATTTTAAAAATGTCGATCCAAGTAGAAAAACTTAAAGAAGATATTAACAAATCTTTGGAAGATAAGACTAAACCATGGTACAATGTTTTTGAATACGTCGAAAAAAATACAAATGTTCCCAAAATTTATATATTTTTAGGTAAGTTTTGATTTATTTGTTTTCTTATTTATTAACATAACATTTTTGATTTAGTTTTTAAAATTTATTAAAGTTTAAATTTCTTTGCTTGAAATTCTGAAATTTTACTTATAAAATTGTTGCTAAGTGTTTTTAATTTGTTATGGAACTTTTAATTTCTGAAATCTAAGATATAAACCTAAAACAAACCTAGCCAATGTTTAAACCAAAATTTTGGAAACTACCTGAAGGTTATTTGAAATATTTTCGAGTAATTTAAGTTATAATTTATAACTACATATTATATACATTTGTATTGTGTTTATACAGCAATTAAAATGATAAAATTAATATAGTAAATTCAGTTATAAATATAAAAGTAAAGTTTTTTATTCGAATATGATGATGTTGCGGGTTTTAATGAATTAAGTTCAAGGTTTAGTTTCCCAAATGTTCAAATCAAAATCTTAAATATATTCTAATCAATTTTTTTCATTCTTAATTAATAGCAATCTAATAAATATCGGGTTATATAATACGAAGAGATCATTCTTTTCCATTATATCAAATGTTTTTTAGTGCATAGTTTTTTTTATACTTTAATTTTCCAAAAAAAAATAAAGATTTAATTGTATAGGACAAAATATACTTGCATTGATTTTTCATTTTATTTTGTTAACCGTGTGTGTCTATAAATAATTTATACTTTGTAAAAATAGAAATTGAGTTTTTTTTTTTTTTATTTACTTTCTTATCTAAATGTACACGTTGCTATAAATTAATATGTTTAACCGTATAGGTAACGAAAAAAAGCATCGAACGCATAAGATAATGAATTAATTTCTAATTTTTCTTGTACTAATCTTTGGTGATATAAATAGTCCCTGGCATTGGTTTAGCATATTTATATATTTAATAAATTATAGTTTTAATACATACTAATGCAATAAATTTATGAATGTACTTTTGTTTTAGTAAGAATATTTGTTGAAATTGTTTTTAAATAAACCTAATTAATGTTTTTATTTTTCTGTAAAATCTCAATTAACGTTTAATTTAGAAGAACTTTTCAAAAATAATTTAAAAACTATTTAAGATGCATTCATCAACGAAAAGAAATGAAATAAAAATCAAACAAAAAAAAATTATAATACTTAGACAAAACTTAATTTTAGACTTTTATTTTATTTATATATATAATATGTATTAATTAGCTAAGAATAGATCTTGCCTGGTAAAATCTTGAAAACAATATTGGTGGTGCGATAAAATGTTAACTCTCCTTCATTAAATTAAATTTATTCAATTATATTTTATTCATAAAAAAATGGTCAATATAAAATATTATAGAAATATGTTTAATTTCAAAAAATAAAAATATTCACATTTTATGTTTAATTATCCCATTTTTTTTCTTTACAAATTTTTCAAATGCTTTTCTCTAACAGAATTTCAAAAAAAAAATTAAAATTTATTTATATATTCGTATGAAAATTTATATTCTAATGTTAAAACTTCTAACATAAGAAAAATAAATACTTTATATATTTTTAAATTGGAATATGTATATATTAATAAAACTTTTTAATACATCTTGATTACTCTTGCTCTCTTGATTAAATGTGTTATAATAATTCTAATTAATTTAGATTATTTCATTAAAAGGATATGTGATCTACACATATTGTACCCTGAAAAAGGGCCAAACTTATTTTTAGATATTGTGAGATATTCTCTTTCCGCGTAAATTTTAATTACAAGTTTGCAGAAAAAAAAAATTTTTTAAAAATTAAAATATAAATTTAATAAATTTATTTAGCAAATAGCAATTTACTAAACTTTGTAATAAGTTTGCAGAAAAACTGTACTAATATATATAATCAATGTTTAACAAATGTTTTTTTTTTTTTTTAAAAAAGTGAAGTACAAATAAGTTAGCCTGAGTCTATTTTGTTTTTAACTTAAATCTTCAAAAATTTTTATAAATGTTTTTCGCTTTGGAATGAGTTGATTGATGAATTTGCTTTTATTATGATGATAGAAAATCTCTAAAATTAGATAATTAAAAATTTTGGTGATGTCATTTTATTTTTATGAAAATTATTTATTTAAGAAAATCTAAATGAAAACAGTTAACCAAGTTATTAAAAGCAAACACCAAGTTTATATCTTTGTTATTTTTTCTTTTAGAAAATTTGCATGGTCGATTGATGTAAAAACAATGTATATTATGTAAAACGGTGTATATAAAAATGATGAATGAAGTACGGACATTATTGAAGAAATTGCTCTGAAAATGATTTCCCTTTTAGTTATTTTTAATTTCCTAGCAATTTGTAAAAATAAAACTATCCTATTCTTGATACAAACTACTCAATTTATTATTACTTATTAGTTAATTTAGTCATTTATTATTATTGTTTTTATTTATATCTAATTACTTTTTTTCGCATATTCATTGAATTAAAATATTAACAATATTTATACGAATAAAAGTATTAACAAACTTATGGCTATTCATACTTTTTAAATAAACCGCTTTATTTTTCGTATTCAACAAATTGAAATTAGTTTTAGTTTAATACATAAAAAATTTTGCTCTAAAATTTTTAAAAATTATAAAAACCTTTGTAACTAATTGCTGAAAAATAATTTTGCCGCATAACAGAAAAAAAATTGTTGTATTAGTTAAAGCTGACATTTATGATTCTATATAGGTGAGAAATATTTTTGAATAATATTATTTCAGTTGATATATATATAAATCAATTGAGCTAAAAACGACAAAAAGTGATTTTTCTTATTATTAAGGTAGAGATTCAGATTTTTAGAGGTTTTCAGATTAGAATTAAAATATCATTTCCCAGGATCGGTAAATTCATTCTAAATAAAAATTAAATTAGAAAAGTTAAAATTTATTTAAAACATAATTAAATAAATTAGTATTTAACTTTTTACAAATGCTTAAACAAATGGATATTTCTGATATTTACAATCAAATTAATGATAATAAATCGTTGAAATATGGTAAGAATATACATATGTATATACATACGTTATACGTATATGTATACATACATATATGAAAAATTAATATTTGCCGGTCTAACTTTTTTTTGTAACAAGAAAGTAAACTGATGTGAAATTAAGAAAAACTAGTAAATTTTTTTTACATTTATTAAAATACATATACATATACATATGTATGTACTCATAAAGAAATTAAATTAAAGCATAAAAAATAACTTTCTAGTTTTTTAACCAAGCAAATCAAGATAAAAAGAAAAATTATATAACAAAATAAAAACCATCAGCTGATTTATTTTTTTTTACTCTTTCATTTTCAAATATTCGTTTAACTAAATGCTTACGTTTCAATCTGTAATGTTTATTCTTTTTACAAGTTCGTATTGAAAATTTCGTTTTAATTAAGATTCAGGTTCAAATAACTACTGAAAGGCTGTGAATATGGGAAAAAAATATTTGAAATCAAAAAAGTCAGAATCATTTAAAATTGGTTCCATTGATTTACATTCCAATATTTTACTAAAAGGTATTCTTAATTCTGTTTTATTTATTATTACAAAAAAGTTACACGTAATGTAGTTCGGGACAAAGGTGAATGAAAACGTGTTTTAATTTTATATTATTAGATGTCATTTGGAAATAAAAAAGCATGACGGATCAAAAATAATAAAGCTTTAAATTAATATAATAAAGATGAAAAAATTATTAATGAATTAATGTTTTAGTATTTGTATATTTCTTTTTAATATTTCTGAAAAATGTTATGCTATAATTCTATAATGATGCTTATTTTTTAATTAGTATTAGTAAGGTATCGTCAATTTAATTTAAAGTTAATTATTTCATTTTATGTATTAGAACATAAATAACATAATTTTTGATAATTATTATTTACATATGTATTACATATGTACATATATTTTAATATTTTTTAAACAAACAATTTCTGTAAAAATAATTATTAAAATTAACTTTTATTTGCAGGAGCACTTGGACTAACAGCGCTTTATTTAGTTTTTGGTTATGGAGCTGAATTACTTTGCAATATTATTGGTGTTGCATATCCGGCATATATCTCAATGCATGCCATCGAATCAGCGACGAAAATTGATGATACTCAATGGTTAACTTACTGGGTTACATATGCCGTCCTTTCATTATTTGAATATTTTTCAGCCTTCATTACTTCAATAATTCCATTATACTGGCTCTTAAAAGTACATATATTTTCTACTTTTAATTTATATAATTTTTTAAAACTATTTATGTATTTAGTGCATATTCTTGGTTTGGTGCATGTTACCAATAACAAATAATGGGTCATATGTTTTATATCATAAAGTCATTCGGCCGTATTTTTTAAAACATCATAAAGGTAAATTAAAATAAAATTTATTTAATAACTTTAGAATATAATATTAATTTTTTTTTCTAGCTGCCGATAAAATTCTTGAGAACATAGCAGAAAAAGCCAAAGAATCTGTAAGTGGTGTTTTTGACAAATCCAACTAAGATTATAATATGTATAACAATAAAATTTTGATGTATGGAACATCTAAAAATAGCATTTATGAAACAAACACAAAAATTAAAAACATAGATGGTGATCAGCAATACAATCTTAGTTTATCAATTTAGAGTAAAACAAAACATATTTTTATTATCTTTTTAAATTAATAACAATTTTTTTTAATGAATTAAAAACCATTTGTGCTTTGACGCGACCTAAAATTAAATGATTTTTCTAAATTTATTTTTTTCAATAAGAATGTTGATTATTGTTGCACTAAATATTATTAGGTTTTATGAAATAAATTAAAATAAAATTAGTAATATATTATATTTAAATATTCTATAGATTGTATTATTTGTATTCAAATAATTAAAAAATGTTGGAACAATTTGAAATTTTTAAAAAATCTATTAAACTTTCACATTTTAAACTATGAAGTAAAAATTCAAAATTGTAAGTGGCTTAAACTATTTATCTTTGAAATAAATGTTTAAAAAGAAACAAATTTTAATAGACTTTTATTCTTTATTATAAATTTTTATAATTTATTTTTCTATGACCTTTTCAATTTCATTTAATTTTTTTCTATTTCTCCATGCCTCCATATATGTTCTCGGATGAATTGGTAAAAATCCAGACAAACCTAATAGTTCTGCAACCGGATTTGATAAATGTGCACCTTTCCCAATCCAATACCTTATTCTTTCATAATTTAATGACACAAGGCGTTCACTAAAAAGAAAATATACTTGTATACAGATAATATAAAGACCCAAATTTTATGATAAATATCTAAGTTTAGGACCTTACATAAAACATGAGTCTAATTTTAAAAACTGGTACTACAAAACTTACTTAAATTGATTAGATAATGGGTCATATGTTCCAATTTGTTCAATTACTGGCTGATATTGATCTTTTTTTCTCTAAAATATAATTATGAAATTAAATTTAAAAACCAAAATTTCATTCTAACCTCCATAACAACAATATGGAAAAAAGGGCGATTCGTACAACCATGTCTAGCAAAACGTATAATTTTTGCAGACTTTTTGTAAAATTTTCCTATTCCGCTAGCTGGTGATAGTGACATTTTTGTTTTATTATATTTGTCTTTAAAAAGTAATGAAAAAGAAAATCAAATTTGTAAACAACATGAAGAAAAATAATTTGACAAATTAATATTTGTCAATTCTTATGAAGCTTTTACAATTTACAATGAATTCTTATGAAGCTTTTCCCTCTCAATGTGCGCAGCGCAGTGCCGCAATCTGCTGTCAAAGTCTTGTTTAAATGTAATAGATACCTATTATGACGGTATGTATTTATAATAAACAAACGCACTCGTTTCGCGTTTATTTTATTTGTTTCTAAACAAAATGAATTAGTTAAAATAGAGTAAAACCAAAAATTTGAATTTTATTGTGGATGTGGATACACATGGATGTGGAAATGCTGCTAATCGAGAGCGAAACGAGTATAAAATTTAACAACGTTAATTATAGATCCAATCGCATTTAGAATTTGAATTGTCTTTAAAATACAGAGGAATTTCATACTTTTCGGTTAGACATCACTATTTCTTCAATATTCCTTCATTATTGCTTCCATATTCCTTAATGAATATGAAATAGTAATTTCCTATTTTTTTTTTTTGTTTTTTCAATATTTTGTCTGACATTACGAAACTATTTCTTCCATTTTTTAAAAATACGAAATAGTGATGTCTAACCGCTAATGCTTATTTTTTAAAATTATGACCTGACCGGGATTTTAACTCAAGACCCTCCGATTGAAAGATTGGCGACTTAACCACTACGCCATGAGTCAGATATAACTTTTTTCGTCAATCAGTTCAACTAGCTCCTTCAAACCACCTCTTTAACAATGAAATTAACAAACAATTCTACAATTTGAATTTTTCAATTTGAGTGATCACAGAATGCACAATTTAACATATTTTATACAAAAAATAGGCACATCCATAAAAACAAATGCTCTGTTCAATCAATCAATACGTAACATAGAGAAATACTCTGTTCAATTTTGGAAGATATAAAATTTATTGTAGATTGTATCATAAAATTTAAATTTTATTATATTTGATAACAGTATAATAGAATATTATCAGGTTAAATTACTAAAAATTAACCTGGAAAATCTAAAAATTTTGAAAAATTGAAGAAGGAGTATTTTGTATCTCTTAACATAAATCGGAGTATTTTGCCCAGAGGAAAAGTTGCGAGGTATATCTTATCAAAAAGTACTCAAATACTCCGATCGAAGTACAAACGACAGCCCTGCTATTAATTAGTTTCTGATGTTTCGAAACGATATTTATGACTTCACAGAGTTTATTTTACTTTACTCCTTCATTTCGAAACGATTTTTATCTGTCATACTGTTAAGTAAACACCAAAGAGTTAGAAACAAAAACGACTTCTGGAGTGGCGGAGTATAGTAAAATAGACTCTCTTAGAGTTTATCGAAATGCCGGAGTAGAGTAATATAAACTATCTGACATCATAAATATCATTTCGAAACAGCAGAATCGAATTAATAGTTTATTTTTTTAATCGTACTCGCGAGGATAATTAAAGAGTGTTACAAATGCCAAAGTCTTATGAAGTGTCATTATTGTTTTTTTATTTAAAATTTTACCATTATAAACTAAAACTTACATATTCCATTAATTGTATGCGAAATCGTTCAATTAAACTTATAATATTTAAGAAAAATAAGAAAATTAATAATAGTAGTATTAATAAAATTAATAATAGTAAAAATAATAAAATGAAGAAAAACAACAATAATAGTAGTAGTAAAAATATTAGTAAAAATAATAATATTAAATTTAATCAAAATAATAAAACAGATAATAATAAACAAGTTAGCTTTAGTAAATCAATTAAAAAAACACAAACTAGTACCAAAACACAAACATTATTAAATTCGCACAATAAAAATAATGATTTAAATAATTCAATTTTATCTAACGAGAATTTTACTTTCCGTACATCACCACTATACAAAAAGCATTCTTTACTACATTCTTTTAATAACTCTACTGATTTCTCGAACAATAAACCTTATTTAACGCTTCCAATTGATAAAAATAATAATAATTATACACAGTATAATGACGATAATGACAGTATCCATAGCATAATGAAGTCTCTGGTATTAGTGATATTAATAATGACAATAGTATCAATAATACTAGCTTGTTAATCTCTGTTTCGGAACCGGCATCTTCTTGTGATTTGGTCAATAATGATTATCCTAATTTTGTTTATGGGGGTACTAATAAAACTAAGTTGGACAATAGTAATAATAATACTAGCACTTCAATTGGTACCACAGGTAAATCATTTGCCAAACCTTGTATGAAGACCTGTTTTCCATAATTTCATAATTCGATAGATATTTCGGAAAAGGATGTAAAAGAGGATCTTCGGTTTTATCGGAGCCATTGTGAAAGTAACTACTATAAGCACTTGAATTCATCTCGTGAAAGTTATAATAAGTTTTTTCTACCAAGCTCCTCGAAATGATCTTATTAATATTCCTATTAAAAGAACCACACCTATACCACCAACAATTTAAATAACATTAAAATATTTGATCACCACTGTAGTGGTATGAGAGGCAAGCTCAATAAACTTTATCTTGTTGCTAAGTCATGCAATTTCAGTGTTCTTGCTATTACTGAAACATGGCTTAACATCTTTTAAAAACGAGGAAATTCTTGATGGAAATGGGTACAATTTACAGGAAGGATCGTGATTATCTATCTGTAAATTGTTGGCGAAGAGATGGCCTGTTACTTGCCGTTAATAATTATTTATCTAGTGTACATTATTTACTGGTGCATATCAATCTTTCGTTCACCAATTTATTAAAATAAACTTAGGTACGAATAATTTATACCTAGATATTGTTTACTTTCCTCCGAACTCTGATAATGTTCATATTCTTATTTTTATAGCATATATATATTGTAAGATTACAATATTATTTCCGATATACCTGAGGATGATTCAATTTTTGTTTTTGGCAATTTCAACTGTCCTTCTATTTCTGTTATTGTAGACGATACGGATAATTTATTATTACCATTTAATTTTCAGGACGAAATTGACTTTGGTTTAATTAGTGAATTCTATGGTAAGGATCAGCGATGCCAGATCTTAAATAGAAGATTATGCTATTTTTTTTAAAGTAGCATATTTTATGCTTTTTTTTTTTTAAATTATGTTATTTTTCGTTGCAACCGCAAGCCAACTATATAGATAATATACATAGATATATTACTAATAGATAGACAGTGAAGAAAATATTTTCAGCCAATTTTGAGAAACAGCTGAGTGAACCGTGCAAATGTATTGCTTTAGTTTCCTCAGAAATAGGTTCCTAAAAGGTGAAATAAATTCATTTCTAATTTTTTTAAGGATTTTATCACTTATTTTGTTACTTTACAAGTAGTTAAAATTTTGAATAACCTTAATTAAATTAAATTTTAATTTTAAAAACAAAATATATAAATTATTAAGTAATATAAAAATTTAAAATCTCTGAATGAAACTGGTTATGAAAAACTGCTTTACATTATTTTAATAAATATAAACAGCTGAGTGAACGAAATGTATACATATTATAAAATGCATATGTATTTTTTTGACTGAATACCTTAAGATAGGAAAACACATAAAAAAAGAAACGACTATACCTATGAGAACATACAATACTTTGCCTTTAAGTTTACAAAAGTATATGTATATTGTATACATGATATTATATGCATATATTTCATTTCAAATTAAGATTTTGTACCTACGTTTTTATTGAATTAATTTTATTTCGACTTTATATTATAACACCATTTACAAAATATAAATTACAATACAATATACTCTATATTCTTAGACAATTTACAAGAAACAATATTATTTGACCGACCAACATCGTCGTTCATGCCAACAAATTAAAAATTTTAAAAACACAATGCAAATGCAACACAACACAACAGCCAACACAAAACAAACTTTATTGTGTCGGCTGCGTTGATACAAATTGGGTATGTTCAGAAAAAAGCATAAGCATAATGTAGAATTTAAGTCTAAGGAAAGTTAGAGAAATTTAATAAGGAAGTACATTAATCATAGATGAAAATAAGTGTTGTTTAAAATAATGTGACTTGCTGAAAATATGCTTCTTTATATAGAATATGCTTTTTTTGTCGGCATAATTTAAAAAAACAAATAATATGCTTTTTTAAAAAAAATATGCTAAAAACGCATAAAATATGACCATATGGCATCACTGGTAACGATCTACAGCAAATTATTAAGACGTGTATCTGTCTGAAAGTGAAATTCTTGAAGCAATTTTGAGCGTTGATATAAAAAGGGTGCTGGTCCGGACTTAATTCCTCCAATCTTTTTATATAATTGTTCTCACAGTCTAATTTTCCTTCTTCATTTTATTTTCAACAAGTCACTTTCATTTGGGATTTTCCCACAAGAGTGGAAATATCGTCTTACTTAACCCCTATCTTTAAAAAACGGTGTAGAGCATCGGTAGAAAACTATCGAGGTATAGCAATCCTTTCGACTATACCAAAATTATTTGAAAAAATTGTCGTTGATAAGAATTACTCGTATCATAAATCCAAAACCCAATGAACAACAACATGGTTTCAGAAAGATCGTTCAACTAAAGCGAACCTTATGATTTACACATCTGAAATCCTAAATCAAATGGAGAAAGGATACCAAGTTGATGCAATTTACACTGATTTTAGCAAACCTTTCGATCGTGTAGATCACTTCACTTTGCTAAACAAACTAGCAACTTTTGGCATTTCGGGTTCATTTCTTGAGGGGCTTAACTTTTATCTATCAGAAAGAACTCAAAATGTTATTATCCAACACAATCGGGGCTACTTCCGGTGTTCCACAAGGAACCCATTTAGGCCCCCTTCTTTTTAACGTATTTATTTCAGATCTTTCGGAATATCTATGCAATATACCTCACATTTCGTTTGCTGATGACCTAAAAATTTATCAAGTTATTAAAGATAATTCTGATGCAGTTATACTTCAATCAAGCTTTTCAGTCTTAGAAGCTAGGTGCACGTCAAATAAATTGGAATTCAACATACAGAAAACTTTTTTAGAACCTTTGATTGGTCATTCTGCTTCCCTAACAAAAATGTTAACTTTGTTGCAAATGCGATTAGTAAAACTATTTTATTTGGAATGAAGTTATTCATTCCCCATTTCATGAAATCTGTTAAGAGGAGGCCCAAATCGCATTTGCAAAGAAGCCATTTTTAGAAAAAATGAGGCTTTACTAAAACTAAACTGTACTAAAACAATAGGTCGGAGGCTCGCATGGCGAACTATATAGTGATGAGAAACAGATACAAGAGAGTTATCAATAAGCAAAAATTCTTGTTTAAACAAAAGTTGAAACGTAAAATCATCCACATGCCAAAGAATAGCAAATCTTTTTGATAATTTGAGAAAAGTCTAAAAGAAAACTTTAGAGGGTCTTCTCTTTCACCACTTGTTGCTAATAATAACAGAACCGTATCAGATTCTAAAGAGAAGCTGAACTTATTTGGCAAGCAGTTCCCTTTCAATTCGATACTGCCATAGTCAGCTCAGATGCCACCTTCTGTTCCAATAGTTGGTGGCTCCTTCGGTAAAATTTACTTTAGGACGCGGTCTTTTGTATTTGCTTTTACAATTACATAAAAAAAATAACAACTATTTTTAAATAAAAAACACAACTTATTTAAGTTTTAAAATTTGAATCTTTATTTCGACATTAATATGTCTAAGACTTAATCGAGACTTAATTCTAATTAGAAAATGTACAGGTATTTATATGTTATTAATTGCAAATTCGTCAATTTATACATTTTTTATTTTAATAATTTAAAGTTAATAATTTTGGTGTAATTTGAGCAATTGCATAATTTTGTTATTGTGAGAAAGTAATTAATTTTATTTTCGCATATTGAAATGTGAAACTATTTTAATTTATTTAGCAATAACAATCTTTCATGATTGAACATGTTTGCAATATGATACTGATTATAAATAATTTTGTAATAAGTTTTATTATTTTGCAATAACAGGAAATGCTGACGTAGTGTCTGCTATTTTTGTATCAAGAGAGTTTGACAAATATGTAACTTCTCCCTCCTTTAGATAAGAATTCTCCTGAATTCCTTTATTAATTTTAAAGTAACCGAATTTTTTAAATAATACGATTGCTCCAATTATTCCAATTACAAAGAATATTAAATCTAGTACATAAAAAAATTCTTTTCTTATGTACTTTATGTTCTTTAATTTTTTCTATATTATTGTCTGTTTCTATAACAATGTCATTGAAAGTAATCTTATTCTTAAAATTAAAAGTCTGATTTACTGGGTAATAAAATCTTTGTTTGATACTTTCTTTTATGTTTGAAAAATTATGATCTAGAATATTTAAAGTGCAATTATTGAAATGGATCAAAACATGATCCGTTATAATAATATTTTTATTGTCACATGATTGATTTACTTTTACATTTTTAGCATTTTAAATTACAATTGTTTCTTCATCTATTTGTATCATTTCGGTTAATTTATTATTTATTAGTTCACAATTATTAAAAATACAATTTTTACTTAAAGATAATTCATTTAATGTTTTTAATTTTTCGTATTTATACGTCTTATTATTATATGTAAAAATAATTTCATTTGGATAATTTATTTCTTTATTTTCTTTATTTGGAACTGGAATGATAATTTCTAATTGAATTGTTTTAATTTTTCTTGGAATTAGGATTGCAAGTAATAATGAGTCTTTTTCGAACTGAGCTAAACCTAGTTTTATGTATTGTAATTTATAAAAATCTATTTCGTATTTCTCTATTTCTTCTTCTGTTAAAATATTAGGGTGCACAATTCCATGCCTAATTGAAGCTAAATTATCTTGTATTATCTCTATTTTTTCTTTTATGAGTTGTATCTTAAAAAGTAAGTCTAAATATATATTTTGTTGAATTAACGATTTTTGTAAATTATTTATTTGGTTTAATAATATATTTCTGTCACCTTCTATAATTGTCTTAAGTTGTTTAATTGTTTTGTGAAATTGTTGATTAATTGTAATTTGTTCATTATAATTTGTTATAAGTAAATGATTATTATGATCTACAGTTTGTAAATGTGTTTCTATATTTTGTCGATCTTGTTCGTCCATTGTTCCGAACAACCATTTAGAAATTGTTCCGACACCATTTATTATTCCTCGTCTTGGTCTTTTATTAGGAATTATAGTTTTTAACTTGTTTTTTAGGTCTAAAATTTCTGTTTGCAAAATTGTCTCGTGACTTGAATTTAGTACGTCTGTTCTATTTGAAATATCATCGAGTAAATTTAATATTTCAGTTGGGTGTATAATATGAATTATAATGTCAGTTTGAGTAACGAGTTGTTCTTTGTCCAAGTTTATTTTTACAAATCCTGTATTTGAAATTACGTTACATTACATGAACTATTGCCATTGTACTATTACATTCAATATTAAAATTTCTAAGAGATTGTGTAGAGCTTTTATCATTCACATCCTCTCCCTCATTCACATTATGTTCTATTCTACTAAGAAAATCTGCGACATGATTTTCTTTTCCCTTGAGATATTCAATTTCAAATTGGTATTCGCCTAATTTTAACAACCATCTTTGATGCCTAGGTGGTCTTTTCCTTTATATTTGGCATGCAAATATTTTATTGGTTGATGGTCCGTCAATATTTTAAATTTATTACCGTATAGGTAGGGTCGAAAGTAGTTTACTGACCACATAATTTCTAAAAATTCCTTATTTGTAGCGGAATAATTACGTTCATGACTATTTAAGGTTCGCGAAGCAAAACATACAGGGTGTCCTTCCTGTGACAATACAGCGCCAATCGCGTAGTTCGATGCGTCTGTTGTCAAAACAAATGGTTTTTCGAAATTTGGATATTTTATTACTGGATGACTTGTTATTAAATGTTTTAATTTTTCAAACGCTTCGATGTAATTTGGGTCGTTGGTATTAATTTTTGTATCTTTTTTCAAATATTTCGTGATAGGTTGCGCAACTTTGGCGTAATCCTTCACAAATTTCCTGTAATACCCTGTCATTCCTAAAAGTTTAATGTGTTTTTAAGTTTTTGGTAGTTCTAAATTTTCTATTGTTTTTATTTTATTGGGATTAGGCTTTAAACCGTCTTTTGTTAATATGTGCCCTAAGAAATCAGGGCACATATTAACAAAAGACTAAGAAATCAGTTGTTGTTTCTCAGGGGGGGCATGATATAGCCCATACACCTAGGCCCAGCGACCCGTTGTGCTCCCCTGCTCAACGATCCGCTCGCTTTCTACAGCGTCTCGTCGAGCCACTCAATTCCCTTCATGAAACGCACTATGTCTCCTATATTGAGCATTCTCACCTCGGAGAAGTTTCCCCATTGATCCTCTCCCAAGGTTCTTCGCCTTAGGGTCCTCAAATTCGGGCATTGGCACAGAACGTGAAGTACTGTTTCTGCTTCTTGCCCACATCCCCTGCACAAGTTCACTTCCGTTATACCTATTCTTTCGGCGTGAGCCCTTAGCAACAGGTGCCTTTGCTAATTCCCATGTATATTCTCAGATCGGTTCTATTTAGTTTTAGAATTTTCTGAGTCTTTTTACTATTATATTCTCCCCAGAATTCCTTCGTATGTATTGAACATGGGGATTGCCACCAACTTTCCTTGGCTTTGGTTTTTGCCCAGTAGCTTGTTGCTAACTTTACCGTAGAGTACGGCATACCTACATCTTCTATATCCATCAGCTTTCTGTTTAGTACAGATTTTGCTGTCAAATCTGCAATTTCGTTATCTGGGTAGCCCGAGTGCGCTGGTATCCACTGCAGCTTAACTGCGTTTGTTTCTCCCAGCGCATTTAAGGCTTTCCAGTACTCAATTGTTTTCCTCGACTTGTGCAAACCACCTTCCATAATTTCTGCGTTTGTTTCTCCCAGCGCATTTAAGGCTTTCCAGTACTCAATTGTTTTCCTCGACTTGTGCAAACCACCTTCCATAATTCTAACGATTGATTTGCAATCGGTGTGTATGTTTATGATTTTACTCCGTCCCGAAGTTACCGTCTAACCTGAGATCTCCCGCAATCATATCAGCAGCTTCCGGGCCAACCTGGAAGTTGTGTATGTTTACGCCCGCATTCTCTACTATTCGTAGAATTTCCTTGTGACCGACCGAACTTGTGTCGTTACGCCAGTTACCTGTTATGAAGAGCCTCATGGCTGTATCCATGGATCTTCGTTGGATATAAATTTCTATCGGTTCTAAGTCATCTCTGATTCTTAGTATCCTTATACCAAGTCATCCCTGACGCTGTATTTGCGTTTCGGTACCTGTTCTTTTTTGTGGCTGTCCACCAGACTAGTGAACCGTGTGTTAACATTGGTCATATAACACACGTGTAAATCCAATACATGATTCTGAGCGATAGGCCCCATGTCTTACCTACTGCACTTCTGCAGCCCCAGAGCGCTCTTATTGTTTTTTCTTTTTTCTCATTTAGGTGTTTACTCCACCATCCAAAGAGTTTTTCATCCAAATACACTCCTAGATATTTTACACAGTTGGTAAATTCTAATTGTGTATTGTTTATTCGTGGTGCTTGTGGCAGACTTCTATCCCTTTTTCTGCTAAAAAGACATAATTCGGTTTATCTAAATATACTACACAGATCTTGTTTATATATTCTCTCAATATTTCATTCATTAACCGTTGGAATATCGCTGGTGCGTTCTTTAAACCAAACGGCATTCTATTAAATTCATACAGTCCATGTGGTGTCACGAAAGCTGTCTTTTTTCTGTCTTCTTCCCTAATAGAAATTTGATGGTAACCCTTTGCCAAGTCTAATGTTGTAAAGTACTGGGCTTTTCCCAGTTTGTCTAGAATAGAGTCAATATTCGGTAATGGGAATTTGTCGTCCACTGTTACGTCGTTCAATCGTCTATAATCTATTACGATCCTAAATTTCTTTTGACCTGAATTATCGGTTTTCTTTGGTACGACTATCAATGGGCTTGAATATCTTGAATTACTTTTTCGAATAATTCCCTGTTCTTCCATTTCCTTAATTTGTTTTCAAACTTCTTCCTCGTGTTTTGGCGGATATCTATATAACTTTGAATTAATTGACTGTTCTGTTGTCGTAACTATTTCGTGCTGAATTTCTGTTGTTTTGGTTAACTTATCCCCTTCTTTGAAAAATAAGTGACTGAATCTTTTTACTAATTTTTTTACTTCTGAGAGTTGTTCTAAATTAAGGTAATCTAACTTTAATAGGTTTATATTAGGATTTACTGTCTCTAAAATGCATATTTCATTGAATTGGCACGGTGTGTTCACAAATTTTATATTTTGTCCATTTAAATTAATTATTTCTTGTTCGAAGTCTATTACACTGTCTAAACTTCTTAATAGATCTGCACCTATTATAATTTGATATTTTCGGTTAGGTAATTTTTTTACCTTCCATCGTATTAATGCATTAGATGGAGTATTGAATTCTAATGGTGCTACAGTATGAATTTCAAAATTAATTTGATCTTTACTATTTATTGTTGAAAAAGAGATTGGTTTTATTTTTATTTTTTTAAAACCTTCTATGTCGTCGTCTATAATACTAAAATTAGAACCTGTATCAATAAGGGCTAATAATTTTTTATTTTCAATTGTTACGCTAATACTGGGGAGTTCTTCCGAGGCTAATTTAGAAAAAAACGTTAAGTTATTACATTCATTTTTATTATATTCAGAATTTTTTGTTTGAATATTTTGAACTTCAATTGGTTTGAATATTTTGAACTTCAATTTTGAATTTTTATTATTTTTATAATTGTTTTTATAATTATTATTTTTGAAGTTAATATTTATATTAGTTTTCTTAAATTCCTGCCTTATACAAGAATATTGATATCTTCTAATATTCATAATTTCTATTACTTTAAACAAATCATTTTCATTATATATTCTATCCAGTAAAGTTCCCTGTGACATTTCTTTTATTGCATTTAATAGAAAACTATCGATATTGCTTAAATCTATATAATTACTATCATTATTATATATTTGAAGCTCATCGGCTTTATATTTTAAATTTTGGATTTATATAACTAAATCACTTACCGAGTTTACACGGAGGTCTGATATCTACCTTTAAATTTCAGCTGGTTCAATTTCTGGTTTATATCTCCTTTTCAGTGTTGACTTGATGAGTTCCCAGTTGTCAGGTTGCGGGATGTTTATGATGGTATTTTTGGCTTCACCTTGTATTTTTTCATTATATATTGCCCGAACAGCTACTTTTTTGATGTTTGAATCGGTGATATGATTTATGTAGTATTCGACGCTGTTAACAAATGAATTTATGGTTATGTCACTTGTTCCATTAAAAGTAGACATATGTCTAACTTCTTTCAAAACCCTTTCTTTATAATGGTTTTGGGAATCGATTTGCTGGTACTGTTGCATCTGAGCACATAATAATTCAAGCTGTCTGTTTTGATTTGCTATTTGACTTTGCAGTTGTTGTATGGTCTCGTTTTGTTGTTGTTGTTCCATGATGTTTTGATGTTCCATTATATTTTGTTGTTCCATGATGTTTCTATTGTTGTCGAATATTATAAATCTTTTGCCACTTTTCATAAATTGTTTTGGTTTAGTATTTATAAAATGTTTAAATTTTTTTTTTTTTTTATTTCACACTATGAACAGTTTTTATTTAATTTTTAATTTTAATTGTTTAGTGTGTATTAAAGAATTTTTTTAATTTTGCACTATGAACAATTACTTAGTTTATATTGTTATTTTTATTTAATTTTATTTTTAATATTTAGTGTGTATTAAAAAAATTTTAATTTTACACTATGAATATACGATTCGTATCACTGGATAATTCGTTAAATTTTTCGTGCCTTAAACAGACTCACTTAAAGTTGTCGAAGAGAAAGTCTTGTTTCACGAAAAAAATTTATATTTTGAATTATCCTACCGACTGCGCCACTTTTGTATTTGCTTTTGCAATTACATAAAAAAAATAACAACTATTTTTAAATAAAAAACACAACTTATTTAAGTTTTAAAATTTGAATCTTTATTTCGACATTAATATGTCTAAGACTTAATCGAGACTTAATTCTAATTAGAAAATGTAGGTATTTATATGTTATTAATTGCAAATTCGGCAATTTATACATTTTTTATTTTAATAATTTAAAGTTAATAATTTTGGTGTAATTTGAGCAATTGCATAATTTTGTTACTGTGGGAAAGTAATTAATTTTATTTTCGCATATTGAAATGTGAAACTATTTTAATTTATTTAGCAATAACAATCTTTCATGATTGAACATGTTTGCAATATGATATTGATTATAAATAATTTTGTAATAAGTTTTATTATTTTGCAATAACAGGAAATGCTGACGTAGTGTCTGCTATTTTTGTATCAAGAGAGTTTGACAAATATGTAACTCGGGCGGTGATGAAAATCTTGAAAAATCTTGATACAAATAAGTCAGCCGGTTAAGATGATACAACCACTATGGTGAAATACCTACTCCAGTATTTCAAATGATCGTCATACGGGTTCAGAACTCATCATTCAACAGATGATCTCATAACTTACCTTTGCGAGAAGCTAAACATCAGCCTTCATCATTCTGGTCAGTCTGATGTTGTGGCTCTTGAAATTTCTAAGGCTTTCGATCAAGTTTGATCTAGGTAGGATCTTTCTAAAAGGGATTGGATATTAATCATCTGACATATTCAAAATAAATGCTGGTGTCCCACAGGGATCAGTTTTATCCCCCACTCTCTTCTTAATATTTATCAATGACCTACTTTCATTAACCTCCAATCCGATCCATAGTTTCGCAGACGACAGCATCCTTGTAGCTTCCTATGAGTTTAATAGCCACTGTAACATTAATCACCAAATTAATACAACAGCAAAAAATTTCACTATTAGTGAGCTAAATAACGATTTAGCAAAAATTCAAAAATGGGGTAAAGTCAACAGAGTTGATTTCAACATAAAAAAAACACAATGCTGTCTGATCTCGCGAAAAATTGCCACTACTATTACCAACCTACTATTTCAAGTAGAAATTTTGCAGCATTTAACAGATTTAAACATACTCGGTATCGAGTTAAACCAGAAATTCACTTGATCAAATCATATTTTTGGTATAGCTGCAGCTAAATATTTGAGTTTTTTGTATTGCTGCAAAACTTACTTTTCCGCATCTGATCTCCATATCTATAAAACGTAGATTAGGCCGAAAATGGAGTATAATGCACACATCAAAATGAAGTATAATGCAGGCCCTCAAACACCACTGGGTTATTTTGATAATGTGAAAAGCAGATATATTAGCGTTAAAATTAGAAATTATATTAATTTTGTCGTCAACGAAAAAACCGCGTTAAATATTTGCCATCATTGTGGGCAGTTCCATTTAAATACATGGATGGCGAAAAGAATTCTGATAGCCGCCGCGAATATTCTACATGATTCTGGTTTCACCTTTAAGTGGTACCTGTACCTACCCTATACCAAATAACTCTACCTAGTGACTTCAGGTGGAACCTCAATATCCCCTTTTGTCATTAGAGGTATAAACAGAATGATGTCGATTTTCCGCGGCGGAATGTCAAAATTATTTTCCCCACTGTGTATTTAAATTGAACTTGTGATGTCGGAATTTTCATGTCGGAAAATCTAATAAAATAAAAAGCAAAATAATTCTAATTTCTATTTTTGCCGGCGGAAAAAAGGACAATCGTTTTTTGTAGTGACATAATGACATTTAGATTTTAGAAATTAAATAACAATTTCAATTGAACAAAATGAAAAAAATGTTAATATTGTTTTCAATTTATCTATTAACTAAGACGGACGTGGACAGAAGTAAATTAAATGAAGAAACATTAATTCTTGTTCATTTTCTTCATCAAATTTTGTTTCATTCAAAAAGCTTTCGTTAAAAAATCTATCTTCAAGATTTTCATTAATTTCTCTTACCTACCATCGCGTTTTGCAAGTTTTTTTTGCAATGCAGTAACAATAAAAACTATTTTTAAAATTACTTCTTTTTTTTAATGTACCTTTTAGTTTATATTTTTTGTAAAATAAAAGTTATAACATTAATAGCTGTTTCCGACATTCTGTTAAGGAGCGGAGTTCCGTTGCCATCGCCTGTTGTCGTCATTATTTTATTTATTTATACCTTAAAGTAGAATATTAAGTTTTATATGGAAGCTAACGAAATAGAAAAGCGTAAAACGTATGAAATGCAGAAAGTTCGTCAACTTTCACTTTCTTTGTGATTTTTATGCTTTTGACATTAAAAAAATTAGAAAAACATTAAAAAAAACAAAAACAATTATTTGACGATTCATTTTTAAATTTTGCTATAAAATTGTTGTTTTTTCTTAAGCTAAAGTTATTGAAAAGTTTAAAATTTAAATTAAAGTTAAATTTTTTGCCATTTAGACCTGCTTTAATAAAAAGAATTTCTCTAAAATTGTTGTCAAAAGCGTTGATTACGTTTTAAATGTAATGCGCAAAAAGCATAGAAAAAAGTAAAACTGTTAAAGCGAAGCATGTTTCTTTGAGTTTTCATCATTAAGATTTATAGAAAAAAAATTATAGTACATATTTATGCTTAAAATTAATTTTCAAAATATTTAATAAATATTCAACTTGAAATATATGTATTATTAGCATTTTGCTTTAGCACCAAATAACAAAACAAACTTGGCAATGCTCTTTGACGCTTTCATGCGCGGGATTCGCTGAGTTGACAAAGTATTCAATTCATGGTTATATCAAAACAAATTTTTTTTTCATTTGTAAATGTTTATAAAATTTTTATATTTATGAAACAATTTCAATGAAAAAACGAGTAAGTTTTTTAAAAATATGACTGATGTTGGAAAATTTCAAAAAATTGAAAAAATAGGCGAAGGAACTTATGGTATAGTATATAGAGCAAAAGATAAAAAAACAGGAAAAGATGTTGCGCTGAAAAAAATTCGTTTAAAGGGGTATGTGTTTAAATTTTATAACTAAACCATTTTGGTAAAATATATTAAATATAAAATTATTTATGTGCTTTCACAAAGTAAACAGGATTTTAGATTAAGTAAGTAAAATAGCTTAAATTTATTTAACTTTAACATTTATTTACATATATACATACTTATTTTCATATATGAATATAATGTTAATATTTAAGAATATTTTTTTTTTAAGTTTTTAAAGTAAAAGAATTTTCTAAAAAAGTACAATTTACCAGAAATATTATAAAATAATTAACAATTTAAATTTCCAAAAAACTACAAATATAAAAATGGTATAGATAAAATGTAGCAAGGATGTCCTTGAGGAATGTCAAGGATAATAGTAATAAAAGACAAAAAAAAAAAGAAGCATAAAGCCTTGTCATTTCGGTGCTGCGTTGGAAATTTACGAAATTCGTAGCACCACATGATTCGGCTTTGTTTTTCTTTAAATATCAACAACACCATATTTTCTACAAAAATTTGATTATTATTTGATTTAATAAATGTAATATTTGTAATTTTAGTGAATCGGAAGGTGTCCCTTCAACGGCTATAAGGGAAATATCTCTATTAAAAGATCTCAAACATGATTGTATTGTACAACTTTTGGATATTGTTATTGCAGATTCAAGTTTATATATGGTATTTGAATATCTTAACATGGATTTGAAAAAATTAATGGATAAGAAGAGAGAAATTCTTGTTCCTGATTTAATAAAGGTATATTTGTGCTTCCAATTTTTGAGTTTCCAAAAATTTTATAAAAGTTTCTATTTTTAATGTTTAAGCATACCTTTTTCTTTATTGCAGAGTTATATGTATCAATTATTGGATGCTTTATGTTTTTGCCATATGAATAGAATATTACATAGGGATTTAAAACCACAAAATCTATTAGTAGATAGATCGGGGCACATAAAGGTTGCTTTATATTTTTTTTTGGTAATTGTATATGAATGTTAAACATTTTTAGCTAGCTGATTTCGGCTTGGCGAGATGTTTTAATGTTCCAATGAGAGCTTACACACATGAAGTAGTTACTTTATGGTACCGATCTCCAGAAATACTTTTAGGTACAAAATTTTATGCGACAGGTGTAGATATTTGGAGTTTAGGTTGCATATTTTCGGAAATGGTTACCAAAAGACCGTTGTTTCCTGGTGATAGTGAAATTGATCAATTATATAGAATATTTCGAACACTAGGAACACCAGATGAAACTATATGGCCAGGGGTAACACAATTGTCTGACTATACACAAAAATTTCCTAAATGGTCTACAGTAAATTTACCTAGTGATTTTAATCCACCAGAAGGGTTAGATTTGTTAAAGGTAATGTTCAAATATTAAAAATTTTAAAATTAAATTAAAGTTTAATTATAGCAAATGATTCTATATGACCCAAACGCACGAATAACAGCTAAAAATGCAATGTTACATCCTTATTTTGAGAAAATGCAGCATATTACACAAGTAGCTTTACCATTAGAAAATTCATAATAAAATGTTTGAACCATTTTGGATATTGTTATTAGTCTAAAATTATGTATTTAAATTATTTAAAAGTAATGTAGATAAGTTTTACAGTTATTAAAATAAATTTTTTTGTAAAAATTCATTATACTGTGTATTTATTTAACTTTTTTAATAGTTAGGAGAACGAGGGAAAAAAATTGATTGTATTTGACACTTTTTTTTTATCTTTTATAATTTATTTAATTTTTTTTAATACTTTAATTTACAAAAATTCAGAGTACAGCAAGTAATAATATATGAAAATAAAAAAAAAAAAATAAACAGAAAATTGCAATTGAATAAATATTTCAACAAATTTAATTATAATTTTTTAATCCGTCTTTTTTTTTTTATGTAATATGTACTTACATTATCTTTTAAACTTACAACTAAAAATAAAGAGGAATCGATGGTGTGGTAATTTACCAAACTTAACAAATTTTATATTAAATTACTACAATTAAAAGCTCACTATTATAGATTTTACACAAACTAAAATGACTTTATTAACTTATATTGAGTTAGCTTCTTTCAAACAAAAAAAAAATCAAAACAAATTTCACGAATTCATTTTTATTTTGTTTAAGTTTCGAATATAAATTAAAATACAATAAAGAAGAATTCACATTGTTTTGATTTTTATTCTTAATTCACCAGTTAAAAATAATTACATATATACCTATAATTTTTCACTATGTAATTTAAAGAAAGAATGAATAATTATATATTTTAAATTACTTTTATAATCTTAATTATATTAATATTAATTTCAAATACATTTTATTTTGATAATGGTCAAAATAATTTTTAAATCTTAAATTTGATTTTTTAATGTATATTAACCTTTAATGTTGCTATTTTTTTTGTTTTTTAACTAAATACATTTAAATAATTCATAGTACATAATAAGTTAATTTTTGTTTATTTTATTGAACCCTAATATAAAAAAATGTTATTAAAAGTACATACACATAATTAAAGAAAAATTCACTTTCATATAAACCACATGCCAGCAACTATGATCTTTATAAAAATTAAAGTTATACCTGGTTATACTTTGACCACTTTGTATTCAAAATAATTAATAAACGTATTCAAAAATACATACCTATTGTAATATTAAAACTACATCAATTACCATTTGCCTAATATTTAATATAGTAAATTTTTTCTTCATGTAACATTTAAAACAACGACAATTTTTTTTTTTTTTTTAATATTTTTTTTAGTTTAAAAAAAATTTACAAATTTTAAAACGAGAAACTTTAGGAATATGGTAATCAATACTTTTTATTAAAGTAATTTATAGAAAAATTTAAAATGTACAAAAATATTTTTTTAATTCTTAAATTTTTCTTTACCGGTCCAAAGATATTTAATAAAATTATACAATTTATTTTATGATCCTACAAATGATGTTCTGTTATAATCTTAACAGTTAAAAAATTTAGTTAAATTTTGAGCAAAAACAAAAGAAACAACGAAATATATATAGAAGAAACCAAATTATGATTTTTAGTTCTTTTTAAAATTAATACGCAACAAATCAAATATTTTTGTAATTTGCTCTTCGTTAGTATCTTTCTTTATATTTGCGAATTTGTTATAGGTTGTTTACCCGTTATTTACATAGAACATAAAGATGATAAAAAGTGATGCATTTCTATAATATTCTTCCATTTTCTTTTTTATAAAAACATTTAATTAAAAAAATTGTAAATAATATAAATCGCAATAAACTTCACGCTTATTCTTACGCTCAATTAAAATAAAAATGTTTGATTGGCTTTATATATTGTGCAATGCCAATATTACCGAAAGACAATCAATTTTATTGCACAATAATTGAATATCTGTGGACCGTTTTAGGAAAGTTTAGTAATTTTCAAAAAATAAGTATAGATTCGAAAAAATTTGCACTATTAAAAAGATTAATAATGATATTTAAATTTAATTTTGTTTCTGCTCAAATTTTACGGTTGTTATATCTTTCACAAATTTGTTTTTTATTAAAAATGCTTTAATAATTTTTAGTACAGTACGATTCTTTAAACAATAAAAAACAATTTTGTACATTTTCAAAAATGTTATTTTTCAATAAATTAAAAAATGTTTTTGTCGAGTTCTTTTCAATTAAATTTTAAAAATAAAATAAAAACAATTATAAATATTGAATTTATTTTACTTTATTTTTTTTTGGCCATTTTTGCAACTGAGAAAATTAAAATGGGCCAAATTTATTTTCTTTTGGATTTTAAAATTGTTTTATCGATTTAAATGTTATTTTTACTAATTCTATTATTCAATTGATATATTTAATATAAATGTAATTTGGCCCATCATAAGTGCATACAATAATTTCTTAAAATATTTCTTGATAATAAACACACATATTAAGATTGAATTTTCTCATTAACATAATATATGAACAAATCAATATCACCCCGCATTTAATATTTTTTGCTGAAATTTAATTTTTATTATATAATTTTTTGCTTTTCTATTTTATTTTATAATAATTTCTTAGCTTAGGAAATAAATAATAAATTAAATACGTGAAAACATAATGATATTAATAATAGACAAAAAAAAAAATAATAATTTTCCTAGAAAACAATTTATTTTTTGAGTAACATCAATTTCGATTATATTTCGAAAATAATAATAATAAAAATATTAAAAAATAGTTTTAGTTCAATTTACAATTTTATTTTGTTATTGTAAAATAGTACGTTTTGAAGTCAAGTTTATTGCATTTAAATAATTAGTTTTTAAGATTTTTTTTTAAGATTTCTGTAATACTTTAAAGATTTTTGAGAAATCAAGATAATCTTTCTAATTTTATTTATTTAAATAATGTTATTAAATTCAACATTTAAAATAAAAATAAATAATTTTTCATAAATATATAAATAGTTTTTTTTTCTAAATTAATTTTGTAATTTTTAATGATTTTTATTAAATAAAAAAATTAAGTTCAAACTTTTCTAATTTTTTTCAGCATCAACTACTTTTGTTTTAGATTTTTTTTCATTGGTATTACTTTTAGAGTCATTAGATTGTGTTTTTTTCGGTTTAACATTATCTAAGCCTAGTTTACTCAACATTTCTAAAGCAGCTAAAGCAGCATTATCTTGTGATGCATCAGTATTTTCTCCAGCTCCATGACATAGTTGTGGTGGATCTGTAAATAATGCCACAATTGTTAAATATTCACCGTGATTACCTTTAGGATAATCCGTAAAATTAGCCTATAAATTTCAAAATTTAATTTATATTATAAGATACATTATTGAAAATGAAGTAATATATTCTTACTTCAAAACCCAAAAGTTGAGCTAAATAAAGTAATTGATCTTTCGGTCTAACACCATAATCCGTTGATTTCCTTTGTGATGATTCTATATTAGTTTTTTCATTATTATCACTTTGTTTAATAGAAGTTTCTTCAGGAATTGATTGTTGCTGTTTTACTTCAAGTTCTTCCGAAATATGTTGTGATTGACTATTAACAACCGAACTTTTAGTATTATTAGTTGTTTCATTATCTATAATAATATAGTGAAATAGTAAATCAAATAAAAAAAGAAATTTGTATTTTAAAAATTACTTTGATTTTGTGGTAAATGAATTAAACCAGGAACTATCTGTCGACTAGAACTTCCGCTTTGCGCTTGTTGACTTGGTTTTGATGCATTTGTAATATTGCTGGTACGCTGTACTAGATCTTTTTCGTTCACTTTATTCTTATCGTTCTCGGCAGTGTTAACAACATTTAGATTATTTTCTTTATTATTTGAACTTGGTTCGTACCCCAAAACTATTAGAAGATCTTAAAAAAAAAAGTTAAAACTAGAAAATATAATATTTTTTGAATATACTTTTTGCAGCATTTTTTTTAGCTATTTTTTTAGTTGAACCACTTCCGCTGGCACTTTGTCCATTTGATGTAACTTCTATAGTAAATTCCCGTCTTCGAGGTGCACCTTTTTCTTCTACAACAGTGTATACAGGTTCCCGTTGTTTCAAAGCTTGTTGAATTTGAATTAATCTTGAAATGGGATTCATTTCATCTGTATTTTCTGGTTCTGATTTTTCTTTTATTACATTTTTCGTTCGTTTTTTATTAGTCACTTGTTGTGTTATCGGCTGTGTTGTATTATTGGTAGCATTTTTCTTTTGACCTCGACTTCCTTTATTCGCTGTTTTGTTGTTTGTATTTTGATATGCATTTGCTGGTGGCTTTTCTGGACTTAATGGAGTGAGTTTTTTTAACTCCTCAAGCATTTTTTTAGCGGCTCTTTTTTTTGAAATTTTTTTTCCATTTCCTTCACCTTCAGTCTAAAAAATGTAATAAAAATAGATTTCCATATATTTTTAAGAAAGATTTCTATATTGACTTACTATAATATCACCAACTTTACATATAGTTATAAAATTTTTCAAATGGGGGGGTCCAATCTCGCTCTTAACTTCAAATGTAACGAGTAAGTTTCGTTTTAAACCTATTTCATAAACTAATGAAATAGGAGATTTAATTTCGGATTCTGATTCTCCAGTACTCATATCTAAATCTTCAGTACTCTCAGTAGTTTCTGCTATTGGTTTAAGAACTTCAAGAGCTTTAGAAGCAGCATCATGTTTGGCTGCTTGAACTGTTGGACCAAGACCTGTAAATTTTTGTTTTCCAACCATTAAGGTTATTTTGCACGTGTCTCTTTGAAAACTAGGATGGATACCATTTAGAGGAGACATCATACGCTAAAATAAAGAAAACAATAACTCCCTTGTTTGAGGAAAGTGGACAAAAGGCTTACATTGCGATATTTCGTATAACCACCTCGAGCATATGGTCTTCTAGATAAATTTGGAAATCGCATACCATTTCCATTTAAATAAATGTTAACTAAATTATTTCTAGAGTTGAACTGTCCATATTGGTAATTACTTTCACAGTAATAATTTGGCATATGTGATATAGACAGAGGACCATTGGATAATCCTGCTGATGGAAGTGAGTGTGTCCCATTCGTTATAATTTGTTGATTAGGATTTAAAGGTAAGGTAGTGGGTAGATTTGTTTGACTTATTTCAGTTAGAGGCTCTTGTGTTTGATTAACGTTTGCCATTGATGTTTGACCTGTTACAACTGTATCAAAAACGTATACTGCTCTTTCACCTAATTTCATGGCTAATGCATTTAACTCAACTGTTGGCGTAATATTTCCCATACCAAATCTTGTCGATCCATTTTTATGTCGGATTTTTTTTGGTGGTGGATGCTCATATTTCGTTTTTGTAATCGCCTCTGCAGCTGCTGTATGTTGAGCTTTCTTTATACTTAATCCTTCAGCAGTGTATTCTTCTTCACCCAATTTTAAAATAACAGTAAATCTTTTACTATGGGCTGGTCCCTCCTCACCTATTAATCTATACTGATGTTGTATCTAAAATTCAAATATTATAAAATGTATAACTAAGTTATATAAAAAGTTCGTTATAAAAATTAATTACTTG